>JAGTTD010000002.1:18019227-19219227 GCA_018398585.1 Simmondsia chinensis
TGATCATACACCACATTTTGCTTAAAACACATTAAATCAAGTGGATTTTACACCCTTAAAACTTATCATACAAGGTGTATGATTGATTGTACACCACTAATTGCTCAAAACACACTAAAACAAGTTCTTTTCACACCATTTAGACCAATCATACATGGGGTATGATTGATCTTACACCACTGTTGACTTGAAAGACCATTTAAACCCATCATACATAGTGCATGATTTATCATACACCACTATTTTCTTAAAACGGACTAAAACAAGTTGATTTCATACCATTTAGACCAATCATGCATGGTGAATGATTGATCATATACCACTATTTACCTAAAACACATTAAAACAAGTTGATTTTACACCATTTAAACCTATCATACACGGGTAAATGATTGATCATACACGGTGTAGGATTGAAACATACAAAAACAAGTTGTTTTTACAAGATTTTGACCAATCATACATGGTGTATGAATGATCTTAAAACGATTTTGACTTCGAAGACGATAAAACAAGTTGATTTACACCATTAAAACCTATCATACATGGTGTATGATTGATCATGCACCCCTATTTTCTTGAAACAGATTAACACAAGTTGATTTCGCACCATTAAAATGTATCATACATGGCGTATGATTGATCATACACAGCTATTTACTTAAAACGCGTTAAAACATGTTAAATTTACACCCTTAAAACCTTATCATATACGGTGTATGATTGATCATACACCACAAATTGCTTAGAACACACTAAAACAAGTAGTTTCCACACCATTTAGACCAATCGTACACGGAGTGCGATTGATCTTGCACCACTATTAAGTTGAAAGACACTAAAACGAGTTGATTTACACCATTTGATCCCGTCATACCATGGTTTATGATCCATCATACACCACTATTTTCTTAAAACACACCAAAACAAGTTGATTTCATGCCATTTAAACCTGTCTTACACAGTGTATAATTGATCATAAACCACTCTTTACTCAAAACAAAATAAAACAGGTTAAGTGTACACCCTTAAAACCTATCATACACGGTGTATGATTGATCATACGCCACTATTTACTTAAAACGTATTAAAACGAGTTGATTTTACACCCTTAAAACCTATCACACACGGCGTATGATCGTTCATACACCACTAATATCTTAAAACACACTAAAACAAATTGTTTTCACACCATTTAGACCAATCATAACACGGTGCGTGATTGATCTTACACCACTATTGACTTGAAAGACACTAAAACAACTTGATTTACACCATTTAAACCCATCATGCATAGTGTATGATTGATCATACACCACTGTTTTCTTAAAATAGACTATAACAAGTTGATTTCACACCATTTAGATCAATCATACACTGTGTATGATTGATCATACACCACTATTTGCTCAAAACACATTAAATCAAGTTGATTTACCACCCTTAAAAGTTATCATACACGGTGTATGATTGATCATGCACCACTAATTGCTCAAAACACACTAAAACAAGTTATTTTTCACACCATTTAGACCAATCATACCTGGGGTATGATTGATCTTACACCACTGTTGATTTGAAAGACACTAAAACAAGTTGATTTACACCATTTAAACCCATCATACACGGTGTATGATTGATCATACACCACTATTTTCTTAAAACGGACTAAAACAAATTGATTTCACACCATTTAGACCCATCATACATGAATGATTGATCATATGCCACTATTTACCTAAAACACATTCAAACATGTTGATTTTACACCATTTAGACCTATCAAACACGGTGTTTGATTGAAACACACTAAAACAAGTTGTTTTTACACGATTTTGACCAATCATATATTGTGTATGAATGATCTTAAAACGATATTGACTTGGAAGACGATAAAACAAGTTGATTTACACCATTAAAAACCTATCATACACGGTGTAGTAATTGATCATGCACCCCAATTTTCTTGAAACAGATTAACACAAGTTGATTTCGCACCATTAAAATGTATCATACACGGCGTATGATTGATCATACACCACTATTTGCTTAAAACACATTAAAACAAGTTGATTTTACAGCCTTAAAACCTATCGTACACGGTGTATTATTGACAATACACCACTAGTTGCTTGAAACCCACTGAAACAAGTTTTTTTTACACCATTTATACCAATCACACACGGTGCATGATTGATCATACACCACAAATTGCTTATAACACACTAAAACAAGTTGTTTCCACCCCATTTAGACCAATCATACACGGTGTGTGATTGATCTAACACCACTATTGACTTGAAAGACACTAAAACTAGTGGATTTACACCATTTAAGGCCATCATACATGGTTTATGATCCATCATACACCACCATTTTCTTAAAACACACTAAAACAAGTTGATTTCATGCCATTTAAACTTGTCATACACGGTGTATGATTGATCATAAACCACTCTTTACTTAAAACAAAATAAAACAGGTTAAGTGTACACCCTTAAAACCTATCATACACGGTGTATGATTGATCATACACCACTATTTACTTAAAACATACTAAAACAAGTTGATTTTACACCCTTAAAACCTATCACACACGGTGTATGATCGTTCATACACCACTAATATCTTAAAACACACTAAAACAAATTGTTTTCACACCATTTAGACTAATCATACACGGCGTATGTTTGATCTTACACCACTATTGGCTTGAAAGACACTAAAACAAGTTGATTTACACCATTTAAACCCATCATACATGGTGTATGATTGATCTTACACAACTAATTTCCTAAAATAGACTAAAACAAGTTGATTTTACACCAGTTAGATCAATCATACACTGTGTATGATTGATCATACACCAGTATTTGCTTAAAACACATTAAATCAAGTTCATTTGACACACTTAAAACTTATCATATACGGTGTATGATTGATCGTACACAACTAATTGCTCAAAACACACAAAAACAAGTTGTTTTCACACCATTAAAACCTATCATACACGGTGTATGATCGTTCATACACCACTAATATCTTAAAACACAATAAACCAAATTGTTTTCACACCATTTACACCAATCACACACTGTGCATGATTGATCTTACACCACTATTGACCTGAAAGACACTAAAACAAGTTGATTTACACCATTTAAACCCGTCATGCACTGTGCATGATTGATCATACACCACTATTTTCTTAAAATAAACTAAAACAAGTTGATTTACACCATTTAAACCCGTCATGCACTGTGTATGATTGATCATACACCACAATTTGCTTAAAACACATTAAATCAAGTTGATTTTCCACCCTTAAAACTCATCATACACGGTGTATGATTGATCGTACACCACTAATTGCTCAAAACACACTAAAACAAGTTCTTTTCACACCGTTTAGACCAATCATACGTGGGGTACGATTGATCTTACACCACTGTTGACTTGAAAGACACTAAAACAAGTTGATTTATACTATTTAAACCCATCATACACGGTGCATGATTGATCATACACCACTATTTTCTTTGAATGGGCTAAAACAAGTTGATTTCACACCATTTAGACCAATCATGCACGGTGAATAATTGATCATATACCACTATTTCCCCAAAACACATTAAAACAAGTTGATTTTACACCATTTAAACCTATCATACACGGTGGATGATTGATCATACACGGTGTAGGATTGAAACACACTAAAACAAGTTGTTTTTACAAGATTTTGACCAATCATACATGGTGTGTGAATGATCTTAAAATGATTTTGACTTCGAAGACGATAAAACAAGTTGATTTAAACCATTAAACCTATCATACACAGTGTATGATTGATCATGCACCCCTATTTTCTTGAAACAGACTAACACAAGTTGATTTCGCACCATTAAAATGTATCATACATGGCGTATGATTGATCATACACACCTATTTACTTAAAACGCGTTAAACCAAGTTAAATTTACACCCTTAAAACCTTTCATACACGGTGTATGATTGATCAAACACCACAAATAGCTTAGAACACACTAAAACAAGTAGTTTCCACCCCATTTAGACCAATCATACACAGAGTGTGATTGATCTTACACCACTATTAACTTGAAAGACACTAAAACAAGTTAATTTACACCATTTGAGCCCATCATACATGGTTTATGATCCATCATACACCACTATTTTCTTAAAACACACCAAAACAAGTTGATTTCATGCCATTTAAACCTGTCATACACGGTGTATAATTGATCATAAACCACTCATTACTTAAAACAAAATAAATCAGGTTAAGTGTACACCCTTAAAACCTATCATACACGGTGTATGATTGATCATACACCACTATTTACTTAAAACATATTAAAACAAGTTGATTTAACACCCTTAAAACCTATCACACGCGGTGTATGATCGTTCATACACCACTAATATCTTAAAACACGCTAAAACAAATTGTTTTCACACCATTTAGACAAATCATCCACGGTATATGATTGATCTTACACCACTATTGACTAGAAAGACACTAAAACAAGTTGATTTACATCATTTAAACCCGTCATGCATGGTGTATGATTGATCATACACCACTATTTTCTTAAAATAGACTAAAACAAGTTGATTTCACACCATTTAGATCAATCACACACTGTGTATGATTGATCGTATACCACTATTTGCTTAAAACACATTAAATCAAGTTGATTTTAAACCCTTAAAACTTATCATACACGGTGCATGATTAATCGTACACCACTAATTGCTCAAAACACATGAAAACAAGTCGTTTTCGCACCATTTAGACCAATCATACAAGGGTATGATTGATCTTACACCACTGTTGACTTGAAAGACACTAAAACAAGTTGATTTACACCATTTAAACCCATCATACACGGTGTATGATTGATCATACACCACTATTTTCTTAAAACGGACTAAAACGAGTTGATTTCACACCATTTAGACCAATCATACACGGTGAATGATTGATCATATACCACTATTTACCTAAAACACATTAAAACAAGTTGATTTTGCACCCTTAAAACCTATCATACGCGGTGTATGATTGAAACACACTAAAACAAGTTGTTTTTACACGATTTTGACCAATCATACATGGTGTATGAATGATCTTAAAACGATATTGACTATGATTAATCGTACGTAACTAATTGCTTAAAACACACTAAAACAAATTGTTTTGACACCATTTAGACGAATCATATACGGTGTATGATTGATCTTACACCACTATAGGCGAGAAATACACTAAAACAAGTTGATTTACACCATTAAAACCTATCATACACGGTGCGTGATTGATCATACACCACTATTTGCTTAAAACACATTAAAACAAGTTGATTTTATAGCCTTAAAACCTATTGTACATGGTGTATGATTGACAATACACCACTAATTGCTTGAAACCCACTAAAACAAATTTTTTTCACACCATTTAGACCAATCATACACGGTGCATGATTGATCTTACACCACTATTGACATGAAAGACACTAAAACAAGTTGATTTACATCATTTAAACCCATCATGCATGGTTTATGATTGATCATACACCACTATTTTCTTAAAATAGACTAAAACAAGTTGATTTCACACCATTTAGATCAATCATACACTGTGTATGATTGATCGTATACCACTATTTGCTTAAAACACATTAAATCAAGTTGATTTTACGCCCTTAAAACTTATCATACACGGTGTATGATAGATCATACACCACTAATTTCTTAAAACACACGAAAGCAAGTTGTTTTCGCACTATTTAGACCAATCATACATGGGGTATGATTGATCTTACACCACTGTTGACTTGAAAGACACTAAAACAAGTTGATTTACACCATTTAAACCCATCATAAACGGTGTATGATTGATCATACACCACTATTTTCTTAAAACGGACTAAAACAAGTTGATTTCACACCATTTAGACCAATCATACACGGTGAATGGTTGATCATATACAGCTATTTACCTAAAACACATTAAAACAAGTTGATTTTACACCCTTAAAACCTATCATACATGGTGTATGATTGAAACACACTAAAACAAGTTGTATTTACACGATTTTGACCAATCATACATGGTGTATGAATGATCTTAAAACGATATTGACTATGATTGATCATACATAACTAATTGCTTAAAACACACTAAAACAAATTGATTTCACACCATTTACACAAATCATACACGGTGTATGATTGATCTTACACCACTGTTGACTTGAAAGACACTAAAACAAGTTGATTTGCACCATTTAAACCGATCATACACGGTGTATGATTGATCTTACACCACTATAGGCGCGAAATACACTAAAACAAGTTGATTTACACCATTAAAACCTATCATACACGGTGCATGATTGATCATACACCACTATTTGCTTAAAACACATTAAAACAAGTTGATTTTACAGCCTTAAAACCTATCATACACGGTGTATGATTGACAATACACCACTAATTGCTTGAAACCCACTGAAACAAGTTTTTTTTCACACCATTTAGACCAATCATACACGGTGCATGATTGATCTTACACCACTATTGACTTGAAAGACACCAAAACAAGTTGATTTACACCATTCAAACCCATCATACATAGTGTATGATTGATCTTACACCACTACTGACTTGAAAGACGCTATAACAAGTTGATTTACAACATTTAGACCCGTCATGCATGGTGCATGATTGATAATACACCACAATTTTCTTAAAACACACCAAAACAAGTTGTTTTCACACCATTTAGACTAACCATATACGGCGTATGATTGATGTTACACCACTATTGACTTGAAAGACCCTAAAACAAGTTGATTTACACCATTTAAACCCGTTATACATGGTGTATGATTGATCTTGCACCCATAATTTCTTAAAATAGACTAAAACAAGTTGATTTCACACCATTTAGATCAGTCATACACTGTGTATGATTGATCATACACCACTATTTGCTTAAAACACATTAAATCAAGTTGATTTTACACCCTTAAAACTTATCATACACAGTGTATGATTGATCGTACACAACTAATTGCTCAAAACACACTAAAACAAGCTGTTTTGACACCATCAAAACCTATCATATACGGTGTATGATCATTCATAGACCACTAATATCTTAAAACACACTAAACCAAATTGTTTTCACACCATTTACACCAATCACACGCGGTGCATGATTGATCTTACACCACTATTGACTTGAAAGACACTAAAACAAGTTGATTTACACCATTTAAACCCATCATACATGGTGTGTGATTTATCTTACACCCCTAATTTCTTAAAATAGACCAAAACAAGTTGTATTCACAACATTTAGATCAATCATACACTATGTATGATTGATCATACACCACTATTTGCTTAAAACACATTAAATCAAGTTGATTTTACACCCATAAAACTTATCATATACGGTATATGATTGATCGTACACAACTAATTGCTCAAAACACACTAAAACAAGTTGTTTTCACACCATTAAAACCTATCATACACGGTGTATGATCGTTCATACACCACTAATATCTTAAAACACACTAAACCAAATTGTTTTCACACCAATCACACGCGGTGCATGATTGATCTTACACCACTATTGACTTGAAAGACACTAAAACTAGTTTATTTACACCATTTAAACCCGTCATGCATGGTGCATGATTGATCATACACCACTATTTTCTTAAAATAAACTAAAACAAGTTGATTTCACACCATTTAGATCAATCATGCACTGTGTATGATTGATCATACACCACATTTTGCTTAAAACACATTAAATCAAGTGGATTTTACACCCTTAAAACTTATCATACAAGGTGTATGATTGATTGTACACCACTAATTGCTCAAAACACACTAAAACAAGTTCTTTTCACACCATTTAGACCAATCATACATGGGGTATGATTGATCTTACACCACTGTTGACTTGAAAGACCATTTAAACCCATCATACATAGTGCATGATTTATCATACACCACTATTTTCTTAAAACGGACTAAAACAAGTTGATTTCATACCATTTAGACCAATCATGCATGGTGAATGATTGATCATATACCACTATTTACCTAAAACACATTAAAACAAGTTGATTTTACACCATTTAAACCTATCATACACGGTAAATGATTGATCATACACGGTGTAGGATTGAAACATACAAAAACAAGTTGTTTTTACAAGATTTTGACCAATCATACATGGTGTATGAATGATCTTAAAACGATTTTGACTTCGAAGACGATAAAACAAGTTGATTTACACCATTAAAACCTATCATACATGGTGTATGATTGATCATGCACCCCTATTTTCTTGAAACAGATTAACACAAGTTGATTTCGCACCATTAAAATGTATCATACATGGCGTATGATTGATCATACACAGCTATTTACTTAAAACGCGTTAAAACATGTTAAATTTACACCCTTAAAACCTATCATATACGGTGTATGATTGATCATACACCACAAATTGCTTAGAACACACTAAAACAAGTAGTTTCCACACCATTTAGACCAATCGTACACGGAGTGCGATTGATCTTGCACCACTATTAAGTTGAAAGACACTAAAACGAGTTGATTTACACCATTTGATCCCGTCATACATGGTTTATGATCCATCATACACCACTATTTTCTTAAAACACACCAAAACAAGTTGATTTCATGCCATTTAAACCTGTCTTACACAGTGTATAATTGATCATAAACCACTCTTTACTCAAAACAAAATAAAACAGGTTAAGTGTACACCCTTAAAACCTATCATACACGGTGTATGATTGATCATACGCCACTATTTACTTAAAACGTATTAAAACGAGTTGATTTTACACCCTTAAAACCTATCACACACGGCGTATGATCGTTCATACACCACTAATATCTTAAAACACACTAAAACAAATTGTTTTCACACCATTTAGACCAATCATACACGGTGCGTGATTGATCTTACACCACTATTGACTTGAAAGACACTAAAACAACTTGATTTACACCATTTAAACCCATCATGCATAGTGTATGATTGATCATACACCACTGTTTTCTTAAAATAGACTATAACAAGTTGATTTCACACCATTTAGATCAATCATACACTGTGTATGATTGATCATACACCACTATTTGCTCAAAACACATTAAATCAAGTTGATTTACCACCCTTAAAAGTTATCATACACGGTGTATGATTGATCATGCACCACTAATTGCTCAAAACACACTAAAACAAGTTATTTTCACACCATTTAGACCAATCATACCTGGGGTATGATTGATCTTACACCACTGTTGATTTGAAAGACACTAAAACAAGTTGATTTACACCATTTAAACCCATCATACACGGTGTATGATTGATCATACACCACTATTTTCTTAAAACGGACTAAAACAAATTGATTTCACACCATTTAGACCCATCATACATGAATGATTGATCATATGCCACTATTTACCTAAAACACATTCAAACATGTTGATTTTACACCATTTAGACCTATCAAACACGGTGTTTGATTGAAACACACTAAAACAAGTTGTTTTTACACGATTTTGACCAATCATATATTGTGTATGAATGATCTTAAAACGATATTGACTTGGAAGACGATAAAACAAGTTGATTTACACCATTAAAACCTATCATACACGGTGTATAATTGATCATGCACCCCAATTTTCTTGAAACAGATTAACACAAGTTGATTTCGCACCATTAAAATGTATCATACACGGCGTATGATTGATCATACACCACTATTTGCTTAAAACACATTAAAACAAGTTGATTTTACAGCCTTAAAACCTATCGTACACGGTGTATTATTGACAATACACCACTAGTTGCTTGAAACCCACTGAAACAAGTTTTTTTTACACCATTTATACCAATCACACACGGTGCATGATTGATCATACACCACAAATTGCTTATAACACACTAAAACAAGTTGTTTCCACCCCATTTAGACCAATCATACACGGTGTGTGATTGATCTAACACCACTATTGACTTGAAAGACACTAAAACTAGTGGATTTACACCATTTAAGGCCATCATACATGGTTTATGATCCATCATACACCACCATTTTCTTAAAACACACTAAAACAAGTTGATTTCATGCCATTTAAACTTGTCATACACGGTGTATGATTGATCATAAACCACTCTTTACTTAAAACAAAATAAAACAGGTTAAGTGTACACCCTTAAAACCTATCATACACGGTGTATGATTGATCATACACCACTATTTACTTAAAACATACTAAAACAAGTTGATTTTACACCCTTAAAACCTATCACACACGGTGTATGATCGTTCATACACCACTAATATCTTAAAACACACTAAAACAAATTGTTTTCACACCATTTAGACTAATCATACACGGCGTATGTTTGATCTTACACCACTATTGGCTTGAAAGACACTAAAACAAGTTGATTTACACCATTTAAACCCATCATACATGGTGTATGATTGATCTTACACAACTAATTTCCTAAAATAGACTAAAACAAGTTGATTTTACACCAGTTAGATCAATCATACACTGTGTATGATTGATCATACACCAGTATTTGCTTAAAACACATTAAATCAAGTTCATTTGACACCCTTAAAACTTATCATATACGGTGTATGATTGATCGTACACAACTAATTGCTCAAAACACACAAAAACAAGTTGTTTTCACACCATTAAAACCTATCATACACGGTGTATGATCGTTCATACACCACTAATATCTTAAAACACAATAAACCAAATTGTTTTCACACCATTTACACCAATCACACACTGTGCATGATTGATCTTACACCACTATTGACCTGAAAGACACTAAAACAAGTTGATTTACACCATTTAATCCCGTCATGCACTGTGCATGATTGATCATACACCACTATTTTCTTAAAATAAACTAAAACAAGTTGATTTACACCATTTAAACCCGTCATGCACTGTGTATGATTGATCATACACCACAATTTGCTTAAAACACATTAAATCAAGTTGATTTTCCACCCTTAAAACTCATCATACACGGTGTATGATTGATCGTACACCACTAATTGCTCAAAACACACTAAAACAAGTTCTTTTCACACCGTTTAGACCAATCATACGTGGGGTACGATTGATCTTACACCACTGTTGACTTGAAAGACACTAAAACAAGTTGATTTATACTATTTAAACCCATCATACACGGTGCATGATTGATCATACACCACTATTTTCTTTGAATGGGCTAAAACAAGTTGATTTCACACCATTTAGACCAATCATGCACGGTGAATAATTGATCATATACCACTATTTCCCTAAAACACATGAAAACAAGTTGATTTTACACCATTTAAACCTATCATACACGGTGGATGATTGATCATACACGGTGTAGGATTGAAACACACTAAAACAAGTTGTTTTTACAAGATTTTGACCAATCATACATGGTGCATGAATGATCTTAAAATGATTTTGACTTCGAAGACGATAAAACAAGTTGATTTAAACCATTAAAACCTATCATACACGGTGTATGATTGATCATGCGCCCCTATTTTCTTGAAACAGATTAACACAAGTTGATTTCGCACCATTAAAATATATCATACATGGCGTATGATTGATCATACACAACTATTTACTTAAAACGCGTTAAACCAAGTTAAATTTACACCCTTAAAACCTTTCATACACGGTGTATGATTGATCAAACACCACAAATAGCTTAGAACACACTAAAACAAGTAGTTTCCACACCATTTAGACCAATCATACACAGAGTGTGATTGATCTTACACCACTATTAACTTGAAAGACACTAAAACAAGTTAATTTACACCATTTGAGCCCATCATACATGGTTTATGATCCATCATACACCACTATTTTCTTAAAACACACCAAAACAAGTTGATTTCATGCCATTTAAACCTGTCATACACGGTGTATAATTGATCATAAACCACTCATTACTTAAAACAAAATAAATCAGGTTAAGTGTACACCCTTAAAACCTATCATACACGGTGTATGATTGATCATACACCACTATTTACTTAAAACATATTAAAACAAGTTGATTTAACACCCTTAAAACCTATCACACGCGGTGTATGATCGTTCATACACCACTAATACCTTAAAACACGCTAAAACAAATTGTTTTCACACCATTTAGACAAATCATCCACGGTATATGATTGATCTTACACCACTATTGACTAGAAAGACACTAAAACAAGTTGATTTACATCATTTAAACCCGTCATGCATGGTGTATGATTGATCATACACCACTATTTTCTTAAAATAGACTAAAACAAGTTGATTTCACACCATTTAGATCAATCACACACTGTGTATGATTGATCGTATACCACTATTTGCTTAAAACACATTAAATCAAGTTGATTTTAAACCCTTAAAACTTATCATACACGGTGCATGATTAATCGTACCCCACTAATTGCTCAAAACACATGAAAACAAGTTGTTTTCGCACCATTTAGACCAATCATACAAGGGTATGATTGATCTTACACCACTGTTGACTTGAAAGACACTAAAACAAGTTGATTTACACCATTTAAACCCATCATACACGGTGTATGATTGATCATACACCACTATTTTCTTAAAACGGACTAAAACGAGTTGATTTCACACCATTTAGACCAATCATACACGGTGAATGATTGATCATATACCACTATTTACCTAAAACACATTAAAACAAGTTGATTTTGCACCCTTAAAACCTATCATACACGGTGTATGATTGAAACACACTAAAACAAGTTGTTTTTACACGATTTTGACCAATCATACATGGTGTATGAATGATCTTAAAACGATATTGACTATGATTGATCATACATAACTAATTGCTTAAAACACACTAAAAAAATTGTTTTCACACCATTTAGACAAATCATACACGGTGTATGATTGATCTTACACCACTATAGGCGAGAAATACACTAAAACAAGTTGATTTACACCATTAAAACCTATCATACACGGTGCGTGATTGATCATACACCACTATTTGCTTAAAACACATTAAAACAAGTTGATTTTATAGCCTTAAAACCTATTGTACATGGTGTATGATTGGCAATACACCACTAATTGCTTGAAACCTACTAAAACAAATTTTTTTCACACCATTTAGACCAATCATACACGGTGTATGATTGATCTTACACCACTATTGACATGAAAGACACTAAAACAAGTTAGTTTACATCATTTAAACCCGTCATGCATGGTTTATGATTGATCATACACCACTATTTTCTTAAAATAGACTAAAACAAGTTGATTTCACACCATTTAGATCAATCATACACTGTGTATGATTGATCGTATACCACTATTTGCTTAAAACACATTAAATCAAGTTGATTTTACACCCTTAAAACTTATCATACACGGTGTATGATTGATCATACACCACTAATTGCTTAAAACACACGAAAGCAAGTTGTTGTCGCACTATTTAGACCAATCATACATGGGGTATGATTGATCTTACACCACTGTTGACTTGAAAGACACTAAAACAAGTTGATTTACACCATTTAAACCCATCATAAACGGTGTATGATTGATCATACACCACTATTTTCTTAAAACGGACTAAAACAAGTTGATTTCACACCATTTAGACCAATCATACACGGTGAATGATTGATCATATACAGCTATTTACCTAAAACACATTAAAACAAGTTGATTTTACACCCTTAAAACCTATCATACATGGTGTATGATTGAAACACACTAAAACAAGTTGTATTTACACGATTTTGACCAATCATACATGGTGTATGAATGATCTTAAAACGATATTGACTAAGATTGATCATACATAACTAATTGCTTAAAACACACTAAAACAAATTGATTTCACACCATTTACACAAATCATACACGGTGTATGATTGATCTTACACCACTGTTGACTTGAAAGACACTAAAACAAGTTGACTTGCACCATTTAAATCGATCATACACGGTGTATGATTGATCTTACACCACTACTGACTTGAAAGACACCAAAACAAGTTGATTTACACCATTCAAACCCATCATACATAGTGTATGATTGATCTTACACCACTACTGACTTGAAAGACGCTATAACAAGTTGATTTACAACATTTAAACCCGTCATGCATGGTGCATGATTGATAATACACCACAATTTTCTTAAAACACACCAAAACAGGTTGTTTTCACACCATTTAGACTAACCATATACGGCGTATGATTGATGTTACACCACTATTGACTTGAAAGACCCTAAAACAAGTTGATTTACACCATTTAAACCCGTTATACATGGTGTATGACTGATCTTGCACCCCTAATTTCTTAAAATAGACTAAAACAAGTTGATTTCACACCATTTAGATCAGTCATACACTGTGTATGATTGATCATACACCACTATTTGCTTAAAACACATTAAATCAAGTTGATTTTACACCCTTAAAACTTATCATACACAGTGTATGATTGATCGTACACAACTAATTGCTCAAAACACACTAAAACAAGCTGTTTTGACACCATCAAAACCTATCATATACGGTGTATGATCATTCATAGACCACTAATATCTTAAAACACACTAAACCAAATTGTTTTCACACCATTTACACCAATCACACGCGGTGCATGATTGATCTTACACCACTATTGACTTGAAAGACACTAAAACAAGTTGATTTACACCATTTAAACCCATCATACATGGTGTGTGATTTATCTTACACCCCTAATTTCTTAAAATAGACCAAAACAAGTTGTATTCACAACATTTAGATCAATCATACACTATGTATGATTGATCATACACCACTATTTGCTTAAAACACATTAAATCAAGTTGATTTTACACCCATAAAACTTATCATATACGGTATATGATTGATCGTACACAACTAATTGCTCAAAACACACTAAAACAAGTTGTTTTCACACCGTTAAAACCTATCATACACGGTGTATGATTGTTCATACACCACTAATATCTTAAAACACACTAAACCAAATTGTTTTCACACCAATCACACGCGGTGCATGATTGATCTTACACCACTATTGACTTGAAAGACACTAAAACTAGTTTATTTACACCATTTAAACCCGTCATGCATGGTGCATGATTGATCATACACCACTATTTTCTTAAAATAAACTAAAACAAGTTGATTTCACACCATTTAGATCAATCATGCAATGTGTATGATTGATCATACACCACATTTTGCTTAAAACACATTAAATCAAGTGGATTTTACACCCTTAAAACTTATCATACAAGGTGTATGATTGATTGTACACCACTAATTGCTCAAAATACACTAAAACAAGTTCTTTTCACACCATTTAGACCAATCATACATGGGGTATGATTGATCTTACACCACTGTTGACTTGAAAGACCATTTAAACCCATCATACATAGTGCATGATTTATCATACACCACTATTTTCTTAAAACGGACTAAAACAAGTTGATTTCATACCATTTAGACCAATCATGCATGGTGAATGATTGATCATATACCACTATTTACCTAAAACACATTAAAACAAGTTGATTTTACACCATTTAAACCTATCATACACGGTAAATGATTGATCATACACGGTGTAGGATTGAAACATACAAAAACAAGTTGTTTTTACAAGATTTTGACCAATCATACATGGTGTATGAATGATCTTAAAACGATTTTGACTTCGAAGACGATAAAACAAGTTGATTTACACCATTAAAACCTATCATACACGGTGTATGATTGATCATGCACCCCTATTTTCTTGAAACAGATTAACACAAGTTGATTTCGCACCATTAAAATGTATCATACATGGCGTATGATTGATCATACACAGCTATTTACTTAAAACGCGTTAAAACATGTTAAATTTACACCCTTAAAACCTATCATATACGGTGTATGATTGATCATACACCACAAATTGCTTAGAACACACTAAAACAAGTAGTTTCCACACCATTTAGACCAATCGTACACGGAGTGCGATTGATCTTGCACCACTATTAAGTTGAAAGACACTAAAACGAGTTGATTTACACCATTTGATCCCGTCATACATGGTTTATGATCCATCATACACCACTATTTTCTTAAAACACACCAAAACAAGTTGATTTCATGCCATTTAAACCTGTCTTACACAGTGTATAATTGATCATAAACCACTCTTTACTCAAAACAAAATAAAACAGGTTAAGTGTACACCCTTAAAACCTGTCATACACGGTGTATGATTGATCATACGCCACTATTTACTTAAAACGTATTAAAACGAGTTGATTTTACACCCTTAAAACCTATCACACACAGCGTATGATCGTTCATACACCACTAATATCTTAAAACACACTAAAACAAATTGTTTTCACACCATTTAGACCAATCATACACGGTGCGTGATTGATCTTACACCACTATTGACTTGAAAGACACTAAAACAACTTGATTTACACCATTTAAACCCATCATGCATAGTGTATGATTGATCATACACCACTGTTTTCTTAAAATAGACTATAACAAGTTGATTTCACACCATTTAGATCAATCATACACTGTGTATGATTGATCATACACCACTATTTGCTCAAAACACATTAAATCAAGTTAATTTACCACCCTTAAAAGTTATCATACACGGTGTATGATTGATCATGCACCACTAATTGCTCAAAACACACTAAAACAAGTTATTTTCACACCATTTAGACCAATCATACCTGGGGTATGATTGATCTTACACCATTGTTGATTTGAAAGACACTAAAACAAGTTGATTTACACCATTTAAACCCATCATACACGGTGTATGATTGATCATACACCACTATTTTCTTAAAACGGACTAAAACAAATTGATTTCACACCATTTAGACCCATCATACATGAATGATTGATCATATGCCACTATTTACCTAAAACACATTCAAACATGTTGATTTTACACCATTTAGACCTATCAAACACGGTGTTTGATTGAAACACACTAAAACAAGTTGTTTTTACACGATTTTGACCAATCATATATTGTGTATGAATGATCTTAAAGCGATATTGACTTGGAAGACGATAAAACAAGTTGATTTACACCATTAAAACCTATCATACACGGTGTATAATTGATCATGCACCCCAATTTTCTTGAAACAGATTAACACAAGTTGATTTCGCACCATTAAAATGTATCATACACGGCGTATGATTGATCATACACCACTATTTGCTTAAAACACATTAAAACAAGTTGATTTTACAGCCTTAAAACCTATCGTACACGGTGTATTATTGACAATACACCACTAGTTGCTTGAAACCCACTGAAACAAGTTTTTTTTACACCATTTATACCAATCACACACGGTGCGTGATTGATCATACACCACAAATTGCTTATAACACACTAAAACAAGTTGTTTCCACCCCATTTAGACCAATCATACACGGTGTGTGATTGATCTAACACCACTATTGACTTGAAAGACACTAAAACTAGTGGATTTACACCATTTAAGGCCATCATACATGATTTATGATCCATCATACACCACCATTTTCTTAAAACACACTAAAACAAGTTGATTTCATGCCATTTAAACTTGTCATACACGGTGTATGATTGATCATAAACCACTCTTTACTTAAAACAAAATAAAACAGGTTAAGTGTACACCCTTAAAACCTATCATACACGGTGTATGATTGATCATACACCACTATTTACTTAAAACATACTAAAACAAGTTGATTTTACACCCTTAAAACCTATCACACACGGTGTATGATCGTTCATACACCACTAATATCTTAAAACACACTAAAACAAATTGTTTTCACACCATTTAGACTAATCATACACGGCGTATGTTTGATCTTACACCACTATTGACTTGAAAGACACTAAAACAAGTTGATTTACACCATTTAAACCCATCATACATGGTGTGTGATTGATCTTACACAACTAATTTCCTAAAATAGACTAAAACAAGTTGATTTTACACCAGTTAGATCAATCATAAACTGTGTATGATTGATCATACACCAGTATTTGCTTAAAACACATTAAATCAAGTTCATTTGACACCCTTAAAACTTATCATATACGGTGTATGATTGATCGTACACAACTAATTGCTCAAAACACACAAAAACAAGTTGTTTTCACACCATTAAAACCTATCATACACGGTGTATGATCGTTCATACACCACTAATATCTTAAAACACAATAAACCAAATTGTTTTCACACCATTTACACCAATCACACACTGTGCATGATTGATCTTACACCACTATTGACCTAAAAGACACTAAAACAAGTTGATTTACACCATTTAAACCCGTCATGCACTGTGCATGATTGATCATACACCACTATTTTCTTAAAATAAACTAAAACAAGTTGATTTACACCATTTAAACCCGTCATGCACTGTGTATGATTGATCATACACCACAATTTGCTTAAAACACATTAAATCAAGTTGATTTTCCACCCTTAAAACTCATCATACACGGTGTATGATTGATCGTACACCACTAATTGCTCAAAACACACTAAAACAAGTTCTTTTCACACCGTTTAGACCAATCATACGTGGGGTACGATTGATCTTACACCACTGTTGACTTGAAAGACACTAAAACAAGTTGATTTATACTATTTAAACCCATCATACACGGTGCATGATTGATCATATACCACTATTTTCTTTGAATGGGCTAAAACAAGTTGATTTCACACCATTTAGACCAATCATGCACGGTGAATAATTGATCATATACCACTATTTCCCTAAAACACATTAAAACAAGTTGATTTTACACCATTTAAACCTATCATACACGGTGGATGATTGATCATACACGGTGTAGGATTGAAACACACTAAAACAAGTTGTTTTTACAAGATTTTGACCAATCATACATGGTGTATGAATGATCTTAAAATGATTTTGACTTCGAAGACGATAAAACAAGTTGATTTAAACCATTAAAACCTATCATACACGGTGTATGATTGATCATGCACCCCTATTTTCTTGAAACAGATTAACACAAGTTGATTTCGCACCATTAAAATATATCATACATGGCGTATGATTGATCATACACAACTATTTACTTAAAACGCGTTAAACCAAGTTAAATTTACACCCTTAAAACCTTTCATACACGGTGTATGATTGATCAAACACCACAAATAGCTTAGAACACACTAAAACAAGTAGTTTCCACACCATTTAGACCAATCATACACAGAGTGTGATTGATCTTACACCACTATTAACTTGAAAGACACTAAAACAAGTTAATTTACACCATTTGAGCCCATCATACATGGTTTATGATCCATCATACACCACTATTTTCTTAAAACACACCAAAACAAGTTGATTTCATGCCATTTAAACCTGTCATACACGGTGTATAATTGATCATAAACCACTCATTACTTAAAACAAAATAAATCAGGTTAAGTGTACACCCTTAAAACCTATCATACACGGTGTATGATTGATCATACACCACTATTTACTTAAAACGTATTAAAACAAGTTGATTTAACACCCTTAAAACCTATCACACGCGGTGTATGATCGTTCATACACCACTAATACCTTAAAACACGCTAAAACAAATTGTTTTCACACCATTTAGACAAATCATCCACGGTATATGATTGATCTTACACCACTATTGACTAGAAAGACACTAAAACAAGTTGATTTACATCATTTAAACCCGTCATGCATGGTGTATGATTGATCATACACCACTATTTTCTTAAAATAGACTAAAACAAGTTGATTTCACACCATTTAGATCAATCACACACTGTGTATGATTGATCGTATACCACTATTTGCTTAAAACACATTAAATCAAGTTGATTTTAAACCCTTAAAACTTATCATACACGGTGCATGATTAATCGTACACCACTAATTGCTCAAAACACATGAAAACAAGTTGTTTTCGCACCATTTAGACCAATCATACAAGGGTATGATTGATCTTACACCACTGTTGACTTGAAAGACACTAAAACAAGTTGATTTACACCATTTAAACCCATCATACACGGTGTATGATTGATCATACACCACTATTTTCTGAAAACAGACTAAAACGAGTTGATTTCACACCATTTAGACCAATCATACACGGTGAATGATTGATCATATACCACTATTTACCTAAAACACATTAAAACAAGTTGATTTTGCACCCTTAAAACCTATCATACACGGTGTATGATTGAAACACACTAAAACAAGTTGTTTTTACACGATTTTGACCAATCATACATGGTGTATGAATGATCTTAAAGCGATATTGACTATGATTGATCATACATAACTAATTGCTTAAAACACACTAAAACAAATTGTTTTCACACCATTTAGACAAATCATACACGGTGTATGATTGATCTTACACCACTATAGGCGAGAAATACACTAAAACAAGTTGATTTACACCATTAAAACCTATCATACACGGTGCGTGATTGATCATACACCACTATTTGCTTAAAACACATTAAAACAAGTTGATTTTATAGCCTTAAAACCTATTGTACATGGTGTATGATTGGCAATACACCACTAATTGCTTGAAACCTACTAAAACAAATTTTTTTCACACCATTTAGACCAATCATACACGGTGCATGATTGATCTTACACCACTATTGACATGAAAGACACTAAAACAAGTTGATTTACATCATTTAAACCCGTCATGCATGGTTTATGATTGATCATACACCACTATTTTCTTAAAATAGACTAAAACAAGTTGATTTCACACCATTTAGATCAATCATACACTGTGTATGATTGATCGTATACCACTATTTGCTTAAAACACATTAAATCAAGTTGATTTTACACCCTTAAAACTTATCATACACGGTGTATGATTGATCATACACCACTAATTGCTTAAAACACACGAAAGCAAGTTGTTGTCGCACTATTTAGACCAATCATACATGGGGTATGATTGATCTTACACCACTGTTGACTTGAAAGACACTAAAACAAGTTGATTTACACCATTTAAACCCATCATAAACGGTGTATGATTGATCATACACCACTATTTTCTTAAAACGGACTAAAACAAGTTGATTTCACACCATTTAGACCAATCATACACGGTGAATGATTGATCATATACAGCTATTTACCTAAAACACATTAAAACAAGTTGATTTTACACCCTTAAAACCTATCATACATGGTGTATGATTGAAACACACTAAAACAAGTTGTATTTACACGATTTTGACCAATCATACATGGTGTATGAATGATCTTAAAACGATATTGACTATGATTGATCATACATAACTAATTGCTTAAAACACACTAAAACAAATTGATTTCACACCATTTACACAAATCATACACGGTGTATGATTGATCTTACACCACTGTTGACTTGAAAGACACTAAAACAAGTTGACTTGCACCATTTAAACCGATCATACACGGTGTACGATTGATCTTACACCACTACTGACTTGAAAGACACCAAAACAAGTTGATTTACACCATTCAAACCCATCATACATAGTGTATGATTGATCTTACACCACTACTGACTTGAAAGACGCTATAACAAGTTGATTTACAACATTTAAACCCGTCATGCATGGTCCATGATTGATAATACACCACAATTTTCTTAAAACACACCAAAACAAGTTGTTTTCACACCATTTAGACTAATCATATACGGCGTATGATTGATCTTACACCACTATTGACTTGAAAGGCCCTAAAACAAGTTGATTTACACCATTTAAACCCGTTATACATGGTGTATGATTGATCTTGCACCCCTAATTTCTTAAAATAGACTAAAACAAGTTGATTTCACACCATTTAGATCAGTCATACACTGTGTATGATTGATCATACACCACTATTTGCTTAAAACACATTAAATCAAGTTGATTTTACACCCTTAAACCTTATCATACACGGTGTATGATTGATCGTACACAACTAATTGCTCAAAACACACTAAAACAAGCTGTTTTGACACCATCAAAACCTATCATATACGGTGTATGATCATTCATACACCACTAATATCTTAAAACACACTAAACCAAATTGTTTTCACACCATTTACACCAATCACACGCGGTGCATGATTGATCTTACACCACTACTGACTTGAAAGACACTAAAACAAGTTGATTTACACCATTTAAACCCATCATACATGGTGTGTGATTTATCTTACAACCCTAATTTCTTAAAATAGACCAAAACAAGTTGTAGTCACACCATTTAGATCAATCATACACTATGTATGATTGATCATACACCACTATTTGCTTAAAACACATTAAATCAAGTTGATTTTACACCCATAAAACTTATCATATACGGTATATGATTGATCGTACACAACTAATTGCTCAAAACACACTAAAACAAGTTGTTTTCACACCATTAAAACCTATCATATACGGTGTATGATCGTTCATACACCACTAATATCTTAAAACACACTAAACCAAATTGTTTTCACACCAATCACACGCGGTGCATGATTGATCTTACACCACTATTGACTTGAAAGACACTACAACAAGTTTATTTACACCATTTAAACCCATCATGCATGGTGCATGATTGATCATACACCACTATTTTCTTAAAATAAACTAAAACAAGTTGATTTCACACCATTTAGATCAATCATGCACTGTGTATGATTGATCATACACCACATTTTGCTTAAAACACATTAAATCAAGTGGATTTTACACCCTTAAATCTTATCATACAAGGTGTATGATTGATTGTACACCACTAATTGCTCAAAACACACTAAAACAAGTTCTTTTCACACCATTTAGACCAATCATACATGGGGTATGATTGATCTTGCACCACTGTTGACTTGAAAGACCATTTAAACCCATCATACATAGTGCATGATTTATCATACACCACTATTTTCTTAAAACGGACTAAAACAAGTTGATTTCATACCATTTAGACCAATCATGCATGGTGAATGATTGATCATATACCACTATTTACCTAAAACACATTAAAACAAGTTGATTTTACACCATTTAAACCTATCATACACGGTAAATGATTGATCATACACGGTGTAGGATTGAAACATACAAAAACAAGTTGTTTTTACAAGATTTTGACCAATCATACATGGTGTATGAATGATCTTAAAACGATTTTGACTTCGAAGACGATAAAACAAGTTGATTTACACCATTAAAACCTATCATACACGGTGTATGATTGATCATGCACCCCTATTTTCTTGAAACAGATTAACACAAGTTGATTTCGCACCATTAAAATGTATCATACATGGCGTATGATTGATCATACACAGCTATTTACTTAAAACGCGTTAAAACTTGTTAAATTTACACCCTTAAAACCTATCATATACGGTGTATGATTGATCATACACCACAAATTGCTTAGAACACACTAAAACAAGTAGTTTCCACACCATTTAGACCAATCGTACACGGAGTGCGATTGATCTTGCACCACTATTAAGTTGAAAGACACTAAAACGAGTTGATTTACACCATTTGATCCCGTCATACATGGTTTATGACCCATCATACACCACTATTTTCTTAAAACACACCAAAACAAGTTGATTTCATGCCATTTAAACCTGTCTTACACAGTGTATAATTGATCATAAACCACTCTTTACTCAAAACAAAATAAAACAGGTTAAGTGTACACCCTTAAAACCTATCATACACGGTGTATGATTGATCATACGCCACTATTTACTTAAAACGTATTAAAACGAGTTGATTTTACACCCTTAAAACCTATCACACACGGCGTATGATCGTTCATACACCACTAATATCTTAAAACACACTAAAACAAATTGTTTTCACACCATTTAGACCAATCATACACGGTGCGTGATTGATCTTACACCACTATTGACTTGAAAGACACTAAAACAACTTGATTTACACCATTTAAACCCATCATGCATAGTGTATGATTGATCATACACCACTGTTTTCTTAAAATAGACTATAACAAGTTGATTTCACACCATTTAGATCAATCATACACTGTGTATGATTGATCATACACCACTATTTGCTCAAAACACATTAAATCAAGTTGATTTACCACCCTTAAAAGTTATCATACACGGTGTATGATTGATCATGCACCACTAATTGCTCAAAACACACTAAAACAAGTTATTTTCACACCATTTAGACCAATCATACCTGGGGTATGATTGATCTTACACCACTGTTGATTTGAAAGACACTAAAACAAGTTGATTTACACCATTTAAACCCATCATACACGGTGTATGATTGATCATACACCACTATTTTCTTAAAACGGACTAAAACAAATTGATTTCACACCATTTAGACCCATCATACATGAATGATTGATCATATGCCACTATTTACCTAAAACACATTCAAACATGTTGATTTTACACCATTTAGACCTATCAAACACGGTGTTTGATTGAAACACACTAAAACAAGTTGCTTTTACACGATTTTGACCAATCATATATTGTGTATGAATGATCTTAAAACGATATTGACTTGGAAGACGATAAAACAAGTTGATTTACACCATTAAAATCTATCATACACGGTGTATAATTGATCATGCACCCCAATTTTCTTGAAATAGATTAACACAAGTTGATTTCGCACCATTAAAATGTATCATACACGGCGTATGATTGATCATACACCACTATTTACTTAAAACGCGTTAAAACAAGTAAAATTTGCACCCTTAAAACCTATCATACATGGTGTATGATTGATCATACACCACTAATTGCTTAGAACACACTAAAACAAGTTGTTTTCACACCATTTAGACCAATCGTACACGGTGTGCGATTGATCTTACACCACTATTGACTTGAAAAACACTAAAACAAGTTGATTTACACCATTTAATCCCTTATATGATTGATCATAAGCCATTCTTTACTTAAAACACAATAAAACAGGTTAATTGTACACCCCTAAAACCTATCATACACGGTGTATGATTGATCATACACCACTATTTACTTAAAACATATTAAAACAAGTTGATTTTGCACCCTTAAAGCCTATCGTACACAGTGTATGATTGACAATGCACCACTAATTGCTTAAAACCCACTAAAACAAGTTTTTTTCACACCATTTAGACAATCATACACGGTGCATTATTGATCTTAAACCACTATTGACTTGAAAGACACTAAAACAAGTTGATTTACACAATTTTAACACGTCATGAATGGTGTATGATTGATCATACACCACTATTTTCTTAAAATAGATTAAAACAAGTTGATTTCATACCATTTAGATCAATCACACACTGTGTATGATTGATCATACACCACTATTTTCTTAAAACACATTAAATCAAGTTGATTTTACACCCTTACAACTTATCATACACGGTGTATGATAGATCGTACACCACTAATTGCTTAAAACACACGAAAACAAGTTGTTTTCACACCATTTAGACCAATCATACATAGGGTATGACTGATCTTACACCACTGCTGACTTGAAAGACACTAAAACAAGTTGATTTACACCATTTTAACCCATCGTAAACGGTGTATGATTGATCATACACCACTATTTTCTTAAAGCGGACTAAAACAAGTTGATTTCACACCATTTAGACCAATCATACATGGTGAATGATTGATCATATACCACTATTTACCTAAAACACATTAAAACAAGTTGATTTTACGCCCTTAAAACCTATCATACACTGTGTATGATTGAAACACACTAAAACAAGTTGTTTTTACACGATTTTGACCAATCATACATGGCGTATGAATGATCTTGAAACGATATTGACTTGGAAGACGATAAAACCAGTTGATTTACACCATTACAACCTATCATACACGGTGTATGATTGATCATGCACCCCTATTTTCTTGGAACAGAATAACACAAGTTGATTTCGCACCGTTATAATGTATCATACATGGCGTATGATTGATCGTACACCACTATTTACTTAGAACACATTAAAACAAGTTGATTTTACACCCTTAAAAGCTATCTTACACGATGTATGATATATCGTACATTACTAATTGCTTAAAACACAATAAAACAAGTTGTTTTCACACCATTCAGACCAGTCATACCCGGTGTATGATTGATCTTACGCCACTATTGACTTGAAAGACACTAAAACAAGTTGATTTACACAATTTAAACCCATCATACACGGTGTATGATCAATCGTACACCGCTATTTTCTTAAAACACACGAAAATAAGTTGATTTCACGCCATTTAAACCAATCATGCACGGTGTATGGTAAATAATACACCATTATTTTCTTAAAACACAATAAAACAAGATGATTTCACACTATTTAGACCAATCATACATGGTGCATGATTGATCATACTGCACTATTTGCTTAAAGCACTCTAAATCAAATTTATTTTACACCCTTAAAACCTATCATACACTGCGTATGATGGATCATACACCTCTAATCGCTTAAAACTCACTAAAACAAGTAGTTTTCACAACATTTAGACCAATTACACACGGTGTATGATTGATCTTACACCACTATTGACGTGAAAGACACTAAAATAAGATGATTTACACTGTTAAAACCTATTATACACGGTGTATGGTTGATCATATACCCCTTTTTCTTAAAACAGATTAACACAAGTTGATTTCACACCATTAAAACGTATCATACACGGTGTATGATTGATCATACACCACTATTTACTTAGAACACATTAAAACAAGTTGATTTTATACCCTTAAAAGCTATCTTACACGATGTATGATATATCATACATTACTAATTGCTTAAAACACACTAAAACAAGTTGTTTTCACACCATTCAGACCAGTCATACACGGGGTATGATTGATCTTACACCATTATTGACTTGAAAGACACTAAAACAAGTTGATTTACACAATTTAAACCCATCATACACGGTGTATGATCAATCGTACACCGCTATTTTCTTAATACACGCAAAAAGAAGTTGATTTCACGCCATTTAAATCAATCATACACGGTGTATGATTGAACGTACACCACTATTTACTTAAAACACATTAAAACAAGATGAATTTAAACGCTTAAAACCTATCATACGCGGTGCATGATTGATCATACACCACTATTTACATAAAACACATTAAAACAAGCTAATTTTACACCCTCAAAACATACTATACACGGTGTACGATTGATCATACACCACTAATCGCTTAAAACACTGTAGTACAAGTTGTTTTCACACCATTTAGACCAATCATACACGGTGTATGATTGGTCTTACACCACTATTGATTTGAAAGACACTAAAACAAGTTGATTTACACCATTTAAACCCATCATACATGGTTTATGATCAATCATACACCACTATTAATTAAAACACATTAAAACAAGTTGATTTACACCATTTAAACCCATCATGCATGGAGTATGATTGATCATACACCACTGTTTTATTAAAATAAACTAAAACAAGTTGGTTTCACACCATTTAGATCAATCATGCACTGTGTATGATTGAAAATACACCACTACTTGCTTAAAACACATTAAATCAAGTTGATTTTACACCCTTAAAACTTATCATACACGGTGTATGATTGATAGTACACCACTAATTGCTCAAAACACACTAAAACAAGTTGTGTTCACACCATTTAGACCAATCATACATGGGATATGATTGATCTTACACTACTGTTGACTTGAAAGACACTAAAACAAGTTGATTTACACCATTTAAACCCATCATACACGGTGTATGATTGATCATACACCACTATTTTCTTAAAATGGACTAAAACAAGTGGATTTCACACCAATTAGACCAATCATACACGGTGAATGATAGATCATATACCACTATTTACCAAAAACACATTTAAACAAGTTGATTTTACACCCTTAAAACCTATCGTACACGGTCTATGATTGAAATACACTAAAACAAGTTGTTTTTACACGATTTTGACCAATCATACATGGTGTATGAATGATCTTAAAATGATATTGACTTGGAAGATGATAAAACAAGCTGATTTACGCCATTAAAACCAATCATACACGGTGCATGATTGATCACACACCCCTGTTTTCTTGAAACAGTATAACCCAAGTTGATTTCGCACCATCAAAATGTATCATACACGGTGTATGATTGATCATACACTACTATTTACTTAAAACGCGTTAAAACAAGTTAAATTTACACCCTTAAAACCTATCATACACGGTGTATGATTGATCATACACCACTAATTGCTTAGAACGCACTACAACAAGTTGTTTTCGCACCATTTAGACCAATCATACACGGTGTGTGATTTATTTTACACCACTACTGACTTGAAAGACACTAAAACAAGTTGATTTACACCATTTAAGCACATCATACATGGTTTATGATCCATCATACACCACTATTTTCTTAAAACACACTAAAACAAGTTGATTTCATGCCATTTAAACCTGTCGTACACAGTGTATGATTGATCATAAACCACTCTTTACTTAAAACACAATAAAACGGGTTAATTGCACACCCTTAAAACCTATCATACACCAGTATTTACTTACAACATATTAAAATAAGTTGATTTTACACCCTTAAAACCTATCATACACGGTGTATGATCGTTCATACACCACTAATATCTTAAAACACACTGAAACAAATTGTTTTCACACCATTTAGACCAATCATACACGGTATATGAATGATCTTACACCACTATTGACTTGAAAGACACTAAAACAAGTTGATTTACACCATTTAAACCCGTCATGCATGGTGTATGATCAATCATACATCACTACTTTCTTAAAACACACTAAAACAAGTTGATTTCACACCATTTAGACTAATTACATACGGTATATGATTGATCATAAACCACTCTTTACTTAAAACAGAATAAAACAGGTTAATTGTACGCCCTTAAAACCTATCATACACGGTGTATGATTGATCATACACCCCTATTTACTTAAAACGTATTAAAACAAGTTGATTTTACACCCTTAAAACCTATCAAACACGGTGTATGATTGATCATACACCACTAATTGCATAAAACACTTTAAAACAAGTTGTTTTCACCCCATTTAGACCAATCATACACGGTGTATCATTGATCTTACACCACTATTGACTTGGAAGGCACTAAAACAAGTTGATTTACACAATTTAAACCCATCATACATGGTTTATGATCAATCATACACCACTATTTTTTAAAACACACTAAAACAAGTTGATTTCACACCATTTAGACCAATATACAAGGTGTATGATTGATCATACACCACTATTTACTTAAAACACATTAAAACAACTTGATTGCAAACCCTTAAAACCTATCATACACGGTGTATGGTTGATCGTACACCATTTATTGCTTTGAACACTCTAAAACAAGTTGTTTTCATGCCATTTAGACCAATCATACACGGTGTGTGATTGATCTTACCGCACTATTGACTTGCTAAAACAAGTTGATTTACACCATTTAAGCCCATCATACATGGTTTATGATCCATCATACACCACTATTTTCTTAAAACATACTAAAATAAGTTGATTTCACGCCAATCAAACCTATCGTACACGGTGTATGATTGATCATAAACCACTCTTTACTTGAAATAGAAAAAAAAGTAGGTTAAGTGTAAACGCTTAAAACCTATCATACACGGTATATGATTGATCATACACCACTATTTACTTAAAACATATTAACACAAGTTGATTTTACAACCTTAATACCTATAATACTGTTATGATTTGGGAATTCAAGGATCGAGCTTTGGATGTTCTGCTGCTACTGGCTGCTGCTTGCTGCTGCTGATGTTCTGCTGCTGCTACTGTGCCGTTGCTGCTATCATGTGTGTTTGTTAGTTAATAAAAAATGTAATAGCATTAGTTAGTAAGTGTTGTGTGTGTGGTTAGTTAGTCTTAGTTAGCTACATTGTAATAAGCAGCTAGTATATTTCTGCATTGTAATATCCAGCAGCAGGCTACGGTTAGATGCTGTTAGAGCTGTTAGGATGGTCTTGGCGCCATAATTAGGATTTAATTGTAAGTTAGATATATTTCTAGATGTTTCTAATGTTTCCTAAGTTGGTTAGCTTAAGTGAGCCTAGATACATTGTCTTCCTTGCCTATAAGTAGCAACCTCTTGTAATAATCTGATCATTCAATCAATTACAAGAAATTATCTCAATATTGAGATCAATAATCTCTCTCTCATCTAACTCTCTCTATTTTCTCATCTCCTTTCCCTTCCTATCTCATCTAACTCTAAATCTCTACTTTCTCATCTAATTTCACTTCTTTCTCATCTCAAATTCTCAACTTATCCCTATTTCACATAGTTTACGCTTGTGGTTTAATCCCGATCGTAACAAATATACGGTGTATGATTGATCATAACAAGATGTTTTCACCCCATTTAGACCAATCATACTCGGTGTATGATTGATCTTACACCACTATTGACTTGAAAGACACTAAAACAAGTTGATTTACACAATTTAAACCCATCATAGATGGTTTATGATCAATCATACACCACTATTTTCTCAAGACACACTAAAACAAGTTGATTTCACACCATTTAGACCAATTATACATGGTATATGATTGATCATATACCACTATTTACTTAAAACACATTAAAACAAGTTGATTGCAAACCCTTAAAAACCTATCATACACGGCGTATGATTGGTCATACACCTCTAATTTCTTAAAACACACTAAAACAAGTTGTTTTCACACCATTTAGACCAATCATACACCGTGTATGATTGGTCTTACACCACTATTGACTTGAAAGACACTAAAACAAGTTGATTTACACCATTTAAACCCATCATACATAGTGTATGATTGATCTTACACCACTACTGACTTGAAAGACGCTATAACAAGTTGATTTACACCATTAAAACCTATCATACTCTGTGTATGATTGATCATACACCACAATTTACTTAAAACACATTAAAACAAGTTGATTTTACACCCATAAAACCCATCATACACGGTGTATGACTGATCATACACTACTAATTGCTTAAAACACACTAAAACAAGTTATTTTCACACCATTTAAACCAATCATACACAGTGTATGATTGATCTTACACCACTATTGACTTAAAAGACACTAAAACAAGTTAATTTACACAATTTAAACCCATCATACACGGTGTATTAAAATTCATATACCTCTGTTTTCTTAAAACACACAAAAACAAGTTGATTTCACGCATTTTAAACCCGTCATACACGGTGTATGATTGATCATAAACCACTATTCACTTAAAACACAATAAAACATGTTAATTTTACACCCTTAAAACCTATCGTACACGGTGTATGATTGATCGTACACCACTATTTACTTAAAACACATTAAAACAAGTGGATTTTACACCTTTAAAACCTATCATACATGGTGTATGATTGATCATACACCACTAATTACTTAAAACACACTAAAAAAAAGTTGTTTTCACACCATTTAGACCAATCATACACGGTGTATGATTGATCTTACACCACTATTGACTTGAAAGACACAAAAACAAGTTGATTCACACCATTTAAACCCATCATACACTGCGTATGATCATTCGTCACCACCATTTTCTTAAAACACACTAAAACAAGTTGATTTCGTACCATTTGGACAAATCATACATGGTGTATGATTCATCTTACATCACTACTGACTTGAAAGCCACCAAAACAAGTTGATTTACACCATTAAAACGTATCATACACAGTGTATGATTGATCGTACACCACTAATTGCTTAAAACACACTAAAACAAGTTGTTTTCACACTATTTAGACCAATCATACATGGTGTATGATTGATCTTACACCACTGTTGACTTGAAAGACACTAAAACAAGTTGATTTACACCATTTAAACCCATCATACATTGTGTATAAATGATCATAAGGGAAGAATCAAAGATTGTGTTTTAAATGTAACCAAAAGTACTTTGTGTAATCCAAAGCTATTAATGACAGTCACTGGAGCTAAGGCTTGTGATGAAATTGAGGTTCAAGACGTTGAGGAAGCAACTAGGGATCAGGGAGAAGAAGAGCAAGAGGACTATAAGGATAATGAAATGGAGATATCTATACAGCTCTATTTGGAAATGGTTCTCACAATACGAAAAGAATCAAAGGAGAGGTTGGACACAAGTATATGCTGATTTTGATAGACAGTGGATGCACGCATAGTTTTGTGGATCCGAAGGTAGTGAAGTTGGTGGGGCATGAGATGATCAAGACCAGCCCTTTAGCTGTAATCGTTGCTGATGGGAAATCAATAATCACGTAGATGAAATGTAAAGGCTTCTGTTAGAGGATGCAAGGACACCAATTTGAGTACGATTTTAGAGTGCTTAAGATGGGAGGATGTGATATGGTCCTAGGGGTGGATTGGATGAAAACCATTAGTCCTTTGGTATTTGATTTTGCTTAGCTGTCTGTTTCTTTTGAAAGAGAAGGCCAGAATGTGACATTGTAAGGAATTATGGAGCATGGATAATTGCAATTGATGAAAGGGAAAAGCCTTGAGAAGGTGGTCAGAAAGGGGAAATATCAGTGGATTAGGCATTTGTTTTCCATCAATGCTAGTCCAGATACAGCTCGGGTCAATTCTGATCTTTCCATTAGAAGATTGTTACAAGAGTATGAAGATTTGTTTACACAACCAACTACATTGCCACCTAAGAGAGTCTTGGACCATGCTATCGCTCTCAAGGTTAACTCCAATCTAGTTAATCTAAGGCCTTATAAGTATCCTCACTCTCAGAGAAGTGAGATTGAAAGGCAGGTTAAGGAGCTTCTGAAGACAAATTTTATTAGATACAGTCATAGCCCCTTTGCTTCTCTGGTAATCCTTGTTAAGAAGAAGGATGGAGCTTCTCGAATGTGTGTTGACTACAGGCATCTCAATTCCCTCACAATCAAGGATAAGTTTCCAATTCCTGCCACTGATGATTTGTTAGACGAGCTTAATGGATCTCAGTATTATTCCAAGTTGGATTTGAGGCAGGGATATCACCAGATTAGAGTGTTGGACAAGTACATTCACAAGATTGCTTTCAGGACACATCACGGGCATTATGAATTTGTGGTTATGCCTTTTGGTTTAACCAATACTCCAGCTACCTTTCAAGCATTGATGAATCAAGTGTTCAAGGCTTATTTAAGGAAGTTTATGCTAATAGTCTTCGATGACATACTGGTTTACAGTCCTTCACTGGAATTACATGTCAAGCATCTTAGACAAGTCTTTTAGACATGCATAAGAACAAGTTGTATGCTAAGCTTTCTAAATGCTCGTTTGCTTAAACTCAAGTGGAATACTTAGGACACATAGTTTCAAGTGAGGGAGTGGAAATAGATCCAAGCAAGATATAAGCAATGAAGCAGTGGCCTGCTCCTCTAACCCTTAAGCAGCTAAGAGGACTTCTGGGATTGACTAGATACTACAAGAAGTATATAGCTGGGTATGGAATATTGGCTAAGCCATTAACTGATCTTCTTAAAAAAGATGCATTCTTATGGTATGAAGCTGCTTAAGAGGCATTTGAGGTCTCAAGCTAGCAATGTGTTTAGCACCAGTCTTGATCATGCCAAATTTTGGTGAGTCCTTTGTTTTGGAGACTGATGCCAGCAGTATGGGAGTAGGAGCAGTACTGTCTCAAAAGGGAAGACCAGTGACATTTCCTAGTCGGGCCCTTAGTTTTATGAAAAGGAATATTTGGCTATACTTATGGCAATGTAGAAGTGGAGACATTATCTTGAGGGTCATCATTTTGTTATTAGAACTAATCATCAAAGCCTCAAGTATCTACTTGAACTAAAAATCACAACTAGAGTGCAATGAAAAAGGCTTATGAAGATATTGGGCTTGAGTTATTCAATTAAATATTGAAATGGACGAGAAAATTTAGTTGTTGATACTCTTTCCAGAAGATTAGAAGGGAGTGAATCCGATTCATGCTCAGCCATTTCATGTGCTTTGCCTGATTGGATAAAACAAATGTACAAGTCCTATGAAGGAGATATGTTGGCTAATGATTGTATTACAGCCTGCAGTGTGAATAATTCTTCAACTTCAGAAACAGAAGTCACTATTGTTAATGGAATTGTGCGAGTTAAGGGAAAGGTGTATGTAGGAGCATCTACTGAATTGAGAAGATAGATAATTCAAGCCTTCCACTCATCTGCTTGGGGGGGGGGGGGAGAGAGAGAGATTTAGGAACATATGGCACTTACAGGAGGCTTAAACAATACTTTTGCTGGACTGGAGCTAAGAGGGGTGTTGAAGAGTTTGTTCAAGGGTGTGATGTTTGCCAAAGGACCAAGTTAGATCATGTTCAATTTTCAGGGTTATTGCAACCTTTGCTAATTCATGACAGGGCCTGGCAATATATTAGCATGGATTTTGTGGAAGGATTACCTAATGCTAATGTCAAGGAAGTGATATGGGTCATAGTGGATTGATTCACCAAATTTAGCCACTTCATTGCTTTAAATCACCCAATTTCTATAGAAAATTTGGCGAGGGTGCTCCTTGACAACATCTATAAGCTGCACGGTTTACCTCAATCCATTGTTTCAGACTAGGATAGGTTGTTCACTAGTCAATTTTGGCGAGAATTATTCCTGTTGTTGGGTTTTACACTCGCTCTCAGCTCATCATATCACCCTCAGACAGATGAATAGACTGATAGGGTAAATCAGTGTGTTGAGCACTATTTGAGGAGCATGACATTCACCTATCATAGGCACTGGTATCTGTGGTTGTCTTTGGCAGAGTTATGGTATAATACTCATTTTCATTATGTTATAGGGACTACTCCTTTCAAGGCTTTATAAGGGTACGATCCTCCTTCACCAATGGTACTTCATGGGTGTAACTTCTCTTGTTGCTGAGGTCAATGATCCGCTATCATAAAGAAGGAAATTAGTTCAGCAATTAAAGGACTATTAGAAGTTAGCTTAGCCAAGAATGAAATTCTTTGCTGATAGAAAGCGTACTCACAAGTCCTTTGCTGTGGGGGACTTGGTGTATCTTAAGCTTCAGCCATACCAATAGTCCATAGTAGCTGTGCGCATGAATGTTAAGTTGTGTGCTCGTTACTTTGGGCCTTATGAGTTGTTAGAAAAGTTGGGAAATGTGGCTTAAAAGTTGGAGCTTCATCCTAATTCTTTTGTTCACCCTATGTTTTATGTTCCTCTTTTAAAAAGACACAGGACAGAGGGAAAAGATTGTTCAACTAATCCTCCGGAGGCAACAAGCAATGGAACTCCTGTGCAAGTTCCTGCAACAGTGCTTGAATCATGTATGGCGCATCAGAGTGGCAAATCAGTGGAAGAGGTCTTGATACAATGGGCCAATTTGGATCCAACAAATGCAAGCTGGGAAGATTTGAAGTTCATTCGAAGCCAACTTCCTTCTTCTTCAATCTTGGGGCAAGAATGTTCTTAAGCAGGGGGTATTGTCATGACCGTAAAGTATTTTCTTCATCTTCAACTGCCGTCTTAATCGAATTGCTATGTTTTTTCAATTGTTCATTCAAATGTGTTTTTGGCGGGAAAACTAGTTTGGTTGGTTAGCGGCTAAGGCTTATTTTGGCGGGAAGTCTAGTTTAGTCGGTTTAAGCTTTTGTCTTGATGCAATGTTTTAGCTGCCATTATTCTTGTGTATAAATAAGCAAAATATCTTGTGTTCTTAATTCATTAAATAGAAAATTGACCTCTTTCCTCTCTCAACCCTAATTCTCTTTAATTTTCATCTCTTTCACTTCTCTCCTCATCTCATACTCTCTTATCTCAAGTTTATGATTCACGTTTGCTATACAATCACAACACATTTATACAAATCACAAAAGTAGATATTCAAATCAAAGAAAATTCAACAAATTGCAAATGTAGATATTCAAATATCTATATACTTACAAATCTCTTGATATATTTACATACTAATATTATAGCGAAATGTATATTATAGAAAATATCTTGATATACTACTATCTCAATACATGAATCTCTCGATATACCATTTATACAGATTATAAAAGTAGATATTCAAATTAAAAAAAACTAGTGAATATCTCGATATACTTGCACACTAATACCAATTCACACTGACAAAATATACTGCAATTATGAATAGACCCTTCAAAAAAGGCCCATTCAAAATAATCAACGACTAAATAAATAATCATAAAAGCAAATTAAAAGTTGAAATCAAACTAATACCAATTCGGATTGACAAAATACATTGTAATTATGAATAGACCCTTCAAAAAAGGCCCATTCAAAATATTCCTAAAAGTAATTATCAACTAAATGAATAATCATAAATGCCCATTCAAAATTTAAATCCTAACAAAGTATACTGCAAGTAAGAATAAACCATAACAAAAAAAAGTCATTCAAAATTTAAATTCTTAAAATAATTAATGACTAAATCAATAATCATAAATGCCCATTCAAAATTTAAATCAAAGAAAAACCAACGAATATCATTTATACAACAAATACCGATCTACTTAAAAACCAAGGAATATCTTTTATCCAACAAATATCGATATACTTAAAAACTAATACCATTTATACAAATTACAAACTTAGATATTCAAATAAAAGAAAACCCAATGAACATGTCGATATACTTACAAATCTCTCCATATACTTACGTACTAATATTATAGCGAAATGTATATTATATCAAATATCTCAATATACTAGAATTCTTTTTGGCTAAATGCTTGAGGACTATTTATGCATTTAATGAAAAAAAGGAAAATAGCAAAAAAAAAAAAAAAATATTTACCACATTCATGTTGACATACGTTTCAATTTTCAAAACAGATACTAATCAATAGCATTTAATGGGCACCATAAGGGCCTCTAACTGATTAAGAAAATTATTTAAAAGCATATAAATGCCCATTCAAAATTGAAATCCCAAAAATATTATAGCGAAATATATATTATAGCAAAGATCTCAATATACATAAAAACTATTTTTTTTTTAAGCACGGATTCAAACGTAGAGATTCAAATCTCTATATTCATGCAAACCTCTTTATATATTTACATACTAATATTATTGCGAGATATATATTATAGCAAATATCTCGATATACTTAAAAACTAATACTATTTATACAAATTACAAAAGTAGATATTCAAATCAAAGAAAACCCAACGAATATCTTGAGATACTTACAAACTAATGCTTATTCGCACTGACAAAATATATTGCAATTATGAATAGACCCTTCAAAAAAGGCCCATTCAAAATTTCAATCCTAAAAATAATTAACAACTAAATAAATAATCATAAACGCCCACTAAAAATTTAAATCCCATTTATACAAATTACAAAAGTAGATATACAAATCAAAGAAAACCCAACGAATATCTCGATATATTTATAAACTAATACCAATTCGCACTAACAACATATACTGCAATTATGAACAAACCCTTCAAATAAGGCCCATTCAAAATTTAATTCCTAAAAATAATTAATGACTACATAAATAATCATAAATGCCCATTTCAAAATTTAAATCAAAGAAAAACCAATGAATATCGTTTATACGATGAATATCGGTATACTTAAAGCTCAACGAATATCATTTATACAACGAATATCGATATACTTAAAAACTAATACCATTTATACAAATTACAAATGTAGATATTCAAATCAAAGAAAACCTAACGAATATAGAGACTGCCTTTTCATATTCTTATGTTCCAACCACTGTAATTGCATTGACAACAAAATAGGGACTAATTCATATTCTTAGGTTTCAAACATTTTAATTGAAGTGATAACAAAATAGGGACTAATTAAAGCAAAATTAAAGGATAAATACAATTACAAAACCCAAAAGATTGCAATTTAAATTAAAATTAAATTAAATTAAAATCTTTTGGAAATTGAAAGCCATAACAAATTCTACGTAATAAATTGTACCTTAGTTGTTAATTGGGGTTTCGTTCGCAATTATTAAATCATTACGATTCTTACATTCTTACATAAGCCATTGGTCTCCACCATTGACACTGCCGACAACCACCGCTAAAAAGAAATCCACCATAAGCATTTGAGGAAGGCAAAACATCTCAAAACTGTATATCTTTTCAATTATTATGGAGCTCAGTACTGCTTTGTTACTAGGACAGAATCCTCTCGCTCCCTCTCTGAGTTATTTAGACTTACCATTCGTCTTTAATGTTCCTAAATTTCTTGAAATCGGCTCCTCATTTTATGTCTTATGCCAAGTGGTTACTAATGTTTATAGCTTTTTCAAATTAGTTCTTAATTACTTTTTTTTTTACGACAAATCGCTCCCCCGCCTAGTGATCAAAATTAAGTAAAAAAAAATATATGGTAGACAAATTTTGTTATAATATAAATATTAAGAATTATTTAAAGAAAAGGGACAAATTTGAAGAAAATTACAAATGTTAGGCATGACATTTTAACACATTTTCTATATGAAAATAAGAGTATGGTAAATTAGTTTGTTATAGCCATTGAGTTGGGAGGGTAATTATAGCCATAAATTGCAATTGCTCTGAATATGTAACGGAAATAAAAATACTTTATTATAATAATAAAGGGTAATTAGAGCCATACTTTGAAATTGCTTTCAATATGTAATGGAACTTAAAATGACAGTACAAACAATGAAAAAATTTGTAGTACCCTCATATTTCATTTCATTGCCTAAAACCTCAAATCTGATTTTTAAACTAACCAAATTTCATTGAATTGATGGGAGAAAATGACGGCATAGTCAGGCTATCCTTGTAAACGACACCCCAATAACCAATACCTATATCTAGCTTTTCTTCCTGGTAAGAAATCTACCTCTTTACATTAATTGCATAAGCTCAGATATGAGAAAAGGTACATGAATAAATTTTAGACACAATCAAAATGACTTGGCTGTAACAATAGCATGAACGGTTCAAAAAAAAACCATGTGCCTCAAAACAAAAAAAAAAAAAAAAAAAAATTCTAATAGTGTAAACAAAAATACCTTTTTTAAGGTATATGCACATAAATATATGAAAAAAGAAATGAGAATGTATTTTCCTTTTACTAATGTTTTTCTCTAATAGTGGTTGCTAGAAATTTAATATACGTATATGTATAATATATACTAGGTTTCTCCCGTGTGATGCCCTGTCCCCTTTAATAATTTGTAAATAAATAAAGTATTCACTGTATTTTTTAAAGTAAATCAATAAAAAATTAAATTTCATATAAACTTAAACCATAATAATAAATATCTTGACTGTAGATAGGAAATGTTTACTTAATCATTAATTACATTCTACTATAGATTTGGAGTGAAATCAACAAAATAAGTTTAAAGTTATAAAAAATATATTATAATGAAGATCAAAGACTATAAAAGTTAATAGAAATACCTAAAAATAAAGATATTGATATATCAAAAAAAGAAATTTAACACCCAAAATATGGAAAGATAAATCACAAGTAGGCATTAATAATTTGCAAATGAAAAAGATTTCCCTTAAGCCGTGAAAGTAACATCAACCAAAAATAAATAAATAAAAGAAAAGACAAATAATAAAATAATCAAAATTAAGGTCTTAATTATGCATTTCATGTGCAATTGAAATAAAATTGAAATCCGTAAAAAAAATACACATTTATAATCAAAGCAACAAACAAAATTCAAAGTCTAAAGAATATATATTAGAACTAAAAATTTAAGAGTGTATGCATAGACATGTATGTGTGTATGTATGCACATTTTTATTAATTTTTTCGCCGTATATGTATGCATGCAAAAGTAAAATATTTAACCCATTGCTCTCTCTCCCTCTCTTTCCCCTGCCTCGACCCACAACACCCCCACCACCACTCCCATTTCTCTCGCTCCCTCTCTCTCCCCTGCCTCGACCCACAACACTCCTGCCTGGACTCTACCAGCCCGGACGACCGAGCATCTCGCTTATCCACCCCACCACCGAGCACACCACACTGCTAAGGCACCACATCACCAACAATACCATTGGCCACCGCCACCACCACCCCACGGCCCCCACCTCAAGGCAGCCCCCGACCACCACCACCTCACGACCAACTCGCAGCCAGCTGGCCCAATTCAGTAAAACGGCTGGCTCCAAGTCAGAATTCTCCTCCTCTCTCTTTCTAAGTGGTGTTCCTCATTGTCTTGTTATTCTTAGTGTCATACTTGCTATAATCTGGTATCTGGTGATTGTATGCGTGTCTATTCGTGCGTAGTAATAGTTAGTATATGAGCTTTTCTAGTAATGGAGCTCAAAACTTGAGGTCATCTTCTCAGGGGTTGGGGAAGGGACGGAACCATCGATGCGATAAGGGGAGCCTGAGATTTGGAACATTAAATGTTGGCACACTAATGTGAAAGAGCTTTGAGGCGGCCCAAATGATGATGAGAAGAAAGATCAACATCATGTGCCTTCAAGAGACTAGGTGGGTGGGAACAAAAACAAAGGACGTGTTAGGAATTAATTTGTGGTACTCGGGCCATGCCAAGGGAAGAAATGGAGTGGTATTATTGGGGATAGCTTCTTTAGAGAAAAAGTAGTAGGGGTCACTAGGATTAGCAATAGGATCATATGTCTCAAGTTAGTTGTGGATGGGGAGATATTAAATGCTGTAAGTGCGTACGCTCCGCAGATAGGGCAGACAGTGTGGGGGAAGGCTACATTCTGGGAGGACCTAGACTTAACAATGTAAGACATACCCTAGAGCGAACAAGTTCTGATTGGGGGTGACTTCAAGGGGCACGTGGGAGCAAACACAGAAGGTTATGCATCCTACCATGGAGGATTTGGTTTTGGAAAAAGGAACGATGAGGGTAAGGCTCTGTTAGACTTTTCCGTCACTTATGAGTTAACAATGGCCAATACCTTCTTTAGAAAGTGTGAGAGCCACATCATCACGTATCTTAGAGGTGGAACAAAGACCCGGTTTGACTATATACTACTAATGAAGAGGATATAAAAAGTTTGCAAGGATTGCAAGGTTATCCCTGGGGAAGACCTCTCAACACAACACAGAATAGTATGTGATGAGGTTAAGGCCAAGAGAAGGGGAAAGAAAACCATGAAACCCACAGCCACGCACGCGTTGGAGGGATCCGAAAGGGGAAAAGTCTCAAGTCCTTAAGGAAAGAGTCAAGGCTGAGCTTGAAGGGGACTGTGAGGGAGATATAAGCCATTTGTGGAACCAAGTAGCCCAAAAGATTGGAGATGGGGTACATGAAGTCCTAGGCATATCAAAGGCGGGGGCACCAAACAATAAAGAGTCCTGGTGGTGGTGCAGGGGAGTCCAAGAAAAGATTTAAGCAAAATGAGACTACTTGAAGGAGTGGGTTCGAAGTGAGGATGAAGACAAGAGACAACAGTATAAACAAGGCAAGAAGCAAGTGGAGATAGCAGTGAGAGATGCACAATCTAAAGCCTTTGAAGATTTTTATAAAAGGCTGGACACAGCGAAGGGAGCTAAGGACCTCTATAGAATTGCTAAAGTGAGAGAGAAAAGGACTAGAGACCTGGACCAAGTAAGCTGCATAAAGGGGGCATATGGACAAGTGCTTGTGGACAAGCAACATATTAAAACCAGGTGAAAATTCGACTTCCAAGAGCTGTTCAATGAAAAGGGAGACACAGATACATCCCTAGGAGAAGTACAAGTACCAGTGGAGCACGACACCCACTGCTACTGCACCAAAATTAGACCCGAGGAAATTAGGGAAGCATTGAAGAAGATGGGCAGGGGTAAAGCAGTTGGCCCAGACAGAATACCCATAGAGGCATAGAAATGCACTGGATAAATGGGCATTAGATGGTTGACCAAACTATTCAACCAAATTCTTCAAGGGAAGAAGATTCCTGATGAATGGAGAAAGAGTACATTAGTCCCCGTTTATAAGAACAAAGGCAACATCCAGAGTTGTACCAACTATAGGGGAATCAAACTAATGAGCCACACCCTGAAGCTTTGGGAGCGGGTCATAGAAAGAAGGTTAAGGCAATAGAGCAGGGGTCTTAGAGAATCAATTTGGTTTCATGCTAGGCAGGTCGACGACGAAAGCTATTCATCTCCTGAGGAGGTCTATAGAGTAGTACAGAGATAGACAAAAAGACCTCCACATGGTTTTTGTTGACATGGATGAGGCATATGATAGAGTGCTGAGAGAGGTCCTATGGAGGGTCCTCAAGGAGAAAGGCATCCCCTAGCCCTATATAAAACTCATCAAAGACATGTATGAAGATGCCCAAACCAATGTGCGTACTACGGAAGGAGAGACAGATGCTTCTCCAATTACAGTTGGGGTACACCAAGGGTCAGCCTTGAGTCCCTTTCTGTTCATTCTGGTTATGGATGAGCTCACTAGGCAAAACAAGGGGACGTCCCATGGTACATGCTTTTCGCAGATGATATAGTCCTGGTGGGAGCATCTAGGGAGGAGGTGAATGTGAAACTAGAACTTTGGAGGATGGCCTTAAAATCGAAAGGTCTAAGATTTTGTAGATCTAAGACCGAGTATATGGAACTCATGTTCGGTACTTCGACCATGCCGAGCACAGAAGTTGTCAAGATAGGGTCAGAGTACATACCGCAGAAAGCATACTTTAAATACTTGGGCTCGATGGTGCAACAGGATGGTGAAGAAGAGGCAGATGTCAACAATATGATTAAAGTGGGTTAGCATAAATGGAGGATGGCCTCTGCGGTATTGTGCGATAGGAAGTTCCCGTTAAAGTTAAAGGGTAAATACTATAGGAGGGTAGTGAGACCAGCTATATCCTATGGGGCAGAATGCTGGCCATTTAAGTGCCACCACACGCTGAAGCTGAAGGTGGTGGAGATGAGGATGTTGAGATTGATGTGTGGACATGCAAAGAAGGAAAGGATCAGAAATGATGTTATAAGAAGTAAATTAGGCGTGGCTCCAAAAGAGTATAAGTTAAGGGAGCAAGGTCTGCGGTGGTTCGGGCATGTTAGGAGGAGACCGACCAGTAACCCTGTCAAGAGATGCAAACAACTCCATATTATAGATGGGAAGAGAGGGAGAGGCGAACCAAAGAAGAGTTGGATGGAGATAATTTGACAGGACCTCGCTTATCTTAACTTATATGAGGAGATAGCCCTACATTGAGCTCAAGGGAGAATTAGTATAGGTGTAACTGATTTAGAGGTGTAGGAACATCGAGCACTTATAAGCTCGGTCTAGTGCCACGAGGATGCATGCATACCTACTGTCATACTATATCCTCCCCCTCTCTTTCTCTCTTTGTCTCTCCCTTTCTCGCTACTTCCCCTCTCTATCTCCTTATACTCTTTTTACGCACTGTTCTCCCCATGCTCCCGTTTGATTGCACTATGCCGCATGTTTAATCTCTCTTCTAGATTCTTGATTGCTTTTGCCTTTCGCTTTTGATGCTATGCTCCCATGCTTCATTACTTACATGTCTACATGCTTGCATGCCCACATGCTTCTCATGATCTCATTATTCCCATGACCTCTTTGATCTCTATGATCTTTACGCTTTCTTCGCTCTTCATACCTTTCAGGTTGGGGGTCCTCGGAAACAGCTTCTCTTTAGGATCCCACCCTAAAGGGGTAAGGCTGCGTACATCCTACCCCTCGCCCCAGACCTTGCTCACGCGGGAGCCCTTCAGGCACTGGGACTGTTGCTGCTGTTGTTGTTGTTGTTGTTGTTGTTGTTGCTGTATGCTTGAACACCTTTACATAATCATAGCACAAATATGCATCTAATTACATAAAACCAAAAAAATTAAACCTCCAACAAATCACAATGAGAAACGAAACCCAACTATGACTTTCATCACAAAAGTCCATTGGGAAAAAGAATATCATTTTATGATGAATCGACTGAGAAGAAATACAAGAATGCCACACGAAGGACTGACGACAAATAATATATTCACAACCCATAAAACTATAAGGTAAGCAAGCAAACAATTTTTACTATTTAACAGGAGACACACAACTACTAATTGAGATTTTGTAATCTTTTGGATTAGATGTTTCGTAATTTATTACAATGTGAATTATTGAACATTAGGCTCATCAGTTAAAATTAATTTAGTTTGGTAAATGCAAATTTCACAACTACAAAATACAGTACAAAATAAATACCACCGTGCATCACACGGGAAGAGACCTAATTTGTATTATATTAAATTAAACTAACTTGGTACTTGAAAAATAACATTGTTGGGAATATATTTAAAAAATTTTCCCTAGGTCAGCTTGAGCGGGCACCGCGACATACCAATTTAAATTTCTTAATTTTAAATCTAAGGCCCTAATCTAATTAAACAATTTCATTACATCTAGATCTTACTCTAATAAGTTTATAATACGACAAACGAAAAACATCGAATAAAACAAATATAAACATGTTATGTAGAATAAACGAAATAAAAGAAAACAAATTAAATATCATATATTTAATTAGACATACCGGAAACGCGAATTCCAACTCTGACTTAGAGAACTAAAATCATAAGAAGAATTCTTGACATCTCAAGATCATCTTCGCAATGGCCGCTTCTAGTACTGGGAGTGTGGGCTTCCAAAAATATTTAACTTAAGAAAAATTACAACAAATTTTTTTTCTTTCAGTCTTTCCGAAAAATATTTTTTTAGAAAAATAATGCTAAACAATAATTTAGGGAACCCTTAAAAGAATTTTAGGGTTTTCATTGTGGGAAAACCAAAGTTCCAAAACCTAAACTTAATTAATTTAAATCCCATGGCTAAACGAACTTACATGGCTAAAAACGCATGAAATGTGTCAGTTGCTAATTCGCCCACACCATTAGGGGCGGATAGTGGTCTAGGGGTGGTTAAAGGGCACCACCCATGTCGCAGCCCCATTGCCTATCATGTAGTGACACGGATAGCCAGTGCGTTGATTGGATAATAGCAGAGGACATGGATTTTTGACCTGTGCACGATTATTTTAAGCACGATGTAATTTATCGTATTGTATATTTATCTTTTGAATAATTGTTTAGCATAAAAATGTATTTATCTCATGAATTCATTTTTAAATATTTTCAAACAATGCTTAAGTTAATGCTTACGAAGGGACCTTAGGGACAATATAACTCTAACTCCAAATGGGTTAAATCTAATTATCATCTCATGATAACAATTAATTACCATTTAGAAAAACTTAGTTCCGCTAAATAAGTTTTACTGCACTTTAGAGTTAAATATATTTTCTCAAAGATTTTCCAAATAACTTTTATTACGACAATTAACCCCTCTATTAGATATCCATGATTAAAAAAAACTTAACTACTATTGTTATTTTCTCACATCTTTCGTCATAGTTCCCGACTTGCCCTTCTCGAACAATTTAAATACAGAAATAATATTTGTATCAATTCCAAATAGCAAACATTTGGAGTACTTTGGCTAAAAAGATTCTAGAGTATGTTCATATATTTGCGAATAAACTAAGGGGACATCTTTATCTCGTCAGAAACTATGGATTCCATGTAAAACAACTGTTCCTGCCACAGTTCATGGCGTTACCCAACGCACATAAGAATGAAGTCAACACACTTTGACTAATCCTTTTGGCACATCAAAGTAATGAATAATCCATGCATGAGTTCAGACTGTTTTTTGGATTTAAAGTTACAATCTTACATAATTAATTATTTTTTATAGCAGTTAAGAAACAAATAATTCAGGTGGCCCTGCTTAGTGTTCCAATCTTATTGAAAACACCAACATAATACTCTTGGATCCCTATCCATTTGACCAATACAAGTCATCAAAAGTTGTAGTCTTATCAGACAATTTGTCCTAACTTATCACCGACTATGAGCATACATTGACAACATATCACTACTTTGATCTAAGTCTATATGTGGTTCAATCTTATTGACTACTTAAACCAAACCCGAGATGTCATCTTGGACTATGTGCATCTCATGGAACGTTTTAGAAAATAATCACATGCATGTTTGACTCATAAAATATAATCAGACAATAAATAAATAAAACAATTTCATTTACTTAATATTTAAAACTAACAAATTGGGTTTTCCATGATACCAATTCCAACAATCTCCCACTTGTCCTAAACCCAATTAGCCCTGCATTTCATAACTATCTCCTAGGGATCTGTAACCTCTTTAACTGTAAACTTTAACCAATACTGATCTGTCGCTGTCTCATCTCTTTGCTCACAAACTTTGATTTACTAGGAACCTTCTAAGTCAACTATTCTACTCAGCGACCTCATAGTTGTCAAGTACCTGACTTCTATAGCGAACTAAGCAATACAAGACCGCTTCACTTTTCACCATCTAATGACTCGCACTAAAGGTAAACACAGATTTCAGATGTTTAACGTCTAAACTCCTTTTCAAAACAAAAAAATTCATGATAAACTCAAAATCCTTTGTTTGAATCTCGCTAAAGCTTGATCATCAGAACATAATTGGCTCATCTTAGGTCTTTCATTTTTAAACTAAATGGACAATTAAATCTTAACAGCTCATAACAATTATACGCCATTCTTATGAATAGAATGTCATCTATATATAACACTTAGAAAGTCTCTACTTTCATTGTGTGTCGCTCATACACTGATGGTTCACTAACCATTGATTCAAATTCCTGTGACTTGATTAGCCATCACTGAATCTACTATTCAAGAAACAAGATGCTTATTAAAGTCTACAAATAGTAGAAACAAGATGCTTATTTAAGTCTACAAATTGTAGAAACAAAATGCTTATTTAAGTCTACAAATAGACTTCAACAGTTTGCATACTATATGCTCTTGACTCTTAGCAAAAAAACTTGTCCGATTGTGTCATATATAACTTTCCAAAATGACAATTCAGAAAATGTCATCTTAACTTCCATTTCCCATATCTCATCATATGAAATACAATGGATGAGAGTATCCTTATGCACTTAAGCATAGCATCTAGCTAGGAGGTCTCATCAAAGATGATTCCTTCACTTAGAGTATAACCCATTGTCATCAATCTAGCCTTGAAAGTGTCTACCTTGTCGTCCAATCAACTCTTTGTACTTGTAGATCCATTCAGATCCAATCTAATGGCCTTAATGTCTTTCGACGCCTTTGAAAGTCCCCAGACTAAGTTAAAATATAATTACTTTAACATAACATTTATTTTCCTAGCCGATTGGTCTACATCTTTGTACTTAAGAGTTTCATTATAGTCTAAATGATTAGATTCACCATCATGCTTAACCGTTAAGACTGAAGACATGCATCCATCTAGTGACCCCAACCATCCTGCCACTACACCAAAGCTCTCATGTACTTGGTGTGACAATAACCTGGTTGAAAATCTATCTAATACATTATCTACACTATAAGTTGTATCATGCTGTTGAGACACAGTGTCTCATATTGTTAATCTATCCAACACAAACTATATACTTTTAGAACACTTTCTAAAACCTCTTATATAACAAACCTTTTGATATGTATTCTTCATATGAATCTTACCAATAAAACATTATTTATCCTTTCTAAAACTCTTTGTAATAAGAAAAAAATAAGAATTCTTTTGAAACCACCACTTCGATCTAATCAAAGTGACTTGATATAATTACCTAACTAATCGCAACTTTAGTCTTTAATTCTTTGAACTTTTTAAAGGATTCAAGACTTCATTCTTCATAGGTATATCCATACATCAATTCGATGAGTAATCACTCATAAACATTTTATGAAATATTCATCGCTTCCACTCACTTGAACTTTTAGCAGTCCATAAACATTTTATGAACAAGTTCTAGTAGCTTAGCCATTCTACTGTCTTTACCGTTAAAGACTCCTTCAGTCACAATAAATTCCAACATGATTCACATATCGATTATCATTTTAGTACTGAATAATTCCATAAGGCAAATCAAGCCAGTTTTGAATCATACCAGATTAGTGTGACATAAGATCAAGTGCAACTTAAAAGCTATAAGGACTTTAGGAAATTCTTCTTTTACATGGTTACACAGCTTAGCTTGTATTAGACGAATAAATTGCTAATAATATAGTTTTGATTAAAATAAGTAAACTCTCTATTGGAATTGGTGTCTTAGAAAAAACCCATTTAGTTAGTTTAAAATATTAAATAAATGAAATTGTTTTATTTGTTTATTGTTTGAATATGTTTTATAAGTCAAACATGCGTGTGATTGTTTCTCTAAAATGCTCCACGAGATGGACGTAGTTTAATATGACAAATTAGGTTTGGTTTTAAGTAGTCAATGAGATTGAACCACGGATAGACTTAGATCAAACTAATGACATATTATCAAAGTATATGTTCATAGCCAGTGATGAGTTTGGACTGTTAGGAACAGTGTCTTGAAATCTAAATTTATTCTGGATATATTATTTTTATTTATAAAAAATGAAGACCCAGTCGTTTCCTAATTGAATTTGTGTTAAGCGAGCATTTATACTGCATATGATTTTCTTTTAGGAGACATTCATGAGATGGGTGTAGTCCTCAGACTACAATTTACATGTTTGTTCTAAGTGGTTTATGAGACTAAGTCACAAATAGACTCGAAAAAAATGGTATGGATTGTTGTTCGAAACGCTCTTAGTTGAAGACAAATTTGGGCCACTTGTATATTAAGACTATAACATGACACTTTAGATGACGTGTCTTGGTCATGTAGATGGAGATCAAAAATTGTTAGGTTAGTGTGTTTAACAAGATTGACACACTGAGTTGGACCATATGGGTTACTTATTTCTAGACTACTATCGGAGATGAGTGATTCATAATGTAATTTTTAACGACGACTCTAAATCCTAAGGGCATTCTGGACTTGTGCATGAAGCGTTAGTTACTTTGGTGTACTATAAGTAAGGTCTAAACGAATGACAGAAATCCCACGTACACTGGGTAGCAGCGTGAAATGTGACAAGGATCAGGTATTCAATAGGAAATCTACAGTCTCTTATGAGATACAGATGTCCCCTTAGTTGATTCGCAAATATTTGAATAGTTCGGAAGCTTTGGCCAAAGTATTCTAAGTATTTGACATTTGGAATTTATACTGTGAATATGTTAAAGTATAAATGAATTATTCAGTGAAAGGCGAGTCAGTAACTAATGGAGAAGCTGTGAGAAGGATAATGGTAGTGGTTATATTTATCTTTTGTCATGGACATCTAGTGGAGGGGTTGTTGTCATCAATATAGTCCACTAGGGAGATATCGAATAAATATTTTAAGTCTGGAATGCAGTGAGAATTATTTAGTGGAATTAAGCCTCACTAAATGGTAATTAAATTATTTCTTGAGATGATTAATTTAACCCATTTGGAGCTAGATTTAAATTGTCCCCGAGGTCCCTACGCAAGCCTCTATATTTATTGCCATCAGAAAAATATTGAAGAATTCATGAGATAAATTATTTATCCATGAGATGGGTAAATTTAATTTTGCTAAACATTATTCATGAGATGAATAAAAATTAAGAATAATAAAATAAAATAATTTTAAAAAATTAAAATTCATAAGATGAATTTTTACATGTGGGAAACAAAGCAAAATAACAAAAATAACAAAAATTGTATAGGGCTCGCGATTCGTGGCTAATGCTGGCAACCAATCGGCGTGCGACACGTGTCACGCATTGGGCTGCCTAATGGGAGGAATCTGCGTGCTCGTGATCCGGCCAATCGCAGGCTGACACATGGCACGCAAATGTAAATAAATAACATGCGATTTCCCTATGCGTAAAACGATGCGTTTTGGCTTATGATTGTGTTAAATGGTGCATTTTGTTTTAAACTGGGCAATCCCACATTGAAAAATCAAGGTTTTTTTGCTCCGATATACTACTATAAATAGAGGTGCCTATTCCAGAGGTTTGACTTTCAATTCAAACAAATTATTTTGGGTTTCTACAATTGTTTCGAAGACCCAATTGGAGAGAAAAATTTTCGTTAAAATTTTTATTCCGCAGTTTTATATTTTTCAGAGTTCACCCTCCGGGCAGCTCAAGGTCATTGCGTAAAAGATCATGGGGTCTCAATTTTGGTATTCTTTTAAGATTACTATTTCTTCCTGGTATTTTATTATTGGAGTATTTCCATGTATGTTCTTCTTTCTTTCTTCTATTATTTTTGCTTTTCTATTTATTTACAGTATTTGTTATTATTCCAGTTTAAATTTATGTATTTTTATGAAGATATTAGAGTAAAAGGCCTGTAGATATAAATTAAAAATTTAGATCTATAGATTTAAATTACGAATTTAAATCTGTCAATTTAAAATTAGGAATTTTAAATCAACCCTAGATTTAGAATTATGAATTCTAAACTCCTTTCACTGTGTAAACTGTATAAGATTAGGGAGAATTTTTGAAATTCATCCAACAATCTGTATTAGGGCAAAGGGTTTATAGAGATAAACCTATTCCAAGGAATTTTCGCACATGAGGTGTCATGAAGCTTGACTCTCCGACCGATGGCTTAGGTAGAGAAAAGTGTCTCCTACTTTAAGTGCTTTAATAGGTGCCTATTTTTGTGAGCATAGTTGAGAACTGTGACCCCAATAGTCGGCATCAGAGATTATTTTTCCAAACAAAATTTATATTTTTCCCAACAATTGGTATCAGAGCCAGCCTCTGAGTACATTCATAATATACATAAATAGGTCTAATAGGATCAAAATAAATAGATTTGTGATTTAATAAACTGGAGATTTTATTAAGAAGGAAAGATTATATAAAGTAACAATTTAAATTGTTTAAATCGTTAATGAATTAATTGTTAATCAGATTGTATAAAGTAATGATTTAAATTGTTTAAATGGTTGATGGGTTAAAAGAGTTAATTGTTAACTAGGTTATTTAAAGTATCAATTTATATTGTTTAAATCGGTTAAAAGAGTTAATAGTTAACTAGGTTATTTAAAGTATCAATTTAAAATTTTTAAATTGGTTAAAAGATTCAATGGTTAACTAGGTTGTTTATAGTGATGATTTAAATTGTTTAAATCGTTAGAGAATTAATCGTTAGTTCAGATCTAACGACCTATAAATTTCGGATTACATGATCTTCATTATAAGACAATGATTGTTTGGTTAAGTTTTGTAAAATCAGATAAGATTTATCTAATGAGAAGATTCAATTAATTTGTACAAAATTGGATAATGTAGATCTAATGAGATTAGATTCAATTAATCTTACGAAATCGGATAAAATTGAACGAATGAGATTAGATTAAATTAATTTTAAAATTAAATATTTTTTTTTTCTGACAATGTCAGTGCTAACGTGGTGCTGACATTAGCACCAAAAAAAACAGCTAATTAATTATTTTATTAATTAATTTTCTTTTAGATTGAGATTCTAAATTAGATTATATGATAATCTAAGTTTTGAATCAATATTATTTTAAATGAAAGTTATTTTTAAATTAGTCATAGAATAAGATTCTAAAATAGACTATGAGATAGTCTAAAATATTAACTTTAATTTTCAAATAAAAGTTAAATTTTATTAATTAAATTTTAGAATAAGATTCTAAACTAGACTATTCGATAGTCTAAGCTTATTTAACTCCTAGAATGAGATTCTAAAGTAGACTATGTGATTAGTCTAAATTTTAAAATGTTACTAATCTTAAGTAAAATAAATTTTATTAATTAATTTAATTTTAGAGTTAGATTCTAAATAATAGGTTATGAGATAATCTATGGTACCCTTTTTAAATGTAAAATCAACTAATTAACTTTATTGAATAAATTTAGAATGAGATTCTAAAGCAAAATTATGAGATAATCGATATTGTAAAACGATAATACTTTGAATTAATTACTTAATTAATTTTGGTTAATTTTAAAATGAGATTCTAAACAGGGTTATGAGATAATTCAGGTTTTAAATTCTAGTTAATTAAAAAAAATACTAGTTATAAAAATCAAGTGGGAGCGAGTTTTCAATTGTTGTAACCTCACGGTCTCCATTACAGGTCTAGCAGTATAGTAGATCAATAGACCTCCCTACGAAGGATGTCGGTTCGCAGATTATAAGGTTAGACTTCTACTGGGATAAACCAAAGTGCAAGAAGTGATGCGACCACGCTACCGTGGAGTATTACATGTATTTGTATGGAGGTTTAGGTAATGGTTTACACTTGACTAGCATGGTGAATTAGCCTCCCCGAGGAGCTCTGTTGTGTCATGTTAGAGACTAAGGTAAAGTGATAAGTTAATCATGTTTAGTAAGAGTGACAAGAAAACAGGTTAATTGAGAATATTTCTCACCCGAACTAGCTTCGTGCGACCCCACTGCCGGGGAGTAAAAAGTGGTGTGTTTGGGTCATCATTGCATGCATGATAGTACAGTTTGGTGGATATTTGACTTATTGTGTATGCTAAATTGAAAGAACATATATCACTACATTATGCATGACTCTTGTTAGATAGTTACACAAATGTTTGCATTTACAGTATTTTTTATATGGATACGGCTGGCAAACTTCACTTGATTTTGAATACATAATGTACTCACTGACCAAATCACTTTGCCTTGTAAAATAAGTTAGACTTACTCATTACTCACAAGGGACCTATTAGAAAAAAAGGGAAAGGGTAAGGTTACTATTGTAGCAACCAAGTCCATAAGGAAGTCAATAAAAGAAAAGTGTTTCTTTTGCAAGAAAACTCGGCCAATGGAGGAGGAACTACACTAAGTACATAGCTACTCTTCCTACAAAGACCGCTAAGCCATCTGGTGAAGGTATATTGATATCTAAATTGTTGAATCATGCGCAGTTGAGAGTCCACCAGGTTTCTAGTAGGGTGGACTCGGGTTCAACTGGCCATATCTGTAATATGTTACGAGGACTCAGGCTAACAAAGAGGATGCATGATGGAGAGTTGTACCTGATAGTTAGGGACAGTACAATAATAGTGGCCTTAAGTGTAGGAGATGTTAGCTTAGATTTTATTGATAGAGTTTTGTTTTAAACAGGAATTTGATTTCTGTATTTCAGTTAATGGATAATTGTTATTCAGTTAATTTTGATGATGAATATATTAATATGAGAAATAAATTGTTTAATTGCATATGTACATGAATAAATTGTTTATTCATGTTATTTCCTTATCAAAACTTTGGTAATTGTTTAAATGAATCCACTTTTTCAATCTTCTAAAAGAAAACACTTTGAAAGTGATAATACCTACACCTCGCACCAACGTGTAGGTCACACCAATGCGAATAGGATCCAAATACTACTAAAAGATGAACCGATAGAGGCTTTGGACTTGAGGTCATTACCAGTCTGCAAATCCTTCATAGAAAAAAAGATGACCAAGTCTGTCTTTAAGAGTAAAAGCAACAGGGTTGGTGGCTTGCTTGAGCTGGTTCACATAGATGTATGTGGACGAATGCATGTTCAGGCAAGAGGTGGGTATGAGTACTTAATCACGCTTAGTAATGATTACTCATGACATGTATATGTTTACCTAATTAGCCATTAGTCGGACTCTTTTGAAAAGTTCAAAGAGTACAAAGCTGAAGTTGAAAAGCAGTTAGGTAAACAAGTTAAATCACTTCCATCAGATCAAGGTGGTGAATATTTTTCAGGTGAGTTTTTAGATTTCCTAGCTGCAAATGAGATAAGATCTCAGCTTTCTGCTTTGGGTACACCGCAGTAGAATGGTGTTGCAGATAAAAGAAACAAAGCCAGTCTTTTCTATAGTTCTTTTGATTGAAAGGGTTTTTATAAGTAAACATGCAAAATACTTAGAGAAGGATTTTGCAAGTAAACTACAAATGAGGAAAAAAAATAGTATTATAATAATTAAAATAAAATGATACTAATTATTAACTGCTTGACACAACTCAAGACACAGTGGATGCATTAGATGCACATACTAACTGGAACGAGAATGTTCTAGGTACACGAGAGCTTAGGTGTGGTGGGAGGATTGTCAGGACACCTGACAGATTCATGGGGGGAACCTTAGTGGTTGACCGTGGTATTGAATTTGATCCCTTTAGCCACAATAAAGCAATCAAGTGTAATAGTTTTAAGCAATTGGTTGATCGAGCCATGCGTGTACATCGATATTAAGAGAAAATACTGACTTTCTTAGTATTATATGTCAACGATATACTATTCATTGAGAATGATGTAGGGGTGTCATTAGCTGTAAAGACTTGATTGTCTTTATAGCTCAATATGAAAGGCATAGGAGAAGCCAGCTCTACTCGTAGGATTAAGCTTCTACAAGGTCATAAGAGTAGGATGTTGGTTCTCTCTCCAGCCACTTATATTGACAAAATGTTGTCAAGGTATTGCATGAAGGACTCTAAGAAATATTTTTTTACCTTTCAGGCATGGAGTCCCTTTTTCTCTTTAGAGCAGTGTTTTATGGCACCTCAAGAGAAGGAATAGTTGAGGAATATTCCATATGCTTTGTCAGTGGGAGCCTCATGTATGCCATGCTGTGCATGATACCAGATATTTGCTATGTTGTGGTATAGTAAGCAGGTGTCAATCTAACTCGGGTCCGATGCACTAGGTGGCAATGAAGCGTTTTCTCTAGTACTTAAGAAGGGCAAGAAGTTATATGCTAATCTTTCAAAGCGACGAGCTAGTTCCAGTTGGATATATTGTTTCAAGACTTCCTGTCAAATATATATGATAGACGTTCGACATCTAAGCATGTCTTGACCCTTGGAGTAAGATCCATTAGTGAGAATAATGTTAAGTAGTATTGTATTGCTGACTTTATAATAGAGTAATTAAGCTCACTAAGGGTTAGGCTTAGCAGACCTTTGGTTCAAACTTAAAAAGGGTGAGTATAGACTTTGTCATAAATTGAATTTAGGATAAGTGGGAGATTGTTAGGAACAGTATCCTGAAATTCAGATTTATTCTGGATATATTATTTTAATTAATAAATAAAATTGAAGTCCCAGTCGTTTCCAAATTGAATTTGTGTAAAGCGAGCATTTATACTACGTGTGATTTTCTTTTGGGTGGCATCCATGAGATGGGTGTAGTCTTTAGGCTATAATTTATATGTCTGTTCTAAGTGGTTTATGAGACTAAGCCACAGATAGACTTAAAACAAATGGCATAGATTGTTGTTTGAAAGGCTCGTAGTCGAAGAAAAATTTGGACCACTTGTATGCTAGGACTATAACGTGACACCTTAGATGACTTGTCTTTGTCATGTGGATGGAGATCCAAAAGTGTTGGGTTGGTATGTTTAATAAGATTGACACATTGATTTGGACCATGTGGATTACTTATTTCTAGACTACTATCGGAGATGAGTGATTCAAGTTTTATTGTTTGAACGACGACTCTAAATCATGAGGGTATTTTGGACTTGTGTAAGGAGCATTAGTTACTTTGGTGCACTATAAGTAAGGTCTAAACGAATGACTGAAATCCCTTGTTCACTGGGTAGCGGCGTGAAGTGTGACAAGGATATGGTACTCAATAGGGAATCTATAGTCTCTTATGAGATACAGATGTCCCCTTAGTTGATTCGCAAATATTTGAATAGATCAGAAACTTTGGCCAAAGTATTCAAAGTGTTTGATATTTGGGATTTATACTGTGAATATGTTCAAGTATAAATGAATTTTTCAGTGAAGGGCGAGTCCATAACTAATGGAGAAGCTGTGAGAAGGATAATGATAGTAGTTATATTTATCCTTTGTCATTTAGTGGAGGGGTTGTTGTCATCAATACAGTCCATTAGGGAGATATCGAATAAATAATTAAGTCTAGAATGTAGTGAGATTTATTTAGTGGAATTAAGTCTCATTAAATGGTAATTAAATTATTTTATGAGATGATTAATTTAACCCATTTAGAGCTAGATTTAAATTGTCCCTGAGGTCCCTACGCAAGCCTTTGTATTTATTGCCATCTCAAAAATATTAAAGAATTCATGAGACGAATTCTTTATCCATGAGATGGGTAATTTAATTTTACCAAACATTATTCATGAGATGAATAAAAATTAAGAATTATAAAATAAAATAATTTTGAAAAATTAAAATTCATAAGATGAATTTTTACATGTGGGAAACAAAGCAAAATAAAAAAAAATAACGAAAATCGCATAGGGCACGTGATTCGTGGCTAACTCGGGCAACCAATCAGCACGTGACACGTGTCCCACGCTCGGCTGCCTAATGGGAAAAATCAGTGTGCTCGTGATCCGGCTAATTGCAGGCCGACACGTGGCACGCAGAAGCAAATAAATAACACGCGATTTTTCTTTGCATAAAATGATGCATTGGCCTATAGCTGTGTTAAATGTTTCGTTTTGTTTAAAATTGGGCAATCCCACATCGAAAAATCAGGGTTTTTTTCACTCCGGTATACTGCTATAAATAGAGGTACCTATTCCAGATGTTTGGCATTCAATTCAAACAATTTATTTTGGGTTTCTAGAATTGTTTCGGAGACCCAATTGAAGAAAAAATTTTCCGTTGAAAATTTTCTTTCCATAGTGTAATATTTTTTGGAGCTCACCCTCTGGGCAACTCGAGGTCATTGCATAAAAGATCACGGGCTCTCGATTTTGGAATTCCTTCAAGATTATTAGTTCTTCTTAGTATTCTATTGTTGGAGCAAATCCAAGTATATTCTTCTTTCCTTCTTCTTTTAGTTTCGCTTTTCTATTTATTTACTGTATTCATTATTATGCTAGTTTTAGTTTATGTATTGTTAGGAATGTATTAGAGTAAAAGGCCTATAGATCTAAATTAAGAATTTAGATATGTAGATTTAAATTACGAATTTAAATCTGTAGATTTAAAATTAGGAATTTTAAATCAACCCTAGATTTAGAATTATGAATTCTAAACTCTTTCCGCTGCGTAAGCTTTATAAGATTAGGGAGAATTTTTGAAATTCATCCAAACAACCGGTATTAGGGCAAAGGGTTTATAGAGATAAACCTATTCCCGGGAACTCTAGCACATGAGGTGTCACGAAGTGTGACTCTCTGACCGGGGGCTTAGGTAAAGAGAAGAGTCTCCTACTCTAAGTGATCTAATAGGTGCCTATTGTTGTGACCATAGTGAGAACTGTAAACCCATTAGTCGGCATCAGAGATTATTTTTCAAAAAAAAATTTATATTTTTCATAACATGGACAACTTGTCTAATAAGACTATAATATGGTACTATAGACGACTTGTCTTGGCCATATAAATAGGGATCCAAAAGTATTATATTGGTGTTGTCAATAAAATTGGTTTACTGAGAAGGACCACCTTAATTATTTATTTCTTGAATTTATTTAAGAAATAATCAATTCTATAAAATGATAACTCTAAATTCTGGAAACAATTGGAACTCATGCATGGATTGTTCGTTGCTTTGATGTGCCAAAAATATTAGTCAAAATGCGTTGACTTGAATCTTACGTACAGGTATTTTGCATGGAATCTATATTCTCTAACAAGATAAAGATGTCCCCTTAGTTGATTCAAATATATAGGAACAGATTCTAGAATTATTGGCCAAAGTATTCCATATGTTTGACGTTTGGAATTAATACGGAAATTATTTATGTATTATTGACTTGTGCCACTGCTACAAAATAGGGCTATGCCAACAATTCAAAACTGTTGCTGTATACTCAAAACCGTTGGAGTAGGTCTACGGCAATGATTTTTGAACTGTTTAATACGTGGCCGTTGTTGTATCCTATGGAAACGGTTTTTTGCACAGTAGCAATGCTCTAGGAACTGTTGCTGTAGAGTTATCAATGGCAGCGGTTTTTGGCTTCCATATGACAATGATTTTATTTCCCTAAGGGAACGGTTTTTTTTAACAGAATTGCTATTGCAGCGGTTTATTCCATAATGGCAACAGTTGTTATATTTAGTTTTGTATACCGCAACGGTCATTTCATAAACTACAGCAGTTTTGGATATTTTTTACAATGGTTTTTTCCCCTATGGCAACAATTTTTATAGGTAATATTCTATAGCAATGCTTTTTTAGCATAAACCACTATGGTTTGGGATATTTATTACAACGATTTTGACCTTTGGCAACAGGTATCGTATTCAATACTTCATATGGCAACGGTTTTCAGCAAAGAAGCCAACAATTTGGGATACCTGTTGCAATAGTTTATTTACCTATAACAATAGTTCTAAATATGTTTATAATCCTTTACTGTAATAAAATTCTTGGTCCAATACAGCTACAACAACGATGGAAAACTTAATTTTCCAAACAAGAAACATCCACCACAATCCAATTTCATCTATTGACAGCAAAATTACTACCAACTGTCAACAAAATTACAACCATCCATCAAGTCCAGTATAAAAGCCCAATTAGTTTAACATGACAATCCACTCAAGCACAAAATAGCCTAACACTCCATTATAACTGACAAAAGTATGCACCACCTAATATTTTTGAGGTTTACTATATGTAATAATAGAAAACAAATCTTCAACATCTTCTTCAGCAGCATCTTCTTCAACCTGCCATAAGAAAATATTAAATCATGAGCACAAAGTTGAGCAACATTTAATAAAGGATACATTCCGCCTTTACATTGACTAGCCATAATTTCAGTTATTTAGGTCTTTATAGCATAAACATTGAGAAATAGTGAAAGTTCAACTGTTGTTGTATTCTAGATGTTATTATTGAGTAGAATTACAGTGAAGGTGGTCTTATTTTGAGAAGTCAAACCATTTGATGAACTCATACATTGGATACAAGGCGTCATTCTGCTTGCTAAAAACACAAGAAATTAATTAACCTCTACTATGTAGATGCCATACAGTAAAACAACTTTGAAAAGCATTTATTTTGGACATTTGACAAGTGCAGGAAACTTAATCAAATTGAAGCATCATAGAAAAAGTAAATATAAAATCAAATATAACCAAGATTTAACTATTTTCTTCACATTAAGAACTCATAAAATGATGCTACCAGGAGGGCAGGTTATAGGGATAATAGAATAATTAAACGTGAGAACTTCATAGCAAAAAATTTGAAGCCACATTCCAACAAACCCTGAACATCTTAAAAAACAATCTCATGTGAAGTGAACACAAATCATATTGCATCTCATTTATCATGCAATCTCTAATCTCTAGTTAAAGCACACATTCTCTAGCTTAAATACATAAGTTAGGCCAACAACTGCCTTTCCCGTGCCACAAGGGCTCCCGTCGAGGTAGGGTCTAGGAGGGGTAAGATGTACGCGACCTTACCCCTTCAGGGCGTTACCCTAAAGAGAGGCTATGTCCGTGTGCCCCCAACTCTAAAAAGCAAGAAGCCAGCAACAAGAAGCAAACGAAAAAAAATTCTCTCATGCATAGGGATGCTTAATCTCTATCAAAAAGCATAGCAAAGAAAGGGACCCCATATCTCTTTTGAGCTTTATCATAGAAATAGGATGCATCAATGTCTATGGCTACCCAGCTAGAATTCACCATCAGAAGGAAGTTAATTTAAAATTTTCCATCAAGTATATGGCCTTCACTAGTGCTATACTGAACAAAGAATTTAAGCACATACCACAACCAAGTCATCAATTAAAAATGCTGGAAAAACAAACAATAATGCCTTTTACATAAGCTATGCTAGAACGTATGAGAACCAGCAAAAAGATCATCTTTTGGGTCCAAATTTCCATACTGCAAAATATTCAAATAAATCAAAGTACCTCCCACTCGATGAACGCTGTAGCTACCCTATCTTCTCGTGTCTGGTGCTTCTCTGTAACCTTACTCGATAATGTATTCTTAATGAATATTAGAATAATCACAAATAGACAATATAATGGCCAATCAAGAGATTCGAAAACACAACTACAAATTATATGTATTCTTGGGACACAACAACCAATTACGATAAAAATTATAGATAAAAACCCATAATGATTTTCATCATTGTCACGATGTTAAATAACATTTTAAGAAATACAATAGTTATCAACCAAAAATTTGTTTATATGCATACACAACTTCTACACCATCTTTGTGAGCATGCAATAATTGAGTGCATGGTTGATGGCTAACAAAGCCAAAAGTTCCAAACAACTCAACAATATATTCTACATGAATACCAAAAGTATCTCAAACTCCACAATAAAGAACCCAATCACAGAGTCCTAAATCCACGACAATCTCAAACTTCACATAAAATTCAATCACATAGTCCAAGCTCATCAACAATGCCAAACAACTCAACAATTTATTCTCAATGCATGCCAAAATAATCACAAACTCAAACTCCACAATATCAATCTTAGAATCATAAATCCACAACAATATAAAACTCCTCATAAAACTCAATCACAAAGTCAAAATCCACGATAATCCGAACAACCAAATACAATAACAACCTGCCTGAAAGGCTCTCGTCAAATTGGGGCTAGGGAGGGTGAAATGTAAGTAGCCTTACCCTTACAGGATGGGAAGCTGAAGGATAAAAGCGATTGGAAATCAATCAAAGGTGACCAACTAACCTTTTTGCCAACCTCAAGTGACCCTATTTCATGGTCCCATTCTACTGTTTCGGCACCATTTATTGTGGCCATCTTCAAAACAAGTTCAGCTTGCAATGCAGCAAGGTCCATTGTCCCACTTTCGAGAACTTCATGTCCATTATTGACAAATGAAACAAGGTATATCCATCTACCACATAGAGATGGCAGGGCAACTGATTTTAACCCCTGAAAATCAACTACTCAATATTGTATTCTTAAGTAACATCTCAACATAGAAGACAAAGGCTAAGGCAAAATGAAGCAGCAGAAGAAGATCACCATTAACATAATCAAAAGCTTAATCAATATGCTCATCCATCTCAGTAGATAGGGATGGAGTATTTGCCCCGTTGTTACAACCTCCATCCTCTAGTGCTTTTACTTTAGCTGCTAAGAAGTGCTTGCTTTTTCTTCTCAGATTGACAAAGTATCTAAAAGTTGCTCGTTAGCTTCTCAAAAACAAATTGAACAAAAATTATATCAAACATGCCCCAAGATTCTTACGAAAACTTGGGACAGCAAGGTAAGGTAAGAGTTTCACCCCCAATTCAGGATCGCCAATGTCACTGTACCACCAGAAAAAGAAAAACCATTTGGTCAGGACAAAAGATGCTTAGGTTTGCGATAATTGCATGTTGGATTGGTTCTATTTGGTGTAGGGTCACAGTTAAAAATTGAGGATTCTACTATCCAGCCTCCAACTATAATCCACATATGAGTTGTAAGATAAAATATAGTCTTGAGTGGTACATACAGTCCGTAGATCTCATGTTTATCTCCCAAAAAATCAGTAAAATATTGTTAGATTTCTCGTTAATATTGGCATACAATTTGAACCTTCAAAGAGTTCCTCTATATGCTTTTGACCTCATCATTATGATATACATGACTATCCATATCCCCCTAATATCTCAATCAATTGGATATGCAAGCCTAACAATTGCTTTAACAACCAAATTCTTTTAATTTCTTGAGGCTTACTGTATAACCCATAATGAATGAAGGTTAAGCATGCTTCCAAGCACTAATTGTTTTAATGTCATGAAGCTTACTCTATAACCTATAATGCACAAACAATAGTTTAACAACTTTTATAATAGACCATCACAATTGACATAAATAAGTGAAAGAATAGCTTTCATACAATAGTATTGAGGATTAATGAGTATAAGAGGCCACAATAAGTGGCATTTGACCTGAAGAATGAGACCTCTCATGCTACATAAACATCATACTAGAGCCACATATATGAGATCATTGAATGCAGAAAGAGTGTAATCACCTGAGATGGACTCTTCGGTAAAGAATTCAATCATCATCATTCAAACATGTAGATGCATATGAAATTATCATTCACATACCCCTTCGATCCACCATCGCCCTCTCTAGAAACCAGTAGAATACTGCCCTTCTAACTCTTAAAAGGAACTTCTACTTTGATTTCTTTTTCAACACGAAGCAATCCGTCGTTTTGACACATTTCCCACATTATTCAGAAATCACGTCATTATACACAAGAGACCTAAGCATAATAGGGACCCCAATATATAATCTCAAAAGTAATCTCAACAACAAGAACAATGTCAAAAATAATCCTAAAATTAATGTCTCTATAAACTAGTAAACAATCAAAAAGCAATGTCAAACATATTAATGTTCAATTCAATCATTTCTCTTGAAAAGAAACTTAACTCAGATCCACTGATAGAAGAAGAGACCACGGCTAGGTTGAAGCAGAGTTGCTCCTACCGGTAGCAACGTGACTACTCCAAGCGACGGTCGGCAACCTATGGTATCCTCCACTCGAGATAGGGCCTGATTATGTAAAGAACCCTTACATTTAAATAATCACACACTCAAAAAGTAGTGTCAAACATATTAATGTTTGATTTGGGTCATTTACCTTAAGAGCGATTCGAATCAGGTCAGTAAGCGAGAAGGAGGGACGACAGCGAGGTCAGAGCAGCTTAAGAGCGGTCGAACAACGAGCAGGTGGATGATGGACCAAAGCGAGGTAACAAGGGACCAGAGTGAGGAGAACAAGTCTAGGCAGAGCAAATACGAATGACAAAAGCGAATGACAGACCGGTGGGGTTGAGAAGCCTCCGGTGGGGGCACAGCGGGTGTGGTGGGGGAATGAAGATTGGGATTAGATTTAGGGTTTTGTTTTAGTTCTTTGTTTAGGCTTCTTTTAATGAATTTAAGATAAACTGTTACTTATTTAATTTATTCATACACTTTAATCAATGTAAATTATAGTTGTCTTTGTGAATATATTAAATGAGTAGTTATGAAATATAATTGGAATATACTAAACGAGTCCAATATCAAGTCGGGTGTTAAGCCGAATATTGGAAAACGTATCATTCAAACTTAAAGAACAGTATGGGTGTGGGATATAACAAATAAAAAAAAAAGGATCATGATAAAATTTGACAATGAGAATATGAAAATAAGCATATAATTTTTAAGACTTAACAAATTCTAACTTTTTCAAGTGAAATTTTTTTTTACATGAGCCCATTAACGACGGTTTGTGGGTAAAATTAACGACCCTAATAAGTTCCCGTCGTTATAAGCCCTTCATATACCACCTTTAAATGATAGTTTTTTAATCACGTCGTAACTAAGCGTGTTGAAGACAACGGCGATTTGGTGCATCCATGTACATAGGGGTTCGTTATCTTCAGCAAGCACGGTGGTTTTTCGTTTGGGTATAGAACTGTACTTGTATAAGAGACAGTGTTGTTTCGCTATCCAATCACCATCGTGTTTGTTGTCAATGGAAATTGAGTAGCTTTGCTGAACACAGTGGTGTTTCCCTGCTTCGCTGCTGCGCTGATTCATTTAGGGTTTCACTGATATGCACAAAACAAAGAGATGTGGGGAGAAGAATGAGAGACAGAGGTGGGAGGTTAGTTTGTCGAAATAAGGTTTTGAATTTCATTTTATGTTTAACTTTTTAAATTATTTTATTTATTATGTTTTTTAATTACTTTATTAATTTTTGTAAAGCCGTTGCAATAAGTATTATTTGGAAAACTGTTGCAGCAAACTGTTGCATTAGATAACTATCTGCTATGGTTATATTTTCATTACTAAACCCGTTACCGTAGATACCTTTATGCAACTGTTTTGAAACCATTGCAAAACCGTTGCGTAAAGTTCGATTTTGCAACGGTTTTAGAACCCATGCCAATGAACTGTTGCCATAAGCCTATTTTGTGGTAGTATACGAGAAGGGCAAGTCAAGAACTGTGGCGAAAGATGTGACAGAAGTAACGATAGTAGTTAAGGTTATTTTCACTCACATATATCTACTAACGGGGTTAGTTGTCATAATAAAAGTTATTTGAAAAATTCTTGAGTGAATTAATTTAATTCTAGAGTGCACAAAACTTATTTAATGGAATTAAATTTTACTAAATGGTAATGCCTCAACTTAAGCATCGTTTGAAAATAGTTAAAAATAAATTCATGCAATGAATTATTTACTTATTAGCAATGACTTGACAGATCCCAAGGGGATAGTTGTGAAATGCAGGGGTAATTAGGGTTAGGACAAGTAAGAGACTGTTGGAATTGGTGTCCAGGAATAACCCAATTAGTTAGCTTTAAATATTAAATAAATAAAATTATTTTATTTATTTATTGCCTAATTGTGTTTTACGAGTCAAAAATGTTTGTGATTGTTTTCTAAAACGTTCTATGAGATGGACATAGTACAAGATGGCATGTCGGGTTTGGTTTAAGTAGTCAATGAGATTGAGCCACAAATAAATTCAGATCAAACTAATAATATGTTGTCAAAGTATGTAATTAGTTAGTGAAAAGTTTGGACAACTTGTCTAATAAAATTATAATATGATACTATTGATAACTTGCCTTGGTCATGTGGATAAAAGTCCAAGAATATTATGTTGGTGTTGTCAAAAAAGTTGGAACACTGAGTGGGACCACCTGAATATTGTTTCTTCAACTGTTATCAAAAATAATTAATTTTGTATGACAATAACTCTAAATCCAGGAAACAGTATGAACTTATGCATTGACTGTTCGTTGCTTTGATGTGCGAAAAAGATTAGTCAAATTGCGTTGACTTGAATCTTGTGTACATTGGGTAACGGCCTAAAGTGTGGCTGGAATGGTTGCTTTACATGGAATCTATATTCTCTAATGAGATAAAGATATCCCCTTAGTTGATTCGCAAATGTACGAACAGATTCTGTAATCTTTGACTAGAGTATTCCATATGTTTGACATTTGAATAAATACAAAAATTGTTTCTGTATTATTAAATTATTCGAGAACTGCGAGTTGGGAAATACGGCGAACTATGTGACAAAAGTAACAATAGTAGTTAAAGTTATTTTTGCTTACTCATATCTGCTAGAAGAATTAATTGTCTTAATAAATGTTTTTTGGGAAATTCTTGAGGGAGTATATTTTATTCTAGAGCATAGTAAAACTTATTTTGTGGAATTAAGTTTTACTAAATGGTAATCAATTGTTATCATGAGATGGTAATTAGATTTGACCTATTTAGAGTTAGAGTTAGATTGTCCCTTATATTCCTCCACAAGCCTCAACTTAAAGTATCGCTTGAAAATATTTAAAAATAAATTCAAGAACTGAATTATTTACTTATGAGAAAAATAAATATTTATGCAAAACAAATATTCATGAGATAAATATGTAATATGATAAATTATATCGTGTTTTAAACGAAATAAAAAAGGGGAAAAGAGGAGAAGGTGACGTCGCCACCTATACTTCTCATATATATATATATATATATATATATATGTTCACACACACACACACATACACACATGCAGCAACACAATTATAAGAGGAGAGTGAAGCCTTTTGGCTGGGAGTTATTGTTATATAAGATACAATATTTATCATGAGGTTTTATAGTTTTAGGTTTCGGAACCCAGTCCTTGATGAAAACAGTAAAATTATTTTAGGTGTTTTCTAAATTATTGTTTGGCATATTTTTTAGAAAATAGTCTTTTTTTGGAAAGGTTGAAGGAAAAATTTTGTTCCCAAATTTTTCCAAAATTTAATATTTTGGAAGCTCACCCTCCCAATGCTAGAAGTTGTCATTACAAAGAAGACCTTGAGGTGTCAAGAAATCTTCCGCAAATTTTAGATCTTCAAATCGGAATCGGGATTCGCGTTACTGGTATGTTTAAATTAAATATTTGATATTTAATTTGTTTTTCTTTTGTTTGTTTATTCTACATTCTATGTTTGTTCTTGTTTTATTTGATATTTTTGTTTGCCATATTATGAACTTAATTAGAGTAAGATCTAGATCTAATTAAATAGTTTAATTAGGTCAGGACTTTAGTTTAAAAATAAAAATTTTAAAATAGTTTTCCACTGCTCGCGCTCAACCCGATCAAGGGAAATTTTTTTGCGATACGTTCACGACAATTTGTATCAAAGCCAGCTCCGAATATATTCATGATTGACATTAAAAATATTAGGTTTGATAAAATTGGAGTATGTAGAATTATGAAAATATGAAATTCAAAATTTCATTGAAGGAAAAAGGTAACCGTAAAGGTTATTGTTAAAAGAGTTTAATAACAAGATTGAAGATACGTTAAAGTTTTAAACTGTTTAAAATTTTAGATGAGTCATGATTCAATCAAAAAGCGTAATTCTAAATTGGATCTAATGAGATTAGATATTCCAGGAGTTGAATGATTTAGATTATTAATCTAATAAGATTTGATTTTGAACCAATGTGTGAAATATTCAATTGTCAAATATTTTATAATAATCCAAAACAAAGAATATCTAATCGGATTAGATGTTCAGTTTATGATCTAATGTCATCAAGATCAAATTTAATAATTTATTTATTTGTTTATAAAATAACAAAATTATAGATATTAAAAAAAAGAGACATGTATACCAAGCAAAGACGCTTGGCACACATCAAATTTTTTTTATTTTAATTTAAAATAATAAATAAATTATTAATTAATTTGGAAGAGATTTTTATTGAGTTTATGCAATAATCTTTTCTAAAAGTGTTCTAGCTAAATTTTTAATTGTTCCAACCTTTTAGGCCTTAAGTGTTGTTGTTCAAATTGTTTGATGTCATGACATTTATTGAATTTTGTTCACATGTTTGATATTAGTTAAATGAGTTAATATTTTGTATGATGTGAATAAAGCTAGAAGGCCATGCAAATATGTTTCTTGGTGAAGTATTTGATTTCGTCGATTGGGAGAATTTTTTCAAATAGATCTAATATGATTAAATAATTCAATGGTTGAATTATTTGAAAGGAAATTCTCATAATTTGTCTACTAAGATTAGATTAAATAGGTTAGATAATTAAAGAAATCTAATATAATTAGAATTTTATTTAATGGTTAAATAAAATTTAAAATGTGATTCTAATATTGATTAGGAGATAATCAAATTTAAAAGAAAGATTTACCAACGTAAATTTCAAGTGGGAGGGAGGATTAGGAGTTGATTCCTCATGGTCTTCATCACTATCTTATAGTATAGTGGCTAGGCACTACTCCTCGAGGAGGGCATTTGTTCGCGAAATGCATGGTTAGACTTCTTAAATGATAGATAGAGATACGGGAAAGATAAGTGCGGCCACGCCGACATGGCATATCTTGTTTACTTGTACTAATGTCAAGGTTATGGTACACACTTGACTAGGATAGTATGATAGTCTCTTAGTGAGCATTGTGATATTGTCTTAGAGACCAAGGAAGAAACTGTGAGTTAAATATGTTTAGGAAACATATTAATTGAGAATATTTCTCACTTGACTAATTACTTGTTACGCCGCCTCTCCCATAGTAATGGGTACATTGGTTAGCTCATCATTACACACACACACATAGAATGGTTAGGTGGATTTCACGCTTTTTGTTTGCTAGAATTATTAAATGGCTCACAAGACTCAAAATTTCAAGTGGGAGCGAGCTTCTAAGTGAATGCTCGTGGCCTCCATTACTGGTCTAACAGTATAGTGGGTTGCATTATTCCCTGAGGAGGATGTTAATCCGCAGAATACAAGGTTAGACTTCTGTTAGGATGAATTGAAGTCCAAGCAATCGAGTATGGCCACGCTGGCGTGGAGTATATCGAAACCTTCTATGGATGCTCAGGTAATGGTGTACACTTAACTAGGGTCTATATTAGCCTCCCCGAGGAGCTCTGTTGTATAACCTTAGAGGCTGAGGGAAAAGTGGTGTGCTAAATATATTTAGTAAAGAGTTTACAAGAAAGCGTATTTGTTTAGAAATGTTCTCACCCTTTTGATATCTCAATTGGGCCTCGCTAATGGGGAGTTTTGGGTAGTTCAATTGGGTTGCCACGGCATACATGTAAGTGAGCTCTGTTATATGACTTGTTTTACAATTTTGATTTTAGACTAATTGTTATACTTTTACATTGCGATCAATATAGGTATGTCTTACTTGTCTTTTCTATTATGCTCCCTATGATATGATACGTCTTAGTACAAGTAGAGCACTAGGAGATGTTTAGAGTTCTCTAGGTTGCTACTAGTAGATCTACTGAGTTGAAAAGAACGTTTAGAACTTTAGACTAGGCTAAAGAGTTAGTCAGTTGCAAAAATCAAACATTAGATGTCAAACTTGTTCTAGTATTAGATACTTGAATTATCAACTATAGTAGAGAAAGAGAATGCCAAGGTACTTAGATACTATTGTTGCCAAGACCGAAAGCCTAAATGACAAGATATACAATATCATGTCTCTTCTAGTTGTGACTGGTAAGTAGTTCACCAGTGTTCTGGTGAATAGGTTTTTGGTATGGGCACCAGAGATAGTAGATTAAGTGAACCAATGTAGTTTTACATTTGAGTAACTATCCTAATGTACCTTAGAAATTTGATTTCTACTTGCTATTTATTTCAAAATAGTATTTCAGCTATTTTACTAAAAAAAAAACTAATAGTTAAGTGAATAAAATGTTTATTTCAAAGGGTACATTAGTAGATAGTTGACTTATTTTAATTAGGACTATATTAATGGCAATATTTTTTGTCCAATACTGTTAGGAATAGTGTTCTGAAATTCAGATTTATTTTGTAATATTATTTTATTAATGGATGAAGTTGAAGTTATATTGCCCTGTTAAATTTGTGCAATTGAGCATATATATTGCATGTGATTTTCTTTTAAGTATCATCCATGAGATGGACTGAGTCCTTAGATTTCATTTACTATGTTTGTTTTAAGTCGATGATGAGATTAAGCCACAGATAAACTTGGAACAAATAGTATGGAATGTTATTTGAATAACTCGTGGTCGATGATAAGTTGGGACTACTTGTCTATTAAGATCATGACTTAACACTTCAGATGACTTGTCTTGGTCATGTGGATAGTGATCCAAGAGTGTTAGGTTGGTTTGTTTAATAAGATTGACACACTGAGTTGAACCATGTGGATTACTTGGTTATAGACTACTATCAGAAATGGGTAATTCATGTTGTACTGCTTGAATTACAACTTTAAATCCTTAGAGTATCTGGACTTGTGCATGGAATACTAGTTACTTTGGTGTACTATAAGTAAGGTTCAGACAAATGATTGAAGTCCCATGTACATTGGGTAGCGGAAGCCTGACAAGAATCAGGTGTTCAATATGGAATCTATAGTCTTCTATGAAATACATATATCCCCTTAGTTTATTTGCAAGTGTTTGAATGATTTGGAATCACTAGCTAAAGTGTTCTGGGTGTTTGACATTTGAAATTTATACTGTGAATATGTTCAAGTATAAATGAATTATTCAAAAAAGAGGCGAGTCGGTAACTAACGAAAAAGTTGTGAGAAAAATAATGATAGTAGTTATTATTATTTTTTGTCACGGACATCTAATGGAGGGGTTATTATCATCAATATAGTCGATTTGGAAATTTTCGAGTAAATGATTTAAGTCTAGAGTGCAGTGGAATTTATTTAGTGGGATTAAGCCCCATTAAATGATAATTAAATTGTACCATGAGATGGCAATTAATTTAACCCATTGGGAGCTAGATTTAAATTGTCCTTGAAGTCCCTATGCAAGCCTTTGTTTTTATTGGCATTGGAAAAATACTAAAGAATTAACGAGATGAGTAAATTTAATTTTGCCAAACATTATTCAAGAGATGAATGAAAATTAACGATTATAAAATAAAACAATTTTTTGAAATTAAAATTTATAAGATGAATTTTTACATGCTGGCAACAAAAACCAAAAAGAAAAAAGAAAAATCACCAAAAAGGGTCACGATCCGCGTATAACGCAGTGTCACGCGCTGCGCTACCTAAGGGGAGATCTACGTGCCCCAGGGCAGACCAATCGCGTGTCACTACGGGGCACGTGATGATATCGCAATGCACCCGAATTAAAACGCAATGTTTTGAATTTGTTTTACCATGAAATGCTTCGTTTTATGTTATATACACGTGTCCCACATCGAAAAATTGAAATTTTTTCGCTCCAGTATTACTATAAATAGGGGTATTGATTTCACAATTTGTCATCAATTCAAAATTAAAAGATTTCTGAAAGTATTGACTTTCAGATATCTAATTAGACAAAAAAATTTCTGTTGAAAATTTTCTTTTTCAGTTTAATATTTTTCAGTGCCCACACTTCAGGTATTTTCGAGGAAATTATGTAGAAGGCTTCTGGGTCTCGATTTTCTTGGAATAATTTATTATTCTTCAGTTTTTTATTTGGACCAATTCCATATATGTCTTTTTTTCCTTCTGTTTTAGGTTTTTTGCTTTTCTGTTTATTTACAGTTTTCTTATTACGCTAGTTATAGTTCATGTAATTATTATGAATGTATTAGCATAGACACTTGTTGATTTAAATTACAAATTTAAATCTGCAGAATTAAAATTTTAAATTTTAAATCAATCTTAGGCTTAAAATTAAGAATTTAAAACCCTTCCGCTACGTTAACCTTATCAAATTAGGGAAAATTTTTTGAATTTGTCCCAATAATTGGTATCAGAACCAGCCTCTGATTACATTCATAATATACCTGAATAAATGTAATAAGATCGAAATTAATAGACTTGCAATTTAATAAAATAGAGATTTTATTAAGAAGCAAAGATGGTTTAATTTGTTTTGATAATAATCAAAGTAATGGTTTAAGTTGTTTAAATAGATTGCGAAACAATAGTTAATTCAGATTAGTCAATATATATTCATTAAAATTTGCACTTATGTTATTCGTATGATGAGATTGTGCGTTCTTAATCAAGATTTATGAAATTGGGTAAATTAATCTAATGACAAATCGGGTAAATTGATCTAATGATATAGATTCAATTATTTTTTTAATTTAAAAATCCTGATGCTGACGTCAGCAATCATCACTGACCTAGTGCTGATATTAGCAATTTTTATTTAAAATTTTTTTTCCAGACACGTAGACATTAGTACTACTTTACGTAATAGTTAAAATTATATTTTTATTTATTAATTTTATTTTAGAATGAGATTCTAAAGTAGATTATGAGATAATATAAGTTCTAAATGGGCATTATTTTAAATAAAAAATTAATTAATTAACCTTATTAGTTAGTTTAAATTTTAGAATGAGATTCTAAAGGAGATTATGAAATAATCTAAGTTATAAATGCAAGTTAATCAAAAACCACTAGTTTATGAAAATCAAGAGGGAGCGAGGTTCAATTGTTGAAACCTCATAGTCTCCATTATCGGTCTAGTAGTATAGTAGATTGGCAGACCTCCCTGCGGAGGATGTCGGTTTGTAGATTATAGGGTTAGACTTCTAATAGGATAAACCAAAGTGCAAAGAAGTGAGGCGACTATGCTGCCGTGGAGTATTACGTATATTTGTATAGAGGTTTAGGTAATGGTTTACACTTGACTAGTGTGATACATTAGCCTCCCCGAGGAGCTCTATTGTGTTATGTTAGAGACCGAGGTAAAGTGGTGAGTTAATCATGTTTAGTAAGAGTTACAAGAAAATATGTTAATTGAGAATAGTTCTCACCCAAACTAAGTTCATACGACCCCACTACCGGGGAGTAAGGAGTGGTGTGTTTGGGTCATCATGAGATGCATGATAGTACAGTTTTGTGGGTACATGACTGATTGTGTTTGCTAAATTAAGAGAATAGATATCACTGCATTATACATGACTCATATTAGATATTTACACAAATATTTGCATTTACAGTGTTTCAAATGGTTGTGACCGGTGCACTTCATTTAATTCTGAAAGATAATGCTTTAACTGGACTAAATTACTTCACTTGGAAAATGAACTTAGACATAGTCTTAATACATGAGAGTCATAAGTTTGTTCTCACTGATGCACGACCTACGATGCCTACAACTATTGTTAAAGAGCGTTATGAACGCTTGTATAAGGCTAATGAGTTAGATAGATGCTATATTTTAGTTTTAATGACAAATGTTCGCAAGCATCAGGATTCTTGAGATGGAAACAGTGGCTAAGATGATCAAATATTTAAAGGAAATGTTTGGTGGTCAAGATAGGACAGCTAGGCAAAAGCTAATGAGGAACCTCTTGAATATGAGGATGTCAGAAGGGTCACCAGTTCAAGAGCATGTTATGAAAATGATGGCGTGCTTGTCCGAGTTGGAGATTCTAGGTGCTAAGATTTACAGTTAGTTTCAGTAGGAAATCATCCTCAGCTCTCTGTCCAAATCTTTTACTTAGTTCAGGCTTAACTACATGATAAATAATAAAGATTTTTCATTGCCTAAGCTGATGAAGGAGCTGCAGGTTGTAAAGGGTGTGATACGAGCCAACGGGAGTGTCCACTTGACTCAAGTATTAAGGGCTAGTGGGAGTAAGCAGAACAAGGGACCAACTGGAAAAAAAACGCAAAGGCAAGGTTGCTAGTGTAGCGACTAAGCTTAACAAGAAGCTAGCAAAACGAAAGTGTTTCTTATGCGGAAAGATGGGCCATTACAAGAGGAAATTCACAAAGTAGATAGCTACTCTTCTTGTAAAAACTGCTAAGCCATCTGGTGAAGGTATGATGATATCTCACCTAGTTGAGTCATGCGTAGTTGAGAATCCACCAAGTTCCTGGTGTGTGGACTTAGGTTCAACTGACCATGTTTATAATATATTATAGGGGCTCAAGCTAACCAGGAGACTACGTAATAGAGAGTTGTACCTGACGGTTGGAGACAGTACAAGAGTAGTTGTTTTAGGAGTAGGAGATATTTGCTTAGTATTTAGTGGAAGAGTTGTGAAGGATTGTTTATTTGTACCTGCATCACGCAGGAATTTGATTTCTGTTTCTTATTTGGTGGATAATGGTTATTCGTTGAATTTTAGTTCTAAACTATTTATTATGAGATAAATTGTTTATTTGCAAAGGTACAAGTGTGGATGGTTTATTCATGTTATTTCTTGATCAAAACTCTAATATTTGTTCAAATGAATCTAACATAAGCTCACTTGTTCAATCTCATATGAGAAAACAACCTGAAAGGGATAATGCCTACACATGTGTTAAGCTTCAAGATCAAACTTGAGCTTAACCTAGAAGAAGTATAGGATAGAAGAGAGGTTAGATGAGAAGAGAAGTGAAAGTAGATGAGAAATTAGAGAGAGAGTTAGATGAGAGAGAGAATTGATATCAAAAGATATTTTGTATTTGATTGAATGAGGAATTACACTTGAAACAAGACTACTTATACTCAATCTAGGTACAATGAATCTACCCAAACTAACCGACTCACTAATAGCAATAAGGCTTTGACGCCAAAAATAACTAACAACCGACATTCAAGAATTTACAATCAAAACGCAACACTTAACCGCAAGCCTCGCAAGGCAAATAAGACATATGAAGCAGATCATAACAATCCCCTCTTCTTGAAAACATTCTTGTCTCAAGAATGAAGGGTAGAGAATTAGCTTCTCATGAACTACAACTCTACCCAAGTTGCATCGTTCTTGTCTAGATTAGTCCATTGCACCAGAACCTCTTTGATTGCTCTTCCTTCAACATTCTGCAGTCTGGAATCCAAGATTGCAATAGGATTCAACAGTAAATCACCATTAAATCCAACTTCCGAGGGCTGAGCTGAACTATCTTGGCCTTTCTTCACCTATTTCTTCAAAAGGGACACATGAAACACATGATGAATGTAAGAATCAGGGGGCAATTCCAACTTATAAGCTACTTTCCCAATCTTCTCAATGATCTTGTATGGCCCAAAGTATCTAGCACATAGCTTGACATTCTTTCTAACTACCACTGAAGCTTATTTGTAGGGCTAAAGCTTCAAGTAAACCATATCTCCTATTTCATAAGATTTGTCCACACGCTTCTTATCTACATAATACTTCATCCTTGCTTGAGCTTGATGAAGATTATCCTTCATAAGTTGCACCAACTGTCTTCTCTGTAGCATCAAATCAGCCACTTTAGGAACTGATGTCACTAGCTTTTGCAACATCAAGGGTGAAGGAGGGTCATAACCATACAAAGCCTTGAATGGTGCGGTGCCAATTGAAGCATGAGCCTGTGTGTTGTACTAGTACTCAACCAATGATAACCATCTTCCCCAGACTTTAGGATGACTAAATACCATGCTCCAGAGGTATTGTCCTATACACTGATTAACTCTTTCCATTTGGCCATCTATCTGTGGATAGTAGGAAGAACTCAAAGCCAAGGTTATGCCCATGAGGATGAACAATTCCCTCCAGAAATGACTGGTGAAGAGCTTGTCCCGATCAGATACTATGGATTGCGGTAATCCATGAAACTTATAGATGTTATCTACAAGCACTCTTGCAATCTTTTCTGCTGTCAAATGTCTAGCCAATGCAACAAAATGATTGAACTTGGTAAAATGATCTACCACTACCCAGATAACTTCCTTGCCCTATGATTTTGGCAAGCCTTCAATAAAGTCCATGCTTACATACTGCTAAGCACCTTATGGATTAGGTAGAGGTTGGATAAGTCCCTGATACCTGTGATGACCAAACTTGGTTTGCTAACAAGTCTCACAAGCTTGCACAAATTCCCTCACTTTCTTCTTCATACCAGTCCAACTGAAGTATGCTTTAAGCCTCTAATAAGTACCATCAAAGTGGCCTCCCTAAGCTGAATCATAAGAAGCACTGATGATTTGTTGTCTCATATCAGCAGAGGATCCAATGTACAATTTCCCTTTCAATTTGATTATTCCCTTGACAATAGATACTTCTGCCTCAGGAGCAATGTTGCTAGATCTGTTGATGCTGAAAGCAGTTATACATTTTTATGCAAAATTGTCGTTCTCATAGGACTTGTACACCTCCTCAATCCAGGCTGGAAGAATCACTGAAATAGCCCCATAATAACCTTGCTCAGCATCTTCTAATCTTCGAGATAAAGCATCAGCTACTTGGTTCTCTTTTCCCTTCTTATACTCAATAGCATAATCAAGTCCTAACATCTTCATCAGGCCTTTCTTATGAATTCTTGTAACAATCCTCTGCTCAAGTAGATATTTCAAGCTTTGATGGTCTGTCCTGATGATAAAACGATGGCCATGCAAGTAGTGTCTCCACTTATCAACTGCTAGAAGGATTGTAAGATACTCCTTCTCATATGTGGACAACTCTTGGTGCTTAGGGCTTAATGCCTGGCTAAGGTTGGCTATTGGCCTTCCTTTCTTAGACAATACAACTTCAATACCACTAAAACAAACTCCTCTTCAAAATCTGGTATTGCCAAGACAGGTGCTGCACACATAGCTGTTTTCAAGGCTTCAAATGCTTCCTGTGCCTTATTAGACCACTTGACTGCATCTTTCTTCAATAGATCAATTTGAGGCTTGGAAATTGCTCCATAACTAGCCACAAACTTCCTATAATAACCAATTAATCCCAAGAACCCTCACAACTGCTTGAATGTAGCAGGAATTGGCCATTCTTTCACTGCCCGAACCTTAAAAGGATTAGTACAAACCCCACTATAAGAGATCACATGACCTAAGTACTCAAGTTGATCTGAGCAAAAGAGAACTTAGTCAATTTAACAAACAACTTGTGATTGTGCATCACCAAAAACACTTCCTTCAGATGCTTCAAGTGCTCTGCCATGGTGGAATTGCAAATCAAGGTATCATCAAAGAATACCAACACAAATCTCCTTAAGAACATCTTAAACATATCATTTATCACTGCCTGAAGAGTAGCTGGAGCATTAGTTAAGCTAAAAGGCATAACCACGAACTCATAATGCCTATGATGAGTTGTAAAGGCAGTCTTGTAAACAACTTGCTCCATCATCCTGATTTGATGATAGCCTTGCCTCAAATCAAGCTTAGAAAAGAAGTGTGCACCATGTACCTCATCCAACAAGTCATCAATGATAGGAATTGGAAATTTATCCTTGACTGTAAGTGAGTTGAGCTGCTTATAGTCAATGCACATTCTAGCTGGGCCATCTTTCTTCTTAACCAATATTACAGGAGAAGCAAAGGGGTTGTGGCTTTGTCGATTAAAGCAAGTCTTTAGTAAGTCATCCACTTGTTTCTCAATCTCTATCTTCTATGAGTGAGGGTACTTGTAGGGCCTTAATTTCATTGGTTCTGAGTTAGGCTTGAGAGGAATTGCATGATCCAAGTTCCTCTTGGGAGGTAAAGTCTTTGGCTGCTCAAACAGATCCTCAAACTCATCAATCAATGCCTGCACCTTAGGATGAGCTGGCTCTCCCGAAACAGTATGTGAGATTGCAAATAACTGTCCAACCTACTGATAAGCACCCTTCCTAAATCCAACTTCTAAGCTCTTGCCCTTTAACAACTACAAATGAGCTTGTTCAGCCATACCTTGCAAGGTTATAGTAAATCCTTGCCTTTCAAAAGTCACTGTCAGCTTGGCAAAATCAAAGACCATTGGACTAAAGGATCTCATCCAGTCTACACCAAGAACCATATCGCAACCTCCCAATGGCAAAATCCCAAAGTCCTACTCAAACTTGTGATCTTGCATAGTCCATTGGAATCCTTGGCATTTGGTCTGAGAATGGAATTCCTATCAACCACTATTATAGCTAATGGTTGAGTCTTGATCATATCCTTCCTAACCTTTCTCACCACCTTTGGATCAATAACGCAGTGAGTACTATGTTATAATTCAAGATCAAACTTGATTTATAACTTGAATTTAGAGTTGAGATGAGAGAAAGAAGGGAAAAAGAGATGAGAAATATAGAAGAAATTCAGATGAGAGGATAAGAGTTTGTTTAATTTTCATTGAATGCCTCTTCTTTACTCTATATATACTAATTGAAAGATAGTGAAACAACATAGAATCCACACACTACTCATGCCCATTTCTTACCAAATATCAAGAGTAACAAACAAAAAACCACTCCAAGCCTTATTCTAACTTTAATAAGTAACTTTAATAAGAAAAATACATCAAAATCACTATAAGAATCCTCTCCAGTCATGACAATACCTTCTCCTTAAAATCATTCTTGCCCTAAGAATGATGATGATGAAGGGAATTGGCTACGTAGAAATTCCAATTCTTCCTAAGAGGTTTGCGTTGGTTCCAAAATAACCCATTGCACCAGAATTTCCTTCCTTCCCTTGCCTTTCTGCTGCACACTTCTGGCTTCCAGGATAGCTACAAGTGCTTGAATTAAAGTACCATCTAACCTTGCTGCAGGGGAATCAAAAGAGCAAGATTTGTCCTCAACTTTGTGTTTCTTCAATAAGGAAACATGAAACATAGGATGAATCAGGGAATCTTGAGGTAGTTCTAGTCTGTAAGCCACATTGCCAATCTTCTCCAATATCTTGTGAGGTCCGAAGAATCGAGCTCCCAACTTTGCATTCCTGTGCACTGCCATAGAAAACTGTCTGTATGGTTGGAGTTTAAGGTACACCATGTCTCCTACAGTAAAGGATCTGTCACTCCTCTTCCTGTCAGCATAAAATTTCATTCGTGCTTGAGCTAGCTGGAGGTTATCCTTCAACTGCAACATCAACTGTCTTCTTTGAGAGATAAGATCATTGACTTCATATACCTGAGAAGTCACTCCCTGCAGCACCAAAAGGAGCAGGTGGATCGTACCCATACAAGGCCTTAAAAGGAGTTGTGCCTATTGCTGAATGAAAGTGAGTGTTGCACCAGTATTCTGCTAAGGCCAACAATCTAGACCAATGCTTAGGGTCATGCTGCGTAGGTATTGCTCAACACATTAATTCACCCCCTCAGTTTGGCCATCGGATTGAGGGTGATATGAGGCGTTGAGAGCTAAGGTAGAACCCATTAACAAGAACAATTCTCACCAGAACTGACTAGTAAACATCCTATCACGATCTGAAATAAAGGATTGAGGCAATCCATGTAGCTTGTAGATTGCTCAAGGAACAGCTTAGCCAATTTCTCAGTAGAAATGGGATGGCTTAAGGCAACAAAATGGCAAAACTTGGTGAATCTATCCACAATCACCCATATTATTTCCTTTCCTTCAGCCTTGGGCAGTCCTTCCACAAAATCCATACTGATATGCTGCCAAGCTCGATCAGGCACATGAAGAGGTTTCAAAAGCCTTGGATATTGGACATGTTTTGTTTTGGTTCTTTGACATACATAACATCTCTAGACAAAGGCCTCCACAGCCTTCTTAGCTACTGCCCAGCTGAAGTACTGCTTGAGCCTCTTGTAAGTGCCATATATACAAGAATGCCACCCCCCCCCCCCCCCTCCCCCCCCCCCCCCCCCCCCCCCCCCCAAGCTGAAGAGTGAAAGGCCTGAATGATCTGCTTCCTCAGATTGGTAGAGGTGCCCACATAAATCTTTCCCTTGATTCTCACAATTCCATTTATTACTAAAACTCCCCCTTCTTGGCTAGAGGGATTGGAGATTGTATAGGCAGCAACACAATCTGAAGCAAACTTGTCTCCCTCATAGCTCTTGTAGATCTCTTCCATCCATTCAGGCAAGGCATAGGAAATAGCTGAGCAAGACCCTTCTGTTTCTTCCCCCAATCTTTGAGAAAGAGCGTCTGCTACAATGTTTTATTTCCCTTTACGATATTCAGTGGAATAGCTCAGTCCAAGCATCCTCATTAGCCCCTTTCTTTGGACCCTCGTGGTGATCTTCTGTTCAAGTAAGTATTTGAGACTCTAATGATCTGTCCTTATGATGAAATGATGCCCTTCTAGATAATGTCTCCATCTCTACATAGCTAGCAGTATTGCCAAGTACCCTTTTTCATAAATTGAGAGCTATTGGTTTCCGGGACTAATGCCCTAACTAATGAAGGCTATTGTTCTTCCTTATTGAGAGAGCACTGCTCCAACTCCCAAGCTGTTAGCATCTGTTTCCAGAACAAAAGGTTGCTTAAAATCTAGCATGATGAGCACAGGAGTTGAACACATAGCAATCTTGAGCCCTTCAAAGGCTTCCTGAGCATTTTCTAACCATACGAAAGCATCCTTCTTCGAGAGATTGGTGAGCGGTTTGGCTAATACTCCATATCCAGCAATAAACTTACTGTAGTAGCCTGCTAACCCAAGGAATCCCCTTAATTGCTTGAGATTATGAGGAATAGGCCACTCTCTCATTGCCTGAACCTTGTTAAGATCAGTAGCAACTCCCTACTTTAAGACAATGTGTCCCAAATACTCCACTTGAGCCTATGCAAAAGAACACTTAGCAAGCTTGGCAAACAATTGATTCTGACGCATGATTTGAAAGATTTGTCTCAAGTGACTGATATGAGCTTCCAGTGAGGGGTTGTAGACCAAGATATCATAGAAGAAAACCAGCACAAATCACCTGAGGTGAGCTTTGAACACAGAATTCATTACAGCTTGGAATATAGCAGAAGCATTAGTTAAGCCAAAAGGCATGACCACAAATTCATAGTGGCCATGGTGATTTCTGAAGGCTGTCTTATGAATATCTTCATCTTTCACTCTAATTTGATGGTAGCCTTACCTTAAGTCAAGCTTAGAACAGTACTAAGACCCCCTCAACTCATCTAGTAGATCATCAATGACAGGTTTGGGGTTATCTTTGACTGTGAGAGAATTCAAGTGCCTGTAATCCACACACATGCAAGATGACCCATCTTTCTTCTTTACCAAGATCACCGGGGAAGCAAATGGGCTATGGCTATGTCTGATGAAGCTTGTCCTCAATAATTCTTCCACCTGACTCTCTATTTCACTCTTCTGTGAGTGAGGGTACTTGTAAGGCCTTAAGTTCACAGGATTAGAGTGAGCCTTAAGGGGAATAGCATGATCTAGGGACCTCTGGGGAGGCAAGGAACTTGGCTGAGCAAATATGTCTTCAAATTCTAACGGCAGCTGCTTAATACGAGGGTTTGTGACCTCTGTCTTTTCTTCTGTATCAGTTGCGATGGAAAACAATTGACCCATCCACTGACAATCACCCTTCTTCAACAGTTTTTCAAATTTGCTCCCATTCATCAGCTGTATTTGTCCCTTTTCTATGATTCCTTACAACACTACCTTCTGCCCTTCCTTCTCAAAAGAGATAGATAGCTGTGCAAAATCAAAGACTAAAGGACTAATTGTCTTCATCCAATCGACCCTAATACCATATCGCAGCCTCCCAGTTCAAGAACTCTGAAGTCATACTCAAATGGATGTCCCTGCATACTCCAACTGAACCCCTTACACTTCATTTGTGTGATCATCGAATTGCCATCTGCCACAGTGACAGCTAAGGGGTTGGTTTTGATCATCTCGTGTCCTACTTGCTTGACAATTTTTGGATCAACAAAACTGTGTGTGCTACCACTATCTATCAAAATCAGCATGTGTTTGTGTCCAGCATCCCCTTTAATGCTAATAGTATTGTGAGACCCACTGCCACTAAGAGCCTTGACTGAAATTTCCACTTCATCATAATCCCATTCATCAGAGTCATCATCCTGCTGCTCCTCAACTTCATCTTGATCATATTGGACCTCAATTCCCTCACCAGAATTAGTGCCAGTGACCACCATCAATGATTTGGGATTGCATTTATGTCCAAAAAAGTATTTCTGATTGCACCTAAAGCACAACCTCTGATTTTTTTTTTCTCATCCACATTCGAAGCTCTAGGTACATGGCCAGAATTTCTGTGTTGCACAGAAGGAGCAGGTCCTGATCTAGTCCTAGGAGCCTCTGCACCACCTAAGACTGTGACCTCCATCAGCTTAGCCTTAGAGAAGGCTTGAGTTAATGTACTAGGATTTAGAGCTTTAACCAAGTTTTTGATTCTTAGTTTAATCCCACTAATAAAACTCGATATATAATAGGATTCACTTGCACCAGGACAAACAGTTAACATTCTAGCACGCAAGTTCTCAAAACGAGTCGTATAGTTCTTTACAGAAGCTGTTTAAGCAAGTTTATTGAAGTGATTAATCACCTCCCCTGGATCTTCTTCACCATAACTCTCACGGAGTTCATTAACAAAATCATCCCAAGACAACCCAGGGTTGCTACGAATCAGACTATAATACCAGACCTAGTGTTCACCTGGAAGATAAACTGCAGCCAATTCTACCTTCTCCACATCATCTATGTGATAAAATCGAAAGTACCTTTCACAACGCTTGATCCATGACCGTGGATGCTTTCCATCAAAGGGCTCTATCTCCACCCGAGGTTGCCTGGGTCCTTGAGTCCTTCCTCCAGCAAATCCCTGCTCACTGGTTCCAGAAGAGTGAAGGGAAACAGGATCTGGTGGTCGATCATGTTGGCTAGTAGTTGATAGCTATCCACCTCCCACCGAATGTTGCTGGCGATCCATTTGCTGCTGTAAGCCCTGAATTCAAGCTTCAATTAACTAAGAAAGTTGATCCAACCTCTCAGCTAACCTCCGATCCTGAGTTTGCTGCATTTGCACAAACATTTCTTGCATTTGTAACCTCAATTGCTCAAATTGATTGATCTCACCACCCCTCGTGAGGATTAGCTCCCACAGCAGCAGCATAACTGGGATGAGCAGCAGCAGCAACAGCACAGGTATTTACTCCAGCCATGGGAACTGATTTCTTGCATCGAGCCAGATCAATCAAACAGTAGCCAATTAGGCTCTGATACCAAATGTTATAATTCAAGATCAAACTTGAATTATAGCTTGAATTTAGAGTTGAGATGAGAGAAGAAGGGAAAAAGAGATGAAGAAATATAGAAGAAATTGAGATGAGAGGATAAGAGTTTGTTTAATTTTCATTGAATGCCTCTTCTTTACACTCTAAGTACTCTATATATATGTTAAGGTTTCGAAGATTTGATCTTGAACCTCAACCTTGGTTGGGATAGAAAGAGTATGAGATGAGAAGAGAATATAGAATTGAGATGAGATAAGAAGGGAAATAGATGAGAAAATAGAGAGAGTTAGATGAGAGAGAGAATATTAATCTCAAATGAGACTTGTGTTGATACTTTTGATTGAATGATCCTGATTTACAGCTGAAAGCACCTATTTAAGCAATCTAAGCAAAACAAGTACATTGCATCAAGACTTAACTAACTAACCGACTAAGCAAGCAAAATATCTAAATCATGAAAATATCTTCTAACTAACATAACTACTAAAATATCTAACCAGCTACCTAAGGCTTAAAGAGCCAAGACCAACAGTAGCAGCTAACGACCCCTGCAGCAGGTTTACAATGCAGGATTATTACATGTCAGTAGCTCAAGATAACACAACGCCACTCTAAGACCATTACAAAGCAACAATACCAAACTAATACATCACTAACTACTCTTATCAGCAACTAACAGCACAACAGAAGCACACCCGTAGCAGACATCAGCAAAACAACCTGAAATAACAGCACTAACAGCAGCAGACAGCATTACAGCTACCACACATCCAAGCCTCGGATTCTCGATTCATAACATTCCCTTCCCCTTGAAAACATTCTTGTCCTCAAGAATAGAAGAGAGTGAAGCTATGAACACACTCAATGTAGATCAAAATTGATTGGTACTGCAATGGACTTGCTGAAATTTGCTGCAGCTGAAATAGGCTCAAACTCTGTACTGCAGCAGGTCCTTAATATGAAGCTTGCTCTGTATAAGGAGATGTGTTGTACCATCTGGTGGTCTACACTGATCAAACCAAGTACCAACAACACATGCACAACTCTTCTTGCTGCAGTTAACACAGCTCCAAATCCATTCTTGTTGCTGTAAGTTCCAACACGCAGCAACAACTCTGCAAGTCAGGTTATAAAATGCTACATAACAGAGTTTGGATGTCATTGAACCTATAAAATTGCATATGAAGTCTTTCAATTGCTCGGGAGGCCTTCCAAACTCAAACCAAGAGAACCCAACACTAAATTCTGCTTGTAAACATGCCCTAATGCAGTTCGAACAGCTCCAAAACAGAATTATTTCATTCCGAACTTGCCGATCGGCATGCCGAAAGTGCTTATCAGCTATGGAACTTGATTCCTTGCTGGTTTAACGTGTTCTGTCACAAAGGTGTTCAACTTTTTCAGCTCACACCACCACCTACTAACCCAACTCATGACATGCCCATTAAATCTTTGATTACTTCTCAACTTCACATGTTGGTTTGCTGCAGAACTCCAGAATCCAGCAGTGCTTGAGCCAGACCACTCATAGCTGCTGCAGATTTTACAGATTTTAGCTCGATTTTTGTCCATATTGAAACTTCTTGATGCAAACAAGTGATGACAACTTCCCAAACCCATAATTGCACCAATCACTCTCCATTTGGACAACTCATTCACTGCTGACAAAGAAGGAATTGTAATCCTCCTAGCCATAACAACAACTAATCTGAATTCATGCTGTCCCACCTTGATCAACTGAGCTCTTGTGACATGGGCTTGAATATCTGGGCTTTTGCTCCACCAAATCAAATACTCATGGGTCACAATCGAATTACCATTATCAGACTGAAAGATGAGCTTCAAATCAGGACACCAATGACACAACTGAACATCTGCGATTAATTTCAGTGCAAGGGAAAATCTGTCCTGATCTTGGCTGCTGAAATGTAAATTATTTTCAGCTAGAAATGATCTTGTTCCCTTGTTATACTCCTTCTCCCATACATTGAGAAAGTATTGAAGCTTGTGCATATTATTTTCCCATTCGGAACAACCACAACAGGTCACCCAAAGCACAACCCGGTTCTGCACCAGAACATCACCATCCAGTTGCAGTGTATCCCAATTTCCAAGTGCCTTTGGCTTAACTTGGCTTTGCACTCCAGCTGCGACGTTATACTCGAGGCCAAACACCTCCTCAAACCATCCACAATTCTTCAAACCACTAACAACAATTATCATCCTTTCAAGTAAGTGCTTTTGTATGAACCGAAACAACACTAATTCCGGAACAATGGACACTTCATTGTCACATGAATCATATAGCTGGTAAAAGGTATACTTCCTGTCTTCAATACTTACTTTGATGTTATCTTCACAATGACCCGCAGTCTCAACCAATTCTACACCAATGCTTGCACTGACATCGCACTCTTCAACACCAAATAGCAGCACCGGATGTGTAGCTCCTCCAAATACTTGTAATTCATTCTTTCCCAGATCAAGGAAGCTTCCAACACCCAACACATCAGTTAAAACATCTGCTGGACAGCTTCTGGACTGATCTAAAATCGGTTTCAGCATGTTACAGCAGTTATACACATCTAACAACTCAATTACTTGTTCAACCACATTGCTTCTCCTTCGTTGGACTTTGAAACGCACTCTCGCAGCTTGATTAGTTCTTTTCAACAGAGAATCAAACCTTTTCGACTTCATATAAACTTGAAAATCTTCTCCCGGATCAGGAGGTAACTCATCATATGAACGGGTATTTGAACACACCGATACTCCCCTCAAAAGCACACCTTGTTCGGTATCTGATAGTACCACAGCAGTAGCAGCTGATTTACCAATAGAATGTAATCGTTCAGCAGCGAAGTTGCTACAATTTTGATCCAAAATCGGCTCAACAGCAGGCCTCAAGTTCTAATTCTGCATACCAACTCGCCATAGAGTAACACTTAACTGATTTGACGATGTATCTAGTGAAATAACAGCAGGAGCATCAAGCTTATTAGATGTAATTAAAGACTCTGCAGTCACCACTCCTTGTATACTAGCATATACATCGATAAGATCAGCGTCTTGAGTTCGTTCTTGTTGACCATCAAGCATCATAGGCTGAGACACAACCAAACGCTTCAATTTTGGCTTGGACAACATCTTTTTACCCACAACATCTCCCAATGCTTCACTTAGATGATTTCTCTTCGACTTACTCTTTGCTTTCTTAATCATTCCTCGGACATGTGAATCATATTCCCAATCTAGATGCACGTCATATTGTTCCTCAACATCTTCAATAGACTGTAACTCTCGCATAGAGTCTTCATAAGAGACATCGTGTTTAGACTCAGATTCGTCTAGCTTGGGTTTATCAAATTCGGCATTGTCATGGTCAGCTTCAACTTCGACAACAACCGATTGTACTTTCTCCTTTTGCTCAACATTGAACTTCCGTTGTCTAACGCTATCTGCTAACTCCGGAAACTCCTTGGCATCAAAGACACCAGCACACCCACGACTGATGTTAGGATTAGCTGAACATTGCCGATTCATAATTCGCTGCATCAGTTCGTCCCATTCCTGTCTCCATTCCTCACGTTCTTGTCTCCATTCTTCACGTTCTTGCATCCTTACTTCACGTTCTTGCATCCATTCTTGTCTTTGTTTTATCACTTTCTCCAACAGCTCTTTCAACTCAGCCATATCGAGAATGAACAACAACTTCGATCTGGAATCAGCAAGGTTCGCAGAGTACTAGTTCGAGAATCGCAGAAGAATGGAACTTGTTTCGCAACTCCTCAACAATCGATTGCTTTATGAAATTGTACTCCTTCGTTCGTACAAACAAGCACTTGTTATCGGTTCCTCGATCGTCAATGAGTATAAACCCTAACTGATAAGTTTCGAACAGAACAGCGAACAAACCCTAACCCGACGATTTCTGACAGCCACGTTTAGTCGAGTTATTCGACTTCCACTTCTGATGTAAGGTCGATCCTGGCTCAAAATCAAGTACTCAACACAACACTCAAGCGATCTTGACGAATGAGGTCGGATTTCAACACCTTCGCTCTCTTATTCACTGTCAGACTTTCGCCTCTACTGACAAATTTTCGCCTAAGCAAAATCTCGACTCAATAACACATAATTCTCAAAGATCACCATAGATTCTGATGAATTCTCACCACTTCTAAGCTCAGCAACACAAATTCGACATCATCCAACAGCAAACACGAATTCTTAATGAATTGCAACTTGAAGATCACAAAGCAATACCTCAATCTTTCACTTCTGAATTGCAAAACCTGATTAAACCTCAATACAGCTGGTTTCTGATCTTTTGGTGATGATCAAGTGCAATGGGAATCAATTAGCTCACTTCTAACTTCTTCTTCAACAGATCAATTGAATGTTTGATCAAGATTAGTTACTTAACTTCAACACTAGTGCTTTGCTCAACACTCAACCTCAGCTGCTGAAATTTGATCGATTGAACTGAATTCTGTATGAATCAGCTTTAATGCTGAATGTAATCACAAATACTGATCAATTATACTTTCCTCAATGTAATGTGATCAATTTTAATCTCAGCCGAAAGCTCATTCCCAGGCTGATGCAGAAACTGATGCAATACGCGCCAAAATTACTTCAAATTCTCATATTTGAATTCTGATCCAAATCTGACTTAATGCAATATCAAACCTTCTTTTGTTGATTAATTACAACATAATTAATTAGATTTTATAATTTTTTTTTTTCAGATATGAGCTTGATTCGGAAGTCAAATCAAGGCTCTGATACCAATTGTTAAGGTTTCGAAGATTTGATCTTAAACCTCAACCTTGGTTGGGATAGAAAGAGTATGAGATGAGAAGAGAATATAGAATTGAGATGAGATAAGAAGGGAAATAGATGATAAAATAGAGAGAGTTAGATGAGAGAGAGAATATTAATCTCAAATGAGACTTGTGTTGATACTTTTGATTGAATGATCCTGATTTACAGCTGAAAGCACCTATTTAAGCAATCTAAGCAAAACAAGTACATTGCATCAAGACTTAACTAACTAACCGACTAAGCAAGCAAAATATCTAAATCATGAAAATATCTTCTAACTAACATAAATACTAAAATATCTAACTAACTACCTAAGGCTTAAAGAGCCAAGACCAACAGCAGCAGCTAACGACCCCTGCAGCAGGTTTACAATGCAGGATTATTACATGTCAGCAGCTCAAGACAACACAATGCCACTCTAAGACCATTACAAAGCAACAATACCAAACTAATACATCACTAACTACTCTAATCAGCAACTAACAGCACAACAGAAGCACACCCCTAGCAGACATCAGCAAAACAACCTGAAATACAGCACTAATAGCAGCAGACAGCATTACAACCACCACACATCCAAGCCTCGGATTCTCGATTCGTAACATTATATACTAATTGAAAGATAGCTAATCAACATAGAATCCACACACTTCTCATGCCCATTTCCCGCCAAATATCAAGAGTAACTAACAAAAAACCACACCAAGCCTTATTCTAACTTTAATAAGAAAAATACATAAAAATCACTATAAGAATCCTCTTCGGTCATGACATACTACCACTGTCAATTAGAATAACAATGGAATTCTTGCTAACTTGTCCTTTGATCCTAATGGTGTTATGAGCCCCATTTCCTATCAAGGCTTTCATAGAGATCTCCACCTCATCTTCCAGAAGCTCTTCTTGAGATTCATGATAAAAACTTTCCAACTCGGCCTCTATTTCATCTTCTTCAGATTGATCATCAGCATCAACTCCTCTTGCTGTCATGAGGAACTTTAGATTGCACTTGTGACCAAACTGATAAGGCTGATTGCATTTAAAACATAGTCTCTGAGCCCCCTTCTCAACAGGATGAGTAGCTTTAGATCTAACTAATCCCTTCTGTTGCTGACTAGAGCTTCCACCTCTGTACCTAGGCCCATCATTTGATGCAAGAACCGTAAGTTCAAACAGTTTAGCCTTTGCACAGGCTTTGGATAAGGTTTTAGGCCCAATTACCTTGACAAGGTTCTTTATCTTTGGGTTTAGGCCACTTATGAAGCTGGATATGTAATAAGATTCATTTGCTTTAGGATAAGCTGCAATCATACTCGCTATAAGATTCTCAAATCTAGTCATGTATTCATTCACTGATGCGACTAGCACGACTTTGTTGAAGTTATCAACTATGTCACTTGAGTCCTCATCTCCATAACGTTCACAAAGTTCTTCCACGAATTCAGCCCAAGATAATGAAGGATTACTCCTCAAAAGACTGTAGAGCCGTACCTCATGATCTCTATGGAGATAAACAGCTGCTAGTTCCACTTTCTCAGCTTCTTCAATGTGATAGAAATGAAAGTATCGATCGCATCTTCTGATCCACGATTGTGGCAGTTTTCCATTAAAAGGCTCAATTTGAATCCTTGGCTGCCTGTAACCATGCTCTTATTACTAGATGAAGCATCATTCGTTCTAGAATTCAATTGTTGTATCTGATCAGGTGGACGATCAAATTATCCAAGAGTCACACCTACAGCTCAAGATTGTACTAGATTAGGAGGTTGATCCTATTGTCTAGCTACCACTCTAGCTGCCTGAGGTTGCACACTATCCTATTGTCCGGCTGCCACACTAGCTGCCTGAGGTTTAACCTATTGGCTCGTAGCTAACAAAACTCCAACACCTCAAGATGCATTCAGTCTATTGATCTGAGTCCGCAGTTCCACAAACTTTTCGTCAAACTACTATGATTGTTGAATCATTCGATCAACATTCTTTTGATCATGCTCTAACTGAAATTTTTGCATTCGAGTGAACATTTCCTCCATTTGATTATTAAATTGATCACCTGTAACAAACTCAACTCCTGCTGTAACAGTGGCACCAGCAATCGAAGCATATGTTGGATTTGTAGTAGCATTAGCATTTCCTGATCGAGTTGTAACACCACCAGCCATTGACTCTTTCTCCTTGTTCTTTGCCAGCGCCAATCAATCAAAGATTTGCTCGATCAGTAGCAACGAGGCTCTGGTACCAATTGTTAAGCTTCAAGATCAAACTTAAGCTTAACCTAGTGGAAGAATAGGATAGAAGAGAGGTTAGATGAGAAGAGAAGCAAAAGTAGATGAGAAATTAGAGAAAGAGTTAGATGAGAGAGATAATTGATGTCAAAAAATATTTTGTATTTGATTGAATGAGGAATTAAACCTGAAACGAGACTACTTATACTCAATCTAGTTACAATGAATCAACCCAAACTAACCGACTTACTAGTAGCAATAAGGCTTCGGTGCCAAAAACAACTAACAACCAGCATTCAAGAATTTACAATCAAAACGTAACACTTCACTTAACAACACTTAACTGCGAGTCTAGCAAGGCAAATCAAACATATGAAGCAGATCATAACAACATGAAACCAACATTTAGGTCACATTAATTCAAACAGGATCTAAAGACTAGAATAAGATGGACTGATAGAACTTTTGGACTTGAAGTCATTACCAGCCTGCAAATCCTGTATAGAAGGATAGATGACCAAGTTTGTCTGTAAGAGTAAAGGCAATAGGGTTGGTGACTTGTTTGAGTTGTTTCACGCAGATGTGTTTGGACTAATGAACGTTCAGGCAAGAGTTGGGTATGAGTACTTCATCACATTTACGGATGACTACTAAAGGTATGGATATGTTTACCTAATGAAACATAAGTCGGACTCTTTTGAAAAGTTCAAAGAGTACAAAGCTGAAATTAAAAAGCAATTAGGTAAACAAGCTAAGTTGTTTCGATCAAACCTAGGTGGTGGATATCTTTCGGGTGAGTTTTTGAATTTTTTAACAGCAAATGGGATAAAATCTTAGCTATCTGCTTCAGGTACACCACAGCAAAATAGTGTTGTAGAAAGAAAGAGTAGGACATTGTTAGAGATGGTAACATTCATGATGAGTCATGCTACTTTACCAATCTCATTTTGGGGTACCCCAAAGAAATAAGGGTGGTCTTTTCTACAGTCTTTTTGATCAAAAGGTTTCTGTAAATGTAAATGCAAAATATTTAGAGGAGGATTTTGTAGTAGACTACAAAAGTAAAAGAAAAGTAGTGTTAGAAGAATTGAAAGAAAATGATGCTAATTCTAAAGAGCTAGACACAACTCAGGACACAGTGGATGCATTAGATGCACCTAATGATAGGGTCGAGAATGTTGTACGTACACGAGAGCCTAGGCATAGTGGGAGGATTGTCAAGGCACTTGATAGGATCATGGCAGGAGCCTTAATGGCTGACCGTGACATTGAATCTGATCCTGTCAACTACAATGAGGCAATTAAAGATAAGGATGCTGACTAGTGGGTCATTGCAATGAAATATGACATAGGATCTATGTGTTCTAATCTAGTCTTGGATCTTGTAGAGGTGCATGTTGGCATTAAACCACTGGATGTAAATGGGTCTACAAGATGAAAAGAGCAGTGGACGGGAAGGTAGAGACCTTCAAGGCAGGGTTGGTTGCTAAAGATTTTACCCAAAAGGAAGGAATCGAATATGATGAGACCTTCTCACCAGTTGCCATGCTAAAGTCCATAATGATACTCCTATCTATTGTAGCTCATTATGATTAAGAGATTTGGCAAATGGATGTCAAAATGGCCTTTTTGAATGGTCATCTTGAAGAAGACATATATATGATGTAACTAGACGGTTTTATTGGCGAAAATGTGTATATATATGGACTGAAGCACGCATCATGCTCATGGAATATGAGATTCAATTAAGCGATTAAGTCTTATGGTTTTGAGCACTTGGTTGATGAACAATGCGTGTACAAACGACATCAAAAGAAAGTAGTGGCTATCTTAGTATTGTATGTCGATGATATACTACTCACTGGGAATGATGTAAGGGTGTTCTCAGCTGTAAAGATTAGGAGAAGCCATCTATATTCTTCGGATCAAGCTTTTGCAGTAGGATGTTGGGTCTTTCTCAAGCCACCTATATTGACAAGATATTGTCAAGGTATCGCATAGAGAACTCCAAGAAAGGGCTTTTACCTCTCAGACATGAAGTCCCTCATTCTGTAGAGCAGTGTCCTAAGACACCTCAAGAGAAGGAGCAGATGAGGAATGTTCCATATGCTTCGGCTGTGGGAAGCCTCATGTATGCCATGTTGTGCACTACACCAGATATTTTTGCTATGTTGTTGGTGTGGTAAGCAAATATCAGTCTTACCTGGGTACGATGCATTGGGTGGCAGTGAAGCATGTTCTCAAGTACTTGAGAAAAACTAGAGATAATATGCTGATCGTTTAAAGTGACAAGTTGGTTCCAATTGGCTTTATTGATTCAGACTTCTAGTTAGATAGAGATGCCAGACGTTCAATGTCCGAATATGTCTTTACACTTGGAGGAGGAGCCATCAGTTGGAGGAGTTTTAAGCAGTCTTACATTGCTGACTCCAACATGAAGGCTAAGTACGTTTCAACTTCAGAAGCTGCAAAGATGGCATGTTGGCTCAGAAAGTTCCTAATAGATCTTTAGGTTATTAGAGATGATGTAACATCAATTAAATTTTTTTGTGACAACTCGAGTGCGGTGGCTAATTCGAAAGAGTCTAGAAGACACAAGACATCCAAACACATTGAAAGGAAGCACCACCCTATTAGAGACTATGTCGAGAAGGGTGAGTTGGCCACCTTGAACATAGACACGAGCCATAATGTTGCAGATCCTTCTACAAAGACTTTGACTGAGAAGACCGTTAAATCACACTTAGAGGGGACGAGTATAAAGTGTATAGTAATTTAGATATGGGACAAGTGAGAGATTGTTAGGAATAGTGTCCTGAAATCCATATTTATTTTGTAATATTATTTTATTAATGAATAAAGTTGAAGTTCCAGTCATTGCCTTGTTAAATTTTGTAATTAAGCATATATATTGCATGTGATTTTTTTTTTTTTAAGTATTATTCATGAGATGGACAGAGTCCCCATATTGCATTTTATATGTTTATTCTAAGTGGACAACAAGATTAAGCCATAGATAGACTAGGAACAAATGGTATGGAGTGTTATTTGAATAACTCGTGGTCGATAATAAGTTTGGAGTACTTGTCCGTTAAGATCATGATTCAACACTTTAGATGACTTGTCTTGGTCATGTGGATAGTGATCCAAAAGTGTTAGGTTAGTGTGCTTAATAAGATTGACACAGTGAGTTGGACCATGTGGATTACTTGTTTCTAGACTACTACAGGAAATGGATGATTCATGTTGTACTATTTGAACGACAGCTCAAAATCCTGAGAGTATTCTAGACTTATGTATGGAATGTTAGTTACTTTGGTGTACAATAAGTAAGGTCTAGACAAATGAATGAATTCCCACATACACGGGGTAGCGGCGTGAAGTGTGACAAAGATTAGGTGTCCAATATGGAATCTACAGTCTATTATGAGATACAGACGCCCCCTTTATTGATTTGCAAGTGTTTGAATGATTCAGAATCTTTGGCTAAAGTGTCCCAAGTGTTTGACTTTTGGAATTCATATTGTGAATATGATCAAATATAAATGAATTATTCGAAAAAGCGCGAATCGGTAACTAATGGAAAAGTTGTGAGAAAAATAATGATAGTAGTTTTAATTTTATCTTTTTTATTTTTTTGTCCAGGGCATTTAATGAAGGGGTTGTTGTCATCAATACTGTCTATTTGTAAATTATCGGATAAATAATTTAAGTTTAGAGTGTAGTGGGATTTCTTTAGTAGAATTTAGTCCAATTAAATGGTAATTAACTTTTGTCATGAGATGGTAATTAATTTAACTCATTCGGAGCTATATTTAAATTGTTCCTAAAGTCCCTATGTAAGCCTCTATTTTTATTGCCATTGGATAAATATTAAAGAATTCATGTGATGAATTATTTATTCATGAGATGAGCAAATTTAACTTTGTCAAATATTATTCATAAGATGAATAAAAACTAAAAATTACAAAATAAAATAATTTTTAAAATTAAAAGTTCATAAGATGAATTTTTACATGTTGGAAACAAAAACAAAACAAAATAATAAAAAAATTCACGCAAATAACCTGGCGGTCTGCGCTAATGCGTTTGGACCAACTAGCGTGCGAACATGTCGCGCACTGGGCAGCCTAAGGGTTATCCGCGTGCTCGCATGTGGGCCAATCGCGGCCCACCACAAGGCACGTGGTATGAGTAAATAAGTGCACATTTTGAACAGCTAGTGAAACATGTCGTTTTGATCATGTTTTATACGATACGCTACGTTTTGCTTTATATTTTTGCGTCCCATTTCGATTTCCTTGATTTTTTTTCACTCTGTTAACCTACTATAAATAAGGATACTGATTTTATGGTTTGGCATTCAATAAAAATTAAAAATAAAAGGTTTCTGGAAGTATTGACTTTCGAAGACCTAATTAGATGGAAAAATTTTGAAAATTTTCTTTCCTCAGTTCAATATTTTTCGGAGCCCACTCTTCGGGTGTTCTGAGATCATTATGTAGAGGGCAACTGGGTCTCAGTTTTCTCGGCTTTCTTGGAGCAATTTCAGGTATTCTTCTTTCCTTCTTTTTTAGGTTTTCGCTTTTCTATTCATTTACAGTTTTCTTATTATGCTAGTTATAGGTCATGCATATTATGAATGTACTAGAGTAGAGGCATGTAGATTTAATTTAAAAATTTAAATCTACAGGTTTAAAATTAGGTATTTTAAATCAACCTTAAGTTTAAAATTAAGAATTTTAAACACTTCTGTTGCGTCAACTTTATTAAATTAGGGAAAGTTTTTGAAATTCGTCCCAACAATTGGTATTTGAGTCAGTCTCTGAATATATTTTTAATATACATGAATCGGTATAATAAGATCAAAATAAATAGACTTGCGATTTAATAAAATAGAGATTTTATTAAGAAAGAAAGATCTTTTAATTCAATTTTGATAATAATCAAAGTATCGGTTTAAATTGTTCAAATCGATAATGAGTTAATAGTTTATTCAGATATGCCAATGAAGATTAATTGAAATCACATTCATATTATTTGCATGATGAGATTGTGCATATTTAATTAAGATATGCGAAATCGGATAAATTGATCTAATGAGATTAGATTCAATTACTTATCCAAAAAAAAACAGAGATTAGATTCAATTATTTTTTAATGAAAGAATTAGTGGCATTGACTGAGCACCGACATGGTGCTAACGTCAGCATTTTTATTTTTATAAAGAAATAATAATAATAATAATAATAATAATAATAACAATAATAATAAATAATTTTTTGGGACGTATAGACGGTAGTACTGGTTTACATAATAACTAAAAATTAATTTATTAATTAATTTAATTTTAGAATTAGATTCTAAAATAGATTATGAGATAATCTAAGTTGTATGTTGGTACTGTTTTAAATAACAAAATTAATTAATTAATTTTATTAGTTAACTTAATTTTTAGAATGAGATTCTAAAGGAGATTATGAGATAATCTAAATAGTAAATGCAAGTTAATTAAAACCACTAGTTTATAAAAATCAAGTGTGAGCGAGGTTCAACTGTTGAAACTTCACAGTCTTTATTATCGGTCTAACAGTATAACAGATTGATAGACCTCCCTACGGAGGATGTTGGTTTGCAAGTTACAAGGTTAGCCTTCTATTAGGATAAACTAAAGTGAAAAGAAGCCATGCGACCCCACTGCAATGGAGTATTATGTGTATCTGTATGGAGGTTTAGATAATGGTTTGCACTTGACTAGCATGATATATTGGCCTCCCTGAGAAGCTCTATTGTGTTATATTAGAGACTAAGGTAAAGTGATGAGTTAATCATGTTTAGTAAGAGTTACAAGAAAGTATGTTAATTGAGAATAGTTCTCACGCAAACTAATTTCATACAACCCCGCTGCCGGGGTGTAAGTAGTGGCGTGTTTGGGTCATCATTGCATGCATGATAGTATAGTTTTGTAGATAATTGACTTAGTGTGTTTGCTAAAATAAAATAATAGATATCATTGCTTTATATGTGACTCATGTTAGATAGTTACACAAATGTTTGCATTTACAGTGTTCTAAAATGGATACGGCTGGTGAACTTCACTCGATTCTAATGCATAATGTACTCACTGGACCAAATTACTTTACCGAAAAAAACAAGTTGGTATTAGTTATTACTAATGAGGGACCTACTGGAAAGAGGAAAGGGCAAGGTTGCTAATGTAGCAACTAAGTCCATAAAGAAGCCAGCAAAAAGAAAGTATTTCTTTTGCGGGAAGGGTGGCCACCGGAAGAGGAACTGCACTAAGTACTTAGCTTCTCTTCTTGCAAAGATTGCTAAGCTATCTGGTGAAGATATGTTGATATCTCACTTGGTTGAGTCATGCGCAGTTGAGTGCCCTCCAGGTTCCTAGTATGTGGACTCAGGTTCAACTTACCATGTCTGTAATATGTTACTAGGGCTCAGGCTAACCAGTAGAATGAATGATGGAGATTTGTATCTAACAATTGGAGATGGTATAAGATTAGTGGTCTTAAGAATAGGAGGTGTTAGCTTAGTATTTAGTGGTAGAGTTTTGATTATAAAGGGTTGTTTATTTGTACCTACACTGTGCAGGAATTTGATTTCCATGTCTCGATTAGTGGATAACGGTTATTTAGTTAATTTTGGTAGTGAACCTGTTATATGTGTCGATGGATTATTTATGTTATTTCCTAATCAAAACTCTCATATTTGTTTAAATGAATCTAACACAAGCTCACTTGTTCAATCTCTTAAAAGAGAACACTCTGAAAGGGATAATGCCTACACATGGCATCAACATTTAGGTCACATTAATTCGAACATGATCCCAAGACTGGTAAAAGATGGACTGATAGAACCTTTAGACTTTAAGTTATTACCAGTTTGCAAATCCTATGTAGAAGGTAAGACGACTGAGTCTGTCTTTAAAAGTAAAAGCAACAGGGTTGGTGACTTGCTTGTGCTGGTTGACACAAATGTATGTGGACCAATGAACGTTCAAACAAGATGTGGGTATGAGTTCTTCATCACATTCACTGATGATTACTTAAGATATAGATATGTTTACCTAATGAGACATAAGTAGGACTCTTTTAAAAAGTTCAAAGAGTACAAAGCTGAAGTTGAAAAGTAATTAGGTAAACAAGTTAAATCACTTCGATGATCGAGGTAGTGAATATCTTTCAGGTGAATTTCTAGAATTTTCTAATTGCAAAATGGGATAAGATCTTAGCTATCTGCTCAGAGTACATCGTAAAAGAATGGTGTTTCAAAAAGAAGGAATAGAACATTGTTAGAGATAGTAAGGTCCATGATGAGTCATGCTACTTTACCCATCTCTTTTTGGGGTTATCCTAAAGGAACAAGGGTGGTATTTTCTACTGTCATTCTAATCAAAAGTTTCATTTTTTATTTTTTTTTGTAAATTTAAATGCGAAATGTTTAAAGGGGGATTTTGTAGTCGACTACAAAAGTGAAAGTAGAGTAGTGTTAGAGGAATTAAAAGAAAATGACGCTAATTCTGAACAGCTAGACACAACTCGAGACACAGTGGATGCATTAGATGCACCTACTGAAAGGGACGAGAATACACTAAGTACACGAGAGCCTAGGCGTAGTGGGTGAATTGTTAGGGCACCTGACAGGTTCATGGCGGGAGCCTTAATGGTTGACCATGACATTGAATTTGATCCTCTTAGCTACAATGGAGCAATTAAAGACAAGGATGCTGACCAGTGGGTATTAGCAATGAAATTTGAGATAGGATCTATTTATTCTAATTAGGTCTAGAATCTTGTAGAAGCACCTATTGGCACTAAGCCCTTTGGCTGTAAATAGGTCTACAAGAAGAAAAGAGGAGTGCACGGGAAGATAGAGACGTTCAAGGCAAGGCTGATTGCTAAGGGTTTTACCCAAAAGGAAGGAATCGATTAAGATAAGACCTTCTCACCAGTAGCCATGCTAAAGTCCATAAGGATACTCCTATCTATTGCAGCTCATTATGATCATGAGATTTGGCAAATGAATGTCAAATCGACCTTTTTAAATGGTCGTCTTGAAGAAAGCATCTATATGGTGCAACCAGATGGTTTCATTGGCAAAAATAAGGAGCATATGGTATGCAAACTGAAGAAGTCCATATATGGACTGAAGCAAGCATCACGCTCATCGAATATTTGATTCAATGAGCAATCAAATCCTATGCATTTGAGCAATTGGCTGATGAACCATGTGTGTACAAACAACATCAAGAGAAAGTGGTGACTTTCTTCTTATTTGTGTCATTGGGAATGATGTAGGGGTGTTGTTAGCTGTAAAGATTTGGTTGTCAAGCAAGTTCGATATGAAGGATTTAGGAAAAGCCAGCTATACTCTTGGGATCAAGTTTTTGCGAGATTGTAAGAGTAGGATGTTGGGTCTTTCTCAAGCCACTTATATTGATAAGATGTTGTTAAGAAAACGTTTTCACCTTTCTGGCGTGGGGTCTCACTTTCTTTAGAGTAGTGTCCTAAGACATCTCAAGAGAGGAGCAGATGAGGAATTTTCCATATGCTTCGATTGTGGGAGGCCACATGTATGGCATGTTGTGCACGAGTCCAGATATCTACTGTGCTGTTGGTATGGTAAGTAGGTATTAGTCTAACTCAGGTCCGATGCACTAGGTGGTAGTCATGCATATTCTCAAGTGCTTAAGAAGGACTAGAGATGATATACTGATCTTTCAAAGTGACAAGCAGGTTCCAGTTGGCTATACTTATGCAAACTTCCAGTCAGATAGAGATGCTAAACGTTCAACATCTGGATATGTCATTACCCTTTGAGGAGCAGCCATTAGTGGGAGGAGTGTTAAGCAGTCTTGTATTGCTAGCTCCACCATGGAGGCCAAACATGTTGTAGCTTCAGAAGCTGCAAAGAAGGCATGTTGGTTCAAATAGAGTAATTAACTTCACAAAGACTTTGACTCAGTAGTCCTTTGGATCATACATAGAAGGGATGGGTAGAAAGCGTATAGTAAATTGGATTTAGGACAAGTGGAAGATTGTTAGGAATGTTGTCCTAAAAATCCAAATTTTACCGTCTAAATGTTATTTTATTAAAGAACCAAATTGAAGTTCCGGCCATTTCCTTGTTAATTTATGTAAGCGAGCATTTATATTGCATGTGATTTTCTTTTGGTAGCATCCATGAGATGTGTGTAGTCCTCATACTATAATTTACATGTTTCTTCTAAGTGGTATATGAGATTAACCCACAGATATACTTGGAATAAATGGTATGGATTTTTGTTTGAAAAACTCACAGTGAAAGACAAGTTTAGACCACTTGTATGCCAAGACTATAACGTGACACTTTATATGACTTGTCTTGGTCATGTGGACGGTGATCCAAAAGCGTTATGCTAGTGTGTTTAATAAGATTGATACACGGAGTTGGACCATGTGAGTTGCTTCTTTCTAGACTACTATCGGAGATGAATGGTTCATGTTGTACTGTTTGAACGATGGCTCTAAATCTCAAGCGTATTTTGGACTTGTGCATGGAACCTTAGTTGCTCTAGTGTACTATAAGTAAGGTCTAGACAAATGACTAAATTCCCATGTCCACTACGTAGCGGCAATTTATACTGTGAATATGTTCAAAAATAAGTGAATTGTTCAGTAAAGGGTGAGCCGGTAACTAATGGAGAAGCTGTAAGAAAAATGAAGGTAGTAGTTATAATATTTTTTTGTCATGGATATCTAGTGGAGAGGTTGTTGTCATCAATACAATTTATTTGGGAGTGTCGAATAAATGATTTAAGTCTAGAGTGCAATGAGATTTATTTTATGAAATTAAGTCCCATCAAATGGTAAATAAATTTTATCATGAGATGGTAATTAATTTAACCCCATTGAAGCTAGATTTAAATTGTCCTTGAGGTCCCTGAGCAAGCCTTTCTTTTTATTGCCATTGGAAAAATATTAAAGAATTCATGAGATGAATTCTTTATTTATGAGATGAGTAAATTTAATTTTGCCAAACATTATTCGCGAAATGAATAAAAATTATAAATTATAAGATAAAATAATTTTTAAAACTAAAAATGAATTTTTAAATATGAGAAACGAAAACAAAACAAAAAAAATAGGAAAAATCGTGTAAATAACCTAGTGGCTCGCGTTAATGCGCTTGGACCAACCAGAGCGCTACACAGTCTAGGGGCTATACACGTGCTCGCATGCTGGCAATTCGCGGCCCGCCACATGGCACGCAGTATGAGTAAATAAGCACGCATTTTGAACGGCTAGTGAAACGCTTCGTTTTGATCATGTTTTATATGATACGTTGTATTTCGCTTTATATTTTTGCGTCCCACATCAATTTCATTGGATTTTTTCACTCTAGTGTCCTACTAAAAATAGGGGTACCGATCTTATGGTTTGGCATTCAACTAAAATTAAAAATAAAAGGTTTATGGAAGTATTGACTTTCGGAGACCTAATAGGAGAGAAAAAAGGAAATTATCTTTCCTTAATTTAATATTTTTCGGAGCCTACTCTCTGGGCGTTTTGATATCATATCGTAGAAGGCAGCTGGGTCTTGGTTTTTTTGGCTTTCTTGGAGTTCTTTATTATTTTGAGTATTATTTATTATTAGAGCAATTGCATGTATTTTTCTTTCCTTCTCTTTGAAGTTTTTCTCTTTTCTATTTATTTATTGTTTTCTTATTATGCTAGTCATAGTTCATATAATTATTATGAATATATTAGAGTAAAGGCCTGTAGATTTAATTTAGAAATTTAAATCTGTAGATAAAATTAGGAATTTCAAATCAACCTTAGGTCTAAAATTAAAAATTTTAAGCCCTTCCGCTACATTATCTTTATTAAATTAGGAAAAATTTTTTAAATTCGTCCAAGTATGTCATTCTTATTGTAGTACAGAAGTGGCATCACTACTTGGAGGGTCATCATCTTGTGATTAGAACAAAACATGAAAGCCTCAAGCACCTACTGGAGCAGGGAATCAACACTCATATTCAGAAGAAGGGACTACTAAAGATGTTGGGGTTGGATTATTCAATCAAATATCGAAAAGGCAAGGAGAATGTTGTGGCTGATCCTCTATGTCGCTGATTAGAAGATGCTACAACTGGTTTACTTTGGGCCATTACTGAAGTGAAACCTATTTGGATGAATGAAGTGAGCAGTTCTTACTTAAATGGTGCTTATACTCAATCTCTTTCACTGCCCTATCAGTCTTGCCTACTGCAGTACAAGGAGAAACATTTTTTGGTGGCATATTGCGAATCAAGGGCAAGGTTTACATTGGTAGAACATTAGATCTGCGCAAACAGGTCTTTGCTGCTATGGATTCATCAGCCTTAGGAGGACATTTGGGCATATTTGGTTCTTATAAATGGTTGCAGCTTTAGTTCTATTGGCAAGGAATGAAATGACATATCACGTGTTGGGTTTAAGAGTGTGAAGTGTGCCAGCTTGCCAAGTCTGAAAATTGTCCATATCAAGGGCTATCACAACCTCTTCCTGTTCTAGAGCAAGCCTGGAGCCACAATAATATGGACTTCATCAAGGGCTTACCCAAGTCTGAAGGCCATGACATGATTTGGGTCGTTGTGGACTTCTTGACTAAGTATGCCCACTTCATTCCTTCGAAACATCCCATATATGTGGCTGATTTAGTTGAAGAGTTTATGAATTGCATATATAAGCTCCACGGATTACTAAGAAGCATTTTCACTGATATAGACAAACTCTTCAAAAGTGGGTTTTGGCAACAGTTGTTCAGACTTATGGGCTCTTTCCTTGCACTTACGTTAGTCTACCATCCGCAATCTGATTTCCAAACATAGAGGGTCAATCAATGTCTCGAGCAGTACCTTCGTTGTATGACCTTTCATCGCCCAAAACAATGGCACAAATGGTTGTCACTCGCTGAATTCTGGTATAATCCTACATTCTTCCTTGGGTAACTCTCCTTTCTTTGCTTTATATGTGTATAATCCTCCTTTACCCATTGTTCAAAAGGAACTGGAATCCTCACTCCCTGCCATGGAGCACTTTCTACAGTAGAGAAGTTCTATACTCCAACAACTCAAGGACCATTTGTCCTAAGCTCAATCACGTGTGAAATAATTTGCAAACAGACACAGATCAATTGCGGTTTTGAGGTTGGGGAATGGGTTTATGTCCAGTTGCAACCATATTGCCAAGTTTCAGTATCTCTCCGCAAACAAACACTTCATTTTATAAATTACATTTATTACATTAATAAAACTAATATAGCAAAATCAAAATAGTAAATAGGTAGTACATACTACTTTTTTAATGTCACACTCCAATGTTAACACCATTAGCATTTGTTAATTTGCTGAAATAATTTTAAATATCTAAAAGTTTTGTAAATTCGAATTTTAAAAATTCATATTTCACTTTAAAATAATTTTCATATATATTAATAATAATTTTAAACATATAAAAGATTTATAAATTGAATTTTAAATATCTAAAAAATTCAAATTTCTCTTCAAAATAATTGTAATGCAACTAAAAAATATTTCAAATATGCAAAACATGTACAAATATTTAAAGGACAATTTTCATATTTTAAAATAACAATTTTCAATCGATGAAATCTGGTTCCTAGCCTACTGATGAAGAGCAGACCGATGGTAGAATCGAGTGCTCAAGTCTCCGAGCGAAAGGCACTGAATGCGTGACTTCTGACGGTACAATGCCTCCTTGTCTTGACATTAAGTGAGAGTGTTCCCGGAATAGGCGGCGCTCCTCTAATCGGAGTGGAGGACACTCAGAGTCCTCATCCAACACCGTCTGACCTATGGCCCATGCATCTCGAGCCACCTCAACTCTGGATGAAATATGGCTAAAGTGACGAGTATTGAGGGCCTTCAACACACTGTTCAGCAACTTCAGCTTTTGAGTGAGATAGTACATCGGAGTGCCCTCAATACAAGAGTCACTAACTCGCCGAACAGTGGGAAAGAAGTCAATGAACAGTCAGGAGGTTGAAGAACTTGAAAGGAAGTCCTATGACATGAAGTTCCCAAGCCCTCTCACAACAATAGCGCTATGATATGAAACAATATGACGAGCAAGGATTTTAGTAGAGGCAACAGGGAAGTCTCAATGCCAACCCTCACTAACAAGGCACCAATCAAGCTGCTCTAGGATCAATCTGTCACCGTCAGCATCGTTGGACCTTGTAAAATGAAGTCCAGAAGAGGAAATAGTCGTAAGCTCGGCCTCGGTAACACACTCCTAAAAATCGTCTATATGGCCTGTCCTACCCTACTGGCCGCCACATATATTAGCAGGACTAAGGATGGCGTTGAAATCCTCGAGAAGGATCCAAGGCTCACCCAAAAGACTAGCACTAACATCTTGAAAATAGTCCCATAACACCCAACAAGGCCAAGGCTCATTAAAGCCGTAAAGGAACATCGCGAGAAAGCCCACAGCTCCAAATACATTAAAAAAACACAGCAAGTAAGGGACTGATCACTTCCCAAACTAGGTCAACGATATAGAGGCCCAAGTCCCAAGCAACAATAATGCAACACCGAGATGGAAAGACCCCATTGTAGAGAAACTTCCACCCATCAGCACAATGAGCAATCACAGCCTCTACATCCGATGGTTTGGTTTTGGTCTCAACCAAACTAATGACAGATAATCAATTGGAAGATATACAATCATGAACATCACGGAAAGAATTGGGATTATTTAGACCCCTAATCTTCAAATAGCCGACCACCATGATAAACCATCTATGAGGCAAGGAAACCCCCACGTCAAGAAGCTGCACGAGTAACATGCCCAATATAAGGGGCAAACACGACAGCCTTAACACATCAGGAAGAGGAGGCATCCAATAAACTCTTGAATCAGTTCGAAATGTCAAGACTTGACACATTGGCCGACAGGTTCTAAGCACTAAAAATAGGTGTAGTAACCCCAAGAATGGCATCTTGAGCCTCCTCCAACTCAAGAGGAACATTCGTGGAATTCGAATCTTGAGCGCCACACAAAGGAGAGGAAATGGATACAAAGTCAACAAGAGTCCTCGGGGAAAGAAAAACAGAGCCACAATCAGAAAGGACTGTACGTGTTTCGAGAGAAATAACACCTTCTGTCCTACCATGCGCCACATCCTCCTCCTTAGTACACGGCGCAATGTTCTCTGCCTCTCCTTGCATTGGTCGGGGCCCAAGTGGCCTAAACCCACCTCGACCTAACCCGTGCACATGACATGCCCCAATGGGCCCAGCCATACACTCCTCCTCTCTTGGCATCCCACACGTTGGACCCAAACTCCATCCCATTCTCACTTGTCATGCATGGCCCGACTCCCTTAGTAAATTGCCCCTCCAAAATGGCCCATTCCCCTTAGGGGTAAGTGGTGCACTAAATGAAAACCCCTCCAAAACGAGCCAATTTCATTTAAAGGTAGCAACAGGTGGTGCACTAGTGGGAAGCCCCTCCAAAACGGGCCCATTCCCCCTAGGGTGAGAAATAGATGGTTCGGTGAAAGAATGCCCCTCCAAGACGGCCCCAGTCCCCCTAGAGTTGATAAAGGAATGCACTTGAGACCTTCAAAATGAGCCAATTCTCCCTAATGTTAGTAATAGGAGGCTCACTAGAGGAAAGCCCCTCCAAAAAGGGCACATTCCCCTAGAAAGAAGACCAGCAGAACAAGAGTTGTCCAGTGCACTTGAAAAAGTGCGCGCCATGAAGAGATAGACGCGCCCCAGCCCTGGCAAGAATTCGTGTCCTATAACGCGGCCCAGCAGAACCCCCACCTATCCTTAGTCTAATAACCCCACCTCTCCTTGACCCAACACTCTCAAGCCTCCCAAGCCCAACAACACATCCTCCCTCATCATTACTCCGCCCAATGCGTGGCCCATTAGAAGAAGCCCTAGTAGTAGGCTCATTCCTTCTTAGCCCATCACTACTGACCACACCCCTTCCATTCCCATCCCTCCTTGGCCCAATATTTGGCCCATTACCCACAGCATCACCACTCCCTTGAACCACCTTGCGCCGCCTTTGCTGCCGCGGGGATTGTTTACCCACCACAACCTCTGATTACCCAAGGAGGATAGTAACGGTATTAGGTGTGTGACACGAATGGCCGAAAACCCAAAATTTACGACACACATTCAACATACATTCCAATTTAAAAATCACCAGTGTAATTTAACCATTATAATCAACACAAAGTCTCTTTGGATGGTCGGTCCAAGCATCAAGTTGAACACAAACACGGGCATAGCTAACCATAGTGCTCTCTAATGTCGATTGGTCCATGAAAAGAGGGTGTCCTACACCACTAGCTATTAAACTCAAGGATCTCTCCGAACATAAGGAGGCTGGGAGGCCATGTAATTGGATCCAAATAGAGATTCGGGGTAGGTCATGCAAGGGAGCAAAGTTAGGCTGCCAACGCTCAAGGGAAAGGTAGTGCCTGTTAAGGGTCCAAGGGTCCACCCTGTAAAATCAGATCAGACTCAGCCATCGACTTGATTCGGAAATAGTAGACCTCTTTATTGGCAATCACACACGCGAGAGCGTTCGACCCCTAAAGCATCTTTGTTATGGTGACACATCGAGAACAAGCAACACGACCCTCAATAATGCGGCCAACAAGACATCATCCCCATTTTTTAAGGCCCGAGGCTACATCCTCATCAGTAATAGTGGTAACGACTTCCCCATTCACTAGCCTCAGGGGAATAAATCGAAGAGTACCACCTGGGGGTGATGAACTAGCCACGAAGGCCTACGATCAGGAGCAAGAAGCCGGTTCACCTGGTTCAATCATGATACATGCGATTGAAGAGAAAAACAAACAAAGCAATGCAAGAAAATATCAAGCAACTAATCAAGAAGGTGTAACCAACTTGTAACAACCTCTAACCCTTCTAATAACCTCTCACCCACAACCACCACTTCCACCACCACAACAATGGCAGCAAGACAAAACTACTACCACACAACCAATTACAAGAGGAAGAAATAGAAGAAATAATGCCAAAACAATTCAAGAATGACACTCAAGCATAGAAATAAGCAAAACAAGAAGATGTCCTGTTATTAACGAAACAAGGGACTCGAGCACAATATGAAATCTATCCAAGAATCATTGGAAAGCAATCATGGCATAATAATGAAGCAAAAGGAGGTGAGAGAGATGTATTTCATACCATCAAATGCTCCAAACAAAAAGTAAACCAAATGAAATTCCATGAAAAGAGAAGCCCCAAGGAGAGAGAAAATCACCACCACGAACGGCCCCTAGTCCAACGAGCCAGAAATTCAATAGATGAAATCGTTAAGATGATGATAAATGAGAAACAGATGAGAAATCACTGGATGATGCGTCCTACACAAGCCATCAACATCAACCTCGAACACCCTTGCTCACTTGTGTTTCCTCCCTTAGACTAGTGAAAGGGCGTGAACGAATATGTGTGGCTCCTCAAACATGGAACAAGAACCTGAAAAGAGAGAAACAAGCCTCCAAGCAACTAATTAGTTAAAAAAAAAACTAAAAGCAAGAAATAACAAAACCTAGGCTGCCTCCTAGTAGTGCTAAGTGTTACGCCTTCAGCAGGGGGCAATGGGTCCAGCAAAGACCAAGTAATGACGTCAACCAAATAAACAACTTCAATGATCTCACCTAAGACAACACCTAAAGCAAAATCTAAAGCATTGCACATGATTTTAGGAGGGGGAGAGTAATTGGGTGACTGTATAATGAGGGCAGCAGCAAGCATAAACTAAAGCTTTTGAAAAGCTTCTAAGCAACACATATCAAACTCAACTAATATATCCTTAGCTAGCAAACTAGTCAATGGTCTGGGTAGCTTCCCACGATCCTTAATGAATCTTCTATAGAAAATCGCTTGACCTTGGAAGGCTCTATCATGCTTCACATTTGAGGGAGGTGGCTAGTTAGTAATCAAATCTACCTCAGCCTTATGAACCTCAACACCTTTTTTAGACACCCTATGACCCAATATAATTCCCTCTTGAACCATGAAGTGACTCTTCTCCCAACCCAAAACATCTTTCATGTTAGGGTTCAACCTTCGTTGCATCTCTCTAAAAGGTTTAGCATTCTTATCAAAAAAAGCTCATATGCATGCAAACAGAAGGGTCTATACCCTTCAAATCAACCACATACCACCCAATGGCACTTCTATGATCATTAAGCACTACCATCAATGCATCTTTTTCTTCCCTAGACAATTGAAAAGAGATAATCACAGATAAAGTCACATCAGGTCTTAGGAAAACATACTTAAGAGTAGATGGCAAGAGCTTAAGTTCAAGTTTAGGAGGTGTGACTATGGAGGGTAAAGATGGAGAATTGGGAAGCATAAGTAAGGGTTCTACTTTTGACTGCCAATGGCAAGTCTCTAGGGGAGCATATAACTCAAGCAAATCATTCATCTCCCTAAAGTGACTCTCATCCTCAAAATCATTAATGCAGTCATCTGCTAGCACTCTCTCAAGGGGGCCACTAACTAGGATAGAGGGGAGTGTTTGGTCAACCAAATCATCAATGACATGCACACCAAAAAAAAAAACACTTCGACACATCCTCAGTAGTGGGTAGCATAGAAGCCTTATAAATGTTTAACCAGATAGTCATGTTTGCAAAAGTAACATCCATTACCCAGATCTACAATTGATGGTAGCATTGGCCATCACTAAGAAAGACCGTCATAGAATGGCATGGACATGGCTTTTCAAATGACTAGAAGGTTTCATATTAAGCAGAACGAAATAAGTAGGAAACAGGGTTTTATTTATCTTCACTAGCACATTAGTAAGCTCGCTACGGGGGACTCTAGTAGATCTATCTATTAATTGCAAAGTCACCATGGTAGTTTGCAACTCTCCTAGGCCTAACTTCTCAAAAGCCGAGTAAGGAACAAGTTTAATAGTCACTTCTAAGTCCAATAAAGCCTTATCGATCGGGTAGTCTCCAAGTGAACAAGAGATGGTGGGGACACCGGGGTCTTTGTACTTAATCGGGAGTGTCGCACTTTAAAATAGAGCTCACTTGCTCGGCTGAAAACACTTTTTTAGGCAGATGTGCTCTAGATCACTTTTTTTTATTTTTTTATTTAGTAGGTCCTTCATGAACTTCCCATGGGGCAGGAATTGTTTTATCACATCAAGAAGGAGAATATTAATCTTTACTTGCCTAAAAGTCTCTAATATGTCTTCCTACTTCTAATCCTTGTTAGGAACAATGTCTTGAAAATGAAAATTTATCATGTAATTATTACTTTATCATAGAATGAAATTTAGGGTTCCAGTCATTTCCTCATTAAATTTGTGTAAATGAGTATGTATATTGCATGTGATTCTCTTTTAAGTAAAATCCATGAGATGGATGTAATCCTTAAACTACATTTACATGTTTGTTCTGAGTGGATTATGAGATTAAGCCACAGACAGACTTAGAGCAAATGGAGTGAAATGTTTTTTCAAAAAACTTGTAGTCAGTGACTGATGCAAACTTTGCGTATGCATTAGCAAGTGCACTAGTCGTACCAAGTAATATAGAAGTGAGTAGAGTATCGTTCCCATGAGGATTGTATTGAGTGAATACCAAAATTAGTAGCTTCAATACAATTTGAAAAACCAAAAAATTTAAGATTTTGATATGAAATAAAGTAAAACAAAATAAAAAGAAATAAAAGCTAAAATGAGATTAGAATGTGCTAATTTTTTGTTGGTTTTTATCAGTTTATAAAGTCTAAGGCATCCGATTTCACCTTAGTTGCATCAATACGCCTTTTCTATTCTCGATGTTTAAGTTGTTACTATGTGTTGATGTTTGAAAATCTTAATTTACTAAATATTTTCTCTTGAGCAACATTTGGCATACTCTTTAACATATTAACCTATCACTCTCGTGCATGAAATTAAATAAGAACAGAGTTTTTAAAGCCCTATGATTTTCTTTTTTGAAAACCACACAATTCGCGTTAATCTCTCTCTAGCATTCGTCCAATTTGTGGTGCTTATCACCTCAGCAATCATCATAAATCTCCTCTCGGACTTATTATGAATCATTATAGGCTTTAAATGGTGACCAAGCATTTAAAACTCATGAAGAACAATGATAAACACTTCAACAACACAATAACATAAATATTGAATACTTTGAATTAGAAATAAGCGTATATTACAACTTAGGCTACATCGTAGCCTTAGAATAACAAAATTAGTTCATGATAAACTTAATATTAAACATTATAAGCACAAAATTCATGAACTTAGGAAAGAAAAAAGGATAGAAAGAACTAAAAATACAAAATTACAAACCAAACTTTATTCTTTCCTTCTCCTTTCCTCTTTCTCAATGTTTTTCTCTCTTTTCTCACTCAAATCTTATGCTTTTTGTTTTGAAATCTGATGCTTAAACACCCCCAAACCGTCCCCTATTTATAGCAGTTGAGCTAGGATAAAAAAATTGTAAAACATCTTCAAACTTCTTCCTCATTAGCTGAAACTTGCGCAGCTGCAGCTGTGTTCTGAAGCCCTGTTCTCCCTCCTTTTTCTTCAATTTTTTTTTACATTCCACCGCCCAAAACCTGTACAAAAGCATCTTGTGCATGTTTTATAAGGTTTATACAATGAATTTGAGCTAAAATATTGCATAATATAGCCGCCCAAAGTGGATAAAATAAGCAAGTTGTGCAAAACTGTCAATTTTCTGCAGCAGCAACAGTGATGCTTGTTCATCCATTTTTTTTCCTTTTTTTTTTGAATTGCACCGCCCAAAACTTGTAAAATATGAGTTAATACATGTTAAAGAATGTTTTTAAAATTAATTTGGGTAAAAAGCACTGAGTTTTTGCTCCCAAAATGCAAGTTGAAGCTGATTGCACCACCACCTGCTCCCTTGCCACCCAGATTCTGCAATGGTTGTTCAACTCGATTTTTTTTCATTTTCTTATTGCTTTGCACCGCCCAAAATCAGCTTTAACATAAACTTGAATGTGTTAATGAAGTGCTCAAGAAGTTATTTCATGTTATTTGTCCATTTTGCCACCAAAATTTACAAGTTGAAATGGATTGGTTGAGCTTGGTGCATTTTCTCTGTCTTTGTTGCTCTTTGCTGATTTTCTTCAAATTTTTGAGCTTAGACCCACCTAAATTGAGAGTTTACATCAACTTTGACATGTTAATGCATTGTTTAATTAATCCTTGCGATTGATTTGTGCATTTTGTTACCCATTTTTGCAAGTTGAATGGAATTGTGCATGAACTTGGTGATTTCTTGCTTTAGCCTTGTTAATTATTATGTTTTGCCCATTTTTTGCATTGGTTTGGTGTATCTTGCTTTTACTTGTTGATGTTAATGATAAAACCTAGCAAGATTTTGCATAAAACAAGTGTTTTTTACAAGAAAATGGTAATATGAACGAAAAAGAGTAAATCAAGCAAAAGCGATAAAAATTTGATGTAAAATGTTTAAAAATATATTAAAATAATATAAAAAAATTATAACATAATTTAGACTTATCAAAATGCCCCCAAACTTAAACCTTGTTCGTCCTCGAGCAAGGCTAAACATTAAAGCGCAGGATCTCATGATTTTTAAGAATTTTACCACAAGTCAAAGCAAGTATACTTCAAATTAGAGAAGAAAAACTGAGGCTCAAAATTTAAAGTTCTAGAGGCAAAACCATCTTTCCCAAGGAAAAATCTGTCGATTACCTAGGTAATCGAATTCCAAAGTTAGCTAAGCAAATTAAGTTTATCCATTCTTTCTAATCTTAAGATATTCAAACCGAATAGAGGACAAAAATTATACCACTCATAACAAGACTTATCAAGTATGCCCAAAACTAATTATTTTTGCACCATTTTTTTTTTTCGGAGGAATTTTTTTACTCAAGTCAATATAAGCATATCTGCAGAGAGAATCAAGCTCCGACTCCTGGGCGATGACCCATAAGTAAGAGAAGCCACCACTGAGACGACCTCTTAACGGGTAGCACATATCTTATTTATGTGGGATAGCGGTGCTAGAGATTTTTTTGTTCTTTTTTTTCGGTGCTTGGTTCCTTGTTAGCTTTCTCAGTACCCCTTGTAGCGAGCTTTCAATGCAGCAACTCCCGTTCCAGTTGGCCCAGGGTACCGGGCGTTGAAACACCCTTACGGATCTACTTGCTCAAGGTACCAAGGCACGAAACCATCACACAATAGCACATATCCAGACGTTTTTACAGGATAGCGGTGCTTAGTAATTCTCTCCCTTTATTATGTTTCTTTTATTTAGACTTAGGCATGGCTTTTCAAAATCTATTATGTAAATGATACTCTTTATGCAATCGATTCAAATTTGAGCATCTTTTAATCGGAAAGAAAAGTAAAACAGTCGTGCTAATTAGTGAAGTCAAATACCATAGTTTTATCAAGATATTGCCTTAGATTAGATCATGTTTTGCAATTAGAACACAAAAACAATTGATTATCAGGTTATTCAAATCTAATTAAAGTAAACGAGCTAAAAAAAGTAGAGAAATTACATAAAAAGCATGATGATAAGTTCTTTCTTTCTTTCTTTTTATATGAAAAATTTTTGAAAGATTAATTCCTAAAATTGTAGAAAATAGACAATCTTTTTGTTGGCCGACACTATTTACATCCCCATACAAAGGCTCCGAACTCTGGGAGGCACTGAAGCCGATTCTAAAACATAAAATAGGAAAACTTTTTGATTTTTTTTTTCAAAAATTTGAATTATTATTTTATTATACTTATACTTATAATTAAAATTATTTTTCCCACCCCCAAACTTTATAAAAAAAAAAAAGAACTTACAAAGATAAATTGGGTGAGAGATACTTCCCCGGTTTGAGGATTGCTTGTTGATAGTGCATGTGAACATCGTGCCAACCCCAAACTTATTTCCAAATACCTACTACACAAAAGATACACAAACATGAGATAAATAGAAATAATGAAAGGAAAAACAGGATAAATAAGGATAGAAATACTTGGGTTGCCTCCTAAGAAATGCTTAGTTTATAGTCGTCAGCTCGACTTTCTTAGTGGATTATTCGACATTGTTGAGATGAATGAAAGTTTTTTGCTACTTGAACTCTCCATCAAAGTAAGGTTTCAGTCTTTTCCCATTGACTTTAGAAGTATCCTTTTTCTCATCCTGAATCTCAACCGTGCCATATGGAAAAACACGGGTTACAATAAAGGGTCCTGACCATCGAGAGCGCAACTTTCCTGAAAAAAGTTGTAAGCGGGAGTTAAACAGTAGAACTTTTTGTCCCACTACGAATTCTTTGTTCAGAATGTGCTTGTCGTGCCATCTTTTGGTTCGGTCTTTGTAAGTTCGAGCATTTTCATAAGCCTCATTTCTGAACTCATCCATCTCGTTGATTTGTAGCAATCTCTTTTCACCTGCAGCTGCTAAATTGAAGTTTAAGGGTTTTATGGCCCAGTATGCATTGTGTTCCAATTCTATTGGTAAATGACATGCCTTACCATAAACCAGTCGATATGGAGACATTCTAATAGGTTTTTTGAATGCTGTTCTATATGCCCAAAGTGCGTCATCAAACTTTTTTGACCAATCCTTTCTAGAGGCACTAACTGTTTTTTCAAGAATAACTTTCAATTCTCGGCTTGAAATTTTCACTTGTCCACTTGTTTAAGGATGGTATGGAGCACCCACATAGTGTGTGACTCCATACTTACTCAATAAAGCTTTAAGTTGGCGGTCACGAAAATGTTTTCTGCCATCACTTATAATTGCTCTGGGAGTTCCAAAGTGAGAAAAGATTTTTCTAACGAAGATTACAACAACTCTAACATAATTGGTCGGAAAAGCAGCTGATTTGACCCATTTTGACACATAATCTACAGCAACAAAAATAAATCTGTTAGAAAATGATGAGGGGAAAGGACCCATGAAATCAATTCCCCAAATGTCAAGCAATTCAACAACCAGAATGTTGTTTAGGGGCACTTCATGTTTTCTGGAGATGTTACCTGTCCTTTGACATCTATCACATTTACAAACAAATTTAAAAGTATCTTTAAAGAGTGTAGGCCAATAAAACCCAGATTGTAAAACCTTAACTATAGTTTTTGTCCCACCATGATGGCCACCAGTTTCAAGAGAGTGAAAGTGGCGCAGAATATTTTCCATTTCTTCCTCAAGTACACATCTTCTGATAATCCGGTCTGCACAATGCTTATACAAGAATGGTTCTTCCCAAAAATAATGCTTTAAGTCAGCCAGGAACTTCTTCTTCTGTTGATAAGTCATGTCTTCGGGCAATTCCTGTGCAACTAGATAGTTAACAATGTCAGCATACCATGGACAATCGGGATTCTCACTTACCATCATAAGACTTTCATCTGGGAATTTTTCGTTGATAGAGGGACCTTTGTCCTCCTGTTCGAGACGTGACAGATGATCTGCCACAACATTTTCTGTACCCTTTTTATCCCGGATTTCTAAATCAAATTCCTAAAGCAAGAGAATCCATCTAATCAGTCTCGATTTTGCATCCTGTTTTGCAAAACAGTATTTCATAGCAGAATGGACAATGTAAACAATTACCTTTGAATTGAGCAGGTAGGAACGAAATTTATCAAATGCAAATACTATAGCTAGTAACTCTTTCTCGGTAGTAGCATAGTTAACCTGTGCATCTGTCAAAGTTTTACTAGCATAGTAAATTGCATGAAAATTTTATTTCCTTCTTTGTCCTAGCACAGCCCCTACAGCATAATCACTAGTGTCACACATAAGTTCAAAGTGTAAGGTCCAGTCAGGTGCTACGATTATAGGTGCTGACAATAATTTTTTTCTTCAATGTATCAAAAGCATTCATGCAGTCACTATCAAAGTTAAAAGAAACATATTTCATCAGCAAATTGCAGAGAGGCTTAGCGATCTTAGAGAAGTCCTTAATAAACCTTCTGTAGAAACCAGCATGTCCTAAAAAATTCCGAATACCCTTAACATTGGTAGGGGGTGGTAATCATTCTATCACTTCTGTTTTTGCTCTATCAACCTCAATTCCTTTTTTTGAAATCATATGTCTTAACACTATTCCCTCTTGTACCATAAAATGACATTTCTCCCAATTCAAAACAAGATTAGTGTCAGTGCATCTTTGCAAAACCATAGAGAGGTTAGCCAAACAATCATCGAATGAGGTCCCAAAGACTAAAAAGTCATCCATAAATACTTCAATGAAATTTTCCACCATATCACTAAAGATTACCATCATACATCTTTGAAAAGTTGCAGGAGCATTGCATAACCCAAAAGTCATTCTCTTATAGGCAAAGGTACCATAAGGACAAGTGAAAGTGGTCTTTTCCGAATCTTCCGGGGCTATGGTAATTTGATTATATCCTGAATATCCATCAAGAAAATAGTAATACGAATGTCCCGCCAGTTTTTTAACATTTGATCAATGAATGGTAAAGGGAAGTGGTCCTTTCGGGTGGCATCATTAAGTTTTCGATAATCTATGCAAACCCTCCACCCGGTGACTGTTCTAGTAGGGATGAGTTCATTGTTGTCATTTTCTACTACAGTTATCCCCCCCTTTTTCGAAACTACTTGTACTGGGCTAACCCATGGGCTATCGGATATGGGACAAATTATCCCGGCATCTAAAAATTTGACAACTTCTTTTCCTACTATCTCTTTCATGGCAGGGTTTAACTGTCGTTGAGGTTGCACAGGAGGTTTCAAGCCATCCTCCATGAGAATTTTGTGCATGCATATGGAAGGGCTAATTCCCTTGATATCCAAAAGGGTCCATCTGATTGCTGATTTATGCTTTCTTAGAACTCTAAGCAACCTTTCCTGTTCAATGTTACCCAATGAGGCATTAATAATAACAGGATAAGAGTTAGGATTACCAAGATAGGCATATTTGAGATGCGGTGGCAATGGCTTGAGCTTAAGAATTGGAGGTTCGTCTTCTTCCATTTTTTGTTGAATTTCAATTGCTTGAATGTCTTCCACTCGTATTTCGCGGTGTGAATCAAAAGGTTTGCAGCTTCCAGGTGTTGGGCACATTCCCTTATCAACTCGTCTTCCGCGTCTATGGTCCCTGACTTTGTTAGACACGCTTCAAGGGGTAACTTTGGAAATGTGTCCCTGAATGTCTCAGTGACCAACTCATCCACAATATCAACCTCAAAACAATAATCCATTTTAGATGGAAATTGAATGGCATTAAAGACGTTGAAGTTTACCTGTTCATCTTGTGCCCTTAGGATTAACTTTCCTTGTTGTACGTCTATTAGAGTCCTTCCTGTAGCAAGGAAGGTTCGGCCTAAAATAAGAGGTATCTCACGATCCTCCTCCATGTCAAGTACTATGAAGTCAGCCGAGAAAATGAATTTATCGACCTTCACAATGACGTCTTCAATTACACCTCTAGGATGCTTGATTGATCTGTTTGCAAGCTAGAGAGATACAGTGGTAGGCTTCACTTCTCCTACCCATGCTTCCTGAAAACAGAGAGAGGCATTAAATTTATACTGGCACCTAAATCACATAAAACTTTATCAAAACTAATAGAGCCAATGGTGCAAGGTATCGTAAAACTCCCTGGATCTTTTAACTTGGGAGGCAACTCCTTTTGCAGTATGGCACTGCATTCTTCAGTAAGTGCTACTGTTTCAAACTCTCCCAACTTCCTTATGTTAGACAGAATTTCTTTCATGAATTTTGCATATTTGGGCACATGTTCTAACATGTCAGCAAAAGGGACATTAATGTGTAACTTTCTGAAAATTTCCAAGAATTTACCAAATTGTTCGTCCGCTCTTTGTCTTTTTCGTACGTTAAGGAAAGGGGACTTTTGGTTTGTAGGGTAGGTTTAGCCCCTTTTGGTTCATTCTCTTCTTGGACTTTTGTCCCTTCCTCATTTTCCAATTTTTGATTTGCATCAGTGGACAGGTCACTTATGGGTTGTTCAATTGGCATGGTTTGGTCTACCTGAGTTGGTTCTTTCAAAACTTTTCCACTTCGTAAATCTATTACTTTTTTTGCTCTCGTGGGTTAATGACAATGTTACTGGGTAAGGAACCTTAAGATCTATCAGAAAGGTGATTTGAAATTTGCCCAATTTGGGCCTCAAGGTTTCTAATAGTCGCTTCTTGATTGTGAATCAAAGTTTCTTGATTTCGAAGAGTTGCTTCAGTGTTTTGCATAAACTTACTAAACAATTCCTCGAGATCAGTTTTTCTTTCAGGGGGCTGAAAAGGTTTATTTTGTATCCCTTGATTGTTCCAGGAAAAATTTGGATGGTTTCTCCACCCGGGATTATATGTGTTGGAATAGGGATTATTTTTTTGAAAATTTGAAATAAAATTGGCTTGTTCATGAGGTGATGGGGTGAAAGAATTTCCTATTTGGCATTCTATGCTAGGATGATTCCCTACACAAAATTCACACATTAGTAGAGGAGAATTTATGGCATTCACGTTCATGTTCATCTGTTTTTCAAGCGTTGCAACCTTAGCAGTTAACCTTGTTATTGCATCCAGCTCGTATATTCCTGCAGGTTTTTTTTGCTTTGTTGCCCTTGCATAGTTATTGCTAGCCATTACTTCTACCAATTCATATGCATCTTCTGGAGTTTTGAGGTTCAGCGATCCTCCAGCCGCCGCATCTACCATTGTTTGAGTGTTAGGTGTCAACCCGCTATAAAAAGTTTAGACTTGCATCCAAACAGGGAAACCATGATGAGGGCACCTTCTCAAAAGTTCTTTGTAACGTTCCCATGCCTCATACAAAGATTATGTATCATATTGTACAAACGAGGTAATGTCATTCCTCATCTTAGCTGATTTGGCTGGTGGAAAATATTTTCCTAGAATTTTTTGAGTCAAATCATCCCAGGTGGTAATGGTTCCTGAGGGTAATGACATTAACCATGCTTTGGCTTTATCTCTCAATGAAAATGGAAACAACCTTAAGCGGACGACATCATCGCTGACACCATTATGCTTAAAGGTATCGCATATCTCTAAAAAGTTAGCGATATGCAGGTTTGGGTCTTCACTGGGTAGACCACCAAATTGAACAGTTTGTTGAATTATTTGTATAATACAACAACAACAACAACAAACCCAGTGCCTCAAGGGCTCCTGTAGAAGCGGCGTCTGGGGGGGGGGGGTAATGGTTCCTGGGGGTAATGACATTAACCATGCTTTGGCTTTATCTCTCAATGAAAATGGAAACAACCTTAAGCGGACGACATCATCGCTGACACCATTATGCTTAAAGGTATCGCATATCTCTAAAAAGTTAGCGATATGCAGGTTTGGGTCTTCACTGGGTAGACCACCAAATTGAACAGTTTGTTGAATTATTTGTATAATACAACAACAACAACAACAAACCCAGTGCCTCAAGGGCTCCTGTAGAAGCGGCGTCTGGGGGGGGGGGGGGTAATGGTTCCTGGGGGTAATGACATTAACCATGCTTTGGCTTTATCTCTCAATGAAAATGGAAACAACCTTAAGCGGACGACATCATCGCTGACACCATTATGCTTAAAGGTATCGCATATCTCTAAAAAGTTAGCGATATGCAGGTTTGGGTCTTCACTGGGTAGACCACCAAATTGAACAGTTTGTTGAATTATTTGTATAATACAACAACAACAACAACAAACCCAGTGCCTCAAGGGCTCCTGTAGAAGCGGCGTCTGGGGGGGGTGGGGGGTTGATGTACGCAGCCTTCCCCCTTCAGGGGGGGTTGTTGAATCATTTGTATAATAGCTGGTTTAATTTCAAAATTGTTTGCTTGAATTGGTGGACGTCGAATGCTGGAAGTGCACCCTCCAACAGTAGGTACAGTATAATCTTTTAAGGTCCTTTCACCATCATTTCCAGTATTATTAGCTACGGTTTCAGTACTTTTTGTTTTCCTGATTAGTCGAAGAGTTCTTTTGATTGCTGGGTCAAAAGGAGTTATTTCATTTTCAATTAAATTTTGCATACAAAGTCAAAATAAACAACTATAAAGTTAAAGAAGGATAACAACAAAGAGAAAAGTATAACACAAAATTTAACAAGGCTAAATTCTAAAGGAAAAATAGGTAGTATTAGATGTTTTGAAAAATTAGGGATAGCAACCCTAACTTTGAAAATCTATCTAGATGGTAAAATAAAATTAAAATTAAGTTAAAATTAACCAAAAAACATAAATATATAATAATTTAAAATATTAAAAAAAACACAAATTTTGGAAAAAGAGAGAGTTAGCAGCCCTAATGTTTTTGAAAACTTAAAAATATCAAACTTTACTTTTAAAATACTAACAAAGTGAACTTAATTCAAAAATAAAGCTAAAACTAAAGACATAATATAAGAAAAATAACAGAATAACAAAAAACTAAAAAAAAAAAATTTAATATACAAATTTTTATTTAATTAATATTTTTAAGAATTACCTTTATAAATAAAATGAATGAAAATAGATTTATATTTCAAATTTAACAAAATTTACAAATTATTAACAATTTCAAATTAGCACCAAAGCTAGTTGGTACTAATATCACTCAAATACAGACAATCCCCGGCAATGGCGCCAAAAACTTGATGCAAACTTTGCATATGCGTTAGCAAGTACACTAGTCGTACCAAGTAATATAGAAGTGAGTAGAGTATCGTTCCCACAAGGATTATATTGAGTGAATACCAAAATTAGTAGCTTCAATACTATTTGAAAGACCGAAAAATTTAGGATTTTGATATGAAATAAAGTAAAATAAAATAAAAAGAAATAAAAGCTAAAACGAGATTAGAATGTGCTAATTTTTTGTTGGTTTTTATCAGTTGCTAAAGTCTAAGGCATCCGATTTCACCTTAGTTGCATCAATACGCCTTTTCTATTCTCGATGTTCAAGTTGTTACTGTGTGTTGATGGTTGAAAATCCAAATGTACTAAATATTCTCTCTCGAGCAACATTTAGCATACTCTTTAACATATTAACCCATCACTCTCGTGCATGAAATTAAATAAGAAAAGAGTTTTTAAAGCTCTATGATTTTCTTTTTTGAAAACCACACAAATCACGTTAACCTCTCTCGAGTATTCGCCCAATTTGTGGTGCTTATCACCTCAGCAATCATCATAAATCTCCTCTCGGACTCATTATGAATCATTATAGGCTTTAAATGGTGATCAAGCATTTAAAACTCATGAAGAATAATGAGAAACACTTCAACGACACAATAACATAAACATTGAATACTTTGAATTAGAAATAAGCGTATATTATCACTTAGGCTACATCGTAGCCGTAGAATAACAAAATTAGTTCACGATAAACTTAATATTAAACATTATAAACACAAAATTCATGAACTTAGGAAAGAAAAAAGGATAGAAAGAACTAAAAATATAAAATTACAAACCAAACTTTCTTCCTTCCTTCTCCTTTCCTCTTTCTCATGGTTTTTCTCTCTTTTCTCACTCAAATATTGTAATTTTTGTTTTGAAATCTGATGCTTAAACACCCCCACACCCTCCCCTATTTATAGCAGTTGAGCTAGGATAAACAAAATTGTAAAAAATCTTCAAAATTCATCCTCATTAGCTGAAACTTGCTGCAACTGCAGCTGTGTTCTGAAGCCCTATTCTCCCTCCTTTTTCTTCAATTTTTTTTACATTCCACCACCCAAAACCTGCACAAAAGCATCATTTGCATGTGTTATAAGGTGTATACAATGAATTTGATCTAAAATATTGCATAATATAGCCGCCCAAAGTGGAGAAAGTAAGCAAGTTGTGCAAAACTGTCAATTTTTTGCAGCAGCTGCAGCAGTGATGCTTCTTCATCCTTTTTTTTATTTTTTTTGAATTCCACTGCCCAAAACTTGCAAAATATGAGTTAAGATATGTTAAAGTATGTTTTTAAAATAAATTTGTGTAAAAAGCATTGAGTTTTGGCTCCCAAAATGCAAGTTGAAGCTGATTGTACCACCACCTGCACCCTTGCCACCCAGATTCTGCAATGGTTGTTCAACTCGATTTTTTTTCATTTTCTTATTGCTTTGCACCGAAAAAAATCAGCTTTAACATCAACTTGAACATTTTAATGAAGTGTTCAAGAAGTTCTTCCATGTTATTTGTCCATTTTGCCACCAAAAATTGCAAGTTGAAATGGATTGGTTGAGCTTGGTGCATTTTCTCTGTTCTTGCTGTTCTTTGCTGATTTTCTTCAAATTTTTGAGCTTAGACCCACCTAAATTCAAAGTTTAAATCAACTTTGACATGTTAATGCATTATTTAATTAATCCTTGCACTTGATTTGTGCATTTTGTTACCCATTTTTGCAAGTTGAATTGAATTGTGCATGAACTTAGTGATTTCTTGCTTTAGCCACGTTAATAATTATGTTTTTCCCACTTTTTGCTTTGGTTGGTGTATCTTTCCTTTACATGTTGATTTTAATTATAATACCTAGCAAGATTTAGCATAAAACGAGTGTTTTTGCAAGAAAATGGCAATATGAGCGAAAAAGAGCAAAATTGAGCAAAAGCAATAAAATTTTGATGTAGAATGTTTAAAAATATATTAAAATAATATAAAAAATTGTAACATAATTTAGACTTCTCAGTGACAATTTTAAACTACTTGTCAGTTAAGGCTATAACGTGACACTTTAGATGACCTGTCTCGGTCATATGGATGGTGATCCAAAAGTGTTGTGTTGGTGTGTGCAATACATTTAATACACTGAGTTGGATCATGTGAGTTACTTATTTTTAGACTACTCTCGAAAATAAATGATTCAGGATGTACTGTTTGAATGATGAATCTAAATTCTGAGAGTATTCTGGACTTGTGCATGGAATGTTAGTTATCTTCGTATACTATGAGTAAGGTCTCAATAAATGGCCGAAGTCCTACGTGCATTGGGTAACGGCATGGAGTGCGAGAGGGACCATGTATTAATTATGGAATATATATTCTCTTATGAGATACAAATAATCCCCTTCGTTGATTCCCAAATGTTTGAATTGATTCAAAAACTTTGGCCAAAGTATTCCAAGTGTTTACTATTTGGAATTTATACTGCGAATTTGTCCAAGTATAAATGAATTATTCAAAAAAATGTGAGTCGGGAACTAATTGGAAAAACTATGACAAAAATAATGGTCGTAGTAATAGTTACTTTTTCTCATGGATATCTAATAGAGGGGTTGTTGTTGTCAATATAGTCTATTTGAAAATTATCAAATAAATAATTTAACTCTAGAGTGCAGTGGGATTTGTTTAGTGAAATTAATTCGTATTAAATTATAATTAAATTTTATCATGAGATGATAATTAATTTAACCCATTTGGAGTTAGATTTAAATTGTCTCAAAGGTCCCTGCTCAAGCCTCTATTTAACACCATCAGAAAAATATTAAATAATTCATGATATGAGTAAATTTAATTTTGCTAAATAGTATTCATTAGATGAATAATATTAAAATTATAAATAAAAAATTTTTTTAAATTAAAAATTCATAAGATGAATTTCTACAGGTGGGAAACAAAGTAAAAAAAGGTCAATTAACGCGGAGATCCGCGTATAACAATGCTGGCCAACCAACGTGCGGTGGTCACAGTTAAGCAATCTATGCCTTCGGGTGCAAGCCAATGGGAGTGTGCCACGTGGCACGCTTTTGAGCACCCCAATGGCGGACCAATTAGAATGTGCCACATGGCACGTTCTAGGCCACATTTTGCAAAAGACATGAAACAGTGTCGTTTTACTTTATTGTTTAGTATCCCACATTGATTATTGAAGGTGTTTTTTTCACTCTGATAGTCTACCATAAATAGGGGTACTGGAATCAAGATTTAACATCAATTTAATTTTAATAGTTTTTTTAAAGTGTTGACTTTTGGAGAATTAAAAGAGAAAAAATTTCCGTTGAAATTTTTCTCTAAGTTTAATATTTTTTCAAAGCTCACACTCCGGGTTCTTGAGGTGATTGTATAGAAGGTCTCCGGGTCTCGGCTTTCTTTCTTGAAGCATCAGTATGGTCTACATCTTGGTATTGTTCTTTTCCTTCCTTTTAGTTTTCGCTTTTCTATCTATTTATAATATTTATTATGTTATTTAATACGTCGTTATTATGAATGTGTTATAGTAGAGGCCCATAGGTTTAAAATTATAAATTTTAATCTGTAGATTTATAATTAGGAATTTTAAGTTGGTAGTAGGTTTAAAATAAGAGATTTAAATTGTTCTGCTGCATTAATCAGATTAACGTAGGGAAAATTTTTGAAATTCGTCCCAACAATTCGTATCAGAGCCAGCCTCTGATTACATACGTGATAAACGTAATAGGCATAATGAATGGAAATAAATAGATTTGTGCATTAATAAAATAGAGATTTTATTAAAAGAAAAAAGGAAAAATGTAGAAATGTTATTAAGTGTTAATAACAATTTCAATTGTCGATTCATTTTTAATGTACAATCGCGATTGAATAAAATGGTTAATTCAGATAAATAAATTTAGATTTTTCTAATTATTTTTTGTATACATATGATGAGATTTTGCATATTTGGTTAAGATTTAAGAAATTCGGGAAATTAATCTAATGAGATTAGCATCAAATCTTAAAATTTAAAAAAAAAACAAAAAGAAAAGAAAACTGTTCAACTAACGCTGACGTCATTAATGGTGTGTCATTATTTAAAAAAAAATTTTGGACGTGCAGATGTCAGTACTATGTTAATAAATAATAAAAATAAATTAATGTTATGTTATTATTTTTTTATTTTGTTTTCAAATGTGATTTTAAAATAGATTTTAAGATAATCTAGTCATAAATGCAATTTAATTAAAACTACGAGTTTATAAAATTCAAGTGGGAACAAGAATTCAATAGTTGAAACCTCATGGCCTTCATTACCAGTCTAGCAGTATAGTAAATCGACATCACTCCCCGCAAAGGGTGTTGATTTGAAGGTTACAAGGTTAACATTCTAATAGGATAAACTAAAGTGCAAAGAAGCGATGCGACCATGATGCCGTGGAGTAGTATGTGTACTTGTATGGAGGTTTAGATAATGGTTTACACTTTGCTACCATGATACATTAGCTTCCCCAAGGAGCTCTGTTGTGTTACGTCAAAGACTAAGGAAAAGTGATGGGTTAGTCATGATTAGTAAGAGTTACAAGAAAGCATGTTAATTACGAATAATTCTCACCTAAACTAATTTCATATAGCCCCACTGCCAGGAAGTAAGGAGTGGTGTGTTTGGGAAATCATTGCATTCATGATAGTTCTGTTTTGTGGATACCTGACTTATTTTGTTTGCTAAATTTTTTTAAAAAAAATATAGATATCACTACACTATACATAACTCATGCTTTAAATTTACACAAATGTTTGCATTTACAGAGAGCTATAACAGCTGCAACTGGTGCTCGTCATTCAATTCTTAAGGATAATGCTCTAACTTGACCTAATTATTTACCTGGAAAATGAATTCGAACATTGTATTAATACACGAGGGTCACGAGTTTGTTCTCACTAATGCTCGTCCTACGGTGCCCACTGTAATTCCACGACACATTGTATTAATACACGAGGGTCACAAGTTTGTTTTCACTAGTGCTTGTCCTATGGTGCCCACTGTAATTCCACGACTATTGTTAAAGAGTGTTAGGAATGGTAGCATAAGGCTAATGAGTTAGCCAGATGCTACATATTGGCCTCTGTGTCAAATGTTCTCAAGCATCAAATGTTGTAGATGCAAATAGCAGGTGAGATGACGAAACATTTAGAAGAAATGTTTGAAGAACAGTATACAATAGTGAGGCAAGAACTGATAAAGAAGTTGCTCAACATGAGGATGTCTGAAGGAATACTAATTGAGGAGCACACCATAAATTTGATGATGTGTTTTTCTGAATTGGAAATCCATGGAGCTGAGTTTGACAGTCAAACTAAGCAGAATATCATCTTCAGTTCTCTATCCAGCTCATTCACTCAGTTTAGGCTAAATTGTTCCAATGAGCAATAAGCATTAATAGTTGCCTAAGCTAATGAAGGAGTTGCAAGTAACAAAGGACTTGATGCAGACCAAAGGGAGTGTCCACAACAAGTGAGAGTAAGCAAGCCAAGGGAAAGTGTTTCCTCTATAGAAAAATGGACCACTAGAAAAGGAACTGCATTAAGGAATTAGCGACCCTTCCTGCCAAGATCGACAAACCATCTGGTGAAGGTATGATAATATCTCACCTAATCGAGTCATATGCAGTTGAGAGTCTGCCAGGTTCATGGTGTGTGGACTCAGGTTCAACTAACCATGTCTCTAATATGTTACAGGGACTCAGGCTAACCAAGAAGCTGCTTGATGGAGAGGTGTACCCGACGGTTGGAAACAGTACAAGAGTTGCGGTCTGATGAGTAGGAGATGTTAGCTTAGTTTTTAGTGGTAAAATTTTGATATTGTTTATTTGTACCTGCATTACCCCGAGATCTGATTTAGTGTCTCTTTAGTGGATAGTGGTTATTCAATTAATTTTTGTTCTAAACTTGTTGTTACAAGAAATAAATTATTTATTTACAAATGTACATGTGTGGATGGTTTACTCATGTTATTCCCTGATTAAAACTTCGATAATTGTTCGAATGGATATAACACAAGCTCGCTTATTCAATCTCTCGAAAGAAAATACCCTGGAAGGGATAATGCCTTCACATGGCACCAACATTCAGGTCACATTAATTCAAACAGGATCTAAAGACTGATAAAAGATGGACTGTTAGAACCTTTGACTTGAAGTCTTTACTAGTCTGCGAATCTTGCATAGAAGGCAAAATGACCAAGTCTGTCTTTAAAAGTAAAGGATCAGGGTTGGTGACTTGCTTGAGCAGGTTCACACAGATGTATGTAGGCCAATGAATGTCGAAGCAAGAGGTGGGTATGAGTACTTCATAACAATCACAAATGATTACTCTAGGTATGGGCATATTTACCTAATGAGACATAAGTCGGACTATTTTGAAAAGTTTAAAAAGTACAAAGCTGAAGTTGAAAAACAATTAGGTAAATAAATAATTTGATCAGATAGTGGTGTAGAATACCTTTCAAAAGAGTTTTTGGATTTCCTAATTGCAAGTGGGAAAAGATCTCAACATTAGGCTCCAGGTACTCCACAGCAGAATAGTGTTGCAGAAAGAAGGAATAGGACATTGTTGGAGATGGTGAGGTCCATGATACATTAACGGACATAAATGGGTCTACAAGAGAAAAAGAAGGAATGGACTAAATTAAGATGCATGCTAACCGCTGAATCACTCCATGATTCATTCATCCCTTTTCATGGTATCCTCATAGGTGAACAATTTTTGCTTTGGGGCTTAAATCCTAATCCCTTCAATAGAACCCAGGTCTTTCCTCTTGCTAGAGGCTTTGTTAACAGATTTGGAATGTTATCATTACTTCTCACAGGATCAATAGTTATGGTGCCATTCGTGAGATTTGACCTCACTGTACTGTTTTTCCTTCTTATAGATATAGATTTTCCATTATAATATTTATTATGAACACTATCAATAGATGTAGTATTATCATAATGTATGAGAACACATGGTATTGGTCCATCCCACATAGGAATATCAAACAATACTTCTCTTAACCATACTGTCTCATCATTAGTGTGGTTAGAGCTACAAGCTTGGCCTCTATTGTGGATTTAACTATAATTTTTTACTTTTTTTAGTTTCCAACTTACAGCTCCACCACTAAGGATAAATAAATAACCACTTGTAGAAATAACATCACTAGAGTGGGAGTTTCAATCTGCATTACTAATCCTTCAAGAATAACAGGGTGATTATTATAACACAAACCATAATATATAGTTCCTTTCAAGTATCTCGTAGCAGGATTGAAAGCAGTCTAATGATTAAACGAAGGCCTACTAGTAAATCGATTCAGTGAACTAACAACGTATGCTATATCAAGTCGAGTAGTATAATCTACATATTTTAGACTACCAATTAGACTAGCATACTTGCTTTGATTGATAGTATCAACATCTTTATCACTCGGGTAGAGATAGACATGTGCGTCTAACAGAGGACTAACAGGAAAACAATCGAACATATTGAGTTTTCTCAATATTTTTTCAATGTCGTGGAATTGATCAAAAAAATGTGATAACTTGTTCTAGTGATTTTCATCCCTAAAATGACATTTTCTTCCCCCATGCTTTTCATATCAAAGACACCTTTTAATAAATTCTTTGTTGAATTAATAATATGTACATTGGTTGTAAAAATTAACAAGCCATGAACATATAGACAAATAATAACATGTGCATCAGTTGCAAATTTATAGTATATGCATTTGATAGCTTCATTTAACTTAAAACCTTTAGAAATCAAACATTGATCAAATTTCTAATGCTACTATTTTGGGGCTTGTTTAAGACCATGCAATGACTCTATTAATTTACAAACTATATGTTCATTTCCTGGTTGGACAAACCATCAAGTTGATTCATATATATTACTTCTTCTAAGTCTCCATTTAAAAATGTTGTTTTTACATTCATTTGATGTATCACCAAGTTATGTGAAGTGGCTATAGCAACCGAAACTCTTATTGAAGTCACTTTGGTAACTGGAGGCTGAGTATCAAAAAAATCTATATTTTCTTTTTTCTTAAACCCATTAGCAACCAACCTAGCTTTAAACTTGTCTACAATGCCATCGGATTTATGTTATCTATGAAGTACCCACTCACAACCTATAGTTGTGCACCTCGAAGATAATTCTACTAATTTTCATGTTTTATTAGTCATTAAAGAGTTCATCATTCATTGCGTATGTCCAAAAATCTAAGTCTAGGGATGGTAAAACTTCTTGAATTGACTTAGGTTCATTATTTATTGTATAGACAAAATTTTTAAATGACATACAAGGATCTTGAACATGGTATAAAAGAAAACTGGAACCAATGTCTTTTTTCTACTTTTTGCCACTTACTCCTTCTAGGTGGTTTAAGAATAACTTCTTCTCTAGGTTCGGAAGTGTTAGTGTCATTGTCAAGTATTTTGTATCATGCTCATCAACCCCCATTATTTTTAGATTTGAAAAGAAATTCATCTTCATAGAATTGTATCTAATGATTCTATTATCACATTATTTTCAAGGTCAAAAGATCTATATGCTTTATTATTCAAAGCATGGCTCCAAAGACACTCCTTGTTGCTCTTATTTCTAGCTTAGGAATTTTGGGCTCCATTTTTCTCAGATAGGCTAAACATCCCATATACCAAATAGGGCACCAACACGATGTCACCGGATCCCATTAGAACTCCGAAGTTAAGCGTGCTTGGGCGAGAGTAGTACCAGGATGGGTGACCTCCTGGGAAGTCCTCACCCTCAGGTTGGGAGCACTGGGAAACAGCCTCTCTTCAGGTTAACACCCTGAAGGGGGAAAGCTGCGTACATCCCCCCCCCCCCCTCCCCAGACCCTGCGTAGACGGGAGCCCTTGAGGCACTGGGTATAAAATAAATAATAAATAAAAAAAAGAGGCTAAACATCCCATACCCTTAAATAGTCTAATTTTGGTTTTTTACTTCTCTATAATTCGTAGGATATTTTCAAAATATTCTTACAAGGAACTCTATTCAATATATAATAACGGTGAGAATAGCTTCTCTCTATAGATTGTCAATGGCTTAGGAGCTATCTAGCATAGCATTCATCAAGTTAATTAATGATCTATATTTCTGTTCCGCACACCATTAAAAGCAGGTGAGTACAGAGGGGTAACTTCAGGTACTATACTAACAAATTTAATATAATCTATTAAGCCATATGTGTCATATTCTTACCTTTATCCGTTCTAAACCTTTTAACTTTTTATCAAACAGTTTTCTATCTCTTTAATAAAATACACGTAAAAGTATTTTGAAAAGTCATCAATAAAGGTTATAACATACCTTTTGCCGCCCCTCGTTAATATTCCTTCAAACTCACACACATCTGAGTGCATTAATTCTTGCAACTCGTTATTTCTTTTTACTTTTGTAGGTGTCAGTTAGTAATTTTAGCACAACAACAACAATAACAAACCCAGTGCCTGCAAGGGATCCTACAAAAGCAAGGTCTGGGGGAGTAGATTTACGCAACCTTCCCCCTTCAGGGGGCTACCCTGAAGAGCGGTTGTTTCCGAGGACCCCTAACCTGAGAAGCTGGTTTGCAGCATAGAGCATGTGACCTGGCAGCACGAGAGCATCAAAGCATGAGTAGGGCAAAACACACGGTGAGCAAAACATCAAACTCAAAGCAAGCCACAACATGCAGAAATCAAAGGATAGGTAGGCAAGTAGCAGCTCATGAGAGCAAGTACACAACCTAAGTGCGCTAGGAGGATGTTAAGGCCTAGCACTAGTAAGCTAGACTGCCCTACTCCAACTGGAGCACCTATAACCCCTATACTTGCCCTCCATTGGGCCCTATCTAAGGCAATCTCCTCCCAAAGGTTTAGGTGGATGAGGTCTTGTCAGATCGTCTCCAGCCATCTCTTCTTTGGCCTGCCTCTTCCTCTCCTGCCTAGTGTAGTAAGGGGTTGTTGGCATCTCCTTGCTGGAGCGTTGTCCAATCTCCTTCTAACATGACCGAACCACCTCAAACGTTGCTCCCTCAGTTTATCTTCAATGGGGGCTACGCCTAATTTGCCTCTTATGACATCTTTTATGATCCTATCCTTCATTGTGTGTCCGCACATCCACCGCAGCATTCGCATCTCCACCACCTTCATCTTCCTTGTCAGTTAGTAATTTTAGTCATGCTACAAAATTTACTTTTTTCAAAGTCATTTCCAACTTTGGTAGTAAGCCTAGATTAATCATATTACTCAAATACTCGCTATTCACATGACAAAGCCTATCATGCCAAAGATTTATACAAGAAACAAAGTAGAAAAAATTAGGAATAGTTATATAGGGGGTAACTTGCTACCGTAGATAAGCGAGTAATTTAGACGGATAACCATTGTATAAATTGACTAGCTATAGACCTTAAGGGTTGAAGGTTATGCCTATTTTGAGTTACTCGCTATTTACAACGAATTTGGTCAGTGTACTTATTAATTATATTGTTGTTCTGTACAAGATGGGGTTCACAAGGATGAGCTGGACTCAAGCTATAGCTACACACCCAGCTTGATATTCCCGGCAAGATTTATGGGCAGAGTAGGAGGCTTGAACGATTATTGCTCCGGAGAGGGAATCGTTAGAGAAGAGGTGAGGAAGAGGCTTCAGAGAGAAGGGGGAGGTATGTGTGTGATGAAGAATGAGAAGCCTTTTCCCTTTTATAGAGAATTTTAATCGGCTGCCTCGCCCATTCTGAGTAGCCCATTTCTGGGTCGTCCATTTCTAACTAGCCCTTACTGCACTCGTAAGTAACGTGTAGGGCGAGTAAGTGCCAAGCGAGCACCGGGAAAGTAATATAAACATATAGTCCCCCTGCTTCATGGGTGAACTTTGGTCATTCCAGGTTTGGCCATGGAGTATATTACACGTCAGTCCTTTAACCATAGCTTACAATGTTATCCATAACAATGGAGGTGTTCAGCATTATGTTTTGGCCCTTCATAGTTACCATACATGTGTGCTTTGAACTTTACCCAAGGTTAGTAAAGTGTATGACCTAAGTAGGATGCATAACGAGGTATCTGACACTTAGTAGGGTGTTTACAACATCCTTAACCTTACTAGGGCATTTAGCCTTTTAGTGATTTTAAAGGAGCATTTTATCTCTTCGTTTGTTTGAATGAAGCAATTTTTATTTATATAGAAATGTTTAAAAGAATTTAAGCCTCTGGGGCCTTTTGAAACTTAGAGTATTTAAAGCATTTTGCTCCTTTATTCCTACAATCATTCATGGCGATGGGTATTACACACGTTGTAGGTGGTTGCACCGGGGCGGACGATGGTTTAGGTGTTGCACCCGTTGCGGGTGATTGCACCAGGGCAGACTATGGTGTTAGGTGTTGCATCCATTGCGGGTGATTGCACCAGGGCAGACCATGGTGTTTGGTATTGCACCCATTGCAGGTGGTCGAACAAGGGAGGACCATGGTGTTTGGTATTGCACCCGTCGCTGGTTGTCGCACCAATGCAGACCATAGTGTTTGGTGTTGCACCTACTGCGAGGTATTGCACCAGGGTGGACCGCAGTGTTTGGTACGTACGTGGATAACCGTCAAGTGTCATGTATAAAGTACCTGGATAAAATCAAGCATACTCGAGGCAACAAATCAAACCAAACGGGTCAAATAATATACTTGTTTGATAATGAATATGCGGAGAGTAAATATCAAAATAAAGACAAGTTGTTAGAAATAACACACTCTTAAGGCCATTACGTGCCAAGCAATTTACTAGTCATATGATATATTGTCCTTACAGGATATCCATGGCTTACATTCTTTTATCTCCAACATTTATCTATAATTGATAAGCTTGGTATGGCTTATGCCGAGTAGTTATAAGCAGACAATTGCACGAACAGTCATTAGTAGCATTCGTAGGATGTATTTCGTAAGCAAACGATACTCACAAAACACGGTTCATGGATAATCACATAAACCCTTACTACTATCTGGTTGACAAGCACTTATTCCTAGTATATGGCTTAAGAAGGATGAGTTTTTGATTGTTTTACAACACGTCACCTGTACCAAAATAGTTCTTTCCGAATGCAATCTATTCAGATAGCCACCTCCTAAGGGGGCTTTTACTATTAAGTTATCATCTATGCTCATGCGTTATGCCTTGACTATCTTCGAGATGTCGAAGGAGATATTTTTGTTTTTTTCAAAGCTAGGTCTCATGTTGGGCATGTTTTGTGATGGTTAAGAAGTTGTAGTATAGGTTTCAATATCAATTAGATTTTACAGCAAAGCCTATGTGACGCTTAGCTCCTTTGAATAAAGATCTACCTCGAAATCCCTATTTTCTTAAAAGTTCATTCTGTAGAGTCATGGTGTATCAAAATCGCGTTAAAGTCCTTCTATGCCTACCCCCACATCCATTCCTAGCTTTTATGTTTCAAACATCGAATGTCTAGCAGAAGGGAAAGAATTGAGAGAGATAGTGAGGGAAGATCATCATATTCCTTACATGATTTGATTTTGTGGATAAATGAACAAGAATAACAAGAAATACTAGGATAGCCTATATTTACCAGATATAGAGTTTAGTTAACTCGCAGGCGATTATGAAGATTGCTAAGTGGATAAAAACACTCTTACTAAGCTATTGACCAGTAGTGGTGCCAAATAGCTCAGCAGAAGGTTGGTTAAAGTGTGGGTTGCTTAATTGCGATAACGCATGTGGTCCATGCTGGACCTACCAATCGGAAATTTTTTATCAAGTCGTGATAAATGACTAAGTTTCTAACTATAGTTCAATCTCCAATTTGTAGCGATAACAAAGTGTCCTACATATGTCACGTTATTATGTTACATGACATGATTGAGGGTGAAGCTTACTAGCTTTGAAAGGGGTTGCATCTTGGATGGGTAGTTCCTGACTAGTAATTGTTCTGATTTGATTTGCCTCATGCGAAAGAAATGCATTCACACTCATTGTTGATTGTTAAGCCTTTCGATTTTGGAATGGTTTACCATTTGTGACGCAAATGATGTCTAGCCTTTGACCCGAGGGTGAAGCCCCCTAAGTTTGAGAATAATCCACACCACCAAGATAAGGAAGTCTAAGTTAAGAATCAAGACGAAGTCCCCCTGCCTATAGGCGATTTGTGTTGTTTGGATAAGGAAATCTAAGTTATAAATTGGGATGCAGCCCTCCACTACAAAATGACTTTCATCACTGAGATAAGGAAATGTAAATTGCAAATTGGGGCGAAGTCCCCCTGTCCTCAAGTGGTTTACGCCACCATTAAGGAAATGACTGAGGTGAAGTCCCCCAATCCTAAAATGATTGACTCCATTGTTAAGGAAATGACTAGAGCGAAGTGCCCCAGTCCTCAAGTGATTTACTCCACCGTTAAGGGAATGATTGAGGCGAAGTCCCCCAGTCCTAAAATGATTTATACTACCATGATAAGATGTGAATGAGGTGAAGTCTCAAGTCTTAACATGATTTACGCCACCGTTAAAGAAATGACTAAGGTGAAGTCCCCCAATCTTAAAATGACTTATACTATCATGATAAAATATGACTGAGGAGAAGTCTCATAGTCCTAAAATAATTCATGCCATCGTTAAAGAAATGACCGACGTGAAGTCCCTCAATCCTAAAATGATTCATACCACCATTGAAAGAAAGATCGGCCCACCTTAAACTCATTGTTAGCGTTTGGTTCTATTAAGTTAACTTCATCTTCGGAGGCTATTATAGAATCATCGATGTAAAGAGAAGATGAAAATGCGTGGTTTGGTGAGTGCATTGAGTGTGGTGGGATTTCGTCTTATAAGTTAAATAGTTCTTTTGGCAGTGTCTACGAAGATTGCGGATGAGGTGGCACATAGCTGATAGTTAGGATCTCTAGATGTGATATGGCATTCTAAGTTTGAATTTGATGAATAGTTTGTTTTAATGGTTTCCATGTACACATATAAGATAGGCAGGTAAGAGATTCGTGGAACAGTTGAATCAATTATGAATGGAGTGACCTTATGAGAAGATTCAAATGTTTTGCGAGTTTAAAGACGGTTATAAGGTCTCTTAAAGTCCTTTAAATGAATCAAGTAACTTGTTGTAGATCCATTTACCTCTTCTATACTTATTCTTCATATGTGCTTTCTAATTTGCACTTGCACCTTAGTATCTGCCTATCATTAAAATTTGTATTGATGGCTTTGTTCTTTTATTGCCGCCAATCTAGGATTATTGACTTTGATTATCTTAATAATTGAAGAATAAGAACCTTGGTGAAACAAGGTTCTTTATGAGAGAGATTTGGTGCGAGTGGCATTCGTCTAGCATAATAACCGGCGAGTACCCACATGATGATTTCTTTTTGGACATAGGAGCAAGTTCATAATTAAAGATTTTAAAAGATGAAAGTATAATGAAAAATTGATTAGAATTCGTAACAAGAGGTTGAACAGTAACTTGTTAGAGTGGAATTATAGTAGAGATTAACTCTTTGGAGTTTTATTTAAAGTGGAATTGAGGCGAAGATTTAGTTCAGTTGGATTTGTGACAATTATTGATTCACCTAGAATTGAATAAGAATTGTAGAGAGAATTTGTTCAACTAGCCAGGAAAATTGTATATAAGTGGCTACAACATTTTATAACTTACAAGGCATAATATTCCCAAGACCTGAGAATACGACTTTAATTAGGCTTTTTAGTTATGACATATTCAAGGTTAGTTTACTTATTTACATATAGAATTGGTTCAAACAGAATTGAACTAAACTGGGTTTGTGATGAGAACTGGTCCAATCAGATTATACTGAACTAAGATTGTAATGAAAGTAGGTTCAATGAAGGTTTAGCTAAACTGAGATTGTAGCAAAAGTTGGTTTGAACAGAGCTGAATTAAACGGCTAGTGTAACGAGAATTGGCTCAATGAAGGTTGAATTAAACTGAGATTGTAATAAGGATATAGTGCAAAGTGGGTTGAATTAAATGGATGTTATAGTCAGAATTAGTTCAACGCGGGTTGAACTAAGCTGTGATTATAATGAGAATTGACCTATTTAGTAACAAAAAATGGTCCAACCAGAATTGACGAAAATTAAGGCATCTTAGTTGAAATGAATAAGGATTGTGACGAAAATTAATCCTTTAGGCTTAAATTAAAATTATAATGAAAATTGACCCTTGGGTTGAATTAAATTTAAAATGAAAATTGACCCTTTTGGGTTGAATTAAACTGAAATTATGATGAAAACTAGCTCAACAAGGGTTGAACAAAACTTAGATTGTGACGAAAATGAGTTCAAGTAGGGTTAAACTAAACAGAGATTGTGACAAAAATTGACACAATTAGGGTTGTGTTAGGTTGAGATTACTATGAAAATTGACTCAGCTAGAGTTGAACTATACTAAAATTTTAATGGAAACTAATGTTTCAGAGTTGTATGGAATTGAGATTGTAAGGAAAACTAACCCATTTGGGGTTGAATTAAACTGAGATTGTAATGGAGGTTTGCTCAATCAAAGTTGACGAAAATTAAGATTGTAAAATATGTTTCAATCAGAGTTGAACTAAACTAGGATTATGACAAGAATTAGCCCATTTAGGGTTGAATTAAATGGAGATAGTAATGAAAGTTTACCCAATTAGGGTTAAATTGGATAGAGGTTGTTACAAAAATTTATTCAATCGAGGTTAAACTAAACTGAGATTGTAACAAAAATTGGTTTAATCTGGGTTGAACTAAACTAGGATTATGATGGAAATTGACCCACTAAGTGTTGACGAAAATTAACCCATTCAAGGTTGAATTGAACGTAAGATTGTAGTGAGGATTAACTCAATCAGAGTTGACAAAAACCAACCTATTTAGGATTGAATTAAATTGAGATGGCAATGCAAATTGACCCCATCAAAGTCAAATTGAATTGAGATTGTAACAGAAATTAACCCTTTATGGTTAAATTAGATTAAGGTTGTAGTAGAAATTGACCCACATTTGTGGGGCGTCCAAGCCCGATGGGAATGGGTCGTCAGGCCCAGGTTTGGATGCAAGTACTTCACATGTCTTTGGGCTCGCCGCTACTGGCCCATCTTGGTGGTTGGGTTTAGGGTTGGACTATAACTGGGCTAAGTACGGTTGGGTGTGGGCTGTTGGACTGCTCACGCTAGCTGGGCCTCGAAATGGACCAATTAGAGCCATGTTCCCGCCTTGCTCTCATGAAAATGGGAGTTCCAAAAAAAAAATTAAATTAAGGTTACCGAGCCCATAGGCCCTGTCCTTCTCCTTTACAGGCCCGGTTCATTACCGAGCCTGTACTTTTTTTTGTTTGGCAGCAGGCCCACACGGGTCCTTTCTCCCTCCTGGCCGAATTTGGGCTGGGGGGGCCCGTTTCTCGCTTGGACCTCGCAGTTTCCATTTTGATGAAGCTTTGATGGTTCGGGTGGGTGTTGGATATGTTGAGGGAAGCTCCGTCTATAATGGGTCAAGTTAAGGTTGAACCGTGGACCAATTGTCGGGCTGATGATGGAGATGGCTTTGGATGCGGGCTAACTCCGTCTATTTCCACTTGGGCTACTCTACAGCTGCTGGGCTGTTGAATGGGCCGCAAGTACCATCCATAGCCCTATTTCCTTTGCATGTCCGTGAATTTGGCCACATGGCCGATTTGTGGGCTTTTGAGAGTTGGCATGGGTTGACCATTCTATGTTGAGTACGAAGACGCTGGAGTGGTTTCGAAGAAGCAGTTTCGGCACCTTGTCTCTCTTCATGGCCAGATATAAACGCCCTCTTTCTTTAACGGGTTTTAGGATTTACTTTGTTGTTTCTCTACCCATTGTATTTCCTTTGTTTAGGGATTTGTACTTAGGTGTTTCTTTTGATGTACCTTTGTATTTTCTCGTTGTTTGCTTTGCGCATGTTTTGCTTTCTTTTCGATTTCTTTGTAGGCTTCAGCCAGCTTGGGGTATGCCCCTCATGCTCATGTATGGACGTACATCGGTGCAATTTTTTGATATATATACACTGACTTTTCAAAAAAAAAAAAAAAAAGAAATTGACCCACGTTAGGGTTAATGGAATAGAGATTGTAATAAAAATTTAACCCTTTAGGTTTGGGTTAAACTAAGATTGTAATGAAAATTAACTTTTTAGGGTTGAAATAAACTAATATTGTAGCAAAAGTTACCCCCTTTAGGGTTGAATTAAACTAAGAATGTAATGAAAATTAACCCTTTAAGGATTCAATGTAGGAGAGAGAGGACCACCAGTGGTGGTGGTTGGCATGGGCTGCTGGCAGCAACACAATGGCACCGGAGCAAGGCGAACAACGTGAAATGGAGAGCCACGGGTCAAGCCGATCCAAGTGTGTACGAGACAAGGTTAAGGGGAGTTAAGGTGCAGGCGAGCCAAGTTTGGGCGAGCCAGGTTGGGGCGAGCAAGGGCTTTGGTCAAGCTAGGTGTTTCTGGTTGTTTATGGTGGTGGTAATGAAGGTGGAGTTGTGGGTGGTTATGGTGGGATGTTGCTTGTGGAAGATGACGGTCAAAGATGTAAATGGTGGTCAACACACCTATTTTTGTTTTGCTTTTTATTTAAATATATAACTTTTTATCTGAAAGGAGTTATAGAGCAAGTCAAATATCCAAACGAAGCTCTTGAAGAGCTCTACTCAACCATAATAGTTTTTTATATTTCAAAAAAAAGATAACAAATATATGGTGGGAGTTTCTCTGACATGGTAGTGATTGGTGGCTTATATAACTTGACCCTAAGACTTAAACCAAACATAACTCTTAGTCCTTGAGAAGCTACGAGTCAAATCATCTATCGAAACAAAAATCTTGAAGATTTCTATATAACTAGAATGATTTCTCAAATTTCAAGATCAAAGAAAGCATATAAAATGTGAAGTGGGCGAGCATTGTGCGTTTTGGTTTGGTAACTTACCTTACAACTTTAAGTATGCGTAACTTTCAATCTATGAAGAGCTACAAATCAAATTACAGATCAAAACGAAGTGCTTGAAGAGTTCCTAGTACTTGTGGAAATTTTTTGAACTTTTGATCAAAGAAAGTATATGAAAATTTATGTGGGCATGCCACACGCGCATAGGTTAGGCAACTTACTTTGCAAATTAAAATATGCGTAACTTTCAATCCGTGAAGAGTTGTAGATCAAATTTCATATCAAAATGAAGCTCTTGAAGAGTTCTAGATGTGTATGATGATTTTGGAACTTTCTATCGAAGAAAGTATATGAAAAGTGATGTAGGCGTGCCACACTCTATTGGGTTATATAGCTTACCTTACAATTTAAAACGGTCATAAGTTTTAGACCTTAAAGAGTTATGGATTAAATTTTATATTAAAATGAAGCTCTTGAAGATTTATAGGTCTACGATAATTTTTTGAACTTTTGATCAAAGAAAGAATAGTAAAATTGATGTAGGCATGCCACACGCAGGTAAGACATATAACATACCTTACAATTTAAAACGATCATAACTTTCAATTTTTAAAGAGTTACAAATCGAGTTATCTATCAAAACAATGCTCTTGAAGAGTGCTAGGAACCCATGCTGATTTTTTTGAACTTTTCATTAAAAAAAACGATAAAAAAGGGCATAAAGGATCTGTCCATACTTGGCTTTACCCAAGTAAAACTATTTGAAGGCTTAAGAGTATGCCTTAAAGAGGTAAAAAAGATGTAAAAAGAGTTTATTCAAACAAACCTTTTTTATTGTTCAACAACAATAATGAGTTTCTTTGGCTACATTTGCCTGAATAGGCTCGTTCTTATCAAAAAAAAGCAAAAAGAGACCAAAAATGCTAAAAATTGACTTGCCCGATATTAAAAATGATGAAATCTTTCAAAAAATACCCAACCAAGTGTGAGCTTATGATCCTTCCCACAGATGGCTCCAAAATGTTTACGACGAATTTGGTTAGTGTGCTTATTTATCATATTAGAGTTCTGTACGAGATGAGGTTCGTAAGGATAAGCTGAACTCAAGCTCTAGCTTAATATTCCTAGAAAGATTCATGAGGGGAATAGGAGGCTTGAATGATTATTGCTCTAGAGAGGGAATCGTGAGAGAAAAGGGGAGGAAGAGGCCTCAGAAAGGAGAGAGAGATATATGTGTGATGAAGAATAAGAAGCCTTTTCCCTTTTATAGATAATTTCGGTCGGCTGCCTCACCCATTCTGGGTCGCCGAGTATGTATAGGGCGAGCAAGTGCCGAGTGAGCACTGGGCCATTATTATAAACACTCGCCCAGTATCCACTCGCCCGATACCTACATTCCTAGTACTTGTGGCCTTGGTGCTACAAGTATAATAAGCAGATAATTTATATATAACGTCTAAGGATTAAAGGTTATACCTATTTTAAGTTATTCGCTCGGTACATACATGCCCAGTACCTACACGTCCGGTACTTATAGGTTTGGTGCTATGATCATAATTGGATAGATAATTACCGTACAATATATAGGTATGTATATATGTGTGTATGTGTGTGTATATATAAACTAAACTTAAATTAGAAAACGAAACCCTGAAACTCCGAATAAACAAACTAGTATTTATCTGTGACACATCCTCGAAAGACTGAATAAACAGACTAGTATTTGACGGTGAGACATGTCACCTCTTTTCCTCTCCACCTTCTTTCCTTTTGTGTCAAAGGAAGGAGAAAGAGTAGATAAAAGGGGGTATGGGAGCACGGTGAAAAGTGGGGAAATGGAGGGCTATATAGCGAAATACGCATCATTCTCTTCATCATCATCATCATCAACCCTAACCATGCCCATCCATGCCATACATGATCCTTCAGCATCATGAATTTAGCAATTTTAGGTTCTCTACTCATCTCAAGCTTAGTATTTGGTGCATATTTTACTCATTATTAAGTAAGGCTCATGTTAGCCTATTCATTTTTATTAACCTATAGCGAGCCCAACTAGCCATGTTTGGTCTTGTAGGAAATATCAAGCCCAGCGTATAGTTAGAGCTGGAGTTCAGCTCATCCTAATGAATCCCATTTCAAACATAACTCAAAATATGATGAACAAGCACACTTACCCTATTCATCATAAATAGCGTCAACATTAAGTTTAAACATACCAACGCAAGCATAGCATTTACCAACAATGAAGCTGTTCTTGATTACTATGTATTTATCAAACTCAAAAATCTACTTGGAACTTATCTTATTCAAGAGATAATGAGAAACCAGGTTTTCTGTAATTTCAGGAATATAAACGATATCTTTTAAAGTTAAAACCTTCCTGAAGGAAAACTTGATTTCGTTGTTATTAATGCCTAAGATATTTGTGGGTTGAGAGCCTCCTGGCACAGAAAATTATTTTTTATAGATGTCCTAGAAAAATTTATTGTTGTTCTCAACAACATTATAAGTATTGAACAATTTTTAACATGAGGTACATGCATAGATGCACTAGTGTCCACCCACCAATCATAATAATTTCTAAGAGTGTCTATTTCAAATATCATGTGCACAATCGCTCCTCAATTAAATTATTTTCATTAGTAGAAATTTACCTTACAACATTTACCTTTGAAAGCCATGAAACTATCTTAAAATTGTTGTTCCTAGACACATACAATCTTCACGAATCAGGGCCGATGACAATAAATTATAGTTGGGTAAGGCGCAGATCTTGCACTCTTTAAGACAATTTCATGTCCCTATTGGATCAAGGACAAATGCAATAGGTATCAGCATGTTGCCTCCATGATATAACACTCAATTACTATTGACACTTTCATGGTCTGCACAACCATGGAAACTAAAGTTTTCATAACACCTTACTTAGGAAAAGTAATAGACAAATCTTAAAAGGAAATGAAAATAAGGTATACTGATTTTTAGGGAAAAATTTATAATTCAAACTGTTATTACTTTTTTTTTTTTTAATTCTTAGGAATGCTAGTGTGTCAAGCCTTTCATAGCATATGCAAACATTGCCACAATATCGTTGCCCCTTTCAACGACGGTGATTATTCAAGATCTACTTCTTCTCATGAATGGGTCAAAACATCAATTGGCAATACATTAAAATCACATCATATTTAATTTAAAAGTTATGTATATAACATTTTATTTTCCCTTTTCAACAAAGTAAAAAGTATAAATATTATCATAAAAAGTATATTAAATGACAAAAATCGTAATTATAGTTTTTATTAGAATATCTAACACTTTGTTCACTAGTGCACAACAAGTGAAATTGGGTTTTTTTCAATGGTACTTTGTGTTGATGTATTTTCAAAATATTTAAAGAATAATATGTTAAATGTTTGTTTGATATGTGTATAAGATATGCTTAAAATTGTCCCAATGCATATCGTAAGTGTTTAAAGCTTGTTAGTGGTGTGTGTTGATACACGGGCCATGTGTGTCGACACACAATCCAATAGAACTGCGGGAAAACAGCTATGTGTCGACACACGGCCTTTACAGAAGTTCACGGAAGAAATCTGTGTGTCGACACACAGCTTCGACACACAGCTTTGACACACAGGGCGCTTTTGACATTTTTGCACAGTTTTTTCTCGATTTTTGGCTATTCTGTTTGGCTTTGTTTGGGACGTCTTCCTTCTTATATATTTACATATATTCTTCTAATTTTGACACTTGAATTGAATCAAAGAAAGAGAGAAAAGAGATTGCAAATGAACTTTGAATGTTTTTGTGTTCTTGTGTTCAAGTAAAAGTTTGAGAAACTTCAATCTCTCTACATCTCACTCAATCTCTCCTCTTACACACTCTCACTTTATATTTGGTTATTCTTGTTTCCCCAAGGATATTTCGTATACTGAAATAAACTTTAAGTGATTACATGGCCTCAACACCTAAGATCATTTGGTTACCCGGATGCAAGGTTTTTGCAAGTTTTGAAGATTTGCTCTAACAATCTTAAGATTTAATTTTCTGGTTTTGGGATATGGCTTCATTATTTTGAGAAATGACAACCAATTTTGTTAAGTTGGACCAATTCAATGGCGATAATTTCCACCAGTGGTAGAGGAAGATGTACTTTCTCATTACGGCTTTGAATGTGGTGTATGTGTTGAATACACCATTCCCTTCACTCGCTTATGAGGAGGAGACTTTGGCTGAGCAGAGGGCCAGATTGAAGTAGGAGAATGATGACTACATCTGCAGAGGGCATATCCTGAACGGTACGGCTGATGCCCTGTTTGACATTTACTCCAACGTACCAACCACCAAGTGGGATGCACTTGAGGCACGCTACATGGCCCAGGATGCAACGAGCAAAAAGTTCCTGGTTAGTCAATTTAATAATTATAAAATGGTAGATAATCGTCCTGCTTTGGAGTAATTCCATGAAATCGAACGAATCTTGAATAAATTTAAACAACATAGTATGAATATGGACGAGACGATAGTTGTTTCATACTTAATTGACAAACTTTCGCCTTCATGAAGAGACGTTACGAAAAGTCTCAAACATAAGAAGGAAGATATGTCAATGGAGGAATTGGCTAACCATTTGTGTATAGAGGAAGGCTACAGGGTATAAGATGACAACAAAGACTGCCTCGATGATGTTGGGAAAATTAATGTCACAAAAGAAGGCTAGTCAAGCAAAGGACCCAAGAGAACCAGACACTTCGAAAAGAAAAAAGATGACAAGAGGTCGAAACTAGTCTATTGGGAGTATCAAAAGCCCGATCACATACGCAGGGACAGTTACCGCCTTAAAAATAAGAAAGGCAAGGGGCTTGATCATCACGCCAAAAAGTTGAACAATAGGTTCGTGGCGATGATATCAGAAGTCAACCTAGTCGAGAGTGATAACTCTTGGTAGGTTAACTTGGGGGCCACGAAGCATGTGTGTAAGGGCAAGGGGTTCTTCACGACATTTGAACCCATGAACAACGGAATTGTGTTGTTCATGGGTAATGGGGTGACTATACCAGTTAAAGGGAAGGGAAAATTTGATTTACTTTTTACCTCTGGAAAAACCCTTACTTTAACCGATGTATGTTACGCTCCAGACGTGAAGAAGAATATCATGTCCAGTGGCCTACTAAATTGGTTTGTGTTCAAGTTGGTCTTTGAGGCCAACAAGTTTGTACTATCAGGGGGTCTTTGTTGGCAAGGGATAATTATGTAATGGTATGTTTAAGTTAAACTCTGATAATAAAGTTGAAAGATCTATTTATATGCTTGACTCATCGTTTTTGTGACATCAAAAATTAGGTCATGTGATTTTTCATAGATTGCATGAAATGGTTAATTCTTCTTTGATACCTCACATAGATAAGATTGATGATAAATGCAAAGTGTGCATGTTAACAAAAATAACAAGATTGCCATTTCCTTCGGTGCAAAGAGAGACTAATTTACTTGATCTAGTACATAATGATTTATGTGATTTCAAGAACACACCAAGTTTAGGTGGAAAGAGATACTTTATAACGTTCATAGATGATTGTTCAAGATTTTGTTATGTGTATCTAATAAATCACAAGGATGACTCGCTTGATAGATTTAAAGCATATAAAGCATAACCGAACTACACTGTGAGACCTTCCTCAAACGCCTTAGGCCGAACTGTGGTGAGGAATACTATGATCCCAAATATTTTAAAACCATCGGTATTGTACATGAGGTCATAGCACCTTATACACCACAATAGAATGGCGTGGCTGAGAGGAAAAATCGGACTCTAACTGAAATGGTTAATTCAATGTTATCCTATTCCGGTCTTAGCACTAGATTTTGGGGTGAGGCAATGTTAACGGTCTATTATATATTAAATAGAGTTACAAACAAGAAAAATAAAATAACCCTGTATGAACTATGGAACAAACGAGCCCCTAATTTGAATTATCTAAAGGTGTGGGGGTGTAGGGCAGTCGTTAAAGTCCCTGAACCAAAACGTAAGAAGTTAGGTAAAAGAGGAATTGATTGTATTTTTGTTAGATACACACCTCGTGTTAAGGTGTATCGGTTCTATATAATTGAATCTAATGATTTTATCAATGTAAATATAACAGAATTGAGAGATGCCATCTTTGATGAGAATCGGTTTACCTCTATCCCAAAACTGGGGGATTATGTACGGGTTGAGAATGACATTCCAATGTGAAATGATGATATTCATCATGAGAGGGAAGATGTCCCTAAAAGTGCTGTAGAACTCCAAAGGAGTAAGAGAGCGAGGAAAGAGAAATCTTTCAGTTCGGACTTCTACACGTTTTTGGCAGGAGGTTCAAGGAACGATGTGGATCATGCGACTTCATATTGTTGTGTCATGGAGGCTGATCCTATGACGTTTGGTGAGGCAATGAGGTCTCATGATGCCTCCTTTTCGAAAGAGGAAGTGAATGATGAGATGGATTTTATCATAGGTAATAATACCTCAGTATTGGTGGATCTTCCATGAGGCAGTAAGCCCAATGGGTTGGACTACTTTGACACATATACCCCCGTGGCCAAAATTTTGACGACAAGAGTTTTGATAGCTCTTGCCTCAATTTATAAACTAGAAATTCACCAAATGGATGTCAAAACAGCATTACTAAATGGTGAGCTTGAAGAGGAAGTGTACATGGAACAACCAGAAGGTTTTGCTGTTCCGGGCCAAGAGAGAAAAGTATGTAGACTCATATGTTCTCTTTATGGGCTAAAGCAAGCGCCGAAGTAATGGCACTAGAAATTTGATCAAGTTGTACACTCATTCGTTATAACTGTATCAGATAAATGTGTTTATAGCAAGTTTGATAATGGCAAAGGAGTCATTATATGTTTGTTTGTCAATGACATGCTGATATTTGGTACTGATGTGGAACAAGTAGAGAAAACTAAATAGTTTCTCTTGGAAAACTTTGCTATGAAGGACATGGATGAGGCGGAGGTAATCCTTGGTATAAGGATTGTAAGGAGTGGTGATGCCATTTCCTTGATGCAGTCTCACTATGTTGAAAATGTGTTGAAAAAGTTCCATTGTAGTGATTGTGCACCGATATCCATTCTAATGGATCCTAGTGTGAAGCTAGTATCGAATGAGGGAGCTTTAGTGTCACAATTGGAATATGCACGAGCCATTGGTTGTCTTATGTACGCCATGACGAGCACGAGGCCTGACATCGCCTTTGTTGTTGGAAAGCTGAGTAGATATACTAGCAATTCAAGTAAGATACACTAGGATGCAATACATCGTATACTGAAATACCTTAAGAAGACTATGAACTATGGTCTTTCTTATGTAGGGTATCCACCTATTTTGGAGGGGTACTTTGATGCGAGTTGGATCTCCGATGTGGAGGATCATGCATCCACAAGCAGATGGGTATTCTTGCTTGGCGGGGGTGCGGTTTCTTGGGGATCCAAGAAACAAACTTGTATATCTGATTCTACTATGGCGGCAAAGTTTATAGCTGTTGCGTATGCGACTAAAGAGGCTGAGTGGTTAAAGGATCTCTTGTATGAGATACCTTTGTGGCCTAAGCCGATCTCACCGATATCTATCCACTATGATAGTCAAGTTATGGTTTCTAGAACGTACAATGATGTATATAACGGGAAGCCCAGACACATGAGTGTAAAAAATAGTATAGTGAGACATCTTATTCGAGAAGGTGTTATCACTGTGGACTTCGTGAGAACAAGTTAGAATCTAGCAGATCCATTTATAAAGACCTGGGTAGAGACTTAGTTCTGAAAACAAGTGAAGGGATGGGGTTGAAACCTATCATTATTAGTTGCCAATGATAAGCCCTCAACTCGACGCCTAGTATGACACTAGGTCTCGGGTTCAATGAGAGTGACTTGTCATCTGTGTGACTGCAAGCACTAAATGAGAATTTTTCCGTCCCGAGTGTGTAGTGCTTGGCACTTGCGTCAAAGATTCTAAGAGGATGAGCTAATGCTCTTAACGGACCTGGTTTTAAATTCTTATTGAATGTTGCGTCGTAGGGACATGATCAATGAAGTCCACCTTAGTGAGTGTTGAGTTCAGCCACTTTAAAGGAGCAATTTTTGACTAAGGGTTTGGCCCTGAAACACTCACAGGATACAATGCCACAAATGTGTCGATCTGGGAGTTGTAGGGTGTGTACGGGTAGTACGCCTTGCACGTGATTAAATAGTTGGTTAGTGAAATAGGTTGTATGGTTCAAAGCTTGGCCTAACATTTTTGATCCAATTAACTGTATGGTCTTTTCACTAACTAGGGGTTCAATCGTGAGACACTCTTGTTGATGCACAATAAGGCCTCTTTTAACTGAGATGTTATTTTTAAGATTTATTATACTTTGAAAATGGTGGGGGAATGTGTCATGATTTGATCTTAGGGAAGTTGTAAGTAATGCAAGTCTTATAATATTTGAACAAAGAGATTGGAATGAAAGCTTACAAGGGTTTGTTCTTAGTTTTGGGTGGTTAAGTTAGTTAATTGTTAGATATTTTCAACTCCACTGACTCAATTAGGATTGGAGTCTAAATGTTTGCATTGTTCTTATGTTTGGATTCATTGAATGATTACATATTAGTTCTTCTTTCTCAATCTCAATTCTCTTCTCAACTTGAATTCCTCTTCTATCTTAGGTTATGATTCAACTTGATCTTAAATCATAATAGTTGGTATTAGAGATTGCTAAATTTTGCCTTACTCTTGCTGTGATTTCATTCGAAGAGCTGATTTGCATATCACACCTTGCATTGTTGACCTTTGTGTAATCGATTGGACCAGGCAAGACACAAGAAATCCTTGGCAATGGCTAGAGGAGTTACAACTAGAGCTCAAGCTACTTCTTACGCTGGAGTTACTGCTGGAGCTACAGTTGAATCTGCTGCTAATGTTGGAGCTAGTACTGGTGCTACTGCAGCTACGAATTCAAGTTTAGATGATCGCATGGCTTAGATGCAACAGCAAATTCAGGACTTCTTGTTGTCTGTGGGAGATTTGTCTCCAAGTATGACTCATTCACAGCAGCAGGTACAACAACAGTTGGCAGGATTGCAAGAGCAAGTGGATCGCCAAGTGATGCCTCTTGGAGCTGGAGTATGGCCACCTGCAAGCCATCGCAGCAGGCCTCCTGATCCTTTGTATCATCGAGGTTGTGTAGAGAATTCTGAAGGTGCAGCTACAGAAACACGGGTTGCAGGGAACCTAAGATGGAAATTGATACGTTTGATGGATCACATCTGCAGTCTTGGATTAGGTGTCAGAGGTACTTTCACTTTTATCATGTGTTGGAGGCTAAGAAAGTCGAGTTAGCAGTGGTGCATTTACACGGAGAGCATGAGGTATGGTTCCACAGCTTGCTTCTTAGCAATCCTGATATCACTTGGCTTGAATTTGTTGATGAATTCTATGAAAGGTTTGGTGATGAGGATCTGAGGGATGTGGTGGATAGTTTCAATAAAGTGACTCAAACAACTTCAGTAAGAGAGTATATGACTCGATTCAAGAACTTAAGAGCAAGAATGATGTCTATGAACCCCGAAGCTAATGAGGCATATTATGTCTCTAGCTTCATCAGTGGTCTCAAGCCAAGGATTAAAAACTTCATTAGAGCAATCAGTCCTTTGACCTTGTCCCAGGCTTATTCCAAAGCCAAGCTGTATAAGGCTACAGTTTTTTCCAGTTCTGATGTTCAGAAGAGCAAGAGTAGCCAAGTTGGTTCAGCAGTGTAAGCTCGCAATAAGAGTTCATCCAAGCCCCTGAATTTAGAGGAGAAAAAGGCTCAGAGGTTATGCTTCAAGTGCAATTAGTGATACTTCTTTGGACATAAATGCAATCCTAAGCTTCTCATGTCTATGTCTGGAGCTAAGACAGATGAGGTTTCAGATGGTCAGGAGGAAGAAAAGGAGTACAGTGTTCATGTGGAGGAGGAGCAAGAAGTAGAAGCTGAGGAGAATGAGATGGAAATTTCAGTTAATGCCCTAACTGGTAATGGCTCACGCAAAACTATAAGAATCAAGGGCGAAGCTAGTCACAAATCACTTTTGATCTTAATTGAAAGTGGCAGTACTCATAGTTTTGTTGATCCAAAAGTTATCAAGAGAGTAGGCCATGAAATGATCAAAACAGGTCCTTTAGCTGTGACTGTTGCTGATGGGAATTCAATGCTTACTCAAATGAAGTGCAATCAGTTCAGTTGGCAGATGCAAGGCCACTCATTTGTGTTTGATTTCAAAATCTTGAAGTTAGGTGGGCGTGATATGGTTCTTGGAGCAGATTGGATGAAGACAATCAGTCCCTTGGTGTTTGATTTCACTCAGCTTTCAATATCCTTTAAGATGAATGGTAAAACAATCAAGTTGCAAGGGATTATGGAATAAAGCAAGCTGTAGTTGATGACTAGCAAGAAATTGGAGGGAGTAATCAAGAAGCAAGATTATCAATGGATAGGACATATGTTCTCTATTACGGCTGAAGTAGAAGAGGTAGGGGTGAATTCAGATCCCTCCATAAGCACGCTGTTACAAGAATTCAGTGATATATTTGATCAACCTACCTGCTTTCCTCCTTGAAGATCCCTTGATCATGCTTTTCCATTGAAATCCAATTCAGATCCTATCAATTTGAGGCCTTATAAGTACCTTCATTCCCAGAAGAGCGAGATTGAAAGACAAGTCGATGAGTTGTTGAAAACTGAGTTCATTAGACAAAGCCACAGTCCATTTGCTTTTCCTGTCATTCTTATCAAAAAGAAGGACAGCTCATTAAGGATGTGTATAGACTACAAGCAACTGAATTCCCTCGCCATAAAGGATGAGTTTCCAATTCCAATTATTGATGATCTCTTGGATGAATTGCATGGATCGCACTACTTTTCAAATCCGGATTTGAGGTCAGGGTATTACTAGATTCGAGTGAAGGAGCAAGACATTCACAAGACTGCTTTTAGAACTCATGAGGGTGTCAGGAATAGTGTCCTAAAATCCAAATTTATTCTGGATATATTAGTTTAATTAATAAATAAAATTGAAGTCCTAGTCGTTTCCTAGTTAAATTTGTGTAAGCGAGCGTTTATACTGCATGTGATTTTCTTTTTGGGAGACATCCATGAGATGGATGTAGTCTTCAGACTACAATTTACATGTTTGATCTAAGTGGTTTATGAGACTAAGCCACAGATAAACTTGGAACAAGTGGTATGAATTGTTGTTTGAAAGGCTCATAGTCGAAGACAAGTTTGGACCACTTGTATGCTAAGACTTTAACGTGACACTTTAGATGATTTTCCTTGGTCATGTGGATGGAGATCCAAAAGTGTTAGGTTGGCGTGTTTAATAAAACTGACACACTGAGTTGGACCATGTGGGTTACTAATTTCTAGACTACTAATAGGAGATGATAGATTCACGTTGTACTGTTTAAACGATGACTCTAAATCATGAGGGTATTCCGGACTTGTGCATGGAGTGTTAGTTACTTTGGTGTACTATAAGTAAAGTCTAAACGCATGAATTCCCACGTACACTGAGTAGCAGCGTGAAATGTAACAAGGATCAGGTATTCAATAGGAATCTACAGTCTCTTATGAGATACAAATGTCCCCTTAGTTGATTTGCAAATATTTGAATAGTTCGAAAACTTTTGCCAAAGTATTCCAAGTGTTTGACATTTGGAATTTATACTATGAATATGTACAAGTATAAATGAATTATTTAGTGAAGGGCAAGTCAGTAACTAATGGAGAAGTGAGAAAGATAATGGCAGTGGTTATATTTATCCTTTGTCATGAACATCTAGTGGAGGGGTTGTTGTCATCAATACAGTCTATTAGGGAGATATCTGTTATGTTTTGTAAGCATTGTAATTCAATTAAGTAATTAGCCAGGCTTTAGGCGGGAAAAGCTGTTAAGTTTGTCAGGTTCTGCAGGTTTTGAGCGGGAAGGCTCAGCTCGTGGAGTTTGTGTTTCTCTAGCTCTATAAATAAGATCCGATACTCGTAATTACTTTATCTAATGAAATACATACTAATCCTTGTGATTAAAACTTCTTTCATCTTGACTCTTCTATTTTCTCATCTCCTTCACTTCTTTCTCATCCCAAATTCTATTGATTCTTAGGTTAAGTTCAACATTTAATCTAGAACTCAACAATTGGCATCAGAGCTTCGTTCAATTTTCAAATTAATGGAGGCAAATGACAATCCTTTGATCGGTGGGGTTCTCACCAGATCTGCAGCAGCACGGGCAGCCAATAGACCAACTATTGCTGTTGGTGATGGCAGTAGCGATGCAACTGAACAAGAATGGGTGACAAGAGATCAATTGGACAGTAAATTTGAATCAATGCTTGCTCGATTCACGCAAGTAGTCACTGGATTGATACCTCAACAGATTGAGGAAAAAGTTGATCAACGAATTCAGCAGGTTGAGGCTAAGATCACAAATCAGGTTGCACAGAATTCTCAGAATCTGGAGGAGAAGATTATCCAACGATTCAAACAACAAATGCAATAGCTCGAATCAAAGCTCACTGAGAATCGAGAGCAGATCAGAAGGACAAATCCTGATCCGTTATTACCTGCTAGCTTCATGAAGGCAACTCAGCCAATGAGGTCCATCAATGAGGATGGACAGAACATCCAAAATGCAGGTGGGAACACTGGTGTTAACGAAAAGAGTTCAGATCGTGACCAGGAGGTGTTGAATTCTGGTGAGAGGCAAGGAAACAGTGAGCCGGTGCTACCTCAATCTTTAAATTGGAATGAAGGAACTGGACCATGAGTAACCGATCTGGACAGACCTCGTGATCAGTCATTACAGCAGCGTTCAGGGAGCAACGAGGAGTTCTTCAACACCAGGAATCATAGCCATAGACAGCCTCGAGTGCAGATCGAGGCATTTGAAGGGAAGCAACCTCATTCGTGGCTAAGGAGGTGTGAACATTACTTCCATTTTTATCACATTGATGAATCTGAAAAAGTGCAAATCGCGGCTGTTCATTTGTTTGGGGACCATGAGGTATGGTTCTATAGCTTGTTGAGAAGTAGACCTTTCATTACTTGGAATGACTTTGCTAGATCCTTATGTGCTCGCTATAGTGAAGAAGATGATAATGATATAGTGGATAAATTCAATAAGGTTAAGCAAGAGACGACTGTGAAGGATTACATGACTAGATTTGAGAATCTAAGAGCTAGCATTGTAAATGAAATTGAGGCTTCTAAATCTTAATATGTAGCTGCTTTCATTAGCGGGTTAAAGCCTAAGCTAAAGAATATGGTTAAGGCTTTGGATCCGATTGATTTGTCCATGGCTTTTGCTAAAGCCAAGCTCTATGAGGCAACCGGATTAGCATCCAGTGATGTAACCAGGTCTCGTGGTAATAGCTCACAGCTGCAACAGGGAAAACCCAAGATTCAGAAATGAAGGCAAGCAGCAACAAAAACTGTGTTATCATTGCAATCAACCTTATCAATTTGGCCACAAGTGTAATCCCAAGTACCTCATGTCTGCGGAAGGTACTAAGGTTGGGGAACTCTCTGATGAAGAAGAAATTGATGAGGATAATACTGATTTTGAGTAGGAAATTGAAGAGGAGTTAGATGAAGCAGCAGTGGAAATTTCAGTAAAGGCCTTAACAGGTAATGGGGCCCATAGCACAATCTGGATCAAAGGGAAGGCTGGGAAAAGGTCCATTGTCATTCTCATTGATAGTGGAAGCACTCATAGCTTCATTGATCCTAAAGTTGTAAGGAAGGTGGGCCACGAGGTGATACAAACTCATCCACTCGCTGTGATAGTGGCTGATGGCAAAACTGTCATGACTCAGAACAAATGCAAGGGATTTTTTTGGTTGATGCAGGACCGAAAGTTCCAGTATGACTTTAGAATCTTGCCTTTGGGAGGGTGTGACATGGTGCTTGGGGTGGATTGGATGAGGACTTTCAGTCCAGTGCTGTTTGATTATGCCAACCTCACAGTCTCATTTGAAGTGCAAGGCTCGAAAGTTACACTACAAGGCATTGCGGAACAGGCTCAACTACAAGTAATTAAAGAAGCAAGATGAAGAAAGGGCTTCAAGTCTGTGCTTATCAGTGGGTAGGCTAATTATTTACCATATCTTCAGCCGAGATGATCAGCATAACAGAACCGGCAGTGCAGTTTCTGGTTACTGAATTCAGTGATGTCTATGAAGTGCCTAGGTCCTTTCCTCCCAAGAGGAGTTTGAATCACGAAATACCTCTCAAAGAGGGCGCTGCACCAATAAAGATAAGGCCTTATAGATATCCCCATGCTCAAACGACAGAAATTGAAAGACAGGTAGAGGAGTTACTTAAGACCAACTTCATTCAAGCCAGCCATAGTCCTTTTGCCTCTCCGGTCATTCTTGTCAAGAAGAAGGATGGTTCAGCTAGTATGTGTATTGATTATAGGCAAATTAACTCTATGAATGTGAAGGACGAGTTTCCCATACCAGTTATAGATGATTTGTTGGATAAATTACGAGAAGCCCGAGTTTTTTCCAAGTTGGATTTGCAGCAAGGTTATCATCAGATCAGGTTGGGTGAGCATGATGTGTATAAGACTGCTTTCCGGACCCATCATGGACATTTTGAATTTGTGGTTATGCCTTTTGGCTTGACCAACGCACCAGCTACATTTCAGGCTCTAATGAATGATGTTTACAAGCAATTTCTTAGGAAATTTGTATTGGTTTTCTTCGTTGACATCCTCATTTATAGTGCATCGTTTAAAGAGCATTTAAAGCATCTAAGAGAGGTATTTTTGGTCATGTGCAAGCACAAATTGTATGCTAAGTTGGTCAAGTGTTCATTTGCTCAGACACATCTGGAATATTTAGGCCATGTGATCTCTTGTGATGGAGTTGCAACTGATCCTTCAAAGGTACAAGCCATGAGAGAATGGGGTGTTCCGGTCACATTGAAACAATTGAGGGGATTTTTGGGGTTAACTGGCTATTACCGCAAGTTTGTAGCTAACTATGGAGCCTTAGCCAAGCCTCTAACAGATTTACTCAAGAAGGACTCCTTCAAATGGTCAGAAGAAGCTCAAAAGGCCTTCGATTCTCTCAAAACTGCAATGTGCAGAGCTCCTGTTTTAGCTATGCCGGATTTCTCTTCAAGCTTCATCCTGGAGACAGATGCAAGTGGAAGTGGTATTGGGGCAGTATTGTCTCAAGCTGGGAGACCTATAGCATATCTTAGCCAAGCCTTGAGTGCAAAACACCAAGCTCTTTCCACTTATGAGAAAGAGTACCTTGCAATACTACTTGCGGTGTATAAGTGGAGGCATTACCTAGATGGGCATCATTTCATCATTAGGATTGATCATCAAAGCCTCAAACACTTATTAGAGCAGAAGATTGTCACAAGGATCCAAAGGAAAGGGCTAACGAAGATGTTGGGGCTGAATTACGATATTGAATACAGAAAAGGCAGAGAAAACTGGGCAGCAGATGCACTGTCACGCAGGTTTGAGGGGCACGAGCAGGGTTTCCTTGGGGCTGTTACCGTGATTTCTCCTGCTTGGATGGAAGAGCTACCCCAGTCCTATGAGAATGACTCGTTTGCACAGGAATGTATAGCTGCAGCAAGTATTGGCAAGGGGTGCAATCTGGCTACTGGAACAGACATTTCTGCAACCCGAGGAGTGATCAGAATCCAAGGGAAGCTGTACGTGGGCAAATCTACTAATCTTAGACACCAAGTCATCAGTGCTGCTCATGATTCTTCATGGGGAGGACACTCAGGCATGGAAGGGACATATCAGAGGCTGAAATTTCATTTCTACTGGCCCGGCTTGAAGAAGGAAGTTACTAGCTTTGTGCAAGGTTGTGAGGTTTGCCAACAAACCAAACTTGGTGATCACAGATACCACGGGTTGCTACAGCCCTTGCCGGTTCCTGATGGTGTATGGCAACACATAAGCATGGATTTCATTGAGGGGTTACCTAAATCAGAGGGAAAAGAGGTAATTTGGGTAGTTGTTGATCGGTTCACCAAATCTGGGCACTTCATTGCACTGGCAAGACCTGTCACTGCAGAAAAGCTTGCTCATGTATTCTTAGACAACATCTACAAGCTACATGGGTTACCCCAATCCATAATTTCTGATAGAGACAAACTCTTCACAAGCCGGTTCTGGAAGGAGTTGTTTAGGCTCTTGGGAACGACCTTGGCTCTCAGTTCATCTTATCACCCTCAAACAGATGGTCAAATGGAGAGGGTTAACCAATGCATTGAACAATACCTCAGGAGCATGACATTTGGTCATCCCAAGGTGTGGGGAAGATGGCTCTCCTTGGCCGAATTCTGGTACAATACCCACTTCCACTCTTCACTAGGCACAACTCCCTTTAGAGCCTTATTTGGGTATGATCCACCCTCTCCTTTTGGTTTGTAAGGGGTGGAGACACAAATGGGGGTAGTGACTGACCTCTTACAGTAGAGGAAGCATGTGTTACAGCAGCTAAAGCAGAATCTCAGTCAATCACAGGCTCGAATGAAATGGTATGCTGATAGAATGAAATGGTATGCTGATAGGAAGAGAGTTGATAGAAATTTCGAGGTGGGAGACATGGTATACTTGAAATTACAACCTTATCGACAGTCCACAGATGCAGTAAGAAAGAATGTCAAGCTTTGTGCACGGTTCTTTGGGTCATATAAGGTCTTGGAAAGGATTGGTCAAGTGGCATACAAGCTAGAGCTTCCTCCCGATTCATTTATTCATCCTGTTTTTCATGTTTCTCTTCTTAAGAAGCAGGTTAAACGTGATCACAAGGTTTCTGCAGCACCTCCAGAGGTTGGACAGAATGGTTCTCTGATCTTACAGCCAACAACAGTGGTCGAAGCTACACACACCAGCTCCAATGATAAGAACAAGCAGCAAATTCAAGTTAATTGGTGCAATTTGGACCAAGCTTTCACCACATGGGAAGATAAAAGTTTTTTGTTAAGTCAATTTCCTTCTTTTATTTCTTGAGGACAAGAAAATTGTAAGGGGAGGGGATTGTTATGTTTTGTAAGCATTGTAATTCAATTAAGTAATTAGCCGTGCTTTGGGCGGGAAAAGCTGTTAAGTTTGTTAGGTTCTGCAGGTTTTGGGCGGGAAGGCTCAGCTTGTGGAGTTTGTGTTTCTCTAGCTCTATAAATAAGATCTGATACTTGTAATTACTTTATCCAATGAAATACATACTAATCCTTGTGATTAAAACTTCTTTCTCTCATCTTAACTCTTCTATTTTCTCTTCTCCTTCACTTCTTTCTCATCCCAAATTCTATTAATTCTTAGGTTAAGTTCAAGATTTAATCTAGAACTTAACAATATCGAATAAATAGTTTACGTCTAGAGTGTAGTGAGATTTATTTAATGGAATTAAATCTTATTAAATGGTAATTAAATTATTTCATGAGATGATTAATTTAACCCATTTGGAGCTAGATTTAAATTGTCCATGAGGCCCCTGCACAAGCCTCTGTATTTATTGCCGTTAGAAAAATATTAAAGAATTCATGAGATGAATTATTTATCTATGAGATGGGTAAATTAATTTTGTAAAACAATATTCATGAGATGAATAAAACATGAAAATTATAAAATAAAATAATTTTAAAAAATTAAAATTCATAAGATGAATTTTTATATGTGGGAAACAAAGCAAAATGAAAAAAAAATCAAAATTGCATTTAAATAGCTCGCGATCCGCGTGAATTGAATCGGACAAACTACGTCCACAATGGGTATCCGCATCCCTGCGTGGGGACGAATCACCCGACGCCACGTGGCACGTGTTAAAAAGAACAAAAGGTGCGCGATTTGAACAGCCTTGAAATGCCGTGTTTTACCTGTTTTAGTATATGATACGATGCATTTTGCTTATTTAACTGGTTTTGACACCACCGAATCCCACTTCGGTTTTTGAGTGATTTTTCGCTCCGATAGCCTACTATAAATAGAGGCGCTCATTCAGAGGTTTGGCATTCAATTGAAATTAAATTTTTGAGTTTCTGAAAATTATTTTGGAGACCTAATTGGAAAGAAAAATTTCAGAGCCCATTCTGCAGGCAGCTCGAGGTCATTATGTAGAAGATCGCTGGGTCTTGATTCCTTGGTATTATTCTTAAGATTATTATTCTTTCCGGTATTGTATTTTCGGAGCAATTCCAAGTATGGCTTCTTTCCTTCTTCTTTTAGTTTTCGCTTTTCTATTTATTTACAGTATTCGTTGTTATGCCAGTTTAAGTTTATGTATTGTTATGAATGAATTAGAGTAAAAAAGCTTGTGGATCTAAATTAAGAATTTAGATCTGTAGATTTAAATTATGAATTTAAATCTGTAGATTTAAAATTAGGAATTTTAAATCAACTCCAGGTTTAGAATTATGAATTTTAAACCCCTTCCGCTGCGTAAACTTTACGGAGAATTTTTTAAATTCGTAGCAACAAACGGTATTAGAGCAAAGGGATTTATAGAGATAACCCTATTCCTAGGAACTTTTGCACATGAGGTGTCATGAAACGTGACTCTCCGGCCGAGGGCTTACGTAAACAAAAGAGTCTTCTGCTCTAAGTGCTCTAATAGGTGCCTTTTGTTGTGACTATAGTTCAGAACTATGAACCCAACGATCGGCATCAGAGTTTATTTTTTCAACAAAAGTTACGTTTTTCCCAACAGAGGAACATTATAAATTTGAGGTAATGCCATTTGGATTGACCAATGCTCCAGCCACGTTTTCAGGCCTTGATGAATTCAGTGTTTAAGCCATTTCTGCAGAAGTTTGTCCTAATTTTCTTCGATGAAATCTTGGTATATAGCACTTCATTGAACTCACATGTGGATCATCTTAAACAGGTGTTTGAGCTCATGCGACAGCAGAAGTTTTATGCGAAGCTATCTAAATGCACTTTTACTTAATGTCAAGTGGAGTATTTGGGTCACATTATCCCATCCGTTGGTGTAGCCAATAATCCAGCCAAGATTGCAGCAATGAAACAATTGCCAACACCTGTTTCCATTAAGCAATTGAGAGGATTTTTGGGCTTAACTGGTTAATACCGTAAGTTTGTAGCAGGTTATGGTATGATTGCAAGGCCATTAACTGATCACCTCAAAAAAGATGCCTTCCATTGGTCTGAAGCAGCTCAAGAGGTATTTGAAAAGGTTGAAGATTGTTATGTGCTTAGCCCTGGTGCTTGTTATGCCTGACTTCAGTATTTCTTTTACATTGGAGACAGATACAAGTGGAACTAGAGTGGGAGGAGTGTTGTCTCAAAGAGGGAGACCTATGGCTTATTTGAGTCAAGGTCTTAGCCCAAAACTCATTAGTTTGTCCATTTATGAGAAGGCATATATAGTAATCCTCATAGCAGTCAAGAAGTGGAGGCATTATTTAGAGGAACATCACTTCATTATCAGAACAGATCATCAAAGCCTTAAATACTTATTGGAGCAAAAATTCACTACAAGAGTGCAGCGTAAGGGTCTCATGAAGATGTGGGGTTGGACTACTCAATTGGGTACTTTTGGGGTAGAGAGAATTTAGTTGTTGACTCCTTGTCATGCAGGCAAGAAGGGACAGAATCAGCCTTTTGTTTTGCTATTTCAATTGCTTTGCCTTCTTGGATGGATGAGGTGCATAAGTCCTATGATGGTAATAGTTTTGCTCAAGAGTGTGTCACAACATTTAGCATCAAGAACAGCTCCCCTGAGGCAGATTCTGATTTGTCTGTTGCTAATGGAATTGTTAGGTTGAAGGGTAAATTGTACATTGGCTCAGTGACTGACTTGAGGAAACAAATCATTGTGGCTTCTCATGATTTTGCTTGGGGAGAGCACTCTGGTATTGAAGGGACATATCAAAGGATAAGACAATACTTCCATTGGCTCAGTGACTGACTTGAGGAAACAAATCATTGTGGCTTCTCATGATTTTGCTTGGGGAGAGCACTCTGGTATTGAAGGGACATATCAAAGGATAAGACAATACTTCCATTGGCCTGGTTTGAGGAAGGATGTTGTGGAGTTTGTTCAAGATTGTGATGTGTGCCAGCATACTAAAGCCAGTCATACACCTTACCAAGGCTTGCTGCAACCCTTGCCCATTCCAGATAGAGCTTGACAACACATAAGTATGGATTTTATTGAGGGATTCCCAAGTCTGAAGCGAAGGAGGTAATTTGGGTGGTTGTGGATCGATTCACTAAGTTTGGGCATTTCATAGCTTTGAATCATCCCATTTCAGCTGAGAAACTTGCCAAAATGTTCTTGGATAACATCTACAAGCTCCATGGGTTGCCTTAATCCATTGTTTTTAATCGAGATAAATTGTCTACAAGTCATTTCTGGTGTGAGTTGTTTTTGTTGTTGGGTTCTTCCTTGGCTTTAAGCTCATCCTATCATCCACAAACTGATGGGCAAACGAAGAGAGTAAATCAGTGCTTACAGCAATATTTGAGGAGCGTGACTTTTAGCTATCCAAAGCAATGGCACAGGTGGTTGTCCTTAACAGAATTCTGGTACAATTCTCATACTCATTCTGCTTTAGGGACTACTTCTTTCAAGGCTGTTTATGTATATGATCCTCCATCTCCAATGAAGTTGTAAGAAGCAACCTCTACTGTTAATGAAGTTAATGAATTGATACTTCAGAGGCAACAATTGGTTTAGTAGCTAAGGGATAATTTGCAATTGGCAGATATGTCCTTTCAGGTGGGAGATCTTGTATACTTGAAACTACAGCCTTATAGACAGTCCAATGTAGCAGGGCGCAAAAGTTTGAAGTTGAGTGCTAGCTATTTTGGGCCTTACAAGGTATTGGAGAAGATTGGAAGAGTTGCTTACAGATTGAAATTGCCTCCAGATTCTTTTGTCCAGCAGATTTTCCATGTTTCCCTTCTGAAGCAGCATGTGGCCGAGGGTAAGGTCAGCTCAATTTCTCTTCCTGAAGTAGCTGCCAGTGGTGAAATTGTGTAGCAACTAGCAGCTATCTTGTACTCAAGGATGGTACAACAGCAGGGCAATCAGATGCAGGAAGTACTAGTGCTATGGACCAATTTAGATTGTGAAGATGCTACTTGGGAGAGCTTGAGTTTCATTAAGAGTTAATTCCGATCCTTTCATTCTTGAGACAAGAATGCTCTTAGGGGGGGGGGGGGGGGGGGGTGGTTTGTCATGATTTGATCTTAGGGAAGTTGTAAGTAGTGGCAAATCTTGTAATATTTGAATAAAGAGATTGGCGGGAAAGCTTCAGAGGGTTTGCTCTTGGTTTTGGGCAGTTAAGTCCGTTAATTGTTAGATATTTTCAGCTCCACCGATCAATTAGGATTGGAGTATAAATGTTTGCATTGTTCTTGTATTTGGATTCATTGAATGAATACATATTGGTTCTTCTTTCTCAATCTCAATTCTCTTTACTTCTTCTCTCATTTCCTCTACTTATCAACTCAAATTCCTCTTCTATCTTAGGTTATGATTCAAGTTGATCTTGAATCATAATAGAATATTGATGTATTTTTAAAATATGTAAAGAATAATATGTTAAATGTTTGCTTGATATGTGTATAAGATGTCTTTAAGATTGTCCTAATTCATATCGTAAGTGTTTAAAGCTTGTTAGGGGTATGTGTCAACACACTTGCCATGTGTATCGACACACAATCCAATAGAACCGCAGGAGAACATCTGTGTGATGACACATGGCCTTTACAGAAGCACACAGAAGAAATCTATATGTGCACACACAGGTTTATAGTAACCTGTGTGCCGATGTGTGTGTCGACACATAGCAGCTATGTGTCAACACGTAGGGCGGTTTTGATAGTTTTTTGCGTGATTTTTTCCCAGTTTTTGGCAGTTCTTTTTGGCTTTGTTTGGGACGTCTTCCTTCTTATATATTTACAAATATTCCCCTGATTTTGACACTTGAACTGAATCAAAGAAATAGAGAAGAGAGATTGCAAAAGAACTTCAAATGTTCTTGTGTTCAAGTAAAAGTTTGAGAAACTTCAATCTCTTTACATCTCACTCGATCTCTCCTTTTACACATTCTCACTTCATATTTGGTTATTGTTGTACTCCCAAGGATATTTCATATACCGAAATAAACCTTATAGAAAGTGATTACACGGTCTCAACACCTGAGATCATTTGGTTACCCGAATGCAAGATTTTTGCAAGTTTTGAAGATTTGCTCTAAAACTTTGTTTCGGGCAAAGAAGAGACAAATGATGACGAGAACAACAAATGGAGAGGTTACAGTTTTCTTGGGGAAAATGATATTTATATATGGTAATTTAGTAGTTTAGAAAATTTTAAGGGTACTTTTGTAATTGAATAACAATACTTTGGATCTTTTTTTTACTTTTGTTATAAAATAGGTTTTTAATTTTTCCACTTAAGCTGCTATAGGGATAAAATCAGATTTTTTTTAATAAACCAAACACAAACGTTACAAATATATATATTTTATAATTTTAAACTGTAATAAGCTCAACTTAAACATTGTAAACACACGTTAGACTTCTACTTATATTTTACTTCGATGTGATTTCAAGGGATTATGGCACCCTAATCAGGGGTGTTCATGGTTCGGTTAATTGTATTTAAAAATATTTCGGTTCGGTTAACCGTAACTAAATTACTCAAAAATCTCTAACCATTGACGTAACTGAAAAGATCGGTTAACCGAATTTTGATAAATCCGTAATTCGGTTCGGTTATGCTGGTTAACCCGTAATCGAAAAAATTATACGCCTCTTTCATGTTATATGATCTATCTCCTTACTGGTTTATAAAAGTCCAAAAACATGCATTAACCATGAGAATATTCAAGAAACTATAAGCTTATAATCAAAATTTAATTATTAAAAGTCTTATATCTCATTTTGACCAACATGTGGGCAAATGAGTAACATTGAATTACAACAAGTAGTGATTATTTAGTATTTGAGATAACAATGGAGCACGAGTACTATATGATAGGAGATAAAGATAGTGTTGATCATACATTATGGAATAGTAATTTATATGATTAAAAAGCACAATTTAGTTAACAATATAATATTTTTTTGAACAGAATTAATAATATAATATTATGAACATATAAAAACATACATGATAGATATTATTTCGATAAATTGATTAACCGAAATGGATAAAATTACTAATCGTTACCATTTTAAAATACCTCAAATTTATTTAGTTCAATTAATCAAATTAAAAATTTAATATAATTAACCGTATTTTTCAATCGATATTTCAAAAATTCAATTCGGTATCTAGGTTTCGTAATTTTTGGAACACCCTTACTGACCGCAACTACGGAACTTACCCGGTAAACGAAGTATATTTTACTGAATACTTAACAGTCATTGCAGTCGTTCCTCCTCCTCCGTCTTCTCTGCCAATTCCGTTTTCTGCGGATACTATATAATCCACATAATTTCTACGCGAGTGTGTAGGTCTTTAAGTTTGAGAGAAAGAGCGGTTTGTATTTTGCCTTCAAAATCCTCTTTATTTTAGGGTTCTTCATTCAGTTTACTAAGACCAAAATTCAACTCTAAACCCTTCATACTCTAGTGGGTTTTCTGCCTACCAATAGTAAGTCGATGACTTCTCTATCCTCTTTAATCTACGTTTTCAACTCTTTTCTGGGAGTCATTAGTTTGCTTGTGATTGTTTTTAGTTGTATATGGAGTTGGGATTTTCGAAAACAGCCTTTTGCCAGGTAGCATCTATAGAGGTAAAACTGCGTATATCTTACCCTTTTTAAACCCTGCTTTAACGGGAGTCTATTTGAGGCACTGGATTTTTGTTATATGGTAATCGGAATTCAAATTTTGTGTCTATGATGAAATAGTCTAGATTTTTCTTTCTTTTGCGTAGTCTGTGTTTAATAGGTTTTGCTGTTTTTTGGTTGTTTTTCTATATATTTAATGACAATCACTGAAAGTTTTGTGCTTGTTTCTTTTGCAGGGGAATTGTATCAAGTGGGATTTTTTGGGAATCAATTGTTTTATTTTTACATCAATCAGGGGTTTGTGTGGATTATAGTTCTTTGAGCTTGCAGTTTTGATAGTTTACTATGGCATCATCTCATGGCAATGTTCACTCTGATACAGCAAGGAAGGAACAAATTATCAATGAATTTTATTCAAAGAGTCTCCAGATAATACTTGAATCGAGGTCGCCTTACGTGTCATCTCGGAATTATAGTGGGGAGCAGGCTTTATCATCACCATCGTCGTCTTCCTCCTCTTCATCAGGGTTTAGGCCTAGGGATAAATGGTTTAATTTAGCACTAAGGGAATGTCCTGCAGCTATGGAAAATATCGATTTTTGGCGTCAAAGCAATCTTGAACCTATGGTGGTTGATGTGATATTGGTTCGGCGCCCACATGATTGGTATCCTATGAATTTCTCCCCAAAAAGTTGTTTTGTGAAGGATCCATCCCTGAAAGAGAGGCGTCCAAACTTTACGAACTTTGATCAAGAAGAACGTGGTTTCGAACTGAAAAACGAAAGGATTATAGAGAGATGGGTGGTCCAATATGAGAGTCGAAAGAGTAGGGATAGCGGTCCAGGGAACAAAAGGTCAAGTGGTAATTTGCACACATTGTATAAGAAATCGATATTACTTTTGAGGTCTTTGTACTTGACAGTCAGGCTTTTGCCTGCCTATAAACTTTTCAGGGACCTCATTTCTTCAAGTCAAATCCACACCTATACACTCACACATCGTGTTTCTTCTTTTGTTGAGCCCTACACCCGCAGAGAAGAGGATGATATGAAGCGATTTGGGTTCACCCCAATCGACACTTCCTGTGGTCGGCTTTGCCTATCAGTGTCGTATCGTGCATCAGTATCAGATTTGAGCTCAGAACCATCGACCCCAATGTCTCCGCAGTTTATACCAGATTATGTTGGAAGTCCTTTAGCAGATCCACTTAAACGGTTTCCTTCTCTTCCGAGGTCTCATGGGTCCCCATCTTATTCTCCATTCTCAAGGCGTCATAGTTGGAGCTATGACAATTATCGGGCATCATCACCTTCAACTTTTCCTTCTCCATATCCCATGTACTCAGATTCTCATGCATTTGCATTTAAGTCCAGGTCCCAACTGCCCCCGCCTATGAGCTTGCCTCATCAATTGCCAGAAGCATTTCAGGCAAATAACAAAAATACTGGTTTCGATGAATATTGGCCATCACCCGTCTTTTCACCTTCCCCCTCCCCTTCACCACCTGTGCAAAATGTCAGTACTCATTCATCAAAAACTCTTTTACGATGTGAAAGTGCACCGGTTCAGATACCTGCTACCAAGCGTCTTAACAAACAAATATTGCCACCTTCACCTCCCCTCAAAGTTACAAAACCAATTACCACAAAGTCGAGTAAACCTACCGATGCTGGGGGATCAACAGTCGAGAAGGTATACTCTGGGTCATTACGTTTTCTTGGTACTTGTCATATTTGGTTCTTAGTATATATTTATATAATTTTAGAGTGCTATATGTTTGTTTTAGCATTCTCCTGGTAGGGATGAAAGTGGAAGATTTTCTGGAATTGGGGTATCATCCAGCAGCTCACCGCAGATTTCCTTCTCCAGAAGCTCTAGTAGATTGTCCTTTCAAGATGATTTTGATGATTCTGAATTTGCTTGCCCATTTGTTGTGGATGATGATGACATGATGGATCTAGCTAACAGGTAAGCACAAAATTTGTTTACATATTAATCTTTCTATTTGTTATGTCAATCTCTGTTCCTACAATTGTTTCTCTAGCTGCAATGTTAGACGTTGCATTTTCTGATTGTTAGTGAATGAAGCCATGGTCCAATGACAAAATACTATGAAGGTTACTGTCTAAGGACAGGAGGTCCTATGCTCAAACTCCCCTCGTCCAGCCACGTCTACTTACCAAAAATATATGTTGATCATAGAGAGCTTGTTTGTTCACTTTAGTGCTTATCCATCTTTTGAATTCTGATGTCAAGAGAGTTAATCATATGAGAGAGAGTGATGAAAGTGGGGTAAGAGTGTCAGTGCCATAACGTACCCTTTTCCTGCAAGTCATAATTATTATTTTGCTGGTATTATCTTATTAAAATGTTCCCTTAGGTTGTGAAATTCAAGTTGGGTTTTCATGTAAATTGTTGATCTATTGGATTGCTGTAAATTGTGATTGCTATTTGACCATGATCCCGTGTTACTTGCTTTGGGCATATTTCTTGGAATAAAATGTAATATGCATGTGTGTAAAGACGGCATCTTTTAACATAAGTCAATAGCAACATAACGCATTTATGATCACAACATTTTGCAAAAATCATCTAAGACATTAATTTGTGATGTGCAAGATTTCCTGGTTTCGTGACTCCATGCTAATCCGATGAACTTCATGGATAGTATGTCTTACAATTAGGATTGACAGGTGACTGACTAGGCTGAAATCATGCTTCAGCGTGAAAATATGCAGTGAATCACCTTCTAGAATGATTCTTCAGAAGCCACATTCCCAGTTAATGGTCATCCCGAATTGCCTTTGCCTTAGCTATGTCTACCGGCAGAGCATCAAGAACTTGCCTAGCCTCTTATGCAGCCACAGCCCTTCCTCACCTCCCCTGCCTACCAAACCGCCTCTCTTTATCCCAAAAACTGTTGCGTCCATATTAGTCTTATAGCCTTTTGCTGGCAGATAAACCATTTCTTATTAAGTTTTGCTGCTTCCCAAATCCCAACTTCTACTCACCTGCACCTACCCCTATGCAAGCCTTCAAATATTTGCATACATGCTGCAGGCTTCCACAAGTTCTGCAACTTTATCACTAAATAGGGAAATATTCTTGCTATTCCATCACACCCAAGTTGTCGTCACAAATTTTCCAGTTACCTACTTATCTAGTTTCCTGGACATGCTGCTGGCGGCCCCCCTCCCCCCCCCCCCCCCCCCCGCCCCCAAAAAAAAATAAAAAGAAAAACAACTGGTCCCTCACTGAGTGTCAATCAGCATCATCATTCAGCCTGTTTCACCTCTTCATTTTCCAAACTTCATGAAGTCACATTTGGTTTCTATTTCATCAATTCTTCTTTGCTAGCTATACTTTGAAGGAAGAGTTCTATTACATGGAATCAAATAATGGGCATGTCATAGTGGAAACTAGCTTGGTTGTTACTTTACAATCTCACTTCCCTGAAAAACAGTTAATTACAACCACTAGTAACAACTATTATCAACAGTTTTGTCTCTGGAACGCCCCCTTTTACAACTTCCTGGCCGTGACTGCGACTGTATTGTCTATTTAAAACCATGCTGTACTGCCAAACCTACAATGGGAAATGGTGCTCATGTGGGGAACTTATAATTTTCGGATTTTGTGCTATAACTATTCACATCATTGCATTCCTTCATCCTGTAAGCCAGTAGCCATATTCGACCATGTACTTGCCACCTTTTGATAGTACCAAGCCAAATGGCAGCCTAAAAGAAATGATCGACTAACTTTCATCTGTTTATAGAGGTAAGATATAGCTCAAGATTTGCTCTTGTTTTGATTCCTCACAATCGATCTGTCATCTCTTGACAACCTCTCTTAGAGTAATCACTTCTGATGCTATCTTCCTTGGTACCCATACGTGGTTCAAGGTACTTATGCTTCTGCAACTTCCCCCAACCCACCTTGACTCCTCTGCCACCATCCAAATTTGTGTCCGACGTAGTCTGGGTTTTTGCTATAGTAAGTATGTTATATGACGCACTTAGTCAGAAGTCAATTGGGGCTTGTTGATGTGAGTTGCTTTTCACTGCTATGGATGTATATGAAATTGTAGAAAGTATCATTTATCCTTTGTATATGTCCTTACATGCGTTTATGGAATGTAGAAAAGCACCCTAATTTTTCTTAGTTAAAACATTTTCTTACCTTGAAATAAAGATGCACTCTTTGGCTTGCCTTGTTCCTCTTATTCTTCCTTCTCTTTTATTCAATGAACTTAATGCATATATTTTCAATTGATGCCATGTTCATTTTAGATGGTATGGATCATATGGATATGCATATATGAATAACCATCAAGTAAGGTTCTAGGAATCTGAGTCAATTATTTTGTTCTTGGGAGGATATACAACAACAACAACAACCGACCCAGTGCCTCAAGGGCTCCTACATATGCAGGGTCTTTTTTCTTTTTTTTTTTTTTGTTTTTTTTGGGGGGGGGGGGACGTACGCAGCCTTACCCCTTTAAGATATTACCCTTAAGGGAGGTTATGTCCGAGGACCCCCAACTTGAGAAGAAGAGAGGCAACCAGGCATACAAGCCTGAAGCATAAAGCATTAAAGCATAAGAGCATAAGAGCAAAGAAGCAAACATAAAAGAAGAGGGGCAAATAGGCATACAAGCATGAAGCTTAAAGCAATAAAGCATAAAAGCATAAGAGCCCAAGAGCAAAGAAGCAAAAATAAATGTATTAAAGCATGAACCAAACATTTTGCCTAAGACAAAGAAGCAAACATATAATCCTTGGGATACTACTGTTAACCAAAATAAGCTCCTCTATCCTACACTACCACCAAATTGGCTACCCTTATGCTAGTCCTCCACTGGGCTCTATCTAAGGCCATCTCCTCCTGTAGGTTTAGGTGTGTGAAATCTTAGTTCTTGGGAGGATATATGCACTTATAAACCACTGCTTTGAACATTGAATAAGAAATTAGCTTGAACATATCGAAGTGGCCAGTAAATGTTTGTTCTAGTTCTATTGTTACAGTGGATTTGTGAATGTGTTGATGTTGTGGCAGGAAGGATAATGAATTAATATTGAGCGGAGATCTTAAGGCTTGTTTCAACAATTTCTTTGATTAACTTTTATGCATTCGCGGTATTGTTGGATAGTGATGAGGAGCTGGGCTGGGAGGACTTTTATGACTTAGCTTGATTTACTTTTGGAGGAACTACAAAGGGAAAGAATTCACTTAGGCTCTGTTTGGCACATGGAATTGGAATTGGACTTTGGAATTGCAATTCCAAGTTCTGGTGGAATTCGAATTCTGATGGAATTGAAATTCCATTGTTTGGTTCATCAAAGGAATTGGATGTCAGAATTATGATTACATAATGATTCGAATCATCAAGGGTTTTCGGTCAGTTGAGTTGGACAATTTCGAACTTTAAATCAACAACGTTCGAATTTTGATCGGAGCAATTCATGTTACATTCGAGTTACTATGGTCGAAGCGATTTACTTTGAGCGTGAGTTATTCGAGGTTCGAGTCAATTCGGGGCAAGTATTGCGTTGGGTCATTAGTGTTCATGTTATCTTGAATTTTCAGTTAATTGGGTTAGGTTTTTTCAGGATTCAGGCTAGAATCGGTTGGGTTGGTTGATTTAGGTCATTTCAAGCTCGAGTCATCTTAGTGTTGGGACAAACGAGTTGAATCATTTCAAATTTCGCGTCATCTTAGGTTGAGTTTGAGATATGTCGGGTCATTTTGGGTTTGGGTCGTATTAAATTTTGGGTCAATTTGGTGGGGTCATTTCCTCTTTGGCTCATCTTGTTTACATCACATTCAAGTCGAGTAGTTTTATTTTTTAGATTCGAAATGACTTCACCAAATTGACTCAAAACTTAATACGACCCAAACCCAAAATGACCCCACATATCTCAAACTCAGCCTAAATTACTCAAATTTTGAAATGATTCAACTCATTTGTCTTAACACTAAGATGACTCGAGCTTGAAATGACCTAAATCAACCAAACCCGATCGATTTTAGCCTGAATCCTGAAAAAACCTAACCTGATTAACTGAAAATTCGAGATAACATGAACACTAATGACCCGAAGCGATACTTGCCTCGATTTGACTCGAACCTTGAATAACTCAAACTCAAAGTAAATCGCTTCAACTATAGTAACTCGAATGTAATGTGAATTGCTCCGATCAAACTTCGACCGTTGTTGATTTAAAGCTCGAAATTGTCCAACTCGATTGACCGAAAACCCTTGATGATTTGAATCATTATGTAATTATAATTTTGACATCCAATTCCTTTAATGAACCAAATAATGGAATTTCAATTCCATCAGAATTCGAATTCCACCAGAATTGGAATTGGAATTGGAATTGGAATTGGAATTCCATAGTCCAATTCCAATTCTATGTGCCAAACAAAGCCTTAGCTAATTAGATGGAGGAGTTGTCCTTGACCTATGTTTCATGACATTGTGTTTTCAAATACAATAAGGGGTGGGCAACACGAAAGGACCATGGTGTGAACCATTAAGTCCCTCTGACATTAGCACATATAGGTTTTCTAGCTTTGAGAGTGTTGACCTTAAGGATGATGAGTGTTTGGGTTTTCTAGCTCTCCAACCTATCATATACAATCAATTAGCCTTGCACAAACCTTTGTGTTCCAATAATAAACTGGTTTAGTCTATGGTTGATTCTTCCCCCTTCCAACTAGGGTTATTTCTGCATCTTTTTCGTCGGTGTGTCAGAGGCAACGGGGAGCTTAGGAATGTATGCTTTGTGCTCGTTGTGGGTGGGAGGGATGATCGAGACGAGACCCTTACCCTAAGTGCCTACTGGGCTAGTTGATTGACATTAGGATCACCAGGGACACACTTCTGGCCATTGAGTGGTACTTACAAGTTCTCTATGGAACGAGAATATAAGAGACTAGATTGGCCTTGCATGCCATCCTTTTTCTCTGAAAAAGCAATGTTAGGTAGCTATTTCTACACCATTAGTTGATGGTAAACAAGTGCAAAGGGGTTATTAAATTGCATCTCGGATGAAGATGGTTAATTCATACATTCAATGTTTGGGTATTGGGATAAGAGATTTACTGTCCACTGTTCAGAGTGTTCCTTTACTATAATCTTTGGGTTTAGTTTATATACAAGAATATGAACTAGATGACACTGACCATTGTTTGTAAAAGGGATATGGGAGTCTAGGAACAAAGAATGGAACTTTCTCCCTTCTTTGGGCTTGTCCAATGGGATTTCAATCACCTGAAGACTAGGATAGGCTCTAAGCAAGGTGCAGTTTGGGACCAATTTCCTAACTCGATACAAAGGGAAGTATTGTTTATGGTCCTAATAGATCCCAGTAGCTATCCTATTACGGATTTCACTTCCTTTATTCTGGGTACTGGGATGGTTTCCAATCGCATAAACTGCCTGATTATTGCAACGGAGTGAAAAATTTTGCGATGAAGCTTTGCGTTAGGAAGGATAAAGTGAAAGAATGGAATAAGCAAGTATTTGGAGACATTAGAGCTAGTGTTACAATGCCCCTTTCTGAGATTGTTTTTTAGTGGATGAGAGTCCCTTAGAGGATTTATTTTGGAGGAGAAAAGATCTGCAAACTATATGTCGAGGATGAGGGCCTTTAAAAGGGTTTTCTTTGGAGGAGAAAAGATCTTCTTAATAAGGTCTATTCAGAGACCTACGGAAACCTTGATGGTGTACAACAACAACAAAAACAAAAAACCCAGTGCCTCAAGGGCTCCCGCATATGCAGGGTTTGGGAGGGGTGGGATTTACGCAGCCTTACCCCTTCAGGGTGCTACTCTAAAGAGAGGCTGTGTCCGAGGACCCCCGACTTGGGAAATATAAAGGCATAAAAGCATAGAGGCTCACAATCATAAAAGCATAAAAGCATACAAGCATTTAAGCGTAAGAGCATAGGACATGACACATAGCAAGCCAAATAGAGAGCATACACAGTAGTACACAGTAATAGTTAATAAGCAAAAGGCAATAACGCGACAAAGCAACAAAACAAAATGCCTCAACACACGGCTAAAGTTGCATACAATCGCGCAGGTATACATATGAGCCTAGGGGTGCAAGTGCTAGCTTAGATGAGCTTTGCTATTCTAACCCGCTATGTAGGGCACATCGATGCTTTCCTTCCACTGAACTCTATCTAGGGCCATCTCCTCATTTAGGTTGAGGTGGGCGAGGTCTTGTCGTATCGTCTCCATGCAACTCTTCTTCGGCCGACCTCTTCCTCTCTTTCCCTTTATGATATGGAATTGTTCTCATCTTCTGATCGGGGCAGTGGTCGGTCTCCTTCTAACATGCCTAAACCAACACAAATGTTGCTCCCTGAGCTTATCGTCAACTGGGGCGACGCCCAATTTACTCCTTATGACTTTATTTCTGATCTTATCCCTCCTTGTGCGTCCATACATCTACTGCAGCATCCTCATCTCCGCCGCCTTAAGCTTTTGCTTTTGGTGCTGTTTAACTGGCCAGCACTTTGCCTCGTAAGTCATAGCTGGTCTTACTATTGTCTCATAGTATTTTCCCTTTAACCTTAAAGGGAACTTTCTATCGCATAATACGTTGAGGCCATCCTCCATTTATGCTAACTTACTTGAATCCGATTGTTGACATCCACGTCAACTTCTCCATCTTGTTGCACCATGGAGCCCAAGTATTTACAGTCAAATTGAATTGAGGAAAAGGATAGCAATTGCAAACTCTTTCATATAATGGCCTCAGTGAGACGAGGTGGAACTTCATCAGGGCTTTGAAGGCAGGAGATGTGATGTATCAACAATATTCACCTAATATTACGAGGGATGACTTCATTTCAAGATGAAAATCCTTTTAAACCCATAATCAATGGAATTCTAGAAAGCTATATCTTATAAGAAAACATAGTTAAGGAGGCTTGTTGAGGAAGATATGGGGCTAAGCTAACGGTAAGGCATCAAGCCCTGATGATTTTTAGTTGATTTTTTCTATCACTGTTGTTGGAGTATCAAAGTGCTTCTATTATGTTTGTTCTAGAAAAAATGAAAAGGTAAATTCGTTAAGGTGAGGATTTTTGACTCTTAGCCTTGTGACTAGTGTTTATATGGATATAACAAAGGTTTTGTTTGTTAGGTTACTAAAGTTTTAGAGATTACTATATCTAAATTCCATTTGGCTTTTGTAAGGGGTTTTAGATTTGTTGAAGCTTGGCTTTGAGAAGGCTTATAATAAATTGACTTGGTTCTGTTTATAGTGTTCTTTGGAATACATAGTGCGCATACATTAAATGTTTTGTTGTTATTTTCTACATAGCGATGGCAATCCAATGGATTGTTCTTTTCTTATCATGGTAGGTGACCCATATTCACTCTTTATGCATATGTGCGAAGTTGGTTGTTGTCTCGAGGCTAGTAAACATATCAGTATCGAGGGATCACAGTGGGAAAGGACTCACTCAGTGTGTATTCCTAGCTGACACGATTATCTTTCTTGATGATAACATTGAGGGTTTAGAGAAGTTTTGATGCTCATGCAAAGTAGTTTTCTAGCGTTAATATCAATCTAAGCTGGTATAGTATCTTAGGGTTGACTTATCTTTAAGTTACACATACTATTCATGGTCAGTTCTGTGGCACATTGCCTTTCACTTATTTAGTTGTTTCCTAGGATGGAAACTGAAGGTCTTTTAGTTTTTCTGGGCCTCGTGGTTGGTAAAATTGTTGAAAGGTTAGATGTTGGAAAGATACTTTATTTTGCCTGATGGTCTTATGCTTATACACTCATCACTTTTCAGGTATTCCACTTTACTAAGTGTCTTCAAGATCCACATTGTTGTGGTGTAGTGTATTAAGTGCATCGTGATAGATTTTTGTTTTCATGTGACTAGATGGGGCCGTACAGATTATTTGATCGGTTAGAACAATTTTTTAGGCAACATAGGGCACAGAGACAAGGGATTTGTAATGTGATATCAAGAAAATTCCTCACTCTTAAGGACCAGGTTATGATGATTTTCTACAAAACCCTTTGTATAAAATTTTCTAAAATACCTAATACCCTTTGATGTGTGGTGACTAAGGGTAACTACGATCGCTAACAGAACGGGTGGCCTGCTAGGTTAGTGGATACAGATGTTCTTCTCTATGGATGTTTGACGCTTTAACTATTTCTTTCATCCCAGTTAGTACAACATCCACCCAGTGCCTCAAGGGCTCCCACATAAGCGGGGTCTGGGGGGATAGATGTACGTAGCCTTCCCCCTTCCGGGGGTTGCCCAGAAGGGAGGCTGTTTCCCAGGACCCTCAACCTGAAAAGTTTGTTCGCAGCAATGAAGTCGGGCAACCTGGCCGCACGAGAGCCAATAAGCATATAAGTAGGGCAAAACTAGGCAAATAAAGGCAAAGACATAGTAGATCGCGAATAAGTCAATGAACAACTAGTCAATCAGGAGCTCGGATCGCACATAAGCTCGCCGACTCTGGACTACCCTAAAGGCCTAGAACACTAAATATAGCACAAAAGTTGGATTACCCTACTCGACTCTGCTACCTCTGCTACTCCTATGCTAGCCCTCCATTGGGCTCTATCTAAGGCAATATCCTCCCGCAGGTTTAGGTGGGTGAGGTCTTGTCTGATAGTCTCCAACCATCTCTTCTTTGGCCTACCTCTCCCTCTACTGCCTAGCGTAGTATGAGGCTGCTCGCATCTCCTGACTGAAGTCGTGCTCGGTCTCCTCCTAACATGTTCGAACCACATCAAACGTTGCTCCCTTAATTTATCCTCAATGGAGGCCACGCCCAATTCACCTCTTATGATGTCGTTTCTAATCCTATGTTTCCTTGCGCGTCCGCACATCCACCGCAGCATCCTCATCTCTGCCACCTTCATCTTATGTGTATGATGTTGTTTCATCGGCCTACACTCCGCCCCATAGGACATGGCCGGCCTTACTACCGTCTTATAGTATCTTCCCTTTAGCTTTGAGGGAAACTTTCTATCGCAAAGTACCGCTGAGGCCATTCTCCATTCATGCCATCCTACTTTAATCCAGTTGTTGACATCCTCGTCAACTTCACCGTTGTGCTATATCATGGACCCCAAGTACCTGAAACTCCCCTTTCTCGGTATAGTGTCCAATCCAATCTTGACGTCTGCTAGGCGTGGTGGTGGGATCGAACTTAAGCTCCATGTGCTCGGTCTTGGATCTACTAAGTCGTAAGCCCTTTGATTCCAAGGCCCTTCTCCATAGTTCTAGCTTCTCATTAACTTCCTCCCGTGATTTCCCCACCAACACTATGTCATCTGCGAAAAGCATGAACCAAGGTACACCTCCTTGGATGTTTCTAGTGAGCTCATCCATTGCCAGAATGAACAAAAAGGGGCTCAAGGTAGATCCTTGGTGTACCCCAATTGTTATCGGGAAGGCGTCTGTCTCTCCTTCCACTGTGCGGACCCCAATTAGTACTATAACAATATTTTCAGGGAAGACAGGCTGGAGTGATTTGTTGGCTTATTGCTTCGACTTTTGTGCTGATTGTTCATGATGTCCCATGAAGTATCTTTGTTATTCCTCATAATGGTTCTCCTGGAATCATCAAAATTTAATCAATAGGGAACTGGTAGTCGCACAATTAAGTATTCTAATCTAGCCATTAATTATCTCTCCTGCTAGAGAAGAGGGTGAACATGTTAGATGGATTGGGTATTTGTATCGTTAAATCTTTTTAGATATTTAAACCTCAATAATCGCTGTTCTTTATTCCCGTTACCTTCTTTTTATGTGGGAAGCTAAAGGTATCCTTCCAAATCAAGGCCTCTATAGTCTCTTGTTCTCAACAATTTGACACGTGTGGTTGTTGTTATGGGGGATTTGTATTATATGATTCCAGAATGAAGAAACACCCGGCCTCTTTTTTTTTCTTACTATGTCCAATGGGTTTATGGTTTCGGCTATTCACACTTTTTAAACAATATAAGTTTCCTAGTGCAACTGGAAAATAGTCTTTGTAAATTTTTTATTTTTTTTTGGGTAATCAAGGCCTCTATAGTCTCTTGTTCTCAACAATTTGACACCTGTGGTTGTTGTTATGGGGATTTGTATTATATGATTCCAGAATGAAGAAACACCCGGCCTCCTTTTTTTCCTTATTATGTCCAATGGGTTTATGGTTTAGGCTATTCACACTTTTTTAAACAATATAAGTTTCCTAGTGCAACTGGAAAATAGTCTTTTGCTAGTTCTCGAGAATATGGAAGCGAGATCTTAATTTTTTTTCGGTTGCCGGTAAAATTTTTTTTTTTTTTTTTGGGTAAGATCGATGGTTTTTCTAGGATTTCTCTTGGCTAATAGCATTGAAGATATGCTAGTACACTCGTGGTTGATTTGTAGAGAGATAGGAAGACTTCCTTCAAACATTTATTATAGTTTGTGTCTTTGGTTCTTTAAAATATTTGAGGTCGCAAACATTTTATAATCCTCTCTTAATGCCATCGCTTTTCCTTATCAAAAAAAAAAAAAAAAAAAAAATTGCTGCTACCCATAGAAGCATTGAAACGTCAGCGGTGTCATAAAATATGTTTTACTAAGGGTAGAATAGTCCAAGAAATTCTGTTCAATGAGAATTACAAAGTGGTTAGGAGATAGGAGCTCATCGATGCCAGTCCATAATACCCTTAGGCCTGCATATATGATATTATTATTTATTGTTGCCTGTATGCCTGATATTGCATTGTTTGACTCCTTTCTATATTGTATTGTATGGTTCCTTCTTTTCTTTTAAGGTTGGAGGTCCTTCAAAAACAGCTTCCTTTCAGGGTAGTACTCTATGGGGTCAACACCCCCCCCCCCCCCCCCCCAACGGGGTGGTGGTTCTTGAGCACTACAAAGTGGGATAGATTTTTTCCGTACTATTTGAATTCCCATATTGTTTCATTCTATCTCTTGAAGTTATGGGTATCTCAAAATTTGATAGTGCTTCTTCCTCGGTGTAGTTGAGATTTTAATGAAGTCCTTTTTCATGCTATTTTTCCGATGATTTAAATCCCTCCCGAGGGTTGAAATCACAACTTGGAATGGCCTACAATAGCAGTTAAGTTTTTCCCTAAAGCCAGGACTATGGCTATTAGGCGTGCCATTAACAATTTCAAACAAAAAGACCAAGAACAGTTGCATGAAAGTTAGGATAGGTTCAAAGAGTTTCTTAGAAGCTGTCTTTACCACGAGTCATCCAAGTGGGCTTTAATTTGAAACTTTTACGATGGTTTCACGGCTTCGAACAAACAAATGGTGAATGCTTCATGCGAGGGAGCATTCAACCAACAGAACCAGGATAAGGCGTGGACACTTTTTGAACTCCTTAGCAAATAGTCACTTGACTAAGCCTCCTATGCTAAGGGTGGTTAGGGGAGGTACATAGGGTGTCCACGAGGTGGCACCAAACAATGATGTAAATCTTAAACTCGAGGCTCTTAGTATAGCGCCCCACCCCCCCCCCCCCCCCCCCCCCCCCCCCTCTCTCTCTCTCTCTCTCTCTCCCCTAAAAACACAAAAAAAGGCTCTTAGTATAGTGTTCCAAAAAACAAAAAAGGCTCTTAGTAGGAAATGGACCAAATGATGACTATGCGTGCTAATCCTATAATGTGTGTTCTGCTAATGCAGCTGAGTCATCAAGTGGTGCTAACCCGTGTGATAGCTATTCTAACGAGGACCATTCAGTGTTTGATTGTTTGTATGCCTCACAGTTCCTTGAATATATGTAGTATGTAGCGCAAGGCTATTTAAGGAACAATAACCTGTACTCAAATACTTACAACCTAGGATGGGGCAACCACCCGAATTTGTCGTGGAGACAAAATAACAATCAAAACCAACCCGCAAGACAACCAACGACTTGCTTTGTAAGTAATACACACTCTTCTAGCTTACTGGGAGGGCAAAGGTACCATCCTTCATCGAACCCCCCAAGTATGCATGCTAACCCCCCACCTCAGCCTTTGAGGTACACTTCTCTGTTTGAGGAGCGTATGCTCGACTTCGTGGAGGAGTAGAGAAACTAGGGCAAAAAATACAAAAAACTTTGATCCCCTCCCCTATTTATATAGGCACCATGCCGATCGATCCGTAGTCAACAAAAATGTTTTGTTGGCTGTCGATCGATCAGATTTGCTTACCGATTGGCCGGTCTCTTCTTAAGGCCTTATAAAATTGACTTGAGTTGCCAAATCTTGACCTATTGGGTCCTCTTCTTCACACGTGGTCGGGTCTTAATGTTGTCTTTGAATTTGTCCGTTTGAGCCTGAAGTTTACCGCTTTTGAAGTCATCCTTGCTCCAACTCATAAAAAACCTAAATACGCATAAAATGCACCATACCACACATGTAATGGTCGAAAATATAGTAGGAATGTGTTATAAAGCATATAAAATACAGGACACATCAAGTGTTAACCCGGATTTAGAGCTTATAGACTAAATATTTAGTCATTGTCGTGATAAAATATAATAATGAGATTCGAGTTAGGTTTGCCTAAATTCATACCGTAGACTATCCTTGATCAATAGACAATCTTGGATTACTGGTTAATTATGTTCTCTTAGTTAAATAATCGTTCACCCAACTAGAACCCAGATTTTAATTGCTTAATAATCACTGAAACGAACTTTATACTGATTCCCTTTGGATATGACACCTGTATACCCACCATAGCTACGACTTACTCATATGCTTGTGAGTGTATGGTTTTTAACACACTTTAAAACCACACAGTTTTTGGCGCTGTTCCTGCAGAATCCGTAGTCAAAGTTCAATTTAGTAATTTAAGAGTTTTTAGCGAGTGTACTTTTTACTTTTTTACTTTTTACTTTTACTTTGTTTTTACCTTTTGTTTCTACGATTGGGGACCGCAGAGACATCCTCCCTTGAGGGTAGCATCCTGAAGGTGTAAGGCTGTGTACATCTCTTCCCTTCCAGACCTTGCTTGGGCGGGAGCCCTCGAGGCACTGGGTTTGTTGTTTATTTTTGTTACTGTTGACATAGCTTTAGGCTCGTGATTCGAGTTGATTTAGCTCGCTCTGTAGTGCATGCATGGTAGACGATCAATCAATCCCGAAATGATTTCTTTTGCTTGGGAAATTGAGTTAACATTATCTAACTTGGGGCGGTACAAAAGCAGTTTTAAGTTCAACTTAGGTCATGGTTGAGGACGCTAATTTATAACTAGCACCCGTCGCTCCAAGTATGATTAGGGATCATTTTGTTCCCCAAACTTACACTGCGCTAGCTAAAGTTGTGTTGCCTGCCGTGGGCAATGCAAACTTCGAGATAAAACTTGGGATCATCAACACACTTCCCACGTTCTATGAGAAGCCGAATGAAAGTCCTTATGAGTACCTTGACGCGTTTCTTGAAATTTGTGAAACATGTCATTATAAAGTTGTGTCGAACGACGCTGTTAGGCTACGCCTTTTCCCATTCTCGCTAAAAGTTGCAGCCAAATGGTGGTTTCAATCCCCACCGAAGGGTGAAATCACAACTTGGAAAGATCTACAATAATGGCTCTTGGTCAAATTTTCCCAGGACCACGGTTAATAGGTGTGTTATAAATAATTTTGAACAAAAAGATCAAGAACAGTTCCACAAGAGTTGGGACAAGTTCAAAGAGCTTCTTAAAAGATGTGACCGCCACAAGCCTCCTAAGTGTGCTCTGGTTCTGAATTCTGCTTATTTGACACCGTGAGACCATCGTGGAAAATTCTTAACCAGAGCCCACTTAGGAGACCCACGGTGAAACAACTTCTAACAGTTCCAACTCTCGTGGAACTGTTCGTGGTCTTTTTCTTCAAAATTATTTATAACACCCCTAATAGTCATGGTCCTGGCTTTAAGGTAAAATTTGATCTACAACCGTTATTGTAGATCTTTTGAAGTTGTGATTTCACCTTTTAGTAGGGATTGAAACCACCATTTGGCTGCGTCTTTTACCGGGAACGAGAAAAGATGTAACCTAATTGCGTCCCTTGTGACACCTTGAAAATGACAGGTTGCACAAATTTCAAGAAAAGCGTCAAGGTGCTCGTACGAGCTTTCATTCGGCTTCTCATAGAATGTGGGAAGTGTGTTGACAATCCCGAGCTTTATCTTGAAGTTTGCACTACCCACGGCGGGTAACACTGGCTCGCGTAGTACAAGTTTGGGAAACAAAATGATCTGCAATCATACGTGTAGCGACGGGTGCTAGCTGTGGATTAGCTTCGTCAGCCATGACTTAAGCTGAACTTAAACCTACTTTGTACCGCCTCAAGGTAGATAACCTTAACTCAATTTTTGGATCGAAAGAATTAAATTCGGGATTGAGTGATTGTCTACTGTACATATGCCCTACAGAGCGAGCTAAAGTAACTCGAATCTCGAGCCTAATGCTATGTAAATAGTAATGAGAATAAATGAAAACAAAAATTGCTAATTACTGAAGTGAACTTAGACTTCCGGTTCCCTGGTAACGGTGCCAAAAACTTGATGTATTTATAAAGTTTGTTAAAAACCGGGCACTTGCAAGCATACTCGCAAGTCGTAGCTGTTGTGGGTATACATTGTATCCGAAGGGAATCGGTATAAAGTTTGTTTCGATGATTATTGAGTAGTAAAAATCTAGGTTTGGTTGAGTGTGAATATTTAACTAAGAAAACACAATTAAACAACAAACCAGGATTGTCAATTGATCAAGGATAGTTTAAGGTATGAATTTAGGTTGATCTAACTCGGATCCCATCATTATATTTGATCACGAAAATAACTTTATGATTTAGGCTACAAGCTTTAAATCTAGGTTAACACTTATTTATGGTTTAGCGTAATGGACTAGTCTAAGGGCATGACCCATCTAATCACTCCATGTTGTAATAGTTGTTATAATAGCACTACTTAATTCTTCTATCACACCTAATTTAGTATTAATCTATTTAAAAGATTGTATTCAGTATTAGGTACGACCTTAATCCCAACCACTCATGAAAACTTGTTATACTATGGTCTAGGCTTCAAGCACGAGCCACCAGGCAAATAATTGGAAATCAAATCTCGGCTACAAGCACAAAAAAGAAACTAATATGAAACATAAAATTCTCCATAGTGGTGCGGAAAATAGTATAACAAAAGTCATTATTGTAAACAAAAAATAAATCTGGGATCCAGACAACTAACCATCCTTCACCCATAAACTAATAGTCTACTCCTCCTTAAGTGTTTCACCAAACACAAATTCGAAAGAAAAAGGGAAAAGAGAACTCATGAAATGAAGACCCCTTTGATTGTTATTGACTTGACTCTAGCTTTGATTCCCCGATACTCCGACCAATTCCGATTAGGTCTTCGTGAGAATTGGATCTCTCGGGAAGGGAGAAGACGTGAGAAAAGAACAAAAAGTGAAGAAAAATAGCCTCCCCTCCCCCTATTTATACCTACGATGCGCCCTAGAAGGCGGCTACACATGGCCGATCGATCAGCAACCAACTATTACTAGAGGCCTAAACTACAACAATAACAACAACGGACCCAGTGCCTCAAGGGTTCCTGCCTAAGCGGAGTCTTTTTTTTGGGGGGGGGGGGGGGGGGGGGGGGGTTGGATGTACGCAGCCTTACCCCTTCAGAGTGTAACCCTATTGAGAGGCTGTTTTCGAGGACCCCCAACCTTATAGGGTTGGCAACACGAGGACTTTCCAGGTGGTCTCCCATCCTAGTACTATTCTCGCCCAAGCACGCTTAACCTCGAAGTTCTAATGGGATCCGGTGCCTGGTAAATGAACCCTCTTGTCAAAAGCTATAATAAAGCTCTTAAAGTTGAAAAGCATGGGTCTTTGAAGTACATAGATGATTAGCAAATGATTTAAAGCACGATTGTCAACGTGTATTATCTTTGAAATTCTCAAGATCATAGGAAAATAAGATTATATATCATTGTTATGTAACTATATAGTCTTAGATACATTTCTTGTATATACTCTTATAAGTTAAGATTCTATATATGAACTATGTAATTAACTTTAACATAAACTAATTATACTACGCATCTAGTAGGATCATTACATCCTACAATTCCAATTCTGGACACCTCTTAACAATCTGGATGGAATCCCAAATTACGATTCTCAAAAATGTTATGTGTTTGGATACTTAGGATCGAAATCGAACATGTTACGCCATAAATGAGTGCAAAATGATAGTAGCCTATAATACCTCAATCTCATTCCCGTAGTTGCAGTGCAAAATGATGGAGGCCTAAACTACATTATTAAAATGCCAAATCTTGATCCGATGGGTCTTTTTTCTTTCAACATGGTTGGGTTTCTCAACGTAGTCTTCAAATTTGTCCATCTTCGCACGTTCTTCACCGCTTTACAAGTTGTCCTCACTCCAATGAGTTTCAAGCCTAAATACTCATGAATCATGCCATAATGCACATGTAATAGCCGAAGAATATCATGGGAATGGGGTATACAATATATAAAAACGAGACACATCGCCAGAAAATGAGCTTACTTTGGATGTTCTTGAAGTCACATCTGATTTAATAAATATTCCTACAATTTTCCTAGTTGAGGGCTCCTTCCCCTTGTTCAAACTCCCATTCGTATTTTTCATGGAGAAATCTACGATTACCAGCTTACCTCTTTGCAATAGCAACCACTGTCATCCAGGTTCATCGCCATCCTTTGTATTTCTCTCGCATCATCACTTGCTCTTCTTTCCTTTTCATCTACCAAGTTGTCTTCTCTCTCCCTTGATTCTGAGTGCAGCTTTGCTTATAATTTTAAAAGGAATCGCTTCTCCAACATCTCAAATCTCTTAAGCTAAATTTTTTTATTCTCCTCACCAATTTCGTAGTTCTTTTGCGACAGCAATATTGTCTTTGAATTTCCAAGTCTCAGCAACCACATGGGAGTAAGAGCGAGGTGGACTGATTTTATTAACGTGTCGACTAGGATGATAGAATGATCCTAGTCTAAAAGCATAAGGTATTGCATTAGTATCTCAATAGTTCTATGAAGTTCTAAACAAAACATTATTTAAGACAATAGAAACTACACACTAGAGATAGAGATTGCCCACTAGGGTAATGCGTGTGTTTACCGTGCTGCTGTTGAAATTGACTTTGCAGTCTAAGGATCTAATTCTCTGTACTAACCGACACTCTAAGGTGTAAGGCTTCTCGGCTAGAAGGGGGCTGTGGCTGATGAGGCTGTGAAGCAACGGGTTCAACTGTTCCAAGTCCTCTTCAAATGAACTTTCTTAATGGCCAGTGTATAACCTTGAATATGTGCATGCAATGGATCACAACATATGATTCCCATGATGCGGTTTGATGTGTGAGTGTTTGCAGATTTGTATGGGAGCTGAAGTCAATTGTGTGATTGACAAAGGTATAAAGTGCGATTAGTCGCACTTTTAACAGTGATAGTCACCTTGTAATTGTTCTCATCCTTGCACCTTTTGCTTCCTACTATTTATATTGTAGCCTCAGACCTCAGCCTTGTTTCTATGTTTTTGTTCACAATCTCATCTTCAATACTACCTTGACATCTAGTATTTGCTGCCTTTATTTTCATCGCACGAAAGGGGAACCAGCATAAGATGCCCTTGACATGAAAGCCTGTCTGACTGGAAGGTTCAGACGAAGGTCGGATTGGACACTTCATGTGGAGAAACACAACTATAAGAAAAAGACTTATTAGCTCGAATTTTGAAGATCTATGTCTAACCCGCTTTCTTTCCATTTCAAGGAGCCAATAATTTCAAAAGCTTTCATGTTTGGTTTGTGGTTTGTGCTCGAATTTTCTAGGTGGGTTTACTAGGCCAAGAAGAAGAGGCGCGGGTGTTGTGAAGATCAAATGGGAATTTGCGGTCCAATTTGTGGTCATATTGCACTTCTGCTTGCTGTATCACAGACGTCAGATAACAAGTTCTCGCATGGTTGATCTGTAATTTTACCTTTGCCAAAATTTGAATGAAAGTCATTCATATTCATTAAATTTAATACCCTTATGACGGTATTTAACAAGTGAACATGTCGCTAATTATGTTTCATAATTATTGTACATACATATGCATTATGGAAGCAATTATAAAAGTTCCATAAATAGCATTGTGACAATCGTTAATTGATTCCACATGAAGTGGGTTTTACTTTTGCTCATTTCCTCTGATAGATTAGCCAGAACTGTCCATGAGCCTTTTGTTGATTCGTCCTCCCATTTTTGTTCTCGTGAGTTGCGTATCATGTCCATAGTTCTACGGTCTTTGGTCTTGTTGATGCACCTTAATATTATATTGGTATGCAGTGCTAAGTGCTAACTTAAACTAAAATGTTATGGCCTATTCGATAATAGAGAATTTTCTTGGAAAACTAGAAAACGTGTTCAACAGTCCAGTTTTCTGATTGGGGAAATTGGAAAACAGTTTTCTAGTTTTCCCTATTCTTTCACAAATTTGGAAAGCAGTTTTAGACTGTTCTCCAAATTTTCTTCATAAAATAGGGACCTTGTTTTCCAATTTTTCCCCCACCCCCCTTTCATATTTTCATACTACTCACCCATTCTAAAATATTTTATATACCCCCATCTTTTCATCCTTTTACGTAAATAACTTTGGAGTACTTAAGACTACGTTCCCAATTTTAAAAGCGATGAATGATTTTCAAGGCAAAGGACAAATAAGAGGATCATGCGAGTTGTTTAATTATAGGCACTCATCTTTGTAGAATGTGATAGAGTGGACTTTAGGGGTACTTAAGGACAGTGTATAAAAAGGCGCGCAGCTTCGCCTCACAAGCCTCAGCAAGGCGAGCGTTTTGTTTTTTAGTTATATTTTTCCTTAAATTTAACATATTATTATATTATATGTGTTTTTTGTATTTTGTTTATTGTGTGTGCAAGAGATGGGAGTACTATTCTGTTATGACCAGGGAATCCAAAGCATGAGCTGGTGGTGGCTGGTTGATGTTGTCGGTTGCTGCTATTGATCTTGCTACGGTTATGCTAGTTAAAATGCTGCATTTCATTAGAATTTGAATTGGCTTATGTTGGCACCAAAAGGCTTTAGTAGTTAGTTAGATATTTTGGTATGAATTAGATATTTTGTCCAAGTTAATCGGGTAGCTTGTTTGTCTTGGTTCAATGTTCTTAGTTGCTTATAAGTAGTAGTTCAAGTGTAATAAGAAAGCATTCAATGATAATCAAAATATCTCAATTTGAGATCAATCTCTCTCTCTCATCTAACCTTCTCTATTTCTCATCTTAATTCACTTCTCTTCTCATCTAAACTCTCATCTATCATCATCTATCTTAGGTTATGTTTTGAGATTCAATCTCGAGCCTAACAATTGGTATCAGAGCCTCGTTTGGCTTCCAATCGAGCTCTTAATCAAGAAAATTTTAAAATCATATTTTTGTTGCTGCGCAAGTAACTTTTGTTGCTTTGCATTTGATTTAGTTGAATCAATTTCAACTAAATTGAGCTTGCATTGGTCAAGCTTGGTGCTAGCTGCAATTGATCATCAAATAACAATTTTTGGTGCTGAAATTTAGTCATTGCAGTCGATCGAAGTTTGAGTGCTTATACAAGATCAATTTGATCAAATTTTAGCTCACATCTAGTAGCTCAAGTACTATTTTATTGAAGATCTACTGCGGGTTGTTCTGTGCTGCCAATAAGCTGTCCGATTAACTGAGGTTTAGCTCAGTTTGGGATGATCTAAGCTCTGTAGCTGCCACTGGATTAGCTGGATCAAGTTCGATTCAGTTTGTGAAGATCAGTGAGAGCTGGCAAGACGCAAGAAGTCTTATTCATCTATGGCTGGTGGTGTAACCACATGATCTAGAGCAGGAGCTGGAAATTCAGTTACCTTTGTGGATCCAAATGTGTCATATGTTGAGGCAGTTGGTGCTACAACAACAAGAGATGTGCAGTTTGTTACCAAGGATTAGCTGAATTCTGAAATGAATGTAATGCTTGATTGGTTTAAGCAAATGCAGCAAGAGATGCAGCAAGAGAGTGGTCGAATGAGGGATGAAATGTTTGATCAACTTCAGCAAAAGCAACAGGAGAATGATCAGAAGAGAGATGCGTTGATGCTGCAGATGATGCAGCAGGTTCAGCAGGAAGGCAGTGAAAGGATCGAAGGTCGAATCTCTCAACAGCTGCATCAATTAGAGGAGATGGTTACTGGTTTGCAAGATCAGGTTAGTAGACAAGGTCTGGCATGTGGAGTTGGGATCTTATTGCACGCAAGCCATCAGAGGCAACTTCCTAACGTGATTCAACCTCAAGTACCGGATGCTGCTGTTGAATCTCAAGATGGACCTCAAGTTGCTAATGTGACGGTTAGTCCTCATGTTCCTCTTCAATCAGTTGATGTTAGACCTCAAAATCAACCTCCAGAAGCTGAAGTAACTGACAGACCTCATGAACATCCGATTGATCAAGTGCAAATTCGATCTTCTAGCATGAATCTGGGGCAGATGGGTCATCCTCCAGAACATTCAGTACACAACAGATCGAGTAATGTTAATGCAGGACATCTTGATCATCCATCTGATCCAACACATACGCGACCTGATTGTTTGTTTGGAGAACATCTTGTTCGGCCACCAGATCAGGTTCAGCAACATTTACATGGACAAAATTCTTCTGAGATTGGTCCCATATGAAGCAGTGATGTTAATTCTGGTAATAGAAGCAATGGCTTTAGACAACCAAGAGTACAAATTGAAAATTTTGATGGAAAGCAGCCACAATCTTGGTTAAGGAAATGTGATCCGTATTTTCACTTCTATCACATTCCGGATGAGGAAAAGGTGGGACTGGCAGCTATGTACCTACAAGGAGATCATGAAGTATGGCTCTATAGTATATTGAAGAGCAATCCCACACTGACTTGGGCTGAATTTATGGTAGAGCTTTGTGAACGCTATGGTGATGAAGATTCCAGTGACATAGTTTATAGCTTCAACAAAGTGATCCAAGTAACAACTGTGAAGGAGTATATGACAAGGTTTGGAAACCTTAGAGCGAGCATGATAACTATCTATCCTCAAGCCCCTGAGTCATTTTATGTATCAAGCTTCGTCAGTGGATTAAAGCCTAAAATCAAGAACCTTGTGAAGGTAATTGGTCCTAGTTCTTTGTCCAAAGCCTATGCAAAGGTTAAGCTTGTTGAGGTCTCGGTTCTAGCATCCAATGATGGGCTAAAGTACCGAGGGGAAAGTTCCCAACAACATCAGAAAGGGGCAGAAGAATCCAAAGTTGCTCGTACTGTTGAAAAGAAGCCTCAAAGACTCTGTTTTTAAGTGCAATCAGCCGTATGAATTTGGCCATAAGTGTAATCCTAAATTCTCATGGTAGTTAGAGGAGTTGATGTTGAAGGACAATCTGAAAGTGATGAGCCAGATGTTGAAATTGATAGTTCAGATTAGGAAGCTTGCATTGAGGATGAAGTTGAGATTTCCTTGAAGGCTTTGATAGGACAAGGAATTCATAATACACTCAGGATCAAGGGAAAAGCGGGCAAGAGGTCTATTGTTATTTTGATCGACAGCGGAAGCACACATGGCTTCATTGATCCGAAAGTGGTGAAGAAAGTGGGCCATAAAGAGATCAAAACCCATCCTCTAGCCGTGACAGTTGCTAATGGGAATTCAATCCTGACTCATGCTAAATGCCAAGGATTTAAATGGTCTATGCAAGACTACAAATTTAAGTTTGATTTCAGAGTCTTGCCTTTGGGGGGTTGCGATATAGTTCTTGGAGTTGATTGGATGAGCTCTTTTAACCCGGTGTCCTTTGATTATGCTAAGCAAACTGTATCCTTTGAAAGACAAGGACTAAGTGTTACATTGCGAGGCATGGATGATCACACTCAATTACAGTTGCTTAGGGGATGGAGCCACAGTTCTAAAATAATTCCCTAGCCTCCATTCTTAAGGATAAGAATGTTTTCAAGGGGAAGGGAATGTTATGAGCCGGGAATCCAAAGCATGAGCTGGTGGTGGCTGGTTGCTGTTGTTGGTTGCTGCTGTTGATCTTGCTACGGTTATGCTAGTTAAAATGCTGTGTTTCATTAGAATTTGAATTGGCTTATGTTGGCGCAAAAAAGGCTTTAATAGTTAGATATTTTGGTATGAATTAGATATTTTGTCCTAGTTAATCGGGTAGCTTGTTTGTCTTGGTTCAATTTTCTTAGTTGCTTATAAGTAGTAGTTCAAGTGTAACAAGAAAGCATTCAATGATAATCAAAATATCTCAATTTGAGATCAATCTCTCTCTCATCTATCCTTCTCTATTTCTCATCTAACTTTCTCTAATTCTCATCTTAATTCACTTCTCTTCTCATCTAAACTCTCATCTATCGTCCTCTATCTTAGATTATGTTTTGAGATTCAATCTTGAGCATAACATATTCCTTGACTTTTAGATACTACTAATCCTATAAGGAAAAAAAGAAAAAAAGGAAAGACGAAAAAAGGGAAATATCTAGAAAGTTGGGAGCTTACTATTGCTCACTTAGTAACATATTAGTAGTTATACATGATTGATTTTGATATCTTTATTTTGATATGATAGAAGTGAAAAAGAATGATATTGGTACCGTGTATTTTTTGTAGATTTTATGGTTCCTTGCAATTTTTGTAAAAAAGCTTATGTTGATATATAATACGCGTTTTGATGAATATCGATATCTTTTAGCGGTATTTTTCTTCAACACTATATATATATTTTAGTTAGAGTTGTTATATTACATAATTAATTAATTTTATAGCTTATGTTCATAAAATATTTTAAAAATATAGAATATGAGTACAAATTACAAAACTGTGCGCCTCACTTCGCTAAGGTGCACGCCTTCGCCTTGCACCTAGGCACCAAGACCTCCTATCGCCTCAGTGTGCCTTGTGCCTTGTTAGACACTACTTAAGGCAAGGTTCCTTTTTTCAAAAGCGACACCGAACTATCCGCTAAGGCAGGGGTGTAAATGAATCGAACGGTCGATGAACTACTTGTGTTCCAAATCGATTAGGGCTCGTTTTGTTCATTATGAGGGCTCGATAGCTTATTGAGACAAGTTTGAGCAGGCTCGATAAGTTTAACGAGCAGAGTTCAAATATGGGGCTCTATTCATTAATATTCGCTAACAGTACGATTAACTACTTGTGTTCTAAATCCTCAAACAGCGTTGCGTAGAATATTTTATTCATTCGGCCATGTTGCTTTGTTCTGACTGAGCTGTACTGGTAAATGTAGACCTGAATCTATTAATCTTAGAGGACAACCAATGGCGTCGTTTGAGCATGGAGGATCATCAGCACCTGTTAAGACATCCCAAGATGCTGCAGTTGGTGCGCTTGTTCTTATGCTCAAGAAAGCCCCGCCTCTTGCAACCCAGTCTGCAAAAAACAGCGAAGATTGCGACTGTAAAGCCGAGAAACAACCGGTTCATCTGGGTACTGGTTCAAGCCTCTCGTTTTCCCGACACGCTATGTCAAAGACAACAGCTGAAGCATTTGAAGAGCTCCGGAGTTACAAAGAGATGAAGGTTTTGTTGCTGAGTAAAGAAAGTGCTTGTGAGAAGAGATCTCCTAAGGGCGATCCAAATAGATTCTGACATGTTATTCGTCTACTTGTTCGATCAATGAACCTTAACCGAAAAGACACTGGATAAATACGAGCAACAGAGAGGCATTATAGTAACAAATTGAAATCTCTGTTTTTTGATTTGTTATGATGTACAGGAACTTAATATGTGATTTTTGTTCACAGTACTGTACATATTTGACATATAGCAATGTGGTGTGACGGGGGTTGGGGTGGTAAAGGTGTTGCAAGAAATATTTCTGAGGAGCTAGTGTTGTAATTATGCTTTCGGTTGGTATTGAATATCATATGTTGAAATTGGAGGTATATTTTTGTACAGTAAAAAATGATAATGATTATTTATGTTAATATTTTTGTGTACTTTAGTGTATGTGTTGGGTTTCGTTTGTATATTTTTTACAGCGTCAATTTAGTGATTATATCGTGTGAAATACTTGTTCAAATTTCCGTCAAAATGTGTCAGACACGAATAATATCTTCTGATAAAATAATTTTATAATTTAAATATTGAGCATGAACTATGTCTAAAAAGTTATGTACAATGTTTTTATTTAAAGTAGGGGAGAAGCAGAACTTCAGAGGAGGATAATATTGTATATTTTAATCCATGATTTTGGTTATCAAATCTCGGTATTGTATTTGGTACGAGAGTCTTGAGAAACACAGCTAACCAAGCATGCTGAAGTCATGTATTGAGTGTTTTCTCCAGATGATACTTGAGGATGTGTTTATCGACTTTGATAAGTAGGGGTGTATTTGAGCCAAGCCGAGCTCGAGCTTGCGTGGCTCGTTTGCATTAAGCTCGGCTTGGGCTCAGCTCGAAGCTCGCCGAGCTCGCAAAGTTCAAGCTTGAGCTGGGCTCGTCAAAAACTCGGGCTTGGCTTGGCTCAATCTAAGTTTAGCGAGCTCGAATTAAGCTTTTAATATCTCGGCTCATTTAAGCTCAATCTAGGTTCGTTTAAGCTTGGGCTCTGCTCATTTAAGTTCAAATTCGACTTTATTGGTCATATTTAATCAAATATATTATATTAAAAAAAGGCTCGTTTAGGCTCGCGAGCTTACAAGCTCGAGCTTCACTAGGATCAGGCTTGGTTCGATAGGCTAAACGTGCTGGCTCGGCCCTGCTTGAGCTCAAAGCGAGCTGAGCCTTTCGAGTTTTACAACAAGCCAGCTCGTGAGGGCTCGCGAGCCGACTTGGCTCATTTACACCCCTAGGTTTAAGCTTGAAATGTTGGTTCCACTTTTGAACCACATGTATAATGGAGAGGAGTTGCTTCTCATAAACCGACAATTATAGATGTCAAACCCTTAGAATCTTACTAATATAAGCTATAGGATGACCATCTTATTGAAGAATTGCTCCTATAATGTTATTGTTTACATCATTTGCTACCACGGATATCTTCAAGTAATCGAGGAGCCCTACTAGAGAAGTATAAAGAGCTTGCTTCAATGGATTGAAGTGCACTTTTGCTGCGATGTACCAGCATAAAGCACAGTGTTCAGTTAATCCAAGAAATCTCTATAATCGTTCCAAGGTACTCGAAGTTGGCCAAGCCTTCACTACCTCAATTTTTCTTAATTTAGGTTGAAACCTCAAATTCTGAGATCAATCGAAGTTTTGAATCCTTTGAGTTGCAAAGAAACATTTTGTACGCTTGGTGCCATAGTCATGTCTGACATGGTGTGCGTGAGAGCGCCTTTGTGTGGCATACGCGCCACCCTAGCGCCCATGGGATGTCCCTGCACCTGTATGAGAGTCCCAATGTTGTGCATTACGTGCATGTCAGCGCCGAGTTGCGTCTCAACGTGAGGGTATGGGAGCCATGAACGCGTGAGCATAGTGTAGCGGATTATGTTGCAAGACACGTCCCAGGTTTTGATAGCTTGTAACTTTGGGATGTTGGTGTTGGACCTTATAGATGAAAGCTCCCTCATGATGGAAAACAAAGGTCGGTGAAGTCAGTTTGGGAATATGACGTCCCAAACTCTGAACATTGGGGCTTCAAGGAATTTTCTCTATGATGGGGGCGGGCCTCATTGCAGCCATGAGGGCGGCACAAGGACTACACGTGAGTAGGGCACTTTGTTGATACTGTGTTAGGGTCAATGGCCGGCTGTGCACGTTAATTGTCCAAGGAATGCTTGTGCCTTCATTTGAGCTGCTGGATGCATTGTTAAAAGTCTGCAGTAAGTGAGGTGCAACCTTTGCCTGGGGAGAGAACTTGCGATGCTCGAGCCCCTTTGTGAGTGACGGTGCACACCAGCCCTGTTTACAGGTTCTCATGAGTAGTGTAGCACTTGGATCGGGTCCATATCGCTTTACTTTTCTGCGTCTAACTAATCCAAAGAACATAAAGATATTATAATTGAAGTTTTCTTAATTTGAGCAAAAGCAGAATCCATGCACACACGCATGCACCCACGCATATATATATATATATATATATATATATATATATATATATATATATATATATATATAAAGCAAAGATGGATTCACCAAATGCATCAACCGTCGTCTCAAGGTGATTGATCTACATCTATTACAAATCAAAGATGGATTCACTAAATGCATCGACCATCGTCTCAAGGTGATTGATTGACATCAAACACCCGTGGTTTGGAATTTAGACTTACTCCCAAGTCAAAGTAAGTCCATTTATGCATGTTTATTTGATTTTGACTTTTGATAACCACACACACACACACATGTAAACACTAAACAAACTTGAGATAAAAAACTAAACGAGCAAACATACATTTTGGTAATCACAGTGGGAGGCTTTGATGACGCTTGTCCAAATATAGTGAGAAGTCAAAATCTAACTCTAGACCATAACCAAATGCTTAGAACTAGAAGAGCTACTGCTTTCATGGGCGAGGAGCCCAAAGTTTTGGCCTTAATTGGGCCACAACTTGAGCATCCTTTAAAACGAAAACATCCTTGAGGATGAATGCATCTATCTTAATGGCTATTCTCAAAAAAATTTATGGCCTCGCCTAAGAGAAGAATGCTAGCTGCTGAGGAAAAACTCGAGCAATCCCCGAGGGAACTCTTTGAGAAGCAACATGTTGAGACTGAACATACTCTTGCAGACCAATGTGACCAGATAGTACATAGGGAGATAGACTAATTCATGGTCGAGATGAATGTGACCTTATACTCTGCTGCTAATCTCATAGTAAGGGATGTGATTAGACATACTAATATCAAAGTTGAGCCCATCTTCCTGAGACAATTTGAGACCAATAATGGCCTTGTCTATGCAGTAAGAGAAGACCTTAGACAATTTAGGTCAAACGGTACCATAGGGAATCGAAGTTAAGTCGGATTTAGTTATTAATGAGCGGTTTAAATTGGGTTTTTGTTTGTTTAATTGATTGAATTAATAAAACTAACTATAAACTAAAGTTGTCAATTCAATTGAGGTTAGTTCAGGGAATGAATTCATAGGAGCTTCGTATCCCATCATTATATTCTACTATGACAATGATTTAGAAGGCTTGGGCTACAAGAAAAAGCCTTGTTTCATACTTAAAATAGGGCTTAGGGTGATGAACTAGTCTAAACGCATAACCTATCATATCACTCTACGTGTAGCATAGGTCATCTCATTAGCACTACTTAATTCTTACTCCTAATTCAATATTAACCCTAAATTAATCCTTAATAACCCATCTTGTCACCCTAGATGTAGCATGGATTATCTTAAAAGCACTAAAAACTTCCTTTGTTACTCTTAATTAAATATTAATTTGTATAAAATATTGTATTCTAGATTGGTACAACCTCAACTCTAACCACACGTGAAAATCAATTATGTTATGGTCTAGGCTACAAGCTCGTAGATAAATGCTAATAACTTGGAGAGCTTAGCATGGATACAAGAACACAAAAGAAAACCAAACAACAATCATAAATTCCACAAAGGGGTGCGGAAATAACATAACAAAATTATTGTCAAAAGCATAATATAGATCTGAGATACGAATGGCTACTCGTCTTTCATCCTAAACTAAAGGCATCCACTCCTCCATGGGAGTTTTACACATCATTAAAATCAATAAAAAAAGAATCAATGGAAAAACTTGGAAACTGAGACTCCCTCAATTTTCGTTGACGTTGTTATGATCTTTGATCCTCCTAGCACTCCGACCACCAGTGCTTCGGCGTTTAAGAACCCCTTAGATCTTGTAGCAGCTTCGGGAATGAGAGGAGGAGGGAAGACAAAGCAAAAGATGGGAAAAATAGGTCTCTCCCCTCTATTTATAGGTGCGGCGTGGTTGAGAACAAGCTCCGGGTGCCCCCTGATCGATCGGAAAAATCAGTCGATCGACTGGCCATCATTTGACAACTTGCGAACTTAACTTTACACGTGTGTAATGTTTGATCCATAAGGAGTTGCAAGCCAAATTATATACCAAATTAAAGCTCTCAAAGCGATCTATGTGATCTTAGTGGTTTCATTAGTGAAATGGGAAATTATTGGGTCATATATACTTTCCCTTTAACCTTTTGCAGTTTATAAACTTGACCGATTACCAAAATGCATGGTCAATCGATCTATGAGCCTAAGGAAAGACTCTTTTCGACTGAATATTAACATGATGGGTAATTTTTTCTCACATGTGCTTGGGTTTCATAGATTAGTCTTCAAATATGCCTCGATTACGCTTGATTCTGCCACTGTTCAGCCTTCATTTTCTCTGTTGCACTCCAAGCCTAAATGTACAAAACACACATATAAAAGCTGAATATGTTACAGAAATGAGAAATAAAATATGAAAACATAAGGTACATCAACATCCCCAAACCCACTACTTGCTTGTCCTCAAGCAAGATTCAGCTCAAACTAGCTAAAGATGGAAAATTTTAATCGAGCATGTAATGGCAAGAATTACTTGTGCAAAATATTTTCAAGCATATTTGAAGGTGTACCTGACAGTAGAGAATCTTTATGTAATGTTATTATTACACTAGTTTCGACTCATGTTCTCGTGATTCAAGTCGTTTTACTAGTGAGTGAGTTCAAACCCTGTCTTCCCATTTTCTTATCCCAAACCCTTCAAATTTAAAATGAATAGAGAAGATAATTAAAGGAATTAATTATCCTAAAAATCACCCCTAATCAATAAAGAAATCTCAAGGCTTCTTGTTTCTTTCTTGTTTTCTTCTTCCCTTGTTTTTTCTTTTTGCTAAAAGTAACTCATGACCAAGCATGTATCCTTAGGACCCATGTAGCGAGTTTTCAGCCGGTGACTCCAGATCCAGTTGGCTCAAGGCACTGAGTGAAGAGCACTTCTCAGACCGAATGGCACGAGTCAAAGGAATCCACAACCTGAGCTGTTACTAGCACATACCTTAAAAATATTTCATTCACATGAGGCATTGGTGCTTATTAAAGTGTTAAAGAAGTTGATTCTTCTTAAGCTTTCACTGTGGCCCATGTAACTTTTAAAACACCTTTGGTAGAGGTTATTCCCTTAGACTAGTTCATTAGCCTAAGCCTTAAATTAAGTGTTAACCCAAGTTCAGTGCTTGTAGCCTCAGCCCCTCTAAATCATTGTCATAATGAAGTATAATGATACGAATCGAGTTACGCTACCCTGAATTCGTTACCTAAACTACCATTAATTGACTTGACACCTTTACTTTATAGTTAGTTTTATTAATTTAGTTAACAAATCATTCAACCCAAACAAAAACCGAATTTCAATTGCTCATTAGCAACTAAATTTGACTTAACTTCAATTCCCTGTGGATACGACACCCGTATCCCTGACTAACTACGAGGATCTCCAACGCTTGCGAGTAGGCGGTTTTAAAACATCCTTTAAAACTACATCAAGTATTTAGCACCGTTGCTGAGGAATCGATAGGCTAAGTAGATTTAGGTATTAATGAGTTTTTTTTTATGTTTATTTATTTAGCTTGACTCTTGGGTTGTGGTCAAAGTGAATTCAACTTACTTTTGTATTGTATGCACGGTAGATGCTCACTCAATCTAAAACTATTTCCTTATGTTCCGGAAATTGAGTTGGCTCTATCTACCTTGAGGCAATACAAAGTAAGTGCGAATACACTAGAAACCATGGACGATAATGCATCATGCACGATTGCGGACCTCTTTATTCCCCAAACATATGTAGCCCTCGCCGGAGTTGCATAATCTGCCGTGGGTAACGCCAACTTCGAACCTAAACGTGGGATCATCAACATGCTTCCTACTTTCTATGGGAAGCTAATTGAGAGCCCATACGAGCACCTTGATGCACTCACTGAAATTTATGAAACTTGCCACTATCAAGGTGTCTCGACTGATGCTGTTAAATGCCTTTTTCCATTTTCATTAAAAGTCGTAGCTAAGAGGTGGTTTTAATCCCTTCCGAGGGGTGAAATCACCACTTGAAATGACCTGCAAAAAAACTTCCTAATCAAGTATCCTAAGGCCAAAACTGTGGTTGTTAGGTGTGCGATCAACAGTTTTGAACAAAAAGATTAGGAGCAATTTCATGAAAGTTGGGACAGGTTTAAGGAATTCCTTAAAAGCTGTCCCCACCACGAGTCACCCAAGTGAGCTCTTGTTCATAGTTTTTATGATGGTCTTACAGCTTCTAACAAGTAGATGGTTAATGCTTCGATAGGGGGAGCCTTTAACCAACAAGATGAGGACGAGGCATGGACGTTGCTTGAGCGCCTTAGCGAACACTCCCTCGACTAAGCCTCTTCTGAGAGGGTGGTTAGAGGGAGACACGCGATGTCTACAAAGTAGAGCCTAACAATGATGTTAACCTTAGACTGGATGCCCTTAGTAGTAAAATGGACTAGATTATGAATTTACATGTGAATTCTACAAATGTGCGCGCAGTCAACGCAACTAAGGCATCAGGTGGTACTGCTCTATGTGGCATTAGTTTGAGCGAGGATCATTCTATTCTTGATTATTTATATGCGTCTCAATTTCTCGAATGCGTGTTGAACCAAGTTTATGCAGCTCAAGGATATTTAAGAAATAATGAGTCATTCTCCAACACCTACAATCTCAAGTGATGCAATCATCCAAACTTCTCGTGGAAGCAAAACGCCAATTAGGATCAACCCCATAAGACAACAGAATCCTAGTTTTGTAGGTAATGCACACTTTCCCACCTTTTTAGGAGGGGAAAGGTATAATTCTCAACCCAACCACCCTATTTTACATTTTACACCCCCCAACGCGCCCCCCCCCCCCCCCCCCCCCCCCCCCCCCCACCCCACACGTCCAGTATATTATTTACAATTCGAAGGACCGTATGCTCTAATTCATGGAGGATACTACACAAATGGTCCTGTCCCATTCCCAGTCGATTGTAAAATTAAAGGATCAAATAGGACAATTGACCCAAGCACTTCATAAGCAAGAGAAAAGGAGATTCCCTTCCCAGCCTCTCATAATTCTAACGGAGTCGACTAGTTCTCACCCCCAACTTGCTTACTCACAAGCAAATCAAGGTTATATCAGTGTTTGGAGAGGGGAACATAAGGGATGTGGAGGTCGAGGTTGAAAAAAAGAGCACGGACTCCTTCCCCACTACTGATGGAGAGGGACCATAAGATAGGGCATATGAACCTGCTGTCCCTTTCCCTTTGGCCCTTATAGGACTGAAGGAAAAGGACGACCCAAAGAGGGTCAAGCTCATAGATGTGTTTAAGGACGTGAAAATCAACTTACCGTTAATTGATGCCCTTAAGCACATTCCTATGTACATCAAGTTTCTCAAGGACCTTTACATGAAAATGAATCGTGCCAAGGCGCACACTCCGAAAAAGGTTCGACCCACCGAGAAGGTAAGTAGTATTCTAGCGATGGCAGCCCTGACCAAGTTCAGAGATCCTAGGGTCTTTGCTGTTTCATGCTTAATCGAGGAGCGATACAATAGTCGGGCCCTTTTAGACCTAGAAGTGAGTGTCAACCTCATCCCTTACTCGATTTTTCAGGAATTGGGTATAGGAAACCTTAAGCCAACTAGTGTTACACTTCAATTGGCTGATAAGATAGAGCATTTCTCTCAGGGGTTAGTGGAGGATGTACTTGTCAAGGATGACAAGTTTTTCTTTCCTATAGATTTCATTGTCTTAGATAGGGACCCTGTTCCTGGGAAGAAGAACAGTACTCCTATTATTCTAGGCATACTGTTCCTAGCAATGGCCGATACTGTGATTCACTGTAGGATGGGAGTGTTAGAGGTTTCTTTTGGAAACCTCAAGGGCAAATTGAAGATCTCGAACAATGTTCGACACCTTAAGATAGAGGATGAGCTAGAGTGCTGTAAGGTTGATGGTATTGACCTTTTGGTCATCGTTCCTACAAGTTCAACCTGATTTCTATGGAAGGCATTGTCCCAGATTTTGGTTTACATTGCGCTCTACACTGCATCCGGCTGAATATGTTAAACTTAGCGCTCACCCCCATTTATGTTTGATTTGTCATGTAGTTTGCTGTGCAAATGGAACTCTCTTTCTTTTGCAAGTCCTTTGACTATCCCTTTCATGCTAACTTTGTTTCACTTTTATTAAACACTTGTACGGTTCATATTTCTAATGCTACTAACAAGTTTGTTTAGTATTCTATCTTCTATGTCTTCTTTTTGGATTTGCTTTGCACGTGTAGATGAATATGTCATACCCGAGGTAGTCTCTGTTAGGAATGGTTTCCAAAAATTACAAATTTGTCTTGTAAATGTTAGTTTAGGAATGAATAAAATTAAAGTTTCAGTCGTTTCCTTGTTAAATCTGTGTGAGCAAGTATTTATACTACATGTGATTTTCTTTTTAGTAACATCCATGAGATGGGTGTAGTCCTTAGACTACTATTTACATGTTTCTTCCAAGTGGTGTATGAGACTTACTCACAAATAGACTTAGAACAAATGGTATAGATTGTTGTTTGGAAAACTCGTAGCTAAATATAAGTTTGGACCACTTATGTGCTAAAACTATAACGTGACACTTTAGATGACTTGTCTTGGTCATGTAGATGGCGATCCAAAAGTGTTGCGTTGTTGTGTCTAACAAGAGAAATGCACTGAGTTGGACCATGTGAGTTGCATGTTTCTAGACTACTATAAGAGATGAGTGATTCATGTTGTACTGTTTGAACTACAACTATAAATCCTAAGAGTATTATGGACTTGTTCATGGAACGTTAGTTACTTTGGTGTACTATAAATAAGAGCTAGACAAATGACTTAATTCCCACATACACTGAGTAGCGGCGTGAAGTGTGACACGGATCAGGTATTTGATAGAGAATCCATAGTCTCTTATGAGATACAGATTTCCCCTTAGTTGATTCGCAATTGTTTGAATGACTCGAAATTTTTGGCTAAAGTACTCCAAATGTTTGACATTTGAATTTATACTATGAATATGTTTAAGTATAAACGAATTATTCAGTGAAGAGTGTGTCGGTAACTAATGGAGAAGCTGTGAGAAGGATAATGGTAGATGTTATATTTATTCTTTGTCATGGACATCTAGTGGAGGGGTTATTGTCATTAATAAAGTCCATTTGGGAGATATCGAATAAAGGATTTAAGTTTAGAGTGCAGTGAGATTTATTTAGTAGAATTAAGTTTCATTAAATGGTAAATTAATTTTATCATGAGATGGTAATTAATTTAACCTATTTGGAGCTAGATTTAAATTGTCCTTGAGGTCCCTGGGCAAGCCTCAGCATTTATTGCCATCGGAAAAATTTTTAAGAATTCATGAGATGAATTATTTGTTCTTGAGATGAGTAAATTTAATTTTTCAAACATTATTAATGAGATGAATAAAAGTTGAAAACTATAAAATAATTTTATTTCAAATTAAAATCATAAGATGAATTTTTACGTGGAGGAAACAAAGAAAAAAATCGCAAAATCCCTAACCCAGATCGCGATCCGCGTATTCGTGGATGGGTCAACTAGGCAGCAGGGGAGATCTACATGCCCCAGCACTAGCCAATCAGGCCTCACTACGTGGTGCCCGGAATCAACTCAAAAGGCGATTTTTTCCCTGGGTAAAACACAACGTTTTGTTCTTTAGTCTAATCAAAAATACGCGTTTTGCTTTATAACTAAGAATCTCACATTGAAAAATTGGTTTTTTTCACTCCGGTATACTACTATAAATAGAGGTACGTAATCCAAAGGTTTGGCATCTGTTCAAAATTAAGGGTTTTAGAAAATATTTACTTTCGGGGACCCAAATGGAGAGAAAATTTTCCATTGAAAATTTTCTTAGTTTAATATTTTTCGGAGCCCACTCTCTGGGGGGTTCGAGGTCATTGCGCAGAAGGCAGCTGGGTCTCAGTTTTTTCGGCTTTCTTAGAGTAATTTATTATTTGTTCTGGTATTCTTATTATGGAGCAATTTTGGGTATATTCTTCTTTCATTCTCTTTTAAGTTTTCACTTTTCTATTTATCTACAGCTTTTCTTATTATGCCTGATATAAGTTTATGTTATTGTTAAGAATGTATTAGAGTAGAGGCCTGTAGATTTAAATTAGAAATTTAAATCTGTAGATTTAAAATAGAAATTCTAAACCCTTCCACCACGTTAAATTTATTAAATTACAGAAAAAATTTTGAAATTCATCCCAACAATTAGTATCAGAGTCAGCCTCTGATTACATTCATAATATACATGAATAGGTATAATAAGATCCAAATAAATAGACTTGTGATTTAATAAAATAGAGATTTTATTAAGAAGGAAAGATGGTTTAAAACAACGATTCAAATTGCTTAAATCGTTAACAAATTAATAGTTAATTAGATTGTTTAAAGTTAACGGTTTAAATTATTTAAATCGTTAATGAATTAATAGTTAATTCATATTAGTCAAATCAAAATTTGAACTTATGTTTTTCGTATAATGAGATTGTGCATATTCAATTATGATTTTTGAAATAGGTTAAAATTAAACTAATGAGATTCAATTAATTTTATGAAATTAGATAAAATTAATCTATTGAGATTAGATTCAATATTGATTTGCGAAATCAGATAAAATTGATCTTATGAGATTATATTCAATTTTTTTTAAATTACTTGTTTTAATTTTTTTTATATCTAACGCTGACATCAGGTCGATGCTTGATGTTAGAAATTAAAAAAAATATTTAAAAAATATTTTTAGGATGTGTAGACGTCAGTACTGGTCTACATAATAATTAAAAATTAATTTTTTTTAATTAACTTAGTTTCTCATAATGAGATTCTAAAATAGATTATAAGATAATTGAAAATGTAACCCGACATTGTTTTAAATTAAAATTAATTAATTGTATTAGTTAATTTAAATTTTAGAATGAGATTCTAAAGGATATTATGAGAAGTGGTGTAAGAAGTGGTGTGTTTGGGTCATTATTGCATGCGTGATAGTACAGTTTAGGGGATACCTAACTTATTATGTATGCTAAAATAAAAGAATAGATATCAATACATTATACATGACTCGTGTTAGACAGTTATACAATTGTTTACATTTACAGTGTTTTTGAAATGGCTGCGACTGGTGCACTTCGTTCAATTATGAAAGACAATACTTTAACTGGATCGAATTACTTCACTTGGAAAATGAGCTTGGAAATAGTATTAATACATGAGGGTCATAAGTTTGTTCTCACTGATGCTTGACCTATGATGCCGGCTAACAATTCTATAACTGCTGTTAAAGAGTGTTATGAACGCTAGAATAAAGCTAATGATTTAGCCCGATGTTATATTTTGGTATTTATGGCCAATGTTCTCAAGCATCAGATGCTTGAGATGGAAACAACAGCTGAGATGATCAAACATTTAAAGGAAATGTTTGATTGTCAAGATAGGGCGGCTAGGCAAGAGTTCATGAGAAAGCTCTTGAACATGAGCATGTCAGAAGGGTCTCTAGTTTAGGAGCACGTCATGAAAATGATCATGTGCTTGTTTGAGTTGGAGATTCTAGGTGCTAAGATTGATAGTCAGTCTCAACAGGACATCATCCTTAGCACTCTGTCCAGCTCTTTTACTCAGTTCAGGCTCAACTACACAATAAATACAACAACAACAACAACAGTCCTAGTGCCACAGGGGCTCCCACACGAAGCAGGGTCAGGGGGGTGGATGTACGCAGCCTTCCCCCTTCCGGGTGGAAGAGAGGCTGTTTCCGAGGACCCTCATCCTGAAGAAACTACATAATAAAGAATAAAGATTATTCATTGCCTTAACTGATGAAGGTGCTGCAGGTAGTAGAGGGTGTGATGTGAGCCAAGGAGAGTGTCCACTTGATTCAGGTATCAAGGGCTAGTGAGAGCAAGCAGAGCATGAGACTGACTGGAAAGAAAGGCAAAGACAAGGTTGCTAGTGTAGCAACTCAGCCTAACAAAAAGCCAGCAAGTGGAAAGTGTTTCTTTTATGGAAAGATGGGCCACTGGAAGAGGAACTACACAAAGTACATAGATAGTCTTTCTGTAAAGACTGCTAAGCCATCTGGTGAAGGTATGATGATATCTCACCTTGTTGACTCATGCGTAGTTAAGAGTCCACCAGGTTCCTAGTGCGTGGACTCAAGTTCAATTGACCATATCTGTAATATGTTATAGGGGCTCAGGCTAACCAGTAGGCTGCATGATGGGGAGCTGTACCTGATGGGGAGATTTAAAGGATTGTTTATTTGTATCTGCACTGAGAAGGAATTTGATTCATGTGTTTCATTTTTTGAATAATTGTTATTCAGTTAATGAAGGTTGTGAACCTATTATTATGCAAAATAAATTGTTTATTTGCAAAGGTACATTTGTCGATGGATTATTTATGTTATTTATGGATCAAAACTCTAGTATTTGTTTAAATGAATTTAACATAAGCTCACTTGTTAAATCTCCCAAAAGAAAACACCATGAATGGGATAATGCCTACACAAGGCACCACCGTTTAAGGTCACATGAATTCGAATAGGATCCAAAGGCTACTTAAAGATGGACTGATAGAGTCTTTAGACTTGAAGTCATTGCCAGTCTGTGAATCTCGCATAGAAGGTAAGATGACCAAGTCTATCTTTAAGAGAAAAAGCAACAGCATTGGTGACTCACTTGTGCTGGCTCACACATATGTATGCGGACCAATGAATGTTTAGGCAAGAGGTGGATATGAGTACTTCATCAAATTGATTGATGATTACTCAAGGAATTGATATGTTTACCTAGTGAGACATAAGTTAGACTCTCAAAGAGTACCGAACTGAAGTTGAAAAGCAATTACGTAAACAAGTTAAGTCACTTCGATCAAATCGAGGTGGCAAATATATTTCGGGTAACTTTTTGGATTTCCTAATTGCTACAAAATGGACTGAGATTTCAGCTTTCTGCTATGGGTGCACCAAAGCAGAATGGTGTTGCAAAGAAGGAATAGGACATTGTCTGAGATGGTAAGGTCCATGATGAATCATGCTACTTTACCAATCTCTTTTCGGGGTAATCCCAAAAGAACATGGGTGGTATTTTCTACAGTCCTTCTGATCAAAAAGTTTTTTTTTTTGTAAATGTAAATGCAAAATTTTTAGAGGAGGGTTTTTGTAAGAAAACCACAAAAACAAAAGCAAAGTAGTGTTAGAAGAGTTAAAAGAAAAATGATGCTAATTCTAAACGGCTAGATACAACTCGTGATACAATGGATGCATTAGATGCACCTACTGATAGGGTCGAGAATGTTCCAAGTGCACGAGAGCCTAGGCATAGTGGGAGGATTATTAGGGCACCTGACAGGTTCATGGCAGGATCCTTAATGGTTGACCGTGACAATTGAATCTAATCCTCTCAGCTACAATGAAGCAATTAAAGACAAGGATGCGAACCATTGGGTCTTAGCCATGAAATTTGAGAGAGGATCTATGTATTCTAATCAGGTCTAGGATCTTATAGATGTGCCTATTAGCATTAAGCTCATTGGTTGTAAATGGGTATACAAGAGGAAAAGAGGAGTGGACAGGAATGTAGAGACCTTCAAGGCAAGACTGGTTGCTAAGGATTTTACCCAAAAGGAAGGAATCGATTATGATGATACCTTCTTACCGGTAACCCTGCTAAAGTCCATAAGGATACTCCTATCTATTGCAGCTCATTACGAGATTTGGGAAATGGAAGTCAAAATGGCCCTTTTGAATGGTCGTCTTAAAGAAGACAACTATATGGTGCAGCCAAATAGTTTTATTGGCGAAAATCAGGAGCATAATGTATGCAAACTAAATAGGTCCATATATGGACTAAAACAAGCATCACGCTCATGGAATATTAGATTCAATGAAGCGATTAAGTCTTATGGCTTTGAGCAATTGGTTGACGAACCATGCGTGTACGAACGACATCAATCAAAAGTAGTGACTTTCTTAGTATTGTATGCCAATGACATACTACTCATTGGGAATGATGCAGGGGCGTTCTCAACTGTAAGAATTTGGTTGTCAAGTAAGTTCAATTATATGCTGATCTTTCAGAGTGACAAGCTGGTTTCAGTTGGCTATACTAATTCTGATTTCCTATCAGATAGAGATGCCAGATGTTTGATGTCTGGGCATGTCTTTACCCTTGGAGTAGGAGCAATTAGTGGGAGAAATGTCAAGCAGTATTGTATTGCTGACTTCACCATAGAGGCTGAATACGTTGCAGCTTCAGAAGTTGCAAAAGAGGACATGTTGGTTTAGATAGAATAATTGACTTAGTAGCAAGGGATGGATATAAAGGTTGTAATAAATTGGATTTAGGATAAATGGGAGATTGTTAGGAGTTGTGTCCTAAAAATCTAAATTTGTCTAGTAAATGTTGTTTTATTAATGAATAAAATTAAAGTTCTAGTCATTTTCTTGTTAAATTTATGTAAGCGAGCATTTATAATGCATGTGATTTTCCTTTTAGTAACATGCATGAGATGGATGTAGTCCTCATACTGTAATTTATATGTTTATTCTAAGTGGTTTATGAAATTAACCTATAGATAGACTTGGAAAAAATGGTGTGGATTGTTATTAGAAAAACTCGTAGTCAAAGACAAGTTTGGACCACTTGTATGCTAAGACTATAACATGACACTTTAGATGCCTTCTCTTGGTTATGTAGATTATGATCCAAAAGTGTTATATCGGTGTGTTTAATAAGAATGATGCACTGAGTTGCCTGTTTCTAGACTACCATCGGAGATGAGTGATTCATGTTGCGCTGTTTGAACGACAACTCTAAATCCTGAGAGTATTCTGGACTCGTGCTTGGAACCTTAGTTACTTTGGTGTACTATAAATAAAATCAAGACAAATGACTTAATTCCCACATACACTGAGTAGTGGCGTGAAGTGTGACAAGGATCAAGTATTCAATAGAGGATTCACAATCTCTTATGAGATACAGATGTCCCCTTAGTTGATTCGCAAGTGTTTGAATGATTCGGAATTTTTGGCCAAAGTATTCCAAGTGTTTGACATTTGAATTTATACTATGAATATGTTGAAGTGTAAAAGAATTATTCAGTGAAGGGTGAGTCGGTAACTAATGGAGAAACTGTAAGAAGGATAATGGTAATAGTTATATTTATTCTTTGTCATAGACATCTAGTGGAGGGGTTATTGTCATCAACACAGTCCATTTGGGAGATATCGAATAAAGGATTTTAGTTTAGAGTGCAGTGAGATTTATTTAGTAGAATTAAGTCTCATTAATTGGTAATTAAATTTTATCATGAGATGGTAATTAATTTAACTCATTTGGAGCTAGATTTAAATTGTTCCTAAGATCCCTATGCAAGCCTCTGTATTTATTACCATCAAAAAATTATTAAAGAATTCATGAGATGAATTATTTGTTTATGAGATGAGTAAATTTAATTTGCCGAATATTATTCATGAGATGAATAAAAGTTACAAATTTATAAAATAAAATATTTTTTTAAAATTAAAATTCATAAGATAAATTTTTACATGTGAGAAACAAAGAAAAAAAAAAATTGCAAAATCACCAACCTAGATCCCGATCCTTGTATTCGCAGATGGGGTCGCGCGTTGGGCGACACCAGGGCAGATCTGCGTGCCCCGGTGCTGGACAATCAAGCCTCGCCACATGGCACGCAAAATCAACTCAAAAGGCAACTTTCCCTGGGTAAAACGCATCATCTTGTTCTTTATTTTAATTGAAACAATGCGTTTTGTTTTATAACTGTGAATCTCACATCGAAAATTTGGTTGTTTTTCACTTCGGTATATTATAATGAATAGAGGTACCTGTTCCAAAGGTTTGGCATCAGTTCAAAATTAAGGATTTTATAAAGTATTGACGTTCGAGAACCCAATTGGACAGAAAAATTTCCGTTGAAATTTTTCTTTCCTTGGTTTATTATTTTCGGAGCCCGCTCTCTGGGCAGTTCGAGGTCATTGCATAGAAGGCAGCTAGTTCTCAGTTTTCTTGGCTTTCTCGGAGTATGTTATTATTCATTATGGTTTTCTCGGAGTATGTTATTATTCATTATTGGCCTGTAGATTTAAATTAGAAATTTAAATCTTTAGATTTAAAATTAGGAATTTTAAATTAACTTTAGATTTTAAATTAAGAATTTTAAACCCTTCCGCTGCGTTAAATTTATTAAATTAGGGAAAAAATTTTGAAATTCGTCCCAATAGTCTCTTTCCTTTCCTTGCTTGTATTTACTTTCATTGATTTGCATTGAGGGCAATGCAAGGCTTGAGTTGATGGCATGTATGCTATGCACTTTTGATTGTCCTTTTCGCACATTTTGGCTTAAATTAGCTAAGTTTTTACATGGATTAGCATAGAATTATGGTGACTTTCATTGAAGTTCAAATTTGAGATGTGCTAGACAGTTAGAATATTTATGTAATAAGATTATTCCTAGATCTGATTGTTGATTATGTATTTTTGTCTTTTAACTAGTTGGAGAGACTACTACCTTTCCCCCTTAATCTTCTAACAAATTCTAAATTTTAAAGTTGTAATAGCGTAAATAATTTTAGGACTATGAATGTAGCTCTTTACTCCTAACAATGTTGAAATCAATAGTTTATCTCTTTATTTTGAGTGTTTCTATTATAAAAAAAAAAAAAAAGAATGGCACCAATGCCTGTTCAATTAGGTAAGTACACATGACTTGTTGGTTCTTGTAGCTCTTGTGTCTCGAGTAAGTAAGCTCATATGGGTGCCTTAACTCCTAGCACCTTGAGCGAACTGGATCAGAAGCTGCTAGCCAAAAGCTCGTTATACGGGCCACAGGAAAAGCTTAAGAAGAATCAAATTCATGAAGTCACTTTAATAAGCACCAATGCTTAATACCAATGAAATATTATTAAGATATGTGCTACTAACGGCTTAGGCTGTGAATTCATCTGACTCAAGCCATTAGAGTTTGCACCCTAATTTCAAAAAGGGCTCGGACGATGAAATTTTAGGAAAAGTGCCACGTGCTCAACGCGTGAGGTCCACCTCAAGGCAAGTCTGGCCTTTAAGTGCTAAAATAACGGTGTCTCAAGCCCAGCATCCTAGAGAGATGATTACCTTAACATGGGCATCAACCACTCAAGGACCCGAGATGGTTGAAGGGTAAAAGGGGCTCGAGTTCGCGGGACTACCAAGGAGGCTGCAAGATAGGTGGTTTCTAAGCTCGAGATGGTTACCTGCAGCGCAATCTCAAATACTTGGGCACTAAGCTTATTCCAAGAGGACGTGGGGCTTCTAAAAGAGACTTCCAATAAGATTACGGATGTGGGCATCGAGGAATTCCCTCCAACATTAAATAAAGGACACGTTCATTGATATTTTACCTATACAAGACTAAACTCAGTGGCCTGACGTGGGAAGAGTTGCCAGAAAATTAGGAGCAGTAGTTATTTTCCATTTTCTATAAATAAAGGACTTTGCATCAGTCCAAAAACAACAACAACATAATACAAAACTTCATCATGTTTTCTTTACATCAAACTTGTGCTCTTTTCTTAGGAGCAGCATACTTAGCATAGCTTAGCTTATCGTAGAACTTACTGTACTTGCTTCATCAGTAATACAGTTCCTCAGACTTCAGGTATGAACTTCCAGTTTTAATTTATTTCCAATTTTCAACGAGTTAAGAATTGAGGCTTTAGTTTTAGTCTTTGATGGCCAAGGCTTGACCTTAATTGTGTTGGTCTTAACACTACTGTCACTGCTGGATAAGTCAGGTGAACTTAGGTTCACGCCACTATTTAGTGCTTTGACTGCCAAGGCTTGACCTTGATTGTGTTAGTCCTCATTTAGTGACCTGAATACGGTTTGCTCCACCTTAATCTTGTTAGACCTTAAATCATTCAAGTTATTATAAGTCAAGGGTGCCAGGCTTAAAAACCTAATTGACTCAGGCTTGTAAGTGAACTCCTAAACTCTTGGGTTTGTCTCCATCCCAATTCCTGACTTCTAAGTGTACAAGAAAAGGTGTCTGCAGGCCATGCTCCATCACTATAACTTCCATTTGAGCTTGGTCCATATCCTGTTATTTTCGATCAATATATATATATATATATATATATATATATATATATATATATATATATATATATATATATATATATATTTAAAGTCTTCTTGATTGAAGTATAAGCTGAACTCATGCTATTTCTGAAATCAAATACACTAGCATACCATAACCTTTTATTCAAAAATGGTGAGTGGTTGAGGTCAAAGACGTGTGGTTAGTATTTAGACTCGCTCCTTAGTCGCGGTGAATAGGGGTGTTCAAAAAATCCGTAACCAAAATACCAAGCTGAATTTCTGAAATACCGACCCAAAAATGCAGTTAACCATACCGAATTTATGGGTCTAATCTAATTGAATAAATTTGAGGTATTTAGGACGGTAACGGTTAGTAATTTTGTCCATTTTGGTTGACCGATTTACCGAAATATTATATATTATGTAAATGTTTTTACATATTCATAATATTACACTATTCACTCAGTATGTATTTAAGGAACATACCCAGTGCCTCAAGGGCTCCTGCCTACGCAGGGTCTGGGGGGGCGCTGATGTACGCAACCTTCCCCCTTCAGGGTATTAATCTGAAGAGAGGCTGTTTCTCTGTGCACCCAACCTGAGGGTGAGGACTTCCCAGAAGGTCACCCATCCTGGTACTACTCTCGCCCAAGCACGCTTAACTTCGGAGTTCTAATTGGATCCGGTGACGGCGTGTTGGTGCCCTCTTTGGTCACTCAGTATGTATTTCTAGTATATAAATCACTTCCATAATCCATGATCAATTTTACCTTTTTTCCTCAATTCGTCTCTTATCATCGAATATTTGTGCTCCATTATTATATCCCAAATACTAACTTGTTTTTTTTTTTTTTTTTTTTTTTTGGGAAGTCGGCGAAATATATAGATGAAATGAAAAATAGTACAAGCTACAAGGGGCATACCCCAGGACACGGCCGAAGCCTACAAATATGCAACAATGTCAAACATAGTCCAGACAGAGTCCATACAAAAAGCAACCAAAGTACAACTAAGGGACAAAGACGAAACTAAGGCGCAAAACCCCATTGCCGAAGCAAGGAGGAGTGGCAATGAGCTCCTCTGAACGAGGGAGCAGCAAGTAAGCGGCTCCTGACCAAACCCGCAATCTCCTCTCATACGGCTGCAACTGATCTGGACTGAGAACACTGAACCTGAAGGTTGCGCTCATGCCAGATAGTATACACAGTCACAGAGAGGCAGAGTCAAGCGATGATATTGCCAATCTCTTGCCCCCTGAGATGCTGAGCAGCCCAAGTGACGAGGTCGTCCCAAGGAAGGGTAGACCAAGCGATAGATGTACTCGGAGTGACGGAGCTCTAGACCGAGGAGGAAAAAGAACAGGCGAAGGAAAGGTGCTCATGGGTCTCATCAGCAGAGCCGCAGAGAACATAAACACTCTGAACCTCCAGTGCTCCGAAGTGCAGAAGTCGGTCCCGGGTCCAAAGTCGCTTCCGAGAAGCGAGCCAGAGAATGAAGGAGTGCCTCGGTTTATGCATCTAAAATCACGGAAGGTGATGAATAGTGTCCTCCTCTCTCCTACTCCGCAACCTCTCCCAGGCGGACTTGGTGGTGAATTTCCCCAAAGGGTCACCCAACCACCAGATGGAATCCGTTATACCAGTCCGTGGGCTGAAAACAATCGTGTCCCAGATGGGGCGGAGCTCCAAACAACCCTGTGGGAATCTCCACTGACCACCCTCAATGATGGATGAGACCCGGGAATCCCAATGAAGTCCAGAGGAGGTGAGCAGTCGAATAGGAAAGCGCTCCAAAAGACAACCACACGACAGCCAATAATCAGTCCAAAGGGCAGTGTCAAGGCAATCGCCTATGACATGATAGATCACAGCAGAGCAGAGGCGGCGGACCGATAGAATCTGACGCCAACACTAGGAAGCTGAACTCGTCGCCCGAATAGTCCAGAAGCTCCTCCCTCGAAGCTGGTTCAAATGAACCCAGCGCGGCCATAGCGAGGAAGGGTCAGAAAGGAGGAACCAGATATGCTTCATAATCGAAGCCTGGTTCCACTCAGCAAGATGACGGAGTCCAAGGCCTCCCTCCCACCGAGGGTAACACAAATGCCTCCAAGTAACCTTCGCCACACCAACCCCACCCCCCCGCGGCGGGGCCAATGAAGATCCTCTCCAAAGTAACGTCGCTAGAGTCAACTCGATCTTCCTGATCACCGTCTTCAGGAGCATGAAGATCGATGACCAGTAGACCTAAATGGCGAAAAGAATAGATCAGATAAGCTGCAGTCGACTGGCATACGATAGAGAACGGGTGGTCCAAAGCCGTATACGAGAGAGAATGCGATCCAGTAGTGGCTTGCAGTCAACGTACCGTAGTCGAGAAGTGATAAGTGGTACTCCCAGATATCGAACTGGACATTGCCCAAGGCTAAAGCCTAGAACACCCAGAATGTCCCGCAGAGTCGCAGAGTCCACCCCTCCCAGAAAAACTGAGCCCTTTGCTGCATTCGAGGATAGCCCCGAGAGTACAGCAAAGCGATCCAATGCCCAACGAACAACGGATACACAACCCATATCACCCTGAAAGAAGATCATCAGGTCATCAGCAAAACACAAGTGTGTCAACCTAGTACGACGACAGCACGAATGATAGTGAAAAAGCGGGTCATCGATAGCACGGTGAAGCAAGCCTCGAGACCCTCCATAGTGATAACGAACAGATAAGGAGAGAGAGGGTCACCCTGGCGTACACCTCGGCTGGAGCGGAAGAAACCCTGGAGTTCGCCATTGATGACGACAGAAAAGCGGGCTGTAGAGAGGCACTCGCAGACCCAACCAATCAGGACCTCGGGAATCCCCATACTCCTCATACCGACTAGAATAAAATCCCAATGAACAGTGTCAAAAGCTTTGCGAATATCAACCTTCAGTGCACAACGAGGCGAGACCTGAAGGTGATAATCGCGCATTAACTCTTGTGTCAAAAGGATGCTGTCAGAGATCCAACGGCCTGGAACAAACATTGTCTGGGCATCGTCAATTAGCCCGGGAAGGACACTCCTCAACCTATTTTCAATGATCTTAGTGATACACTTATAGATCACATTGCAACAGGAGATAGGGCGGAAGTTGCCAAAAGTGGAGGGAGTCTCCACTTTAGGCACTAGACATATCCTGGTGGTGTTCAGGGCACCCAGCATGCGCTCTGAGACTAAGAAAGACTGCACGGCCCTAATCACTGCTCCACATCCCAAGCCCTCTTAAAAAAGAGGGAGGTGTAACCATTAGGCCCCGGGGCCCTGTCATCACATATGGAAAAGAGAGCATCTCGAATCTCAACTGCGGAGATCACGGAAGTCAGAAGGCGAGCCTGGTCCCCAAAGATGTGAGCCTCAAAAATGTCAAAAACATCCTCAGTCAGCGGACCACCTGGCTCAGTCAACAAGTCCCAGAAGAAAGAAACCCGGCACGAGAGATCAACTGCGGATCATAGGTCCTCACGCCATCCGAACGCACAATCGACGAGATCCGGTTCCGGGCCTGTCGATGGAGAACAGATCGATGGAAGAACCGAGTGCTCTGGTCCCCGAGCAAAAGCCACTGAACATGTGACTTCTTACTGTAGAACGCCTCCTCATCCCGACACAAAGCGGAATACTCACGAAAAAGACGGCGCTCCTCTAGACGGAGAGCAGGAATCTCAGGGTCCTCATCCAAGGCCCTCTGGCTCGTGGCCCACACATCACGGGCCACCTCAACTCTGGCCGAAATGTGGCTAAAATGGCGGGCATTGAGGGCCTTCAACTCACTCTTCAGCAACTTCAGCTTCTGAGTGAGCTGATACATCGGAGTACCCTCAACACAAGTGTCCCATACTCATCTAACTATGGGAAGGAAGTCCTCGTGATCGGCCCAAAAATTGAAGAACTTGAAAGGAAGTCGCCTGGCACGACGTTCCCCAAGCCCTTGCACAACAATGGCACTGTGATCCAAAACAATATGTCAAGCAAGGATCTCAGCAGATGCGATGGGAAAGTCACGAAGCCAACCCTCCCTGACTAGGCACCAGTCAAGCTGCTTGTGAATCAAGCGATCATCCTCGGCCCCAAATACTAACTAATCAATACCTTCGTACAATGTAGTGCTACTTGTTTGCCCACATGTTGGTTAAAATGGGATTAGACATTAAGGTCTCAAGAATTGGGTTATAAGCTCCTAATTTTTTGAATATTTTCACATTTAACGTATTTTTTTACATTTACAAATCATTAAGGACGTAGATCATATAATATGAACGAGACATTGCATTATTTTTTTGGTTACAGGTTAACCGGCATAACCAAACTGAATTGCCGATTTACCAAAAGTCGGTTAACTGGTCTTTTTGATTATGGTAACGGTTAGAGATTTTTAAGTATTTTGGTTACGGTTAACCGAACCGAAATACTTATTGGTATGGTTAACTGAACCATGAACACTCCTAGCGGCAAGTCCCTTTTGAATGTTTGTTTTGTTCATCATTTTATGGCGACCACATCACACTCAATTGTAAACAAAATAAAGCAAAAAATCTTTTTGGCGACCACAATGGGAGGCTTAAGATGAGATTTCATCATGTTTAGCCCATCGTGGATTACTAGAATGTAGTTTTGGACTATTCACCAATGGTCAGAACTAAGAGGTCTAGTGCTCTCAAGCCTAAGGAGCTAGAGAGCTTAGCCCTGATTGGATCTGTTATGATACAAGTTGATCTTGGATCATAACCTAGGAGAGAGAATATGAGATGAGGAAGAATTGAGATAGGGATGAGAAAGATAGGGAGAACTGAGATGAGACGTGAAGATATTTGTTAATTTCATTCAATGCCTTCTTACAATGAGGAGCCAAGACTACTTATACTACTATCCCTTATAAGCATATGGAAGCAACACCTCAAACAAATATCTAAATACTAGCTAACTCACCGACTTTCCCTCCTAAAATATCTAACTCCAAAATATCGATTCACCCTACTAACCCATACTAGCTAATACATTCTATTACAATTGAATTGAACTAATTGATTAATACTAATGAATTATTACTACTAATCCAACATATACCATTCATGGCAATACTCCCCCTTCAAAGGTTCTTGCCTCAAGAATCTAATTAGAAAATTGTAGGTTGATGAACTTTAATGTTACCAAATTGCATCTGCACTGCAAAGAATTGGACCATTGAATCAATTATCTGGCTGCCTCTTCTTTGCCATTTTGTTGTACAACATAAGAATACCACTCAGGGAGCTACTTGAAGTCCATCTACCATTCTGAATTGGCAGCACATGCTTCTGTCTTGTTTCCATTACTGCAACATTGCTTGTGAACAACACACTGATCTCCTTTTCTTTGAACAGCTCTTCTAAATATGAAACCTGGTTTGTAGCAATGATACACTTCCTTAAATCAATATCTGAGCCCACATAACCTTTGCCTTTAATTTGCACAATGCCATCTAACAAAGTAATAACACGAACATCAAGATCTAGTGGCTTATTGTTAACCAAAAATATGATGCATTCTTGAGCCATCTAATCCACTTCTTGGGATTTGTAAACATCCTGCAACCAAGCAAGTGGTTCTGCAGCAATCACTGAATGGTAGAACTCAACTTCCTGTCCAAGCCTTTGAGACCAATCCTTTGCAGCAATCTCCTTTCCACCTCTACAAAGCTCGATTAAATCATCTAATACTAGCAGCTTTATAAACCTTGTGTTCTCAGGACCAAGGAAATGCAATTTTCCCATGTTTTTGTAATCAATTTTCTTGTTTACTTCATATACCCTCTTGCATTTCATGAGCTGTAGCAGCCTTTGTTCAACTATTCCTTAAAACTTGACTGTATCTACTTTTGTTAAAACTCTTCTTGAAATCTGCATTTCCACCCTCTCTGGCTCTTCTTCTGTTTCTATTGCTACTTCAGTACCCAAGATAGTCATGAGTGACTTTGGGTTGCATTTATGCCCCAATAAGTACCCTTGTTTGCACTTGTGACACAAGCTTTGGATGTTTTTTGAGCTTTTTGCTTTAAGTAAGTCTTTGACAAGATTTTTGAAGTTAGGCCCTTGACTAAATTCTTCATCTTAGCTTTAAAGCCACTCATAAAGCTTGAGACACACAAAGCCTTACTTGCTCTAAGATTTCTAGCCAACCTTCTTGCCTTTAGTGTGTAATTCGAATCTCATGCTTCTTAATAGAAGTACTGCTAAGGATCAAATTAAAATGGTCTATCATATGACCTGGATCTTCATCACCATACTTTTCACTTAGTTCATTAGCCAATTCTTGCCAAGATTTAGTGGAATTACTCAAGATCAAACTATGAAACCCAACTTCATGATCGAGATATGAATGAATGGTGGCCCATCCCCTTTTTTTGTAAATCCAGATTGTCATATGAATGAAAGTATTTGTCACCTCTTCTAATCCAAGATTGTGGCTGAGTTCAAACAATTGCCATGTGTTATGATTTAAGATAAATCTTGATCATAATCCAAGGATAATAGAGTATGAGATGAGAAAGAAGTGAATAGAGATAAGAAATAGAGAGAAGATTAAGATGAGAGAGAGAAATTAATTCATTATCATTCAATAATTCTTTCTTATAAGAGACTTCCCTATTTATGCTACATCTAGAATATGAACAATACATTGCATCTAAACATCTTCACTTAACCGACTTTCCCACTCTTTAGCCGCCATTCTTGACTTGCTAACTGACATTTGACTCACCTTGACTTATACAAGTGAACTTGAGAGGACTTATTAGGCTAATTCCCCTAAATGAGGTACTAATTAAACTAGTACTAAGAACTTAAACTACTTTATTACAATCAATGACTCCCAAGCACTTAACTCCAAATCCCGGTCATGACAATGCTCCCCCTTTTAGAAATTCTTGTTCTCAAGAATCTTAGAAGAGTGTTATGACTTAAAGAACCCCTTATTGTTGCAGAAATTGGAGCTCAATTTGATGAACTCTCGCTGATGAAGAGAGCTGAAATTTTGTAGCTGGAGAAAGCTTGTTGATGCAATATGTTGGGCTGAAATATGGCTTTTGTACCTGAATTTGAATTGCAGCTTGAAAGCTTGCCATTCCTTTTGGAGTCCTATTATCATTGTGTATAGTTGTGTGTGTTTCCTGTTCTGCCCACAGTGCTTACATCTAATTGTAGAGTATATTTCATGAGGTCTGCCACTGCCATACCAATTCAACCAAACTCTAGTGCAAACCAACATCACTACTTTGCAACTAAAGTGAACTGGTGGCCAGAGATACAGCAGCTAAAGCCCAACTTCCTTAGTCCTCAATCTGAATTTCATTGACCTAATCACTCTTGTGCTTCCATTATCTTATTTTACGCTGGGAAATTCACTGAAATCAATCATTTTCATGACTGGAATTTGACATTCAACTGTCTTCAAAATATCAAGAACCTTTTGAACAAATCTAGACATGTGTTTCCTAACATCTTCAAACAAATGTAGAACAATTGTTGATCCGAACATGTGGTCTTTGCTGAACTGCTCAATTGTACCAGCTAAAAGTGCTTCTAATCTCACCTTTAGATCCTCAAGACAAGCATTTCAGTTTATATTATCACATTGATCAATTTTCCCAACCTCTATGTGACTTTGAGCCTCACTCAAGACAAACTCAAGAGGCCTCACATTTGCTTGCACTTTACGAGAGTGTCCCTTGCTTCCAAGTCGACTTATATAAGCTTCCAAGTTCAGCCCCTAGTTCATTGCAATTTCAGTTTCAAAACACTTCCCAATCAACTTGGGTTTGCATTTAAGTCAACGAAATTTCCCTTGATTGCTCATAACTCCTATACTTTGGGCCTTCCTCCCCTTATTCTTCACTTGGAAGCTTGTTTTGAGCTGAGTTCTTCCAATCCTATTGCTCCAAGAATAATGTTGTTTAGCAAACTTATCAACCAAACCACTGTGCTGCTGAATTCATCTCTATTAAACTCAACAGCTTGCTCCATTTCCCCTAGATCAAGAGGCCTATTAGTAGTGTTCTTAGATGAATACCACATCAGCACCACTAAATTGACCCTACACTTTGATCGGGTCTAGCAATTTCTTCAATTGCAATGATGTTTGTATTGGCTGAGTAACTGAATGTGCTAATGCTGTACATGTGTGGACTATCGTAACAACACCACCCTGAGTTCTTAATGAATTTGTGTTACTACTGATTGAATTCCCCTGTCCTGGATCAAAAGGCCTCAATAGAGTTTGCCATTGGACCTAATCTAACCCAATTTTCAGCTGCATTGGAGCATCTCCTTACTCTAGAACACTATCAACCCACTTCTCGATTAAGTTTACTGGAACTGCTGCGACATCAGCTTTACTTCTCACTGAATTTGTATTATTGCTCAGTGAAGTCCTTCTCTTCCTTGCTAATTTCATTGTCCTCTTAATCCAAGGACAAGCCCCAAGTTTATCTATCAACCACATCACCAACTTAGGCTGCCTCAATTTCATGTTCTTGAGCATGTAAAGCTTATCAAGAATCATTTTATTTGATTTGAGAAGTAGGAAGTCTACAGGTCTCCCCTTATAGACCAAGATTGGCTTCATCAATGCTCTTAATTGCTTGCTTGAAAAGCACTTCTTATGACTAAGACCAATTGCTAACTTGATCACAACTTTAGGCTGTAAGAACAGCATCAAATGCAACTTTTTGATGCTTAGAACTTCTATTCCTACTTGCACTTCCTTTGCTGCAACTTTCAGTGATTCTTTAGCTATGGCTCTTATTGCAGCACTAAGCTTTTGAATTCCAACCAGACCAAGTCTAAATAATCAATCCTTTAAAACAAAACTCTATCACTAAAGTCTAAGCTAACGTCTCCCACACTTAAGACCACTATTATTGTACAGTCCCTGACCATCAGGTACAACACCCATTGTGTAGCCTTGTGCGTAGCCTAAGCTCCTGTAACATATTACAGATAAGGTCAATTGAACCTGAGTCCACCCACTAGGAAATTGGTGGACTCTCAACTGTGCATGACTCAACTAAGTGAGATATCAATATAACTTCACCAGATGGCTTAGCAGTTTTTGTAGGAAGAGTAGCTATGTATTTAGTGTAGTTTCTTCTCCAGTGGCCTAGTTTTCTTACAAAAGAAACACTTTTCTTTTGCTGAATTCCTCATGGACTTGGTTGCTATAATAGCAACCTTGCTCTTTCCTTTCTTTCTAGTAGGTCTCTTGTGAGTAATAACCAAGTCTAACGTATTTTTCAAGGTAAAGTAATTTAGTTCAGTGAGTACATTATGTATTTTGAATCAAGTGAAGTTCGTCAGCTGTATCCATATCAAACATACGGTAAATGCAAACATTTGTGTAACAACCTTATATGAGTCACGTATAATGCAGAGATATATATTCTTTTAATTTAGTATACACAATAAGTTAGATATCCACCAAACTGCACTATCATGCATACAATGATGACCTAAACACACCACTCCTTACTCCCCAGCAGCGGGGTCGCACGAAGCTAGTTCGGGTGAGAACTATTCTCAATTAACCTGTTTTCTTGTAACTCTTACTAAACATGATTAACTCACCACTTTACCATAGTCTCTAACATAACACAACAGAGCTCCTCGGGGAGGCTAATGCATCACGCTAGTCAAGTGTAAACCATTCCCTAAACCTCCATACAAATACATAAAATACTCAACGGCAGTGTGGTCGTATCGCTTCTTTGCACTTTGGTTTATCGCAACAAAAGTCTAACCCTGTAATCTGTAAACCGGCATCTTCCGCAGGGAGGTCTATCGATCTACTATACTGCTAGACCAGTAATGGAGACCGTGAGGTTACAACAATTGAAACCTGGCTCCCACTTGATTTTTACAACTAGTGATTTTTAATTAACTTGTATTTACAACCTGGATTATCTCATAATCCCCTTTAGAATCTCATTCTAAAATTAACCAAAATTAATTAATTAATTTATTCAAAAACTCTATCGCTGTACAATATAAATTATCTCATAATCTTGCATTAGAATCTCATTCTAAAACCAATCAATAAAATTAATTAATTAATTTTAATTAAAGCATTACCAACATTTAATTTAGATTATCACATAGTCTACTTTTCAAAATCTAGTTCAAAAATTAAATTAAAAATAATTCTAATTAAAATTAATAGTGATTTTGTACTTAGACTACCCATAGTCTACATTTAGAATCTCATTCTAAAATTAAACAGGTTTAGACTATCCAATAGTCTAGTTTAGAATCTTATTCTAAAATTTAACTTTCATTGTAAAAATAAAGTTAACTTAGACTATCATAAAGTCTATTTTAGAATCTTTTTCTAAAATAATTTAAAATAACTTTTATTTAAAGTACACTGATTCACAACTTAGATTATCGTATAATCTAATTTAGAATCCAATTATAAAAGAAAATTAATTTATAATTATTTTGTAAATCAATACTGACGCCTACACATTCCAAAAATAAAAAAATAATTTTTTTTAAATATACGCTGACGTCAGCGCTGTCATTAGCGTCAGCAGGTGACGTCAGATGTTGACGCCATCAGATTTTTTTTTTAATTAAAATATTTAATTTTAAAATAAATTGAATCTAATCTCATTAGATCAATTTTATTCGATTTCGTATAAAATAATTGAATCTAATCTCAGTAAATCAACTTTATCCAATTTTATAAAAATTAATTGAATCTAATCTCATTATATCAATTTTATCTGATTTCATAAAATTAATTGAATCTACTGTCATTAAACCAATTTTAATCATTATTGAAAATATTTGAATCTAATCTTGTTAGATCAATTTTGTCTGATTTCGTAAATCATGACTGAGAACATACAATCTCATTATACGAACAACATAATTGCAAATTTATGGGTCGTTCCGAATTAACGATTAACTCATTAATGATTTAAACAATTTAAATCGTTACTATAAATAAACTAGTTAACTATTAAATCATTTAACCGATTTGAATAATTTAAACCGATACTTTAAATAACCTAATTAACAATTAACTACTTTAATGATTTAAACAATTTAAATCACTAATTCTAACAAGTTTTTCCTTCTTAATAAAATCGCTATTTTTTTAAATCGTAAATCTATTTATTTTGATCTTATTATACCTAGTCATGTATATTATGAATGTAATCAGAGGCTGGCTTTGATACCAATTGTTGGGAAAAGATATGAATTTTATTGGAAAAATAAACTCTGATGCCAACTATTGGGTTCGCAGCTCTCAACTATAGTCACAACAATAGGCACCTATTAGAGCACTTAGAGTAGGAGACTCTTCTCTCTACCTAAGCCCCCAGTCGGAGAGTCACGCTTCGTGACACCTCATGTGCGAAAGATTCCGGGAATAGGTTTATCTCTATAAACCCTTTGCCCTAATACCGGTTGTTGGGATGAATTTCAAAAATTCTCCCTAAAGTTTACGCAGTGAAATTGGTTTAGAATTCATAACTCTTAACCTAGGGTCGATTTAAAATTCCTAATTTTAATTCTATTGACTGAAATTCATAATTTAAATCAACAGATCTGAATTCATAATTTATATTTACAAGCCTTTTACTCTAACACATTCATAACAATACATAAACTTAAACAGGCATAATAACGAATATTGTAAATAAATAGAAAAGCAAAACTAAAAGAAGAAGGAAAGAAGAACATACCTGAAATTGCTCCAATTATAAAGAATACCAAGAAAATCGAGACCCCGCGATCTTCTACGCAATTACATCAAACTGTCCGGATGTTGGGCTCCGAAAAATATTAAACTGAGGAAAAAAAAATTGTAACGAAAATTTTTCTCTCCAATTATGTCTTCGAAACTATTTCTAGAAACCCTAAGACTTGTTTCAAAATTGAATGTCAAACCCTTGGAATAGGTACCTCTACTTATAGGAGTGTACCGGAGCAAAAAAATAACGAAAATTCGATGTGGGATTCATAAAATAAATTCCAGTTAAATACGCACCCGTTGTTTCAGCTTAGAATCCCACAAAACGCAGCGTTTTTGCTCCAAAGTCAAACTACGCGGCCCCTCCGCGTGCCACGTGGCTGCCATTGATTGGCTGAGGCCGAGGCACGCGGATGGCTACCTTGGGCAGCCCAGAGTGTGACATGTGTCGCACGCGGATGGCTACCCCTGGCAGCCCAACGTGCGACATGTGTCGCACGCTGATTGGCTGCCGGCAATATACGGGGATCGCCACTGTTTAAGTGCGATGTTATTTATTTATCTTTTTTTTTTTGTTTCCCACATGTAAAATTCATCTTATGAATTTTAATATTCCAAAATTATTTTATTTTATAATTTTCAGCTTTTATTCATCTCATAAATAATGTTTGGCAAAATTAAATTTACCCATCTTATGGATAAATAATTCATCTCATGAATTCTTTAATATTTTTTCAATGACAATAAAATACATAGGCTTGCGCAGGGACCTTAGGGACAATTTAAATCTAGCTCCAAATGGGTTAAATTAATCATCTCACGAAATAATTTAATTACTATTTAATGAGACTTAATTCCACTAAATAAATCTCACTGCACTCCAAACTCAAATTATTTATTCGATATCTCCCTAATAGACTATAATAATGACAACAACCCCCAACAACCCCTTCACTAGATGTCCATGACAAAGAATAAATATAATCACTACCATTATCCCTCTCACAACTTCTCCATTAGTTACCGACTCGCCCTTCACTGAATAATTCACTTATACTTGAACATATTCACAGTATAAATTCCAAATGTCAAACACTTAGAATACTTTTGCCAAAGTTTCCGAAATATTCAAATATTTGCGAATCGACTAAGGGGACATCTGTATCTCATAAGAGACAGTAGATTCCCTATTGAATACTTGATCCTTATCGCACTTCACGCCGCTATCTAGTGTACGTGGGATTTCAGTCATTCGTTTAGACCTTACTTATAGTACACCAAAGTAACTAACACTCCATGCACAAGTCCGGAACACCCTAAGGATTTAGAGTCGTCGTTCAAACAGTACAACGTGAATCACTCATCTCCGATAGTAGTCTAGAAATAAGTAACCCACATGGTCCAACTCAGTGCGTCAATCTTATTAAACACACTAACTGAACACTTTTGGATCTCCATCCACATGACTAAGACAAGTCATCTAAAGTGTCACGTTATTGTCTTAACATACAAGTGGTCCAAACTTGTCTTAGACTACGAGTCTTTCAAACAACAATCCATACCATTTGTTCCAAGTCTATATATGGCTTAGTCTCATAAACCACTTAGAACAAACATGTAAGTTGTAGTATGAGGACTACACTCATCTCATGGATGTCTCCCAAAAGAAAATCACATGCAGTATAAATGCTCACATACACAAATTTAACTAGGAAACGACTGGAACTTCAATTTTATTTATTAATTAAAATAATATATCTAGAATAAATCTGGATTTCAGGACACTGTTCCTAACACTATGTTCATGTCCTGACTTGCAGCTGCAGCCCCCGATTCCCAACTGGATCCAGCACTATGAGGTGAGTTTTGAGCCCATTGCTGTTCCATTATCTACACCATACACCATATTCCTTCCCAAGTAATGTTAAGTATCTCCTTTCCTGGATCAAATGGTCTCATTTGAGCCTGATTTGTAACTGTAAAGTCATATACTTGTGGCAATGAAGGGTCAAGAACACTTTATACTGATGCTACATCCACCTCTGCTGTTACCTGAACCTCATCTTGCATTTTTAGATCATGTTGTTGTTGTACCCATTCTTCTTGATCCAACAAGTGTAATGATGCATTATCCATCTGTTGTACTACTGTAGCTTCTATATTCAGGCTGATTTACACAATCAGTAACATTTAGCTCAATTCCTTGCTCCATACTCTGCTGCAAATGTTGATTCACTCACAAAGTAACATCAAGTTCTTCCTTACCTTGACAATTAGTAGATTCTACCAACTCAAACACACCTTGCATATCTTTACACACCTTGAAGTATATCCATCGTATATGTTTCTCCCATGTAATGAGTTCAAAGCTGAGTCGGCACTCCTTCGCGTATAATAGCTAATGTAAGCCGTAACCTCAACAATGGAAGACGAGACCAACTCGATACTTTCAAGAGGACCATAACTCCAAAATAATTGATAAAGAATGTCCTCATCTATGTGATAAAAAGGCTTCAAGACTTTGATAAAAAGTCCAGCACCGTGAACCGAAGCTGGATCGGGCCAGCGCGGCTTCGTATAATTTTAACATTTTAACAACATTTTCTAAAGATTCAACTAAAATGAAGGATTAAAGCTTGGTCAGAGTTAATGCAGCAAGCTCAAATAGTGATTGAGCTAACAGAATGCAATTTTCAGCTAACACTTCACAAGAACAGCAACTCAGGCTTAGAAATCCAAATTCAGCAAGTTCCCTATGGAATGAACTGAATTCAAGTGTAATTCAAGCTTGATCGATGACTTAATAGCACAAAATCAGCAGAATTCAGCAATAGAACACAATTATAGCAACTATGAACAAAAATTTTGATCAAGCGTAACCTGAATACAGAATCTGATGTCAATGCAACACTGACTAAAAATTCTGGACAATGAAGCATGGTATCAAGATCTGACACCAGCTCAACAGCATAACCTAGGTTTAATGTAGCACGACTAAAGTATTGGAGCTTGATTTATGTAAATTCAGCGAGATCTATATAAATTCAACTTAACAACAAGCTTTGGCAAAGGAATTCAAAGCACTGAGGATCTACTTCAATTGCTAACTTCCACTGTGCTAGATTCAATACAAACTCAACCTAATTGAAGTAAATTCAACTAAGCTAAATGCAAATCCTCAAGCTTATGCACAGAATTAGCTAATTTCAGTTAATAACAGCAAGCTTTTCAATCAAGAACCCAAAAAAAATTGAACTCCTACTCAATTGCAATGCGATCAAGGAACTTGATATCAATTTAAGCTTGATCTAAGCTTATACAATTAAATTGAACTAAATCAACTTAACCAGAAGCAAAATTCAGAGCTCTGATACCACTGTTATGATTTAAGATAAATCTTGATCATAATCTAAGGATAATAGAGTATAAGATGAGAAAGAAGTGAATAGGGATGAGAATAAGAGAGAAGATTAAGATGAGAGAGAGAAATTAATTCATTATCATTCAATAATTCTTTCTTACAAGAGACTTCCCTATTTATACTACATCTAGAATATGAACAACACATTGCATCTAAACATCTTCAATGAACCGACTATCCCACTCTTTAGCCGCCACTCTTGACTTGCTAACTAACATTTGACTCACCTTGACTTATACAAGTGAACTTGAGAGGACTTATTAGGCTAATTCCCCTAAATGAGGTACTAATTAAACTAGTACTAAGAACTTAAACTAATTTATTACAATCAATGACTCCCAAGCACTTAACTCCAAATCCTGGTCATGACACCATGGTCTCCACCTTGGCCTGCCTAGATCTAGTGTCCTTGACAATGCGTAACACTTCAAGAACTCTTGCATTCAGTTTAGGGAGAAGGGAATCGGGTAGTCTCCCGCTGTAACCCATAAGTGTCACCATTTCTGCTCCAACCTTCTTGCTGGTGTGCTTTCCCAATGTTTGCTGATGTACCAATGTGTCACTAACATTACATTGTAATGTTGTAACCTTCGATTTCAATAGCTTGCTGAACTGATCTTCTGTATGATCCTTCAATTGTAATGCTGGAGTGGCCTCATCAGGTTAAGCTTGACTCACCTTATCTTGGATTTCCAAAATTTGTTGCTGTTGTACCAATTCAACAAGAATAGCATATTGTAATGTTGTAACATTAACCTAAATTGATGCTGCAACATTCAGGAATGAATCAACTCCAGTTGCACATACTTTCTTGAACTGCCTAAATCTTATTTTCTTGACAATGCACAATCCTTCTACTTCATTTGTCTTAGGAAATCGGGAATCTTGAACCTCATAGAAGCAAAAATACCTTCCATACCCTTGGACCCAAGATTGTGACTTAAAATAATCAGATGCCTTGATCTTTACCTTGGGCTGCCTAATTCTAGTATTCTTGACAATATGCAACCCTTTCATAACTCTTTCATTTAGCTTAGGAAGTAGGAAATCAGGTGGTCTACCACTGTAAATATTTGGCATAGCTCTTGCTCCAAGGGACTTATGGTTGTAACATCGCTTGAGGCTGTTGGAGTGTGCAAGCTTCAATTAGAACCTTCGGTTACACTGTAGTACTGTGCTTTTCAGATTTAGCTTGTTTAATCTTGTCTTGAATCTCCGAGATTTGCAGATTGTTATGATCCATCGATTCCACTACTGTAACATTCTGCTGCACCAATTTATCATGAGCAACAGATTGTAGTGCCGCATCATTACCCTGAATCGGTGCTGAATTTTTAGCCACCATAGTACAAGTCTTCCCTTCCCTTGCCAACTGGAAGGTATCAACATGATTCCAAGGAAGCACTTGATAGGTCTAATTTAGTATATAATTATTTTTATCATTTTGATTCATTTTTAACCATTTTACATCAAATTTTTGTCGCTTTTGCTCAGCTTCGCTCTTTTTTGCTCATATTGCCATTTTCTTGCAAAAACACTTATTTTATGCTAAATCTTGCTAGGTTTTATCATCAAGATCAATATTTGAATGCAATATAAATAAAACAGAAGCATAAAAATGAGCTAAATCAATCAAAATACTAGTTTTAGCAAGAAATCACTAAGTTCATGTACAATTCAATTCAACTTGCAAAAATGGGTAGAAAAATGCACAAGTCAAGAGCAAAGATTGATTAAAAAAAACATTAACATGTCCAAGTTGATGTAAACTCTGAATTTTTGTGGTGCTATGCTCAAGAATCTGAAGAAAAACAACAAGAACAACATCAGTGCAAAGAATGAAAACCAGCCTGCATAATTCACTTCAACTTGCAATTTTGGGTGGCAAAATGAATGAATCAAGCGAAATAACCTCTTGTACACTTCAATAAAATGTTCAATTTTATGTTAAGACTGATTTTGGGAGGCCAAAGCTGGGAAACATTGACGAAAAACAGCAAAGAATAGCAAGTTGCAGAAAATGAACACAAGCCTGCACAATTCAGTTCAACTTGCAATTTTGGGTGGCAAAATGAACAAATCAAATGCAAGAATGACTTAAAAAATTCATTAACATGTCCAAGATGATATCAATACCGATTTTAGGTGGTGCAAAGCAAGAAAAATTGAAAAAAATCAGTAACTTGTTGAAATCTGCAGAACTTGGTGGCAAAGAGCAGGAAGGAGGTGCAATGAGGTTTTAGCTTGCTATATTTTTTATTTTAAGTAATCCCAACAACAAATACTATAAATAGGGATGCTTTGGAGGTCTTTTACCATCATTCGATCCAGAAAGATCAAATACAAAGCAGAGAAATAAGGTAGAAATTCATAGGAAGAAAGAAGGAGGAGAAAAGAAGAAGTTTGGTTTGAAATTTTGCATTTTTATGTTCTTTTCTATCCTTCTCTTCATTAAGTTCATGAATTTTTTGTTAAATATGTCCTATATTAAGTTTATCATGAACTAGTTTTGTTATTCCAAGGCTACAGTGTAGCCTAAGTTGTAATATACGCTCATTTCTAATTCAACTTATTCGATGTTTTGTTATTGTGTTGTTGAAGTGTTTATAATTGTTCTTCATGAGTTTTAAATGCTTGATCACCATTTAAGGCCTATAATGACTCATAATGAGTCTGAGAGGAGATTTATGATGATTGCTAAGGTGATGAGCACCACAAATTGCGCGAATGCTCGAGAGAAATTAACGCGATCTGTGTGATTTTTAAGTGAAAATTATAAAGCTTTAAAAAATCTTTTCTTATTTAAATTTATGCACGAGAGTGATGGGTTAATATGTAAAAGAGCATGCTAAATGTTGCTCGAGAGAGAATATTTAGTAAATTAAGATTTTCAACCATCGACACGTAATAACAACTTGAATAACGAGAATAGAAAGGCGTATTGATCAACTAGGTGAAATCGGATGCGTTGGATTTTATTAAATCATAAAAACCACAAAAAATTAGTAAACTTTAGATAAAATTCAATAAACAAATTTTGTTTCCTTTTATTTTAATTTATTTTAAATCAAAAACCTCAATTTTCGGTCTTTCAAATAGTATTAAAGCTACTAATTTCGGTACTTGCTCAATAACAATCCTTATGAGAACGATACTCTACTCACTACTTTATTGCTTGATAGGAGTAGTGTATTTGCTAACGCATACGCAAAGTAGGCATCAACACTCTTGTTTGGTTTTCTCACAAAGGATCAAAAGGAGCTCCATTCAAGAATGAATCAACTCCAGTTGGAAATGGTGATACCTATTTTTGGAGCTGATCTATCATTCCTGGAAGTTGCATTAGGATCTTCTCTGGTGACTGGTTCACTTCTCCCGCTATTTTGGTCAAGATTTGCAGCTGCTGATTCAATTTTTCCCACTGCTCAACCTAATTCAAACTAGTAGCTAAATCCCTAGCCATTGTAGCTGTTGACGCCATTGGTTCTTGCTTTTTGCCTTATCCCACATGAGAGTTTGCAAATTCACAAGCTCTTATACCAATTGTTATGATTCAAGTTGATCTTAGATCATAACCTAGCGGAGAGAATATGAGATGAGAAAGAATTGAGATAAGGATGAGAAAGATAGAGAGAATTGAAATGAGAAGAGAAGATATTTATCAATTTCATTCAATGCCTTCTTACAATGAGGAATCAAGACTACTTATACTACTAGGACTTACAAGCATATGGAAGCAACAACTCAAACAAATATCTAAATCCTAACTAACTAACCGACTTTCTCTCCTAAAATATCTAACTCCGAAATATCAATTCACCCTACTAACCCATAATAGCTAATACATTCTAATACAATTGAATAGAACTAATTGACTAATACTAATGAATTATTACTACTTATCCGACATATAACATTCATGATAGGATCCCCACTTGAGCATCCTCTTGAACAAAGCCCTATAACACGAAGCGATGAATTGAGTCATAGCTACGGTAATGAAAGCGGTGGTGATGATGACATCAAGATGTTGAATGAGTAGATATAGATGGCTATTCTCGTAAAAGTTTGATGGCTATGCTTAAACACCGTTTAGAAATCGTGGACCAAAGAGTCCAATAAACAATGATGAACCAATAAGCTGCTAATATTGGTGTGCAAGGGCATGTACCCACTTTAGGGGACCAACCTATCCTTCCTAGACCTCTCCATACTTATCGCACTGGGGGGCAAGTTAATCACCCACCTCCTCAAGACCGCGACTTAGAGACTAATCAAGTAAGGACGAACTAATAGGCTACTAATATTGGTGTGCTCTTAGGCATGCTGTATGATCCAGGTCCTGCTTGGACATACTTCATGGCCAACCAAGCGCATGGCCATATTGATCAGGGGGTTACCCCGGGTTTGGGAAACAACCATTCCCACATCCGAATGTAATGGGTGCTTAGGGGTATCTTGCAGATCCCCCTCGAGATCCTCACCCACTTGCGGGGCAATGGCAGGTGCATAACCATGTGCCTAACCTACCCCTCCAGGATCAACTGGCTGCCCTCATCGAGCATATGTATGGACCGGGCCTAAGAAGGATCAATGGACCATTATATAGTAAACCTTACCCTGACTATATAGACAGGGACTACCCTTTTCCTCGAGGATATAAAATCCCTGAGTTTACCTTCTTCCGAGGGAAGGGACTGTGTCTGCCCTCGAAGACTTGGCAAGATTTAATTGCCAGTGCAGGGAAGCGACTGACAATTAGTATCTCAAGCTTAGGCTATTCCCTATTTCCCTTGCCGAGACTGATTTTTAGTGGTACATTAGCCCACCTCCCAACTCCATCTATTCCTGGGATGACAAGCCAGGCAATTTCAGGCCCAATTCCCAAGAATGGAGCTAGGAACTTCCATGTCTAACTTGGCTTGAATGAGACAATAGCCAGGTGAATCTGTTGAAGGTTACATTAACCAGTTTAAGAGAGCCACGTTAAAGTGCACAGTACCCTTTCTGAAGTTGAATACGTCAAGCCAGCTTTGAATGGTAGGGATATTGAATTTAGGAAGAAATTTGAGGGCCTAAAATTCACGACGCTCCTAGAGTTGGCAGAATGTGTCACTAAATATGAGGCCGTTTTGAAAGATGAAACCCTTAAGAGAAACAATGTGTATGGAGCTTACGTATACGACTTGATAGAAGAGGATGAAGATCCTACATATGAGATTGACGTCGCTGAATACGTGTAGGGGCCCCCTATGGTTTGCAATCCTTTGGTTAAGAGGGATGTCAAAGCAAGGAAGTCTTATTTATCCTAAGACTTGAGAAAGTACCCATTTGACCTCTCAAAAGCTAATGTAATGTTTTATTAGCTTGAGGCAAATAACAAACTCAAGATCAAGGTTAAACATAGAAAGCCCAACCCTAATTCTAATAAGCAGAAGGTATATTGGAAATGGCACAATTTGTAGACCCCTTAAACTAAGAAATACGTCATCTTCAGGAACATGATTCAGGATGCCATAGAAACAAGTGTCGAAGAAATTCCTGCTCCTCATGCATGACCTCTGCGAGGTTTGTGGTCACAAGTTAGTGTCAGAAATGAAGAAGTTGAGTCTTTACCAAAAGAAGAAATCAGCTCTCTCGACAAAAGCACCACTAACATGACCTCCTCGTGGTCTTATTTCAAATACCCAGATCATCATGAGAACTAAGAATCCAAAAAAAACCAAAATTACCACCTACTAGATATGAACGCCAGTCAAGTACCACAATATTTAGGTCTGATTTGGTAATGTTTGGAGAAGAAATCACCTCGGACAAGGGGACGTTAGTCCCTCTAGCCTTGTCAGAACTCAAAAGAGGAGGCAGCTGCAGAAAAAGGAACCTATCATGATCAGAGCTGATTTTATCGATTCCTTTAGCTGATGGCAGGAAAACAGTTCAAATAGTTTTGGCGGCAAAGTTGGTTTTGTTAATTTAAGTCTTGTTTAGTTGTTTTGAGTCTTTAGCGGTGGTCTTAAGTCAAATGTGGCAGCTAATTCGGATGTAATAAGTCGGTTAGTAGTTGTCTTTGAGTCTAGATTCATTGTTTGTGGTTTAATCTTGCAATTAGTATAAGTAAGGGTTTGATTGTAAGATTTTATTCATTGAATGAAAAAAATATCTTCTTCTTCTCTCTATTTCCTCATCTCCTTCACTTCTCTTCTCATCTTACCTCTCTTCACCGAGGTTAAGTTCAATATTACATCTTGAATCTTAATGATTGGTATCAGAGCCTAGAGATTACACTTGCTTGGATTGAACTCAAGCTTCAATTCGATTGAATTGTGTAGTTTCGGTTCGAAAATTGCTGCATTATGTGGATCATTTGCAATCTGGTGAGGAAGAAGCGATCTACCGTGGCACCTACAACTCGAGCTAATGCTGCTAGCAATGCAGATGGTAATGCTGCTAACAATGTCACTGGAGGAGCCTTAACTTATGCTGTAGCTGTTGCTGGTGACAGTGCTAATCCTCAGGGTGATTGTATGGATTAGATGATGCTTATGATGCAGAATATGATGCAAACGCTATAGTAAGACATAGATCGCAGATTTGAGTCTCAATCCCAGCAACTTGCTGAGCAATTTTCTGGTCTGCAGTAAAGAATGGACAGGCAGCAACCGCCAGCTGGTATGCTCTTAGCTGCAAGTCAGCAAGCTAGACCTCCTGATCTTGTAATTGCTCTAACTGACAGTACTCACAGTGCTTCAAGTGCTGGGAGCAAGGGATTTAGGTAGCCAAGAGTGGACTTGGAGGCTTTTGATGGTACCCTCCCTCAATCTTGGATAAGGAAATGTGAAAGGTACTTTCGTTTTTACAAAATTGAAGAGCAAGAAAAGGTAGAATTGGCAGCTGTGCATTTGCATGGTGAGATGGAGACTTGGTACTGTGGTTTGCGGCGTACTAGGCCTTCCATCACGTGGACTGAGTTCGCCAATGAGCTTTGTGACAGATATGGTGATGAGCATGTTAGTGAAGTTGTGGACAATTTTAAAAAGGTTGTTCAAACTACTTCAGTGAAAGATTACATGACACGATTTGAGGGGCTGAGGGCCAGGATGTGCCAAGATGTTGTATGTATATCCTGAGGCTTCAGAGTCATAATATGTGTCAAGTATTGTAAGTGGCCTCAAGCCAAGAATCAAGAGCTTAGTGAAAGATTTTGATTCCTGCAGCCTTACTCGAGCATAGTCCAAAGCTATGAAGGTTGAGAGCTCAGTGATGACAAGTTCAGATTCTCAAAGGCTTAAGAGCAATTTTAGTGGATCTTCTTCCACTAGGTTCACTCAGAACAATAGCAAAGTTGGAAGTAGTGATGAAAAGAGGCCACAAAAGCTTTGTTTCAAATGCAGCCAAAGATATTTCTTTGGTCGCAAATGTGATCCTAAGTTCCTGATGGCAATATCTAGAGAAGAAGCTGTTGAGACTGAAGTGGATGAAGATATTGACTGCAAGGAACCTGAGGAAGAGATGACAATTGACACTAACGAAGAAAAGGATGTTGAGATCTCTGTTAAGGCTTTGACAGGGTGTGGTTCACACAATACTATACGCATTAAGGGAGTAGCAGGGCAACGAGAATTGCTAATACTTATTGACGATGGATCTACTCATAGTTTTGTGGATCCAAATGTTATGAGAGCTATGGGACAAGAACTGATTCAAACCACTCCCTTAGCAATTACAGTTGCTGATGGGAATTCAATATTGACACACACAAAGTGCAAGAACTTCTGTTGGAAGATGCAAGGGCACAAATTTGAATATTATTTCATGGTTTTGAGATTGGGAGCTATGATATAGTATTGGGAGTGCACTGGATGAAAAGCTTTAGCCTAATACTCTTTAACTTCTAGCAGCTAACTGTGTCTTTTGAGAAAAATGGAAAGAAGATCCAGAATAGTGGAACATGGCCAACTCCAATTGATGAGGGGTAAAAGCTTGCAAAAGGTGCTCAAGAAGGGTGATTAAGGCAGGGTAGGACAACTCTACTCACTCACAACTGATTCAGAAGCTGAGTCTACTGAATCTAGTGATGAATTGAATGCCTTTCTTAAAGAGTATGAAGAATTGTTTGACCAGCCAGATACTTGACCTCCGAAGAGGGAGCTTGATCATGCAATTCCCTTGAAGGAGGGGTCTAATCTTGTGAATCTGCGCCCCTATAGATATCCTCATTCACAAAAGGATGAAATTGAAAGGCAAATTGATGAGTTGTTGAAGATAAAGTTCATACGGCACAGTAACAGTCCTTTTGCCTTTCCTATGATTTTAGTGAAGAAAAAGGATGGCACTTCTAGAATGTGCATTGATTATTGTCCCTTGAACTCTCTCACAGTCAAGGATAAGTTCACAATTCCTATCATTGACGACTTGTTGGATGAATTGCATGGAGCCTGGTATTTCTCTAAGCTAGACTTGAGGCAGGGCTATTACCATATTAGAGTTCAAGAGCAAGACATTCATAAGACAGCTTTTAGAACTCATCAAGGGCATTATGAGTTTGTTGTGATGCCCTTTGGATTATCTAGCGCACCATTAACATTTAAAGCGTTGATGAATCTTGTGTTTAAGCCTTATTTGAGGAAGTTTGTGCTAGTATTTTTCAATGACATTTTGGTCTATAGTCCTACCCTATAGAAGCATTATTCTCATCTTAAGCTGGTGTTCCAAACCATGAAGCAGCACAAGCTTTATGCAAAGCTTTCCAAGTGTACCTTTGCCAAGACACAAGTTGAGTATCTTGGACATATTATCTCAGGGAAGGGTGCTGCAACAGATCCCTCAAGCAGCTAAGGGGTTTCTTGGGTCTAACTGGATATTACCGCAAGTACGTAGCCGGTTATGGTATTATTGCGAAGCCTTTGACAGATCTGCTTAAGAAAGATGGGTTCTTGTGGAATGATAAAGCAAGAGAAGCTTTTGAATGTTTGAAGCAAGCTATAACTATGGTTCTTGTGCTTGTGATGCCTGATTTCAGCTTGCCTTTCTTGTTGGAGACTAATGCTTGTAGTACTAGTATTGGAGCTGTGCTTTCTCATAATGGAAGACCCTTGGCTTTCCTCAATCATGCCTTAGCTCCTAAGAATCAGAAGCTGTCTGATTACTAGAAAGAATATATGGCTATATGTTAGGCTTCAAGATGATCTTGAAGCTTAACCTAGTGATGGAATAGAGTTAAGATGAGAAAGAAGGGAATTGGGGATGAGAATTATAGAAGAATTAAGATGAGAGAAGAAAATATCTCAATGAGATATGTGTGTTTGTATTTTTATTGATACCGGCTGCAACTAACATCTCTTTGCTTATATAGTGTAGCCGAGTATGAAAGATTAGGCTAAACATAACTAACTCACTTTGGGCCTAAGCCCAATAACAAGACTTACAACCTTTAACTCATAAATCAAAAATAATAAACCAATTCTATTACAATTTAGCTCGGTGTATAACATTCCCTCCCCCTTAAGAGCTTTCTTAACTCAAGAAAGAAAAAGTTGGGAATTGGCTTTTGATAAAGTGTTCTGCTTCCCAAGTGGTTTTCTCCTCCTCCAGGTTTGTCCATTGTATCAGCAGCTCCTTGTGTCCTTTGGATGTGGTCTTCAGCAACCTGGTTTCAAGGATAGCAGCTGGTCCAAGCATGATGGCTCCATTAGATCCAATCTCTGGTGGTTTTTGTGTACTCCTCATGCCCTTCTTAACTTGCCTTTTCAGAAGGGATACATGAAAAACAGGATGCATATATGAATCAGGAGGTAGCTCAAGCCGGTAAGCCACTTGTCCAATTCTTTCAGCAATTCTGTAAGGGCCAAAGAATCTTGCGCTGAGCTTCACATTTTTCCTCATTGTCATGGTCGCTTGTCTGTATGGTTAGAGCTTAAGGTAGACCATATCTCCCACTTCAAAGACCTTGTCTACAGACTTCTTGTTGGCATAATGTTTCATTCTTGCTTGAGAAAGGTGGAGGTTGTCCTTGAGGAATTGCAGCAACTGTCTTCTCTGCTGCAGCAAATCACCAACTTCAGGTGTTGAGGACACTAATTTCTGCAACATCAAGGGAGAGGGTGGTGCATAGCCATAGAGAGCTTGAAAGGGGGTGGTGCCAATGGAAGTATGGAAGTGAGTATTGTACCAATACTCAGCTAATGACAACCATTTACCCCACCATTTAGGATGACAGAACACCATACTTCTCAAGTACTACTCTAAGCATTGATTAACCCTCTCTATTTGCCCATCAGTTTGTGGGCGGTATGAAGAGCTTAGAGCCAAGGTGGTGCCTAACAGGTTGAACAGCTTCCTCCAGAAGTGGCTGGTGAACAACTTGTCACGATCAGAGACTATGGTTTGTGGCAAACCATGTAGCTTGTATATGTTGTCAAGAAGGAGCCTAGCTAGTTTTTCTGCTGTAATTGGTCTAGCTAGTGCAAGGAAGTGGCTGAATTTAGTAAATTTGTCCACCACTACCCAAATTACCTCTTTCCCTTCAGACTTTGGCAGGCCTTCTATGAAATCCATGCTGATGTGCTGCCAAGATCCTTCAGGAATTGGTAGGCATTGAAGGAGGCCTTGGTACTTATGATGCCTCAGCTTCGTTTGCTGACAAACCTCACAATTTTGCACAAACTCTTTCACCTCCTTCTTCAGCCCATTTCATTCAAAGTGAGCCTTCAATCTCTGGTAGGTACCTTCTACCCCAGAGTGGCCTCCCCAAGCAGAGCCGTGGCCTGCAGCAATGATCAGTTGCCTTAGTTCAGTAGAGACTCCAATATAAAGCTTTCCTTGCAATCGGATAATTCCCTAAACAATTGTAACGTCTGAGCCAGCAGTTGCTTTGTCCTGCCCTTTAATGGAGAATGCCGTGATACATTCTTGTGCAAATTTATCACCTTCATAGGACATGTATACCTCATCCATCTAGGCTGGTAAGATGATGGACACAGCCCCACAAGAGCCTTGTTCAGCTTTCTCAAATCTCCTAGATAGAGTATCGGCCGCCTGATTTTCTCTTCCTTTCTTGTACTCTATAGCATAAGTCAGCCCCCAACATCCTCATCGGCCCTTTTTTCTGAATCCTGGTGATGATCTTTTGCTCCAACAGGTACTTTAAACTCTGGTGGTCTGTCCTTATAATGAATCTATGACCCTCCAAGCAATGCCTCCACTTATCCACAGCTAGCAATATTGCCAGGTATTCCTTCTCATACGTTGACAGTTCCTGATGCTTTACACTAAGAGGCTGGCTGAGATATGCAATTGGTCTTCCTCCCTGTGATAGAACAGCTCCAATACCACTCCCACTTGCATATGTTTCTAAGATGAATTCCTCATCAAAGTTAGGCATGGCTAAAACAAGTGCTGCACACATTGCTGCCTTCAAGGCTTCAAAGGCACTTTGAGCCTTAGTGGACCAGAGAAAAGCATCCTTCTTCAAGAGTTCTGTCAGTGGCTTAGCAATGGACCCATAACCAGCTATGAATTTCCTGTAGTAGCCTGTCAACCCCAAAAATCCCCTTAATTGCTTCAGGGTAGTAGGAGTTGGCCATTCCTTCATGGCTTTAACTTTGGAAGGATCAGTGGCTACCCCCTGTTGGGAGATGACATGTCCAAGATACTCAATTTGAGGCTGCGCAAATGAGCACTTGGATAGCTTGGCATACAACTTGCGTCCCCTCATCAGCAGAAACACTTCCTTCAGGTGACTCACATGGTCTTCCAATGAAGAGCTGTAGATGAGTATGTCATCAAAAAATACAAAGACAAACTTTCTTAATAGTGGTTTGAAGACATCATTCATGACTGCTTGGAACGTAGCTGGAGCATTTGTCAAGCCAAAAGGCATGACAACGAACTCATAATGTCCATGGTGAGTCCTAAAGGCTGTCTTGTTGATGTCTGGCTCCAAAACTCTGATCTGATGGTATCCTTGCCTCAAATCCAACTTGGAAAAGAAACAAGCTCCCCTCAATTCATCAAGGAGGTCATCAATAACGGGAATTGGAAATTTATCCTTAATGGTCATGGAATTGAGTTGCCTGTAGTCAATACACATTCTAGCCGACCCATCCTTCTTCTTTACTAAGATGACAGGAGATGCAAAGGGACTGTGGCTAGGTCGGATGAAGCACGACTTGAGTAGCTCTTCCACTTACCTTTCTATCTCGTTCCTCTGTGAATGAGGACACCTATAAGGCCTGAGTTTCACAGGTTCTGAATTCTTCTTTAATGGAATTGCATGATCTAAGTTCCTATTGGGAGGTAAGACTATTGCAACTTCAAACAAGTCCTTGAAGCCTTCAATTAGATCTTGTACTACTAGAGGAATCTGGTTCTGCACTTCATAGGAAGAGACAGCAAACAATTGCCCAACCCATTGGTCGGTCTTCTTCCTGAGTCCCTCACTTAAACCTTTGCCACTCAATAACTGAATCTGGCCCTGATCTGCCATGCCTTGCAGCTTAACCGTAGAGCCTTGCATATCAAAAGAGACTACCAGCTAAGCAAAGTCAAAGACCACCGGGCTAAAGGTTCTCATCCAATCCACCCCAAGGACCATATCACATCCTCCTAGGGGAAGAATTCTGAAATCATATGTGAACTTATGGCCCTGCATAGTCCCATTGAAGTTCTGGCACTTAGTTTGAGTGAGGATTGAATTGCCATCAGCTACGGTCACGGCTAATGGGTGAGTTTTGATGATCTCATGTCCCACCTTCCTTACGATCTTAGGATCAATGAAACTATGCATGCTACCATTATCAATCAGAGTCACAATGGACTTCTTGCCTGCTTGTCCCTTGATCCTTATGGTATTGTGAGCCCCACTACCTGTTAGTGCCTTTATTGAAATTTCTACTTCATCTTCCAAGACTTCCTCTGCACTGTCTGCTTCAGAACTAGCCTCTTCACTATCAGAATCATCATCAGCTGCTGCACCTCTAGCAAACATAAGGTACTTAGCATTACACTTATGCCCAAAGAAGTATGGTTGGTTTCATATAAAACACAACCTCTTATCCTTTCTATCATCAGAACGCCCCTGTTTCATTTTTCCACTGTTCTTTAGTTGTGAAGAAGCTCCACTGGATCTGTTCCTACCCCCTTCACTTGTAGCTAAGACAGTAGCCTCAAACAGCTTGGCTTTGGCATAAGCCTTAGACAAAGTTCTGGGTCCTACGGCCTTCACCAAGTTCTTTATCTTTGGCTTCAGACCACTGATGAAACTGGACACATAATAGGCCTCAGTTGCTTGTGGGTAGGCAGCTATCATGCTTGCTCTAAGGTTTTCAAATTTAACCATGTATTCATTCACAGAAGTAACTTGAGTTACTTTGTTAAAATTATCAACTATATCACTAGAATCCTCATCTCCATATCTTTCACACAATTCCATCACAAATTCATCCCAATTTAAGGAAGGGTTGCTTTTCAAGAGGCTATAAAGCCATACCTCGTGATCACCATGGAGGTATACAGAAGCCAACTCTACTCTCTGATCAGCAGCAATGTGGTAGAAATGGAAATAGCGTTCACATCTCCTCAGCCAGGACTGTGGTTGCTTCCCTTCAAAGGGCTCTAACTAGATTCGTGGTTGTCTGAAACCACTAGCCTTGTTGCTGGATGAGTTGTCATTGTTCACAGAGTTCTGTGGTTGTGGTTGATCAGCTAGTTGATCATCCTGTCCCATTGATAAACTAACAGCGGGAACATGTCTGTGCTCTGGGGGACGATCCTGTGGCCCCACAGCTACATTAGGATTAAGGGGTGGCTCTTCTCTTGGAGGTTGGCCCAATTGACTGGCAGGTAACAAAACCCCTGCACTGGATGATGCCTCCTGTCTACTGATTTGAGCTTGAAGCCCAGCAATCTGATCATCAAACCTCCTGCTCTGCTGTTGCATTTGATCAGACAGCTTCCGATCATGCTCTGATTGCATTACTTTCACATGGGCAAACACCTGTTACATTTGTGTTTGAAGCATTGCCTTCATTTCCTCCCTGAATTGGGAGATGGTGAGTTGCTCCTGATTAGGAGCTGCTGCTCCCTCCACTACTGCTGCATAAAAAACATTTGGATCCGCATTAGCAGTTGTTGCTGCTGCAGCATTGGCTGCTCCAGCTCTTGTGGTTACTCGTCCGACCATGGATGAATGTTACTCACTAATCAGAATTAACCCAACAGTAACGAGCTCTGAGACTAATTGTTAGGCTTAAGATGATCTTGAAGCTTAGCCTAGTGATAGAATAGAGTTAAGATGAGAAAGAAGGGAATTGGGGATGAGAATTATAGAAGAATTAAGATGAGAGAAGAAAATATCTCAATGAGATATGTGTGTTTGTATTTTTATTGATACCGGCTCCAACTAACATCTCTTTGCTTATATAGTGTAGCTAAGTATGAAAGATTAGGTTAAACATAACTAACTCACTTTGGGCCTAAGCCCAATAACAAGATTTACAACCTTTAACTCATAAATCAAAAACAATAAACCAATTCTATTACAATTTAGCTCGGTGTATAACACTATACTTCTTGTAGTTCAAAAGTGGCGGCATTATCTTGAAGGGCACCAATTTGTGATTAAGACAGATCACCAAAGTCTCAAGTATCTACTTGAGTAATGAATTTCTACATGTGTTCAAAGGAAAGGTTAAATGAAGATGTTGGGGTTAGAGTATACAATTCAGTACAGGAAGGGAGCTGAAAATGTTGTTGCTGATGCTCTATCCAGAAGACTTGAGGTTTTGGAAGCTGAGGGGCCTTGTGCAACCATTACTCAAGTAGTTCCCTTGTGGATGACAGAGGTGATCAGTTCCTATGAGCATGATGCATTTTCCTAGACATACATTGTTCCTAACAGCATACAAGCTACTCCTGCCAAAGCTGATGTAGAAGTGACAGTGAACAATGGGATTATTCAAGTTAAGGGTAGGATTTACATTGATGAAGGTCATAGATTGAGAAAACAAGTCATTAGAGCTTCACATGATTCTCCTTGGGGAGGACACTCTGGTATAGAGGGAACTTACCGAAGAATTAAGCTCTACTTCCAGTGGAAAGGGATGAAGAAAGATGTTCAAGAATTTCTGCAGCAATGTGAAGTTTGTTAGCAGAAAAAAGTTGAGCACACTCTCTATAAGGGCTTGTTATAGCCACTTTCAATTCCAAATGGGGCTTGGACTCATATTAGCATGGATTTTGTTGAGGGTCTGCCTAAGTCTTAGGGAAGAGAAGTCATTTGGGTGATTGTGGATCGCTTCACTAAGTTTGGACACTTTGTTGCCCTCTATCATCCCGTTACAGTAAAGAAATTTGCTAGGTTGTTCTTGGATCAGGTGTATAGGCTTCATGGACTCCCTCGGTCCATTTTTTCAGACAGGGACAGGTTGTTCACTAGTTCAATTTGGCGTGAGTTGTTCTTATTGCTTGGCACCACTTTAGTTATGAGTTCTTCGTATCATCCTCAATCTGATGGCCAAACAGAAAGGGTCAATTAATGCATCGAGTAGTATTTGAGAGGGATGACATTCACTCATCATAAGCAGTGGTATAAGTATTTGCCGCTTGTTGAGTATTGGTACAATACTCATTTTCACTCTTCTTTGGGTTCAACCCCTTTTAAGGCTTTATATGGGTATGAACCTCCATCTCCTTTGGTGCAACAAGGAATGGTTTCTCATGTTGGTGGAGTCACTGAGCTATTATTGTAGAGAGCTCAGTTAGCACTGTAGCTCAAGGACAACCTTCAGCTGGCTCAAGCCAGAATGAAGTTTTTTTGTAGATAAGAAAAGGATTGACAGAAATTTTGATGTTGGAGATCTTGTTTATCTCAAGCTACAGCCGTATAGACAGAGTTCAGTGGCTATCCACAAGAACATCAAGTTATCTGCAAGGTACTTTGGCCTTTACAAGGTTCTTGAGAGGATTGGCAAGCTAGCATACAAGTTAGATCTTCCAGAGGATAGCTTGGTGCACCCTGTCTTCCGTGTCTCTTTACTTAAGAAGCATGTGCCAGACAAGGTCAAGGGAGTTGTTGCTATTCTGCGAGCTTCCTCCCATGGCCTACTGATTCAGGAACCTGCATCAATTCTTGACAGCAGGATGGTGCAAGATTAAGGGGTTGACAGCAAGCATGTGTTGATCCGGTGGGCCAACCTTGGTCTTGAATGTGCTACATGGGAAAATTGGAGGTTCTCACGTCTTAAATCTTTTTCTTCCATTCTCAAGTCAAGAATGTGCTTGAGGGGAGGGTGTTGTCATGATCAGAGCTAATTTTATCGATTCCTTAAGCTAATGGCGGGAAAACAGTTCAAATGGTTTTGGCGGCAAAGTTTGTTTTGTTAGTTTAAGTCTTGTTTAGTTGTTTTGAGTCTTTAACGGTGGTCTTAAGTCAAATGTGGCAGGTAATTCAGATGTTATAAGTCAGTTAGTAGTTGTCTTTGAGTCTAGATTCATTACTTGTGGTTTAATTGTAAGATTTGATTCATTGAATTAAAAAATATCTTCTTCTTCTCTCTATTTCCTCATCTCCTTCACTTCTTTTCTTATCTTACCTCTCTTCACCTAGGTTAAGTTCAAGATTACATCTTGAATCTTAGCAGAACCTCAGCGATGGACTCTGATCGATACTTGCTTAACTAGGCTCTCTCAAGAGGAAGCCAAAGTCCGCAAGGGCAAGCAAACTGAGCATATGGATCTTAACGATCAAACGACTGAGTCCAGGCCTTTTCTACTGTCGGTAAAGGGAAGACACACAAGAAGCTTGAGAAATGGGCTACCTCTCATCCTTTGAGGGGTGAGATTCTTGGTGGGATCAGCTTGCCAAGAATACCTAGCTTAAGGAGAGGCTGAGGATGAGGAGTACTGCACTTTTAGCATCAACATAGTGGAACCTTTAGGCCTTGTCAACCCAACATGATCTGATATAGAGAATGATTTCCAGGAGGATGCTTCCCTCAACAAATGGAGGAGTCTTAAACCCCAAGGGTTAATGCAAAGGACCAGCCTCTAGAGTAGGATACGCTAACAAATGGCAATCCACAACGCTAAGATTAGGACACACCCATGGTTGTCAGCCTGGAAAAGGGAATAGACCAAGGGATCCAGATATAATTTGGTACTCTCCCATAATAAGTTGATGTTAGAACTGCATTGCTCCTTCCTTTGGAGTTCATGGCAACTAACAATCATGAAGGCCTCGAGGGAGATGTTATAGCATCAGACGAGGATCCTCAAGTGGAGCTTGTGGCTGAAGTAGCAACCAAAGGTAATCCTGACCCCTTGTCTTTTAAAGTTAATACCCCACATTCAAATTGCCTGATCATAACGAAGATGATGTTTGATGGGTCTAATATCACCAATAAACACATCAAGCCCAACATCAAGGCCAAATTTGATGGCATTTTGGTGAATTGGGTCCTAGTGGACAATGGCACGGCCATCAACATTCTGCCCACATATATGTTAGGGGTCATTGGTAAATCACGAGATGATCTAATTACTTTGGACGTCACAATCTGTGCCTTTTCTAGAGCTACTAGTAAATCTAAAGGGTTCATCCCCGATTGACTTAATAGTTGGCAGCTTAAGCAAGCTAACAACTTTCTTTTTAGTAGATACTACCTCGAGCTACAATGCTTTTCTCAGGAGAGATTAGTTACATGCCAATTATTGTATCCCTTCTTCACTTCACCAGTTGTTAATCTTCTAAAACCACGACAAGTATGAGGTTATTTTGGCAGATAACAGGCCATTCATAGCTTGCTCTAACTACGTGGAGGCAAAACTCTACGAAGATGGCATGGGACCACTTGATGTTAAGAGGATCACTCTAGAATCTGCCCAACGACAAAAACACGATTGCCATCCTTGATAGCCCATCGACTGAGGCTATGGTTGGTCAATTGGATGTAGAGTCTAAAGACTCTGATTTTGGAGATGCATGAGAGCCCTTCTTAAAGAAAAAGATTTCCAAGGCATGCCAGAACCCCAATGCGGAGGAGCTAAGACCTCCCATTAATGGCCCAAGAAGCCATCTCCTCAGCACTAGCAAGGCCCATGGCCTGGCATACTGAGGATTAACTTTGGGCTAAGCAGCCTTTTAATGGTTTCCAAGTCCATACACAGAAAGAGGAGCTCTAGAACTCTCTAACTTAAGAGCAGCAGTAGCTAAAATGGAGGATTTGAGGGCTGAAGTCCAAGATCCTCTCCTCAAGGTTAATTTGGGCTCAACAAAAGACCCAAGAGCTAACTATCTGAGTGCTCTGCTTTCTCGAGAGTAGATCAAGCAGTACCTGACTTTGCTTTGTGAATTCAAGGACTATTTTGCTTGGGATCATCTTGAGATGCATGGCCTAGACAGAAAAGTGGTTGAGCATAGGCTTTCTATCAAACTAGGTTCGAGACCCATCATTCAGGCCTGGAGGAGAATGTCCCAACAAGTTATCGATTCGGTCAAGGAAGAGATCGGAAGGCTCCTAAAGGCCAAATTTATCAAGATTACCAGGTATGTTGAATGGTTAGCAAATATTGTTCCTATCATTAAAAAGAATGGCAAAATCAAGGTTTGTATTGACTTTAGGGATCTGCATGCAGCCACCCCAAAGGACGAATACTCAATGCCTATTGCTAATGTGCTCATTGACTCAGCTTTACGGCATGAAGTATTGTCCTTCATGGATGGCTACTATGGATATTACCAAGTTATGATTGCTTCAGAGGATACCCACAAGACAGCATTGAACTGTCCTGGGTCAATAGAGACGTTTGAGTGGGTGGTTATGCCATTTTGTTTGAAAAATGTGGGCGCCACCTATCAAAGAGCCATGAACATGATCTTTCATGATCTCACTGGTAAGACCATGAATATGACATAGTGGTGAAATCAAAATCCCAAGTTGAATACTTGGAAGACTTGAGGGGCGCATTCTTTAGAATGAAGACCCATAACCTCAAGATGAATCCATTAAAGCGTGCTCTCCGCGTGCGTGCTGGAAACGTCCTAGGTTTTCTGGTGCACTAAAGGGGCATCGACATGGATATTAATAAGACTAAGGCCAGGCCAAACCACCGTCAAATAAAAAGGATCTTCAACACTTCCTAGGTTAGGTTAATTTCCAAGACGTTTTATTTCAAATGTCACAAGAAAAAAGGAAGTCTTCTCTCCATTACTGAAGTTCAAACCCAAGAAGGACTTCAAGTGGGAGGACCACATCAAGCAGCCTTTGAGGCCATCAAGAAGTACTTAATTAGACCTCCAGTTCTTATTCAGCCAAAGCATGGTAAACCTTTGAAGATCTATGTCTCTACTTCTAAGGAATCTGTTGGTTGTTTGCTTGGACAAGACAATGAGCAAGGATTTGAATAGGCTTTGTTTTACCTTAGTCACTACTTCAATGAAAGTGAATCGATTAAGAAAATGTGTCTATTGTTATTTTATGCATCAATAAAATTGAGACATTACTTATTGACATTCACTACATATGTAGTTGCTAAGATGGATGTCCATATATACATGCTAGATAGACCATTTATAATAGGAAGGTTGAACAAGTGGAGTGTAGCTTTACTTCAGTTTGAGTTGGTTTAGGTATCACAAAAGTTAGTAAAGGGCCAAGCCTTAGCAGACCTTTTGGCTGACGTCCCAAACATTAATACTGGCCTAGACTATGAGCCAAACGAACTCTTGGTAGTGCAAATGGTCTCTTAGAAGTTAGTCTTCGATTAATCAAGGACCAATTCAAGTGCAGGAGTTGGAATTGTGATAGAATCTCTTGCTGGGATCATCACTAAATTGGCCGTTACTTTGGTTGGCAAATGTTCAACATGGAAGAGTATGTGGCATTAATGATAGGCCTTCAAACTCTCCTAGAAATGCAAGTCCTCAATGTTATCATCAACGGGAATTTGTAGCTGGTAATTTGCAAAGTCAAGGGGAATTTTAATGTTTGAGCGATACCTCGAATCAATACTAATTTGAAGTACGAAAGTTGTTGAGTAAATTTGCTGGTGTACAGTTTAAGCATAACCCTAGAGAACATAACAAAGCAGCCAATGACTTAACCTAGTTAGCATTAGGGTATAAATTACCCAGGACATGGTGCGAAGAAACCATGATTACTAAAACCAAAGTTTTAGATCGTGACATCGCGTTCACTGAGTCTTTCTTTCTTAATAGAGAAGTAATGCCAAGTTGACACTTGGAATGCTTTGAAACCCATCAAACTATCCTGAGTTAACATGAAGACTGGAGGAAGCCTCTAATGGATTATATCAAGAGCCCTTAAGACTACGTTAAGGATAGAAATACGAAGATGAGGGCTCACAGATTCCGTCTTGATGATGAATCTGGAGACTTATATAGAAGGGGCACTAGTGGAGTGCTTCTCAAGTGCCTTAACTTGGACGAAACAATGCTAGTGATGGTAAGAGCCCATGTGGGTATATGAGGATCCCATCTAGCTAGCAACAAAATGCACTAGCTCATTAGACGTTATGGCTATTGTTGGCCATTGATGATGGATGACTGCATAAAGTATGCCAAGGGGCGCAAAGCATGCCAAAGACGTGGTCATGTGCAAAGAGTCCCTATGGCCGAAATGCATGCTATTGCAAAACCCTAGCCATTCGAAGGTTGGGAAATGGACATCATATAAGAAAGTAACCCTCCTTTTAGCAAGCAACACCCTTACATTCTTGTGGCCACATATTACTTCACAAAGTGGGTGGAGGCTAAACCAGATAGGAACATCAATAAGCAAGATGTGATTGATTTTATCTGATAATACATCCTACGTAGGTTTGGTATCCCAAAACCCATTACTATGGACCAAGATAGAATATTTAGTGGAGTTGAAGTGATGGAGATTACCAAGAGTTTCAACATAGAAATCTTGAACTCAATCCTTTACCATGCTCAAGCCAATGGCCAAGCAAATCAACCAACAAGATTCTGAAGGCCAATATTGAAGAGATGATTGAGGACAATCTCATAAAGTGGCATGAATTGCCACTGGATGCCCTTTGGGCTTACAAGACATTCAAACAAGATGAAACTAGGACAACTCCCTTCCATTTAATGTATGGCCATGATGTCGTGCTCCCGATGGAAGTAACAATTCAGTCTATTAGACTAGCTCATCAAGGGAGGTTTTCTGAACACGAGTATGAGCAAGCTATGATGGATGAACTAACTAACTTAGACCAAGTTGAGCTTAATGCTCTTCTCAAATTGGAAACACAGAAGAAGAGGGTGGCCAAAGCCTACAACAAACGGGTTAAGCCTAGGTCTTTTGACTTAGGAGATATAGTCTGGATAGTGGTTTTACCAATTGGCTAGAGAGATCGTATCTTTGGGAAATGGCCCCCGAACTAGGAAGGCCCATTTAGAGTCATCGAGGTGTTTGGAAGAAATGCTTACTTACTATATGATCTAAATGGAAGAACTCCCCCGAGGGGTATTAATGGAAGGTTCCTGAAGAAATATGTGCCATCAGTTTAGGATTCTAACAGAAAGTCCTTAGGTATAGATTCCCTGAATTATAGGCTCAATTTTAATATTAATGTCTTGAGGATCAACTCCATCATCCTTAGGATAAGAAAACAAAGAAAAAAAAAATGCAACCACCAATCTTAGAGACGTATTAAACAAAAATGCGTATTTCATTAATATTATCAAAGGGTACATGGCTTATATACAAAGTAGTATAGGCAAGTGACTTGTACAGCCAAAAAGCTCTTTTCAAAAGAATGAAAAATGAAGACTAAAATAGTTGAGTCCTAATCCTCACAAAGGGTTCCTCTACAGAAGATAACTGGCTGGTTGTATTACTCAGCTCGTGGTCCAAGGAAAGAGCTTCCTCTTCGAGAACTTGGCTGCTTCTTTAGGCCTCCACAGTAGCTTCCTCGAGCGTTCTAACCATAGTGCCTTGAGAAGAATATTGTTGTCTTAGGGAAAGTAATTCTCCCCTCAAATGACCCAATTTCTCCTCTAGTTGATGAATTTCATCTTCGAGGCCCTTAATCTCTTGAGCTTGCTGGCTCTGGATCTTTTTTACTGCTTTAAGTTCTTCAAACAAAATTTACAGGCCACTAAGGTCAGATGAACGCCCTAAGTTCCTTATGGCATCTTGGCAGTGCTGCCTCTGTTGAAAAAGTGTTGGGACCTCACTGCTCACCCTAACAATCACTCTCTCCAGGACTTCGAATCCTTTGGCGATGGTAGGAACCACCTTAGGGTCCTCCTTGAAGGCTTTAACTAGAGCCACAACCTCTTGGGAATTAGCTCTTTCAGCTAGCGTCAAAATAGAGAGATGCGCAAGTTCCCTTAGTCTCTAGAATCTTTGGGACACTTGATCTAATTGCTGGAAGGCCAATCTGCCACTTGCTCCCAGCTTCTCTAAGGGAAAGGTCATCCCTCTTAGTGGTGAAGAAGGAATGGCTCTTGGAGGTGTGACCTGCAAAAGGGTGAACCTCAAAAGGGAGTTAGATTAAATCTTACCTTTGGAAAAAAACAGCAAAGGTTCGGGGAACAATTATTACCTCTGAAACCTCAGCTTGAGGCAAAAGAAAGACATTTGCTGGCATCTCTTCCATTGGAACTTCTACTGGCTCTTTAACCATAGGGATTTCTTCCTCGAGGGAAGCCTCTAGGAAACAATGCTTACATGTTAAGACCAAATATTGCTTGAAACATCAAGAGTTGGGAAGCCAGGTTACAAAATCTTACCTTCAAAGATTTCCTTGATGGAAAATGAGCCTCTCTGGAGGAGGCGTGGAGCCTGCATGAGGCCCTAGTTCAAAGAGACCAGAAAGGAAACCTCTTCAGAGGGATACCTAATAATTGGCTCCACATCAGAGGTTGCCATGTCACCTCCTTCTTTAGTACTTGAGCTTAGTGATTCAAAACTCTTATTATGCTCTGGTGCAATCTCTTGAGGTGGAGAATCTGGTATCTTCACAATAACTCGAAATGGCTCTTCCTGTGGCTGAAAAGAGTGCCAAGTTAGGAGATGCTTTCATAAAGATGAATGAGACACAAATCAAGAAAGACCAATACCTCTGTTCAGGGAGCCTGGCTCTTCTTTTTCTCACTAGCTATGAGATAGGTACTTCTTCACCTTCTTCCTCTTCTACTGCGTGAACGGCTCTGGTAGGAAGAGTTGGAGGAATCTCCTTTTACTTTCTCTTTCTTGAGCCACCAACCTCAATGGCTGGTTAAGAGGTTCCTGGAGGGGATTCCTTTAGCAACATCTGAGTATGGCTTCTAATCCTAGTGCTCTGGGGGGTTGCCTGGATAGTTGCTGTAAAAAGAAAAGAATAGAGATCAGTCTTTGTTCAAGCCACTAAAATAAGACTAAAGCATACTTTAGAGGTGGCTGTTTACCTGATCATGCCTTCTGCGGGCTTGGCTTGATGTTGATGAGCTAGCTTTCTCTCGTGCTAGGACCTACAACCTTAGACAAAGGCATAAAATACTGCCTAGCACCTCTAGCCTTTAAGGAGGACCAATAGGCTTGAAACCAAGCTACAAAATATGGTGTGGCATGCAGAGTGTATCTACAAACAAAAGGATACCCATAAAGGGATTTCACTTCTTGATTTAGCTCACGGAGCTCCCTAAGCTGGAAAGGTTGGATGAAAATCCTCTTAGCCCACTAAAGGTTCTTGGTCCTTAAATTGGGAAAAAGGGATGTCTTGGACCATGCCAAATTGCGTGGAAAATAATCCAGGCCTATATGTTTCTCCACTAGGGTGAATTTGATGATGGAAGAATAGATCTTAAGGGCACAAGATTTCCTGCTAGATCTACGAATTAATGTCCATAGAGACATCGAAATGAAGGTCAAGCTTCATGAACCAAAGTGGACCAAGATTCCTCTCCTTGAAAGAAGTCCATTAAGTCCTCTTCCTTTCTTGAGAAGACATTAATCTCTCAAAGGAATTTGTCAAAGGACCATCCAACTACCTCCCAAAGCAGGAAACCCCCTTAGCTGTGGGAGCATAGGGGGCCTTGGGGCAAAGCTCAGAAAAATAGGCTTGGGCCTAAAGCTGGATCAGCCATAAGGGTTCACCTGTTTGAACAGCATAGTTCTTAGCTATGATGTCCCTAAGGCATCCAAATGCTTAGGCCAAAATAATGGTTCCAAGGCCAATGGACCAGTGATAAAGACTAAGTTTATAGCCATAGTCTTCAGAATGTTGAAGACTAAGTTGGAGGAGTTAGTAGACAAGAACTTGTTAAACAAAACAGGTAAAAGCATGCTTCTTCTCTTGAACCTTCCCCAAGGTCATGAGCCCCTATTACAAACATCTTAACAAAGTACTCATAACCGTTGGGCGAATCGATTATAGAGAAGGAAGAAGCAAAAGCTTCAGCCTTATTAGAAATAAAAGAGCTAAGGGGAAAATCCTCTCCTCCTAGCAAAAGACTTGTTAAGGCCACTATGTCTTCCATGGTAATACCAAGAAATCCCCGAGAGAGGACAAAAGTGTTATAAAAGATGTTTCAACAGTAAGTGAGTGTCGTCACAATAAGGTAACCATACCTGAGGGCGATGGTGGAGAGCTTGATTGCTTTGTAAATACGAAGATTCTTCCATTTCTCTTCATGGGTCACCATTAAACTATCCACCCACTCAGCATATTGCTTTGTCAAGAAAGTCCATCCTTTGAAAGGCACCACTTCCTTTAAGATGCATCTTCCTCCCCAAGAATAACCTGCAGAAACTATACGAAACAGAGGAGATTCGTTAATATCAGGAAAAAGTCCTTAAAGACTTGGAGCATCTTGGGATGGGTCAAAGATAGGCCCCAGGAAGTACAACATGAAGGAAGATGAAGGATCATTCTCTGGTAACCAAGAAAGATCCTCATTGATGGTGTCAAGATCGATTGGGCTCTGAAGCACATCAGAGACTATCAACATGTCTGACTGAAGCAAACACATTAGTTGCTCAATTGGGCTATCAGCTTGAGCAATGGGGACAAAGACAGCAGATGAAATTTAGGCCATCATTAGATCAGAGGAAGCGAAAGATGGAAAATAGATTGGATCAAGATTCAGAGATTCAAGTACGAAAGCAAGAGTTTTGCAAGAGCGCTTGAAAGAGAGAACATAGCAGAAAAGTGAAAATTTTGAGCCCTAATTGTCATACTCACAAACACACGAGAAGGATGAGCAAGTGACACACAATGTTCTCTTGGGTCTCGATAACCATTCAGGGTCAAATTAGGTAGATTTAGTACCCGTTGTAAATTTGAAGTTACCAACGACCAAAAGGGGAGGATTTGTTTGCGCTCTAATTTTGAAAGGGGCCGGGATGATGCCATTTTCGGCAAAGTGCCACATGCTCAACACTTGAGGTCCACCTTAAGGCAAGTTTCGCCTTTAGGTGCTAAAATAATGGTGTCCCGAGCCCAGCAGATTAAAGAGATGATCACCCTAACAAGGGCATCAACCACTCAAGGACTCGAGATGGTTGAAGGGTAAAAGAAGCTTGAGTTCAAGGGACTGCCAAGAAGGCTGCAAGACAAGTGGTTTCTAGGCTCGAGATGGTTACTTGGAGAACAATCTCAAATACTTGGGCACTAAGCTTAATCTCAGAGGATGTGGTGCTTCTATAAGAGACTTCCGCTAAGATTACGGACTTGGGGACTAAGGAATTCCCTCCAACATTCACTCATATTTTGTGCGCACAAGAGGAAGCTTAGTGGCTTGATGTGGGAAGGGTTGTCACGGTATTAGGACCAGCAATTATTTTCCAATTTCTATAAATAAACGACTCAGCGTCAGCCCAAATGCAAAAACAAAACATCATCAAGTTTTCTTTGCAAAACACTTATGCCCTTTTCTTAGGAGTAGCATAACTTAGCATAGCTTAGCTTAACGTAAAACTTGTTATACTTGCCTCATTAGTTATACAGTTTCTTGGGCTTCACATATTAACTTGCAGTTTTAATCAATTTCCAAATTTTGCCGAGTTTAAGGCTTTGGTTTAAGGCTTTGATGGCCAAGGCTTGACATTGATTGCATTGGTCGTAGCACTACTATCACTGCTTGATAAGTCAGATGAACTTAGGTTCGCACCATTGTTTAGGGTTTTGACGGCCAAGGCTTGACCTCTATTGCACTGGTCATAATTCAGTGACCTAAATACGGTTTGCTCCACCTTATTCTTGTCAGACCTTAATCATTCGAGTTATCATAAGTTAAGGGTGCCAGGCTTTAAAACCTGATTGACTCGAGCTTGTAAGTGGACTGCTGAGCTTTTGGTTTTGTCTCCACCCCAGTTCTTAACTTTTAAGTGTACAAGAAAAGGTATCTGCGGACCCTATTTCGGCACTGTAACTGTCACTTAAGTTATGTCAATATCCTTTCATTTTTTTTCAACATATATATATATAAATCCCCAAAAATACTTAACAAAAATCTTAATTGAAGTATTAGTGAAACTCACGATATTACCAAAGTCAAATACACCAACATACTTCTCCAAAACTAGTGAGTGATTGAGGTCAAAGATGTGTGATTCATATTTGGACTCACTCCCTAGTCGTGGTGAGTCCCTTTTGCACGTTTGTTTTGTTTATCATTTTGTGGTGAGCACATCACACTTGCAAACAAAATAATGCAAACAATTAGGTCCAAGGAGTGCTCTTCACTTGGCGCCTTGAGCCAACTAGATCGAGAGTCACCGGCCAAGAACTCGCTACATGGGTCCTAGGAATACACGCCTGACCATGAGTTACATTAAAAAAAAAAAAAAAAAAAAAAAAAAACAAAGAAGAAGAAGAAGAAAACAAGAGAGAAAAGAGAAGGCTTGAGATTTCTTTATTGATTAGGGGTGATTTGTTTGGATAATTAATTCCTTTAACTATCTTCTATATTTGTCTTAAATTTGGAATTTTTGAAATAAGAAAAGGGGGAGAGAAGTTCTTAGCTCACTTACTAGTAAATAGACTTGAATCTCATGAACTCGAGCCGGAACCATTATAATAAAAACAATACATAAAGATTCTTCATTCAAGTACGCCTTTAAATATGCTTGGAAATATTTTTCACAAGCAATTCTGGCCATTACATACTTGATCAAATTTTTCTATCTTTAGCTAGTTTGAGCTAAATCTTACTTGAGGACAAGTAAGAAGTGGGTTTGGGGATGTTTATGTGCCTTATATCTACATATTTTATTCTTCATTCCTATGACATATTCAGCTTTTACATGTGTGTTTTGTTGTGATCTAGATACATTTAGGCTCGGAGTGTAACAGAGTAAATAAAGGTTTAAAAGTGACAAAATCAAGTGCAATCGAGGCTTATTTGAAGACATTTCTGGATAAATCTAACACCTATGCAAAAGAAGGACCAATCAGGTTGTAATTCAATATCTTAAATAGGTCTCGCAGAGTTTCAGATACAAAACGATCAGTCGACATGAAGTACCAATCGATCAGCGGCCCGCAGCAGGAAGGAGCTTACAGTGGGGCTGCTAATCAATCGGGAAATAGGGCCAATCAATTGGTTGGCTACAAAAAGCCAACATATTCAATCGATCGGGTGTTTTGCCCAATCAATCACGGGGCCGATCAATCGGCCAAATACTTATAACTCAATCACTGGGTCACGCCGTAGGTATAAATAAAAAGGGGGAGACTTATATTTTCATATCTTTAGCCATGTCTCCTCTCCTCTCCCTTCCAAAGCTGCTACAAGACCTATGGGGTTCTCAAACATTGAAGCACATGTGGTTGGAGTGCTGGGAGGATCAAAGTTCGGATCAACGTCAACGCAAATTGAGGGAGTCTCAGTTTCCTAGTTTTTTCCATTATTTCTTCCTTTATTGATCTTAATGATGTGTAGAACTCCCATGAAAGAGTAGACTCTTTTAGTTTAGAGATGAAGGATGGGTGGTTATTCGTACCTCATATTTATATTATGCTTTTGGTAATGGTTTCGTTATGTTATTTACACACCCCTGTTGGGAATTTATGATTGTTGTTTGGTTTTCTTTGTGTGTTCTTGTTGCCATGTTAAGATCTCCAAACTACAAGCTTGTAGCTAAGACCATAACATTACTGGTTTTCACCCGTTGTCAGGGTTGAGGTTGTTCCGAACATTGAATACTGTTTACACCCTAATTTAGAAAGGGCTATGGTGATGCCGTTTTGAGCAAAGGACCATGTGCTTAACACGTGAGGCCTCTTTGAAGGAGAACCAAGCCTTTAGGTGCTGAAGTAATGGCATCTCGAGTCCAATATGTTGAAGAGATGATCACCCTGACAAGGGTGTCAACCACTCGAGGACTCGTTATGGTTGAAGGGTAAAAGGAGCTTGAGTTCAAGGGACTGCTAAGAAGACTGCAAGATCGGTGGTTTCTAGGCTCGAGGTGGTTACTTGGGGCTCCATCTCAGATCCTTGGGTTCTAAGCTTAGTCTAAGATGACGTGGGGTTTCTAGAAGGGACTTCTACTAAGATTACTGGCATGGGCACCAAGAATTTCCCTCCAATATTGAATTTAGGAAACGTCCATTAAATATTTGCGCGAGCAAAGAAGGAGCTTAGTTTCCAAACGTGGTGAAGTTGCCACAAAAATAGGAGTAGCCGTTATTTTTTATTTTCCATAGATAAAGGACTCTGCGTCAATCCAAAGGAGTACACACAGTCAATAAAAAACTTCTTTAAGCTTTCTTTACAACAAACTTGTGCTTTTTCTGTCAACATATATATATATAAACATCGAAAAATACTTAACAAAAATCTTCTTAATTGAAGCATAAGCGAAACTCGCGGTATTACCGAAGTCAGATACACCAACACACTTCTCCGAAAATGGGGAATGATTGAGGTCAAAGACATACGGTTCGTATTTGGACTCACTCCCTAGTAGCGGTGAGTCCCTTTTACATGTTTGTTTTGTTTATGATTTTATAACGACCACATCACACTTAACTGCAAACAAATTAAAGCAAGCAACCAATCTTTTATATAAATTAATATTTATTTAGGAGTGACAAAAGAATTTGTTAGTGCTTTTGCGATAATCCATGCTACACCAAAGGTGATAAGATAGGTTATGCCTTTAGATTAGTTCATTACCCTAAGCCCTAACTCAAGTATATATTAAAGTAGGAACAAGAAAGGAATTAAGTAATACTAATGAGATACCCTATGCTACATGTAGGGTGATATGATAGGTTATGCCTTTACACTAGTTCATTACCCTAAGCCCTAGTTTAAATATTAACCCAAGCTTAGTGCTTGTAGCCTAAGTCTACTAAATCGTTGTCATAGTATAATATAATGATAGGATACGAGCTACCCTGAATTCATTCCCTAAACTAACCTCAATTGAATTGACACCTTTAGTATAGATTTTATTGTTTTCTTCAATTAATTATCCAAACAATCAACAAAAACCCAAAAATCAAATCACTCATTAATAATAAAATCTAACGTAATTCTAATTCTTGGTGGATAGGACCTGTATACTCAACTAAGCTACGACTATCTCGTATGCTTGTGAGTATGCAATTTTAAAACACTTTTAAAGCACATCAGGAAGGCATTAGATACTTGCCAGATACCCACGGGTAAGCGGGTATAGGTACAGATTTGTAGCCACCGGGGCAGGCATAAGTATCCACTTCATATCTATGGCGGGTAATAGGGTACGTATGGGTATGAATTTTGGTGGTGGATACGAGTATGAAGGAGGCATTCCCCATACTCGTCCCACCCCACTACCATCCTTAATAGAGAGGGGGACCAAACTAGACCAAAACTATGCAGGACTTTAATTTGAGAAAATAGGATTAAAAGAAAAAAAAAAGGTGAAATTAACATGTGCAACATGACTAAACTGCCACTAAAGAGGACTTGGAGTGAACCAAAAATGGGAAGAAAACAAACCAAAAGACAATAAAATAGGTTGGCCAAACCCCTAATCCATCAATGCCATCTGCTCAATCAAAACCGATTTATCACCATCAAATCTCAGCCCTAACGTTTTCTCGATCTTCCATGCATGCTCCACCACAAGAAGATTATCATTATCTTTAGCCCTATTGCCTTTTTTCACCAAATTCCTCTTCTTCTTTTTGCTAGGGGTGATGTCTTTACGATATTCCCATGTGACATATCATTCACAAATTCTTATAATTTCCGCTTATCTTGCTCTTTAGTCCTGCATTTGATCAGCACTCTATGACCTTGTTTTGATGCAAAATAATTAGAAGCCTGGCATCTTGCCACCACCTTCTTTCTTTTCTCACCGTTAAGGATATATCACTATCCTAAAAGAACTCTTGAAAGAAATCCTGAAAGAACTCTCATCGAGGTGTGGTGGTATTACAAAGGCGGTGAGCTCAACACCCGACAGGTACTCAAACACAAAAGACCCTGAATTGTTATCACTTGTGGCATCCCAGACTTGGTTCTCTTGAGAAGATATTTGGTCATGAAGCCAGTTAATTCTGCCAAATCTTATTCAATCCACTAGACTGGTGAATGAGTGAAACACTAGAGAAGAGGAGGTAGAAGGGATGGGTGTGATCAATGTAAACCTCAAGCATAATTCCCAATAAATTGGCCTTTAACATGGAGTGCAATCTGATCCATCAAACCCATTGTCTGTTCATGTAGGGAACAAACATATGAGGAAAGCGGTACCAAAATGGTACAAGCTCTATCACCTTGTTCATGCAAAGAAGGTGTTGCCTGTTCTCGGGTGAGCCGACAAAGGTGCAGAGGGCGATTACTTATGGAAAGTGATTTGTCATCATTTCAGAATTACCCTCTTTAATAAATACCATGCAAGATCCCCTATTAAATCGTACTTGGACTATTGGTGGAATAATAAATGTGGAGCATGTACCTATAAGAATCCTAGCTATATCTATGCAATCGCAAAAGTTCTGGCATCCAGTCTGATCAACTTGCCCAAATATTAACAAGATCAGTAAAACACTCCCTCGACTAGCATTGGACTGGGAATCCATGTGTCTTATCCACATTCTTCTACTCACGGAGCCAAGGGCCTGGCTTGAATATCCATACACATTTTTTAATCTACGAAGTAGCACCTATTTTCGAGCTTGAGGTAGAATTCTAAGGAATTAGAAAAGTCTCAAGTTAGGATGAAGATGTTAGAGTTAACTCTCTAGGATCAAGCCTTGAAGGTTATTCACCGGGATAAACTTAAGGCATTATTTAGCGTATCATCCTCAAAAGAGTGCGACCTTATTGACCCGTTCAGCCAGGCATCAACACACTTGTTGACATTTGTCACCACAATCTTGGGACAGTTCTGAAACTTGGTATCCTAACCTGAGAACTTGAGAATGCATCTTCCAGAACATGATTGGCAACTGTAGCACCAAATCTTTGGTGAACCGAAGGGTGGGATTGGTGCCAATGAGATATAAAAATAAACCTTACCCATAGTTTAGCCCTATCAACTATGATCTTTACACATGTAACCCATCTTTAATTCATGCTCGCAATTGCCGTAGTAGCTTCACTCCTTACCCGAAACCTAACAAAGCCACAAGAAAATCTTGTCCTCACTTTTCACTACTCAGGAACAAAAGTGTTGTAGATTCATTAAAAGTCTTTAAAAACAACTTTGAGCCATGAATTTGTCGTTCTCTTCAGAAGGCCATCAATAAAAAAGAATATTGCCTCTTTGGAGGTTAGCATTTTGATCATAATTGGTGGTGGTGTCAGATGATTGGGCTACAACAGTGGAGGAATTGATGGTCAATGGTGGGGGAGATGAAGGGACGATGGTAACAGTGGGGACAATGTGGTGGTCAGTTGTGATGGTTTAATGTGAGTGGATACTCGGAGAAAGGGGGAGATGAGGAGTAGCAGTGGAAGCAGAGGATGGTGGGTTAGAGCAACAACATTGTCGATGGGTTATGGCAGTGGGGACATGAGGAGAGCAAGAGCCACAACAGGAGGAGAGAGGGGCAGAATGACTGGAGGGTTGTGGATGGTGGTTCATTATGGGTGGGTGATGGTAGAGGAGGGGAGATGAGGAGGAGTGGAGGTAGGGGTGGCGGGTTAGAGTAGCGACCTCAGCAGAGGGTTAGGGCCATGGGGAGATGGGATAGAGAATTAGGGGGTCAAAGGGTTAGGGCGGCAGAGATTTTAGAGAGGCTCTGGGTCAGGGCGGCGGTGGGGAGATTACTATTGATGCAAAACCAATTACCTACACTAACCACTGATACAATACCTATAACCAAAAAGACACAGGTGAAATAGATGTTCATCAAATTTGTTCAAATGAGAAACTAGTATGGATTAAGGCGTCCGCTGGGTTAGTATTGATAAGAAGCAAATTAACTACACTAACCACTAAACAGTACTTGTAATCGAAAAGACACACGGGTAAAATAGATGTTCATCAATTTTTCTTTAAGTGAGAATTTGGAGATTTATTCACAAAAGCATTTCCTACAACAACCTTTGAGAAACTAGTATAATAAATTGGCATGCATCGACTCAGAAAAATCCTTTATTGACATGTTCTCATGAGAGGGAGTCAAATGTGCACTATATTCATTTTCTATTCACCATGGTTTTGTGCCATTGGATTTTCTTGGCACGATTTTTAGTGAGACAGTTTAAATAGTGTATAACTAGAGCATTGTGGTTTGTTTTCACCAATGTCTTTGTCCCACGTCATTTTTCTTAATTAGATTTCAATAAGACATTTTTAAAAAAGGGCTTTTTACTGAAAGCTACCCAAATTTTAGGCGTGGTTTCAAAACAAACACCTAAATTTTTTAATTTTTCAAAAAATTGCCTAAATTTTTCAAAAATTTTCAATGTCACACCTTAATATTAACGTTGTTAATATCCGTTAGTTTTTGCTAATGTGGCTTTTGAAAGAAAAAAAAGTAATATTTAAAAAAATTCAAATTTACATATTAAATAATTTAAAATATTTAAAAATTACTTTAAAATGTCTAAAGATTTTATAAATATTATAGAAATATTTTTTAAATGCCATGTTAACGAAACTAACGGATGCTAACTTGTTACACTCAAAAGATTTGACAATGTTGCTGAAAATTAAGAACTTAGCAAGGCAAATGAAAGGAAATAGAGTTAGAGAAGAGAGAAGAGATGATTTTCATTCTATGCTTGATATTTCTCATTCTTGTACAAGTGTTTATAAGCTTTGCAAGTAATTGAATTATTTAATAGCAACTAACTACTTAACAACTATCTCAACAGTTTCTACCAACCATAACAACCCTTTTATCCATTTACAAGAAAGTTTGCCCAAGTACAATATATTGTACGCATCATTACCCCTCCCATAGCAACACCCTTGACCTCAAGGGTGGAAGTGAGAAAAATGTAAATGAAGATCTATATAATCTTTCCATGTAGCATCCTCTAAGCTGTGATTTTTCCATTGCACGAGAACTTGAGTGGAAGCCCGGTTTTTGTGGTTTATGTATGCACCGATCAATGATAGCCAAAGGTTCCTAGCAGAAATATTCAGCGTGCGGAGGTAAGGTCGGCAAGCCCGGAGTGATTTGACCCACATGACATTTCAACTAAGAGACATAGGATGTCGGGTTAATAGGGGCTTCGGCTGGGAGTACTAATGTATATGCCACAAGGCCCACCCTTATCGAGAATTCGATAGGGACCAAAATAACGAGCGGATAATTTCTAGTTGGAATGATGGTGCACTGAAGTCTGAGGATAAGGTTGGAGTTTAAGATATACGCTTTCTCCCACATCGAAAGATGGTTCCAAATGGTGCAGATTGGCTAACTGTTTCACACGAAGTTGTGTACAGAAGTTGATGTTGAAGAAGCTAAATTGCAACTTCGCAGGCTTACATACTATGATCTATAACCGCCACATCACTTTCGCCAGGAAGAAATGACAGATGTAATGGTGCCGGTTGATCATATAAAACATCGAATGGAGTAGATTGAATGACGAAGTGATACGAGGTATTATACCACCATTCTGCCAAAGGTAAATAAGAATACCAAATGGACAGAGTGTCACAACACATACACCTAATATACGTCTCGAGACAACGATTAAGTGCTTAACTTTGGCCATCGGTTTGTGGATGGAAAGCGGATGAAAGTTATAAGCTGACCCAGTGTAGGCGAAACAATTCCTGCCAGAACATGCTAATGAAAACTGAGTCACGATTTGAGATGATGGATTCTAGCATGCCATGCAACTTATATATGTTATCTAGTAATGATTATGCCAAATCTATTGCTATATATGGGTGAGTGAGTCTACTAAAGTGAGCATACTTGCTCAATCGATCAATTACCACAAAGATAAAATTTGTTTTTCCTTTGGAAAAAGGTAATCCATCAATAAAATCCATGGACATGGAAGAACAAACTATAGACGGAACAAGAAGAAGTAGTATCAACCTTACAGCATTGACACAATGAACATTCTTGAATGAATAAATGAACATCCTTCCACATACCTCTTTAGTAAGTTTTGCATTAGAATCATAAGTTTGTTCTGCAGTTCTGGAACGGCTCCTACAGCTAAACGCTCAAATCGACGGAGTTGCTATTGTACCCATGTAAAGGTGGGATGACTAGACGGGTCCTGTTGTAACTCCTAAATCATAGTTTGTAGTGCATTATCCGCCAACCACAATGTTCGAGTCTCCTCTAGTAGCTCAAAATCAATTAAGCCTAAGAATAGTCATTAATGATCCGCCTGGAACCCGAGAAACAGCATCGGCAGCAGCGTTTTCTTACCCTTTTTTTACTCGATATCATACATGAGCCCTATAAGCTTCGTAAACCATTCATGTTGCAACAAAGTTGAGAGTTTTTGAACAAACAAATACTTCAAACTTTGTTGATCAATACGTAATGTAAAATGTTGGCTGCAAAGATACTAATCCCATTTACTTATGGTGTGCACAACGGCTAATAATCCGCGCTCATATATAGATAAAGCTTGATGTATAGAGACAAAGCCTTACTAATGCAGGCAATAGGATGCTTGTTTTGCATTAGAACAGCCCCGATAGCACATCCCGAAGCGTCCGTCTCAACCACAAAGAGTCAAGAAAAATCTGGTAAAGCAAGAACTGACGTTCCCGTTACTACCTCCTTTAAAATTAGAAATTCTTCTCGAGCCTAAGAATTCCACTAAAATCCCCCTTTCTTCAACATATTAGTAAGGGGTCTATTAATTTTGCCATAGTTTCGAATAAACCAATGATAATAACCAGTTAGTCCCAATAACCCGCGCATCTGTTTGACATTAGCCGGCTCTAGCATTGTAATACCGCATCGATCTTACATAGACAATAGAAACCCCTTCTGACAATGTGAAGTGACCGCACATCTTACGCATCGATCACACTTGACCTTTTGGAAAATAAGTGGTTCTGGAGCATTGGCTATAGATCAATATTTCATTAAAAAAAACAGAAGCAATCTGCATAAATAAGGCCTAAAAGTAGCATTCATCAAGCCTTAGACTGTGGCCGGTGCATTAGTCAAGCCGAATGGCATGACAAGAAACTCGTAGCGACCATGATGTGTACGAAAAGTCGTCTTGTGAACATCATGAGAAGCCATACGAACTTGATGATACCCAGACTGTAAGTATAATCTGAGCACACACGCAAATCATGTAGTTCATCCAACAACTCTTCAACAGTGAGAACAAGAAAATTATCTTGGACCGTGTTTTAGTTTAATTCACGGTAATCTATGCACATATGCCAACTACCTTCTTTCTTTTTAACAAGTACCACAAGTGATGCAAAAGGTGAACTGGTCGGGGGAATAATTCTCGTGTGTCTAACATCTCTTGCATCAATGCTTCAATGACATCTTTTTGTAGAATCGGGTATGTATAGGGTCGCTTGTTTACTAGGTTAGTGCCTTCTTTTAACACAATTTGGTGATTATAGAGAGGTTTCTTAAGTGGAAGACTACTAGGTGAGGCAAAAACATCCTCATAGTATTTGAGTATACCTTCTAAGGGTAGTGCATAGTTATTTTCCTCTGCATTAGAGGTCAATGGTTCCTCCAGCCATAAATATGATGAAGGAGGAATAAGGCATAATTGCATCATGCTTGAAACATTCATGGAAGATAGTAGCTTATCAAAAGTTATAACCGCAGTTTACTTGATACTTGCACCAGTGAATCCCAATAAAAGTCTTCTTTTGCCACCCCACGCGAACTCCATTAATAAATTGCGAAAATCCCAAATAATGGGACCGAAGGTAGAAAGCCATTTGAATCCCAAAACTATATCACATCCACCAATGTAAGAATCACGATATTGGTATTGTACTCCCTTGCATTTGCCAACTGAACCCCTTACAATGCAAAGAAGTGGTCAAGGTACTACCATACGCTACTACTACCTGCAGTGAGAGTGTTTGAATGATTATGCAATCCAACCATGCTGCCTTTGGGAGTCTAAACAATAATGTGTACACCCACTATTAATAGAATATGGAGTGTTTTTCCCTTGACGCGACCAGTTATTCACATTATTTGATTACTAGGAGAACTACACAAAGCATTCAGAAAAACATAAGGCACATCATTGTCTTCGGGGGGTAGAGGCTCCTCTGATCTATCTCTAAATATGCAAGGATCATCTCTACTTGGTGATTTTGTTACTTATACAACTTCATATGTTCTAGTGCAAATGGCTCATTACAAAAGAAACAAAGATTCTTTGGTTTTTTCTCCTCAATTTCTCCTACATAGAGCAATTGGCCTTCTTTTCATGGTCCTGTCAACTCCTTATACCCACTAAGAGCTTCTTTGTTGTTCTCAGAAGTAGAAACATTAGAAGAGACCATTGTACTCTTAGATGGGATTATTGAAATGGTTGCTCTGGAAGTAACCAACATGGATTTAACTTAAGCCATATGTTTTGCTGCTTCTAAACATACCAATGACTCTGTGAATTGAAGCGATTTTGGTAGGAACATCCGAACTGCCAATTTAATATGCTGCAAGACCACTAGTGAAACAACTAATGAGGTAGTCTTCCGAAAGATTTAGGCACACAACTAATCTATCGAACTTCAATTGGTATTCTCAAACAAATCCATTTTGATGCAACTACATCAACTCTTCCATTGGATCATCAAAATATTGTCAAAATTCTAAATGAGTTCAGCGACATAAACAGCCCAAGAAAGTTGCTCGAGTGGCAGAGTAGTTTTTATAAATGCCCGATGCCATTCTAGGGTGGCATCTTCGAAATGAATTAATGCAATCCTAATCTCTGCATTTTCTGGCGTATCATCAATCAACAAAATTGTTTGGCATGATAGACCCATCCTCGAACATCTTCACCTGAAAATCTCGGAAAATCAAACTTGGACAAAAGTGTGGGAAAAGAATAACAGGTGTTGTGGCTCACATTATTGATATCTAATAATACTAGTGGATTGGCTGTTGTTGCTACAATTGTTGCTTGGGAACACATGTGCATCATCGAGCTATGTTGGACATTCATCATGGGCGGTCTGGAGGGAGTGGGCAGCAGTGGTGCACCCGATTCTTTTTGTTGATTTGATGCAATTGAAGCTTTGGTCATTTTCTTGTGATCAACAAAGAGCTCACGAATATGATCCATATATACCCTTGTTCTTCCTTCATGAAAACAAGTTCGGATGAAAGGCAGTAAGCATCTCAGTGATCCAGTGGTTCAGCCTTTTTTCTTGTTGTTGCAGCTTCTCATCAATTTTTAATGATTTCATTTGTTGATCAATTTGATCAATGTTGGCTTCAATTCTATGGTTTTCAGTTTGACTATGGGTACCTTCAGCCATGATGGACTCAAAACCAAGGAACAAAAGCTCTTAGACCAATTGTTACACTCAAAAGAGTAAACAATGTAGTTATGCAGAAGAAGCTACAAAGGGAGATGAAAGGAAAGAGAGTTAGAGAAGAGAGGAGATTTGAGAGAGAGAGAGAGAGAGAGAGAGAGAGAGAGAGAGATGATTTTCTTTATACGCTTGATATTTGTCCTTCTTACAAGTATTTATAAGCTATGCAAGTAATTGAATTATCTAATAACTGTTATAAAACAATAAGCGGTAAGCAGAATCAATTAAACACAGCAACAAAATTGATAAAGTGAAGAAAGATAACTGCGCCATGGTATAAGCACTGTCCTCAAAGACGATCCACTGCTAGGGTGCATACAGCGTAACCGGCAACCATCCTCCAGGATTAACGCAATCCAACCTATAACGTGCACTCGTTAGAAGCCAGGTGGGATGCAAAGGAAACTTTGCCCAGACTTAGAGATGAATTTTGAGGAGAAGATAGTAGAAGAAGAGAGGAGAGAACTGTGATGCTTTTGAATGGATGGGGACTAAAGTGGACTGGGGTATTTATAGTTGAGGAAGATGACTGTTGGAGCTACCCAACAGTCAGCTTGAGCAAACACGTCCCAACAGATAGTTTGGGAAGAGACGCGTCATTAATGGTGGAGAGACGCATTTGTGTAGTAACCAAGCACCATTGGGAACAAGACAGTGTGGTTTATGAGGCTTGCACATATACTCGTTAAAAAGAAGTTTCCAATAAAATAAAAATACCCGCAAGAAAAAAGGACACCCAAGCCCTAGCACGGCGTGCGCGGGCGTGTGGTTCCCACCATTCTTTCACCCTTAACTTAATTCAAGTCCTTGTCTTTACAAGGCCATATATAAACTACCTCTCCCTTCTCTAAATTTTCTATGTGGGATGTGGGTTTTAACATAAGTCATCAATTTGCAATGTAGTTGAGCTTTGTTACATTTTCAACAGTCCCTCACAAATGTAACAAAGCTAAAGAAAAGAGAACAGTCTAGGCAAAAAGGCGAGCTTATCTTTTCGATGTTGATGTCTCACAACTTGAATCGACACCTAGTGCATAACAAGTTTAAGACCAACAGCTTGTCAGGTAACTTTCATTTTGAACATGACAAGAGGTTGTACAGTCCTCCACCTGAGCACATACCAAGCTCAAAATATCTTAGCAAATCCCGCAGTTTTACGCTTTTATCAGCCATGCGTCCGTCCTGGATTCTCATAGGTGCTCTAGAAGGCAAGTCTCCAACCTTCGTAGGGAGTGGTCACATCCCCACACCTACATAGGTGGATCCCATCAAGTACGTGTTACCTCGCACCACTAGATAATGCCTATAGTTCCATTAAGAGCTAATGCTCATCCTCATCACCTAGTAACAATTATGGGTTCCATCAAGTGTGACTCAGCTCCGACCACCAAAAGTATGGCTATGGATTGTCCAACTCTTGTCAACATCATATGGAGGGACAATAGTTTATTACAGTGCACAATCGAACTAAACTATAACTTACTCATTAAACCTGCATAAACCAAGTTGAGATACATCATAGTCAATTCTCTTTACACACTTTAATCCCATCCCCCTCGATATTTCTAATACAATTTTTCGACAAAGGCCTTTCGTTAACGGATCCGCGAGGTTCTATTCTGACCTCACATAGTCTAGTGACATCACCCCACTTTCTTTCCAGAAGATCCTTTACAATCTCATACTTAAGACAACTAAGTCTCTTCGTGCCATACCCATCAAGTGTGTAGTGTTTACACCATCCGTTACAGACTATGAGTTAGGTTAGGGCATCAAGCTCAACCTTCAAAATGGCCATTCTGCACTATTTTAAGATAAAGTGGTACTTGAGGATGACCATTGCTAACATCAATTGCGAGTTGCTTTCACCCTCACATTGAGGTATCTGCAACTAGCTATTCAACAACCAGCTCCATCGCCTGCCAACTTCAACAATACAAAGTATAACACAATAGTGGAGCACACATTACATTAATAAAGTCACATCTCCACTTCAAGTGTACGCATCATTCATTTATTGGCACAAAAAGTATATTCCTTAAATGCATCAATTTCACATGCAATCACAAATGTGAAACATTATCATTTGAAATCAACTGAATCACCACCGATTTAGTTTAAAAAGGGCCATAATTTATAAAGTGCCTTTTAATCCACACAATCATGGGGCTTTGAGCCCAAATGCTAGCTTAATTGAGCTATCCACATTGAGTTTGAACAGTCATCAAACGGCATTTCCACCATAATTAATTCATGTAAGCTAGAGGTAACTAGCGGACATTGGCAGAATCATAGTAATTACAAAGATTATATAACATAGGCCCAAAATATCATATCGGTCTTGGATGTATAAAGCCCCCTTAGTGGAATGTCTCTTACCACATTCTTAAGCCATTCATCTTTTATACCTGCCATTATAGAACAATAAACTTAAATTCCAACCTTAATTCAACATTGCTGATTTGAGAGGGGATCCTATCATATAACACCACTAATAAGCCTAAGCTTATTGTCAAATGCCCAATTGGCATCACAACATCCTTCTACCACAACAATGAGACTATTACAATGTAAACTCTAATCCACGGTGCTTTGCTAGTACCTTAACAGTTTAATTGGAACACTCTAAAACTCATCATATGGATCACGAGTATATAAGCTAGGTTTACTCATGGCTTATATTATATTAGGATGAGCGTAGTTCATTAGAAATATTACGCTATCAAACACCTTAATGTATTTAACATGTGATACACCATCAACTTTGTACCTCTATAAGTGAACACTAGGGTCAATGGAATCTTATTTAGCATGTCATTAAAGTGACCAAAGTCATGAAGCATTTTCCCCATAATCAAGAATAAGAACCCCTAGGTGTTCTAGTGATCTTTTCACTAAGTGCACATAAACTTCACCAAAGTCATTTATGTCAAAGCATAAAATTAAAAGACTTTGTTTGCATACACAAAATTCATACTCATACCAAACAAAATATCACATAACCATTCTTGTCATACTTAAGAGTACATTCATCATACCTACTAAAAGTGATCCATGTATGACTAATGTTATCTCAAATTTTAGTGTCACGTTTTAAGAGCTTGTTTAAGATCATATTAAAATGCACAAGCCACAAACTTTATTTTTCATACCAAGGATCATGGACTATTCTAGTTGTTCCATATAAACTTTTCCTTAAGACCATTATGTAAAAGCATGATTTAATATCCTTTTGATATATACAACCCAAGACCGTGGCTAAAAGCAAGAACTACCAAAATTTTAATGGTTCTATCTTAGACACGCATAAGTAGGTGTCAAGAGTCAATTTTATGTTTTTGGGTGCATCCCTTGACCACTGGTTTTGATTTTAAGCTTATCTATGGCGCTATTAAGCAATTTCTTTATTTATTGTATTAATCATGTTTTATTGCAAATTCACCTCAAGTAAGTATGTCGTACTTGTAGACTTGATTGGCAAATAATTAACTACAGGTTATTGTCTTTCATATACAACTATTTGAAGTATTCACTTCAATGTAACTAGTTTAAAACCAATAGTTCTCATGAAATATAATTCACATTGTCCTTTTATAGGTCCAAAATAATGCATTCCACACAATTTCTTGCGAAATAATCATTATTGGCCTATAAGACCATACCCCCCACATTTTGCTAACTCAAAATATAAGTCATATGAATATGAGTTCATCTCAGCAATATATGTAGCTTTTTATGCATAAGGTGAAAATTCAATGAAATGCAATGTTTTTCGGGCAACATATATGAGGATGAAATTTTCTGTCGAGAGGCAAAAATTTGTCCATATGAAATTAGGCAATACTATCCTAATTGTAACATAGATGCTAGCAAATATATCAGATCAATATATATGTTAAAATTCAAATTATCAAAGTTATGTCTACTTAATTTTAGATGATATTTCTATTTCAATTTCAAAGCATTGGTCCACACCATATTAATACCATCCGAATATTTTTAGTCAAAATAGATTAATTGATTCTACTTCTTGTTAAAGTCCAAACGACCCCCCTTCTGTTTTTTTATTTTTGTTTATTATTAGCCCACTGCATTAAAGTATTTTCTATATAAACCCCAATCCCGAACTACGCGTCTATGTCTCTTCCCCATGACAGCACCTTGGGTGACCATCAGCCAACCACCAGAGCGTTGCATCCACCACAATTGATTCACCATAACTACCAACGAATTTCGACACCTCTACCACGAGGAAGATGAGCAGCGCCCCGTTTGCCTCCATCGGTTGTCGATATCCAACAAGGCATGAGCAATTGCAATTTGGCTCACCACTCACAAGATAACATCCTGACTGTTTGTGCCAGGAATTGATTGGGGAAATGTAATCATTTATGTGATTTTATTCACGGTCGATTCTGACATTTGCTCATGCAAAAATCTCAAATAAAGCCCTTCACATACGCAAATTGTAATACTTTTAATCATAAATTTTCTCGAGTAACAAACATTGCTACTTTAAAAACTATAACTCAAAAATTTAAGGTTATGTCTGGCCCTGATTTTAGTTAAAATGGGACTTAGAATTGAAATACAGCTATAAACACAATGATGGGCTTGTTTCTTTTGGTTGTTTCTAATTGCTGCTGGGGTTTTCGAGTTTGCTGGGTCAGCTCCGGCTCCTTTGTGGTTTTTCTGTGTTTGTTTGGCCGTTTGTTTGTGTGTTCTCTAGGTTTGCCGTTTCGGTTGTTTGTCTGGGTTTTGTCTTCTTTGGGTTCGCTCGCGTCGTTTGTTTTGGCTATGTTGGTCTTCAGTTGGGTCTTTGCCTCTCCGTGTTCCTTTTGCTTCGCTTGAGATCCTGTTTTTCTTTTTCTTTTGTCTTTTCTCGTTCTTGTTGTCTGGTCGTTTTTTCAGCTAGCCTCAGGCCTCGTTTTTTCAAGTTTGCCTGTCTTGTATCGGCACTCCGGTGTCACTTATCGGGGGGAAAAAAAAACACAATGATAGGCATTATCTCATTCAAGGGCATATTTTTAATATTTGGAAAAAACTGAAGGTATTTCTGTAATTGTAACCTCTAGATGATAGTTCTAGATTGGAATAGCCGTGCTCCCCTTTCCTAGCATAATCAGGATTAGGGTTTAGTTTATTACGATTCTTATTTTCCGTAAATTCTTTATTTTATATTGGCTTCATTTGTCCTGCTTTGGTTTATTTTATTCTTGTAGGCCCATCGTTTCTATTTTTTGGGCTTTTAGTATTAGGCCATTTAGTTAGTTATTTGTATTTGTTTAGTTTGCTTTTTCTATAATTCGAAAATATTTTTTTTCTCCCAGATGAGCAATACATAACCCTCTAGAATCTTGGTTTGCTTTCAGCTTCTTCTTCTTCGCATGAAATCCCGCAGAATTCTATAGCTTTTGATTTCAATATTTCATTTTTATCATAGTTTATTGAAAACCCTAAAAACTGAGATTGTAAAATCTCTTGTAAACTGAGTAATTATTCACAAATCATCTTTTAGAATGTTATAAAACAATAAGCAGCAAGTAGAAGCTATTAAACATAGCAACGAAATCGATAAAGTAAGGAAAGATTTTACAAAGCGAATAATCGCGCCATGGTATAAGCCATTGTCTTAAAAGATGATTTCCCCGCTGCTAGGCTGCATACAGCGTAACCGACGGCCGTCCTCCAAGATTAACACGATCTGACCTATAACGTGCACTCGTTAGCAGCCAGGTGGAGTGCCAAGGAAACTTTGCCCAAACTTAAAGATGAATTTTGAGGAGAAGACAGTAGAAGAAGAGAGGAGAAAACTGTGATGCTTTTGAATGGATGGGGACTGAAGTGGACTAGGGTATTTAAAGTTGAGAAAGATGAATGTTGGAGCTACCCAATAGTCAGCTTGTGCAGACACATCCCAACGGACAGCTTGGGAAGAGACGCATCACTAATGGATGCCATGGAGAGACGTGTTTGTGTAGTAATGAAGCACCATTGGGAACAAGACAGTGTGGTTTTACGAGGCTTGCACATATACTCGTTAAAAAGAAGATTCTAACAAAATAAAAATACTGGTAGGAAAAAAGGACGCCCACACCCAAGCACAGCGTGTGCGGGCATGTGGTTCCACCATTCTTTCAACCTTAACTTAATTTAATTCCTTATCTTTACAAGGCCATGTATAAACTACCTCTTCCTTCTCTAAATTTTCTATGTGGGATGTGGGTTTCAACTCAGGTCATCAGTTTGCAATGTGGTTGAGCTTTGTTACATTTCCAACAACTAACTGCTTAACAACTATCTCAACAATTTAGGCCAACCATAACAACCCTTTTATCCATTAACAAGATATTTTTCCTAATTACAATGTGTTGTACATATCATGACAACGTTAATATTAAAATATGACATTAAAAAATTTTATAAAATTTAGGTGATTTTTTGAAAATCACCTAAAATTTAGATAATTTAGTAGAAATATCCTTTTAACAGCAAATATTAAAAGGGGGACTATTGTGAGATTTTGTTACATATAATTATAGATCATTTAGGCAGTTAGTTTGTTAGTAGGGATAAAGAATTAATAGTTGAGTTGGTTAAGTCAGTTAGGGACATTCTTGTGTTAAGTTACAAAGTAACTCTTTAAATACATATGTAGATGGAGTCATTCAATAACAAGAATAAAATACATTTCTCACCTTCCTCTATTCTAATCTCTCATCTCCTTCTTCTAATTCTTTCTCTCACCTAACTCTCTTTCTCAATCTATCCTAACCCTAACCCTAAATCTTGGATACAATCTAATTGATTGTATCAATTGGTATCAGAGCAGGCAACGTGCTGCGTATCGTGATCAATGGCCGAGGGCACGTGTAGCGCCTCAGACATTCGACGCTTGGAGGCTCGATTAGATGACACCGAGAATTGTCTTGAAGGTCAATTGAATGATCTTGATGAAAGATTGCAAGTAATGGTGACCGAGATGACTTCGATTAAGCAAGAACAAAGCAAAATGATGGAGATTCTGCGGAATTTGCAACGTCATCATCGACCTAGTGATGATGCTACCCTCTTGATCAAAGTCACGGAGGTTTTTTATCCTATAACTGAAGATGTTCTTCATCAGGTATTCTCTCGTTTTGGTCACATTGCAAAACTTGAAGTCATCTCATCATCAATTCTTGAGGTTAAAGCACGCATCGCATTTTCTTCAAGACAAAATGCGATTTCTACATTTTTGCTCAATGGAAGAGCTATATATGACCATTGCTGTTACATGGATATTCAATTTCTCAATCTTGAGCCTCAAGTATGTAACATGAAACAGCCTATTGGAGGGACACATGATGCCTTATCTGATTATCATAAGCACAATATAATTAATGAAGTGAAATCAATTCATGTCAAGAGTGATTTTGGTATCAAAAGTGGCAGTAAAGTTACAACAACATAAGCTGAAGATAAAGTTAATGAACATTGATGTTCTCATTGTATGTCCTTTGTTTTCTTTGAGGTTGGAGTTTCCTTTGATGTTCCTTTGTAATTCCTTTGTTTGCTATGCGTGTTTTTGCTTCCTTTTGTTGGATTGCATTGTAGGCTTCTGCCGTGTCTTGGGGTATGCCCCTCGTACTCATGTATGGACGTACATTGGTGCAGTTTTTTTTATATTTATACACTGATTTATCAAAATAATAATAATAATAATAATATCATAATAGTAATAGTAATAATAATGTAATAATATTAGTATTAATAATAATAATAATAATAATAATAACAACAACAATAATAGTATTAATATAATAATAATAACAACAATAATAATAGTACTAATATTGCAACAATAATAATAATAATAATAATAACAATAATAGTATTAATATTCTAATAATAATAGTAGTAGTAGTAATAGTAGTAGTAGTAGTAGTAGCAGCAGCAGTAGTAGTAGTAATAATAATAATAATACTTAAAAATTTGGTTAGATTTTTTATTCGAAGGTAATTATATAAGATAAAAATTAGATTGAAATTAAAATAACAGAAAAAATATTTGAACCCAAATTTTTTTTATTCTCATCCCCACATGTCCAAAACCAAGGCCCCCTTGGGTATGAAAATGTGGTAATGAGAGTATATTTTTATTCCCACTCATTCCCCCCCCCCCCCCCCCCCCCCCTCTTTCTTCTTCCCTTCATTCCCACTCCTGTGTACCAAAAAGTCAAAAAATGGGAATAGATTATCCATTCCTACTCCTGCCCCTACATTCCCACCAACCAAACAACCCCTTAGATATTGTATACATGAAATATATAAGTGATTAAAATATTACGAGAATATAATATATTGACATTTTTTTGAAACTAAGTTTGAAAAGATTCAAATACACTACCATTGAAAAATTTTATTATATGTAGGTTATTTTAATAAGTCTTTGATTATTTTCTAATATTCATTATTCTTTTTCTAATATAGTTTCAATTTTTCTATTTTGTTTTTCTGTTATTGTATTCAGATTTATTTTAATGGCCTACTTGCTGTGTACATGATATACCGATTCGATCCGAGATCTTAGAATTGGATAACATAAAACTTAGGCTCTGTTTGGCACATGGAGTTGGAATTGGACTGTGAAACTGCAATTCCAATTCCAATTTTGATAAAATTGGAATTCTGATGGAATTTAATTTCCAATGTTTGGTTCACAATAGGAATTGGAGGTGGGAATTATAATTACGTAACGATTCAAATCATCAAAGGTTTCCGGTCAATTGAGTTGGAGTATTTCGAGTTTTGAATCAACTACAGTTCGATTACGGTCGGAGAGGTTCACATTGCGTTCAAGTTAGTATGGTCAGATCGATTCAATTTGAGTTAGAGTTATTCTATATTCGAGTCAAATCGGGTCGAGTATCGCATCGGATCATTTGGTGCATAAGTTACCTCCGATTTTTAATTAATTAGGTTACATGTTTTCAGGATTCAGGACAATTAAGATCGAGTTTAAGTTCATTTAGGTCATTTCAAGCTCAAGTCATCTTAGTTTTGGGACAACTAAGTTGTATCATTTCAAATTTCGAGCCATCTTAGGCTGAGTTTGAGATGGGTAGGGTCATTTTGGGTATAGATCATATTAAAATTTTGGTCAATTTGGTTGAGTCATTTTCATTTTGGCTCAACTTGTTTACATCACATTTAAGTCGAGTAGTTTCATATTCTAGATTTGAGTCATCTCGAGTTTTGAATCAATCGGGTTGGATCATTTTGGAATTTGACTTAAGGTGATTTCGGTCATTTCAAGTTCAAGTCATTTGAGTTGGGTGATTTCAAGGTTCAGGACAAATTTTAGTTTATGTATAAGTCTTTGGATTTTGAGTTATTTTGGATTGAGTTAATCAAGTTGGGTCATTTTTGAGTTTTAGGTTAATTGAGTTAATATGAAATTGTAATTCCTGACCCCCACCCTAAGGAATTGGAAAGTTTGATTTTCAGTTAAAATCTAATTCCATGGAATTGGGTAGTGGAATTGTAATTCCAATTCCAACAAGTGAACCAAACAACAGAATTGGAATTATGGGCTCCAATTTCGACCTCAGCCCCAATTCCAGCCTCCAATTACATGCTCTAAACACAGCCGTAGTCTATTTATTGGGTCAAAATATAGAAATGAATGTTGTTGTGATCCAAAAAATAAAATATAGAAATGAATGCATGCATTAGAGGTGTTTACTATTTTAATGCTTTCACCAAAGAGGGCACCAACACGCCGTCACCGGATCCCATTAGAACTCCGAAGTTAAGCGTGCGTAGGCGAGAGTAGTACCAGGATGGGTGACCTCCTGAGAAGTCCTCACCCTCAGGTTGGGGGCACTATGAAATAGCCTCTCTTCAAGTTAACACCATGAAGGGGGAAGGCTGCGTACATGACCCCCCCCCCCCCCCCCCCCCCCCCCCCCCCCCCCCCCCCCCCCCAATTTAGCAATCAATTTAGAATTTTTTGATATAAAAATTTTAAAGTTTAGTTATTTTTTGATAGAATAGTTAGAGTTGGGTTATTTTTTGACAAAAAAAGTTAGAGTTGAGTTATTTTTTGATATATTGAAATATAGTTGACTTACTTTTAGATTAATTATATATTGAGTTCGATGATTATACATTGTGTACTAAAGTTAGAACAAAAATTTGAGGCATGAAACCAATATTACATAAAAATGCGTGAAAAGTATATGTAATGCACCCTGTAATTTTACATCACATAAAAATATAATGAGAGGGTTAAAAAGAATAAAATTATAGGCAATCTTCTGGACACCCAAATAAATGCTTATCAATATTAACGTATTGTATTACATATAACCACATGCCATTATGTATAAGGTACGGGAACAATTTTCATTAATTAGCCATTCCAAGAAGCAATTATATGTTACGTTGAAAAATTAGCATCACAAATAGTGGTGTTTTCTTAATGCAAAGAAACCAATCATATTTGTTTTAGTTTTATTGTTACAATATATTTTATATCGACCATTATTTTTGGGGATCGAACCAAATCAGACAAAAGAGAAGCATAAATCCAATGACAGAAGCTTTTTTTTACTTTAGTTTAAAAGCAATTCATGTACATGAAAACATTTTTTCTAGCAAAAGAAAGTAAATGGGCTGTATAGACTTGGAAATTTTGTTTAGAAAGGATGTATGTAATAAAAAATAACCCACCAAAAAAACCTAGTTAATATATCATTTAATTTCACATTTTCAATGCCCATATGCAATATCAATCCATGTTCAGCGATTGTGCCCCAGTCAGAAGGTGTGAACAGCTTTACACGACGCTAGGCAGAAGAGGGAGGAGCAGACCAAAGAAGAGTTGGCTGGAGACGATCCGTCACGACCTAACCCTCCTAAACTTAAGAGAGGAAATGGCCTCAGATATGGCACGATGGAGGGCTAGCATAAGGGCAGCGGAGGTGGCAAAGTAGATTAGTGCGGGAAGGGACTGGTAGTTTAAGATCCTTAGGCAGGCATAATCTCAGGTGAAGCACTTATAGGCTAGTTTAGTCTCTGATCATGCTTATTCCTCTTCTTCTTCTTCTTCTTTCTTCCTCAAAATTCATTGGTAATTAATTGGTGGTTTATTTGCAGGCACTCAATCACTTTAGGTTGGAGGTCCTAGGAAACAGCCTCCTTTCCACTCGGAAGGGGTAAGGCTGCGTACATCACCCCTCCCAGACCCTGCTTTCTGCGGGAGCCGTGAGGCACTGGGACTGTTGTTGTTGTTGTTCAGCGATTGCAAACGCAGTGTTTTTGGTGTGTTGCTGAGATTTGCGGACTTGGGTAACGCTTTGCTTATACAAACGCACATATAGAAAGATTCAAACATTTTCCGGCCAACTTTACCCCATTGATATCCCCCAATTGCAAACAGCGCCTAAATCGGAACCAAAATTGAAGTCGGCTCCGTTTCTCCTCTCGGCTCTCTTTCTGGTCGTAGTCATATTGCCGAAAATAACACAGGATATGGCCCCACCCAGGAAGGGCAAAGCAAACGCCGGCTCGACCGTGTCATCTAACCCCAAAGTGACGGCGGCTCTGCCCAATTTCCCTGCCTGCATGCGTTCCGTACCGCCTTCCTCCGTCTCCATCACCATCCACGCTAAGCCTGGCTCCAAAATCTCCTCCATCACTGGTCCTCTTCCCTCTCTCCCTATCTCTCTGTGGAAAATTTTCTATGTGAATTGTGATAATTATTCGTTTACTTTCCCTCTCTTTGTTGAATTGCAGATGTGAACGACGAGGCAGTTAGAGTTCAGATAGACGCACCCGCCAGGGATGGAGAAGCTAACGCCGCTCTCCTTGATTACATTAGTTCTGTAAGTCTAGCCAATCTTGACGTTCGTTTTTGTTAATTTTTTTAGTCGAATTGATACGATGTGGGGCTGAATATCAGTTAATCATGGCAGCAAGGCCACTCTGCCATGTACAATAGCTGGTTTGTGTTGAGAACTCCACAGGTACGTCTTGTAAGAGTTTCACATTGGAGTTGTAAGAGAGAAGATATCAATAAATAAGTGTAGTCGGTTGCTTCACCTAATGCCACTTGGTTTTAGGATGGATTCCACTTGGGCTTATATGTGGATTTTATGTATGCCAACTCTGTGGGTCGGGTTTAAAGCCCCAGTGAAATTTAACATGTTGTGATACGATTCAATAATAACAAAGCTCCAATCAACTCATTAATAATACTATCCAACAATAATAAAGCTCCAATCAATTAACAATCATAATTGCTCAAGCTCAATGGAAATTGCAGTGCTGAGTATAAGTATGAGAAAGGGATTTGGGAGAAGAAGAAGGAGAAGACTTGGGAGAAGAGAGAGACATAGAGAGTATAGAGAAAGAATGCTCAACATCAATTAACATAATCCCCCTCTAATGTCTTAAGACCTTATATATACTATTAATGAATTGGTCTATTTAAGTATATCTAATTAAGTATCCTAATCTCATTAATGAGTAACCATGTCTTGAGCTACAGGAGGTGACGTGTCCCGATGTGCTGACATGTCTCGAGCGTTGACATTCGTACCAATACCCTCGCCATGAATGACCCTTGTCCCCAAGGCTCGAAACTAGGGAAGCAGTGCTGAAATGATCGAACCCTTCAATTTCTAATTCACTGGGGCGAGGGGGAAATGTTATATTCTCCTTGAGAACATCGGCATACTCGTGTAAAATTCCTGTCAAGTTGCTATCAACCACTTCAACAACTGATTCACCCGAGCGAGGAGGAAATGTAATATTCTCCTCAAGAACATTAGTATACTTATCTAAAATTTTTGTTAGATCCAGCCGGTCGCACGTTTCGGATTTTGGTGCTGCCACTATGCTGTAAAATTGCACTTCTGGTTCAGCTTGTTGCTATAAGACGTAAGTCGTGGTCGGTTAGTCTAGAATTAGAGTGATCGTGCTACCCGAACCCTTCTTCAAGCCACTATTCTGAAACCCTCTCTACTTATAATTATCACCATATAATGAGAAGTCTATGTTTAACTCCTTAAAATCCCATTGGGCTTTGCCCAAGACACTCAACCATTGTATGCCAAGCACCATGCGACATCTCGAAAGGGGTAACACAAGAAAATTAGAACAAAACTCAGCTTTGTGGACTCTCCATTTAAACTTACGACAAACACCTTTCAGTCACAAGTTGTTTCCCATCGGCCACCATAACCGGGAGCTTATTTGAACCATCATCGATGCAGCTCAACTATTAGGCCATGTCTTAATCGAGGAAGCTATGCGTATTCCCACTGTCTATCAGTATACTGATGATCCGCTTTCCATATAGCCCTAAACCCGTATTCTTTGACAATTATTGAGATCCTCAAGCGTATGGATCGAAATTTGAGCCTTTGTTTGCGCTTCAAATTTGGGCTGGGCCACCTCCACCTCACTGTTGTCCCCACATTGACTCCTAATTTGGTTCTCTGAGTGGGTTTGGGTTGTGTTAGAGCTTTGGGGCCAGGTTGTGATTATGTGGGTAGGTGTGTTGGGGGCCGATCATGTGGTATTCAAGCCAACTCTACTAGTATAGTTAGGTAATGGGAGGATGAGGGCTAAATTTGAGGGAGCAATATGATTCAGATACTTACAATTCTTCTCCTATAATTTAGCTAAAACAATGGCCTCATGTAAAATATTGGGTTTAAACTGTTTAACCATCTAGACAGTTCCTCCCGTAATCTACCAATGAATACACTGATGTTTTGACCCTTAGACAACCCACAACAGCTAATCAACAACTCAAATGCACTCAAGTATTCGGCCAATGGTCCAGATTTCCTCAATTTCATCAATTCAGCTAATAGATCATCTATACTGTCAAAAAAACAAGCTCTAATCTGGGACGAATATACTTCCCAAGGGATCACAAAACCCGAAGGCTAGGATTCCCCATAAGCGTCATGCCAGGCTAAAGCTTCCCCATCTAAAGCTAAACTAGCCTACTTGAGTTCAGCTGAATCGGGGATTCTATCCAAAATAAAGTATCTTTCACATTTATGAATCCATCCCACAACATCAACACCCCAAAAATTGGGGAAATTAGTCTTCGTTAATCTAGTAGGGAATCGGGGAATCGGTAATGACCTTCATTTAATTCAGTGTTTACCTCCGGGGAATCAAATCGACGATTGGTTGTGCGTGCAATTGGAGGGGATGGAGACCGACCTCTATTGAAGCCATCCATAGCCCTAATTTGAAATAACAGGCCATTAGCGATATATTGCATCTCTTCCATTTTCTTATCAAGGGCAAAGGCCCTTCAATCAAAAGCGGCACGAAGAGATTCTTCGACATCACGGATCATGGTTTGTGATCTAGTATTGTCAGCCATTCTTTTATAATAATTATTGGTGAATGACTATTTAGGGCATTTCATCGAAAACTTTATGTGTGGAACGAACAATCAACAACTAAGCCGAGAATTGCAAGCTCTAATACCAAATGATGCAGTCCAATAATAACAAGGCTCCAATCAATTCAATAACGATACAATCCAACAATAACAAAGCCCAAATCAACTCAATTCAATCAATAAACGATCACTATTGCTCAAGCTCAATGGAAATTGTAATGATATTAAGTATAGTAAGAGGCAATTAGAAGTATAGAATATATGGGTATATAGAGTATAAGTATGAGAAACAGATTTGGGAGAAGAAGAAGAAGAAGACTCGGGAGAAGAGAGATAAATAGATGGCAGAGAGATAGAATGCTCAGCATCAATCAACATAATCCCCCTCTAATCTCTTAAGATCTTTTTTATACTATTAATTAATTGGTCTATTTAAGTATATCTAATTAAGTATCCTAATCTCATTAATGAGTAACCATGTCTTGAGCAACCAGAGGTGATGTGTCCCAAGCGTTGACATTTGTATCATGTTGCATATTTATGTCGATTTCCACACACCAATTTGTTTAAAGCTAGTGTATTTATAGTTGGGGTGTATGGCTGCTTAACGTATAGGGATCTACCTTTGAATCTTTTCGTTTCGAGGTCGGTTGAAACTTTGCTGATACTCTTGTGGTAGAATATTTGAAGGCAGCAAAATATTTTTGGTGATTTCGAGAACTGGTTTCTAATGGTGATTTCATGTAGTATCTTTGATTTAGTTTCTAGAGCTTTTAAAGCCATTTTCCTGTAGAATTATTCTGATTAGTTGAGGTGGAGAGTGAAAGTAGGGATTAGGTCAAATTCTAAATACTTAGGTCAAATTCCTAGGTTTCATTTGACCTAGAGTTTAGGGGTAGGGAGGGGCCTTGTTATCAGAAGTTAATTTGACCTAGAGGTTAATTCCTAGAGTAATAAGACCCAACGAATTAACCTAGGTTTTGTTTCCTTCTTGATAAGAAGGATATAATAGCCACATGATCAAAGAAAACTATAACCCTAGAGCCAAGGTATGGGGTTGAAGCTTGTCTAGTGCAAATACTATAGCTAGCAATTCCTTTTTGGTTGTCGTATAGTTCTTTTGAGCTTTGTTTAAGAACTTGCTAGCATAGTATAGTACAGTAGGTTTTCAATCCTTCCTTTGGCGAATTACAGACCCTATGGCATAGTTTGATGTATCACACATGATCTCAAATGGTAAAGAGTAAGCTAGGAGTTGAATGATCGGAGCGATAGAAAATAGGGTTTTCAATTAAGTAAAAGCAACTAAACATTCATCATAAATACAAAAGGAATATCATTGGCAAGTAAATGAGACAAAGGTTTAGCTATCTTGTTGAAATTGGTGATAAAACGCCTATAGAACCCTGCATGGCCAAGGAATAATCGCACTTGCTTACCAAAGTGGGTAGAGGAAGGCTAGCGATCAGGTCAACCTTGGACTTGTCTACAGTGATACCCGCTTTGGATACCACATGTCCTAACACTATAACCTGTTAAACCATACAATGGCTCTTTTCCCTGCTAAGTACCGGATTGTACTCTTCACACCTCTGCAACACAAGGGCTAAGTTAGATAGACAGTCATTAAAAGATGAGCCAAAGACAGAAAAATCATCCATAAAGACCGTAAGGAAACGATCTAACATGTCAAGGAGTATAGCCATCATACAACGCTGAAAAGTAGCTGGATCATTGCAAACTCCGATCTTGACTATCCATCAAAAAAACAATAGTAAGCTTGCCCCGCTGCTCGATCTAGAATCTGGTCCAAAAAGGGAAGGGCGAAATGATCCTTACGCATCACAGAGTTCAACTTCCAAGAGCATATGCAGACTCTCCATCCTGTGGTAGTACGCGTAGGGACGAATTCTCCCTTAGAATTAGTGATCTCTTACTTCTTAGGAATCACTTGAACTGGACTCACCCAAGGACTATAAGAAATCAGGTAAATGATACCCGCATCAAGCAATTTCAAGACTTTTTTCATGATCATTTCCCTTGTGTTAGGGTAAACCCTTCTTTGCATCCCCTTGAAGGCTTGACATTCTCTTCTATATAAATCATGTGCACACGCACATAAGGGTTGATACCTCTCGAGTCAGCAACCGACCACCCATGGCTCGCTTATGATTGTGTAAGACGTCAAATAATCTAGATTCCTGGCTAAATCAGGTCCTAGAAACACATACTTAAGGGTAGACGGGAGAGGTTTGAGTTCCACCACTATTAACTGTTAATGTTGTTTTTACAGTTTGCACAATGTCCTGCTAGTTCTTGCTTTCCTCATTTAACCCTTGGCATTGTCTATCTTGCACCAGCCTACTTCTGTTTAGGAATGGCTTGGTTATGTACAATCTTTCGAATTCTCCTAAATAGAATCTAAACCAAGGCTTCAACTAAAGTACATCTTAAAGGAGTTCTATTGATGCAAGGCTAAGAATTATTTGAAGGGTTGTTAGCTTGATTCCGGAGTGTAGTTCTTCAATGTGGTATGTAGAATAGACTACAGGAGAGTGCCATCCAAAGATTCAGCTTTGCTGTCTAGTACCATGAATGTGCACATAAATCTAATTTTCGTCTGGGATCTATTGATGTTGTTTGTTGAATTACTGCATTAGATGGGCATCCTAATGATAGTGCTCTCTCTAGATGTGCTTTAATACATATTTACAATGTAGGTATTTCATGAGCACAACCCTTCCTTAGAGCTTGCCTGTCAAATCCTTCAATTTTGCGACCAAGGAAAAAATTGAAGGCTCAGGGACATGGATGTCAATAGCAGCGACGCTAGAAACCGCATTGGCTTCCAAAATGCCATTTGGTCGATTGAACCAAAAGCTTGATCAATCAATTTTGTGTTTTTTTTTCTATGTTGCAGTACTTTAATTAATAAATTGACCAAATTGGTTGATGGATTGATCATGCCTACTTTGATTTTTTTTTTTTTTTTTTTTTATGTGCCCTTCTCTTTCATCCATGTGCACTTTGTCACATCATCATATCCAAACTTAAAGTTTACTTGAACTTTCAAAGATTTGGCACCTTTGTTAGAGATGCTGTTTAAGCTTAAGAAGCTTGATAGTGTTGAGAATTAGAATTTCAGCAAATGTTTTTCCCATAAAAGAGAATTTCTCAAATTTGATTATTCCCCCGGTGATGAACAAAAGGTTCTCATTACTTATTGGTATCAGAATTGTAAACAAGCAGTAGCCTTGGTCATGGCCTCAATAAGCCTTCCTATATCAGGAAATAGAGTTCTGCTGAATCTATCCTCGTAAACGTAATCTCTCAAACGATAATATCTCATATATTTGAGAATAATAGTTTGATATGGTTTATTGAGTGTATAAAACCATGTATTCGCAAGAATACAAATTCATCATAGTTACTGGCGGGAATATGGGTGTCGTATCCACAAGGAATTGGTATTTAGCAAAATCAAAAGAAAGAATATTAAAAGAGAGAGAATGTACAAAGAGTTAAGGACAAGATGTCCAAATTATAAAAATGCAAGAATGAAAATTATGAACTAATAACATAAAGTTCTCCAATTCCTTTGCAAGCCAACTAAGGCTTTCATCCAAGCTCCTAAAGGTCTTTGTCTAGGGAGCTCCTGAAAAGACTCCTAGTGTTGGTCTTCAAAATACTTTGATGGATCATAGAGGAGCCTGTCTTTCCCGCACCCGCACCCGCGAATGCATGTGCTGCCGAAAGGGTTGAAATACGCCTCTGTTTCTTACTAGTCCTCCCCAGATTGCTGAGTCTGAGGCTAAGTTGGTTCAAGTTTTGTTGCCGTGAACTATATCATCATCAACTCCATCTGCCGGAATCATGCTTCTAGATCACCTATTTGCCTGTTCATCTAGCGAGCATCGCCCCTCATATAGATCTCATTAACAAGAAGCGACCTTTGCTTCCCCCTGGCCATGATTGGGGGCGTCCTACTTTGATACCAAATTGATCCAGGGTGCTAATCGATTGAGATTGAAGAAGGATTCTTATAGCCTTCCTTTAATAGAGCTGCGAAAGAAGGAAATGTTTTGAACGGGAAAATTCAAGCAATTCGTCTTCTTCAGAAGAAAGAAAGAATGCAAGAGATTTAACAATTAATTTCAATTTCAAAAGGGGAAAACTCTCTCATCTAGCAAATTTATTGGTCATTTATAAATGTCAATTCAAACTAGAGTAAAGACCTGATTCTAGCCTAACTATATAATTTAAAATTTTCAAAATTCCAACTGAAAACCATGTAGTCCTACTTGAGTTTGAACTCTGCCTTCTAGAAGGCATTATGCTTTATTTGGATATTGCATAGAGTCTAGTCAAACTCTGAATCCTCCTTCCAGAAGATGGTCTCCTTTTGGATGTGATATCTTATCTTGTTCTTATTCTGCTTGTCATTTGGCGGGATGCCCTCAGTTGGCAAGTATGCCTTACCAGGCCTCCCTGGTCATGCTTAGCTGGTCTTGCATACGAAAGTTTCTTAAAAGGGGAAACGATTAGGGCATCACGCATTTCTTGTCTATGCAAAAAATGAACAATAAAGGAAATTAAAGGGTGTGGTTATGAACTTATGATAAAGCATCAATTATAAAGGAAGTATGAGAAGATGGACCTTTATTAAGCATTGGTTTATGGTTTTTTTCCCCTAAAAGAAATTAATTGCAGTGCTATTCTATCACCCTCTTTTTAGCTATGGTGGGGTAGATTCAGTGAAATCTGGGTCATTATGTGTGCGTTTGCATGTGCATCCTTGTATGTACTTGGTTATTATTTTTGGCCCCAAATCTCAATATGCATTTTGGCTCTTTTTTCGCTTTAACATTTGGGGGAGTGGGTTTGGAGATATGTGGACCTTTTGTACGGGCTTTTGTTTTTGTTGCTTTTGCATAGCTACATGTGTAATCCTTGTTATCTAAGTGGCTGTCTAAATCTTTCATGGTGAAGAAAGTTTCAATTGCAGGTTTGTAGCCAAGTATTGGTAGATAAGGGTTGATTTAGCTATGACAAGCGCTACGCTGTGCACCTTTAGCTAGGCATGAGCAACATCATCGTTAAAACCGTAAGTCTTGAGAGGGGCAGTGGGAGACTTTGAGTATTCATCTGAGAGAGAAAACTTCATTCTTTCAATGAAAGCATGTGAAGGTTAAGACGATGGCTATCTATGTTTTTTAGCTGTGATGTTTGTGTGATGAGGCCCTTGCTAGTCGATCTTTCTTCTCCTTTGGTCTCACTAATTGCAGGAAAGGCAGTTATCTTGGGGCTTTGTTTCTTTGTTGGAAGATACCTTGAATAAATTGAGATGAGACTTACAATAAAAGGGTTCTTTAGAATGAAGTCTTACTCATTGGTGTTGGTAATACAAATGTTCTTGGAGACATTAATTGAGGTCATACTAAAGTGTCAATCGGTGGCCATGGTGAAGTTCGCTAGTGGTGGTACAATGAGCCACGTCATTAGGTTGTGGGTGATCATGGATAGTGGTTACGGGCCATGGTAAGCATGTGAAAGGCAAGAGGATGGCTATTTACGTTTTTTAGCTGTGATGTTTGTGTGATGAGGCCCTTGCTAGCTGATGTTTCTTCCCCTTTTGGTCTCCTTGAATTGCAGGAAAGGCAGTTATCTTGGGACTTTGTTTCCTTGTTGGAAGATACCAAGAATAAAAAATAAAAGGGGTCTCTAGAATGAAGTCTTACTCATTTGGTAAAACAGATCTCCTTGGAGACATTAATCGAGGTCATACTAAAGTGCCACTCGAGGGCCATTGTGATGGTCGCTAGTGGTGGTGCAGTGGGCCATGTCATTAGGTTCTGGGTCCTGGTAGTGATTATGGACGATGGTGATGGGCCATGGTGATGGTCGCTAGTGGTGGTACAAGGGCCATGTCATTAGGTTCTGGGTCCTGGTAGTGATTATGGACAATGGTGATGGGCCATGGTGACAGTGGGGAACACCAATGAGAGTGATGATAGGCTGTGGTGGCAAGTGGGCCTTGGTGGTGGGCTGGTAAACTTTGCGTTGGGGGGAAAACAATGCTTGTGGATGTGGAGTGTGGGTCATGGGCAATGGTGGTTGGGGTCGTGATGGGGTGGGCTATGGTGCTGGCTAGAAGGATGCATATAGTATGCCACGGCTACCATGTTTTTCAAATCTCTTAATTTACGTAGAGTAATCAACTGTAGAGTTTTTCCAAGTACTAGGTATAATTTGGAGAAATGGAACATCTGGGTTCTCTTTTAGCAAAACTATGTAACGGACATGACTCTACCCATGTTTTCCTCCCCTACAAAGTGCCTATTCGCATGCAAAGACAAAAAAGAAACAGTTTTGGATGCATTTTTCAAAACGCAATGTTTAAATGTTGCAAAATGTCGCAACACCACATTTTAAAGGAAACACAAATTGGGGCTTATCCTTGAGCAGTCCTTCATGTACGTTAATCTGGTCTGATGTTTAAAATGTAGCAGTTTTGGAAAAACACATCTTTTAGGTGTAACTAACATTTGGATGCAAGGTTTTATATAGACATGTCACGTTTCAAATCCCTTCCCCTTGGCGTCAACTTCTAATTTGTGGTGTTGTCCATGCGAGTCACTGCAATTCCGGGATGTTTCTGGTTAACAAGTTACTTCGGCGTGCATTTTTTGCTATACAACAACAACAGAAGACCCAGTGCCTCAAGGGCTCCCGCGTGGGTTGTACGCAGTCTTATCCCTTCAGGGAGATACCCTAATGAGAGGCTGTTTCTAAGTACCTCTAACCTGAGAAGTATGAAAAGCATGAAAGCATAAAGCATACAAGCATCTAGGTGTAAGAGCATACACAATGACACATAGCAAGCATATAGGGAGTATAAAGCAGTGAGTAGGCAATACAACAAGGCGATGGACAATAAGAACACTAAGCAACCAACATATGGCAAAAGTGCGTATAATCAAATAGGCATGCAAAAAACCTCGAGGCACTAGTACTAACTAGCTTAGAAGTGCTCATCGGTTCTAAACCGCTATATCGATTACACCTATACTAATCCTCCACCAAGCTCTATCTGGGGCCATCTCCTCATTTAGGTTGAGATAGGCGAGGTAATGCCGAATTGCCTCTATCCAACTCTTCTTTAGCCGGCCTCTCCCCCTCTTCCCGTATGTAATATGGAGTTGTTTGTATCTCTTGACAGGGGCAGTGGTTGGTCTCCTCCCAACATGCTCAAAGCATCGCAAATGTTGCTCCCTCAACTTATCCTCAATTGGGGCGACCGCAATTTTTGCTATACACTAAAGAATTTTTTGCTTAAATCGGGTTTGGTTTTATACTAATATGATTTTATTACAAGTTAAGGACTTTATATGCATAAATAGATGAATAGCATCTATTTTTGTAGATTGAATTTTGTCAAAGTCAGGCCTCATAGATACACATAGGATTATTCGTATCCGTTTTTAAAAGTCGACGCATTTTCCGTCAAATTTTTTATCTGAATTTTCCAGGAGCCAGCCGAATTATACATATTCATATTAATAGTTTAATTATTGTCCTGTATTTTTCTAAAAGAGCACGGATTTACATGTTCCAAGTTTAAAATGTTCAATTTGCACATGTTATCAGGAAAATAGTTAATCTAGTAAACATTTTCTCCAGAAACCAGAGACTGTCTTCTTCAAGTTAACACGCCCTTAGTATTTCATCCATGCGTTCTTAGTACATACTGCTAAACTGGATCGCTTAGTCCTGTATTTACTTTGGGCACTCGTATAGTAAAGTCTGTTGATCGGTGATCCAGTACCTCTTTCATAATCAATGAGGATTTCATATTGCTGCTTGTGCATCGCTTAGTCTTATATTTTCTTACATCATTGATATTATACGTAATCCCTTCGAGAGTAGCCTCCCTTCAGGGTAGCACCCTGTAGGAGTAAGGCTATGTACGTCCTACCCCTTAGACCCGGCTATTGGGGGCCTCTATGAGGCACTGGGTGGTGGTGGTTGTTGATGTATTGGTATTGTATGCCATATTGAGTTATGTGATCTGTCTTCGGGCAGAAAGGAAATACTTGTCTTTTTAATCCTGACAGATGCATGAACTTCCCATAATTTTTCAATCACATTCACTAATGCATATCAGTAATATAATATAGAGTACTCAATGGTTGTGGATTCGACTTCGACTTTAACCCTTTGGTGAAGCATAACTTGTAATTATCAAGGCCTGATCTCAAGATTCCTGTCTACCTATTAGGGACATATTCGGATAGGTAAAATCAGGGAAGGAACTTCATCTTTAGTGGGCACTTGTGAAATACTTCATAATCACTTCTTTGTTACTAGAGAGAGGGTTATTGGTTGGGCTGTAAATGAAACTATCCGATCACAAGCTCGTGAGGCTTGAGGCTTGGCTCACCAACAGTTGGCTCAACTTTTCCTTGGCTTGAAGCTTGTCGAGCCTTGAAACTTTAGCTCACCAACAGATCAAGTTCGACTCCTCTGTTAAGCTCGAACCCAGATCAGTGAGTTTTGAGCTAAGCTCATTGCATTTAGGCTCGGTCGCAGCTTATCTAGGCTCAAATTTGGCTCAATTGAGCACATTTCATTCATAATGCATATTGGCTTATTTAGCCTCGTTTGGGCTCAAGAGCCTTCAAGCTTGAGCTTTACCAAGTTTAGGCTTGGCTCATTTAGCTAAATAAGCCGGCTCGGCTCAAGTTCGAAATGAGTTGAGCCCTTCAAGCTTTTCAACGAGCTGGCCTGCGAACCCAATTACGCCCCTAGTCATTGGCAATGACAGGATTTCTGGAAAATATTCCCATTTAGATTCAAATTGTTTACCTACCGAGTGCCTTATAGCGAATTCCATATAGAAAAATTAACCGATGAACTCATTTTCAAGTTACAACCCCTCCTTTTAGAATCCATTCGTTTGTCAAATGCCTAATAATCATACATATTGTAACTGGACACAAGTTGGTTCCTTCTTTTGACTCGTATCTTCATGTTCCATTATCTTACTGGGGAAGTCGGTTGATCACTTGGCCATGGGCTTAGGTGCACTTGTTGGGTAGATGTTGATCTCAACTTTAATATGTTCTCTGTTGATGAACCCAAGCATGTTGACATGCTTATCCTGTTATTTATAACATCTTTCATGTATAAGACCATTTTCGTCAGATTGATTTACGGTCTACTGATTCAGTGCTAGAAAGACACCTTGATATAGATGTTTAAATCCAGACCCATGTAGTCCAGCCAGATAATATATTCAGTGCAAGCCTAATGGACTGAAGAGTTTGTTTGTTCTTGTCATAGCATTTCTCTGGAAACCATAATCCTTATTCATGGACTTGGTTGTTCTCATTTCTTTGAACTTCTCCTGTTTAAAATAAATTTCTTTCAGATTAATTAATGAGATGCATGTACACGGAAAGGGGAAGGTTTCATTTATTGTAAATTGATGGCCTCTTCTTCCCTTCTGTTTTTCTCTCTCTATTGGGCTCTGTTTGCCACATGATCATTTACAAGGGGTCTAAATGAGCCGAGCAAGCTTGTTCGTCTTAGTGAGCTGGGTCATTATTTAACTTGAAAGGCTTGACTATACCAGCTTGTATGGCTGAGCAAGCAAGCTTGAGTTGAGTTTAAAATATTCAGTCTCGAACTAAATCATATGCTGCTAAATGTGCTAAATGAGCCATAAGCTGTAGCCTTAGTGAGCCGAGATTGAACCTAATTGATCCTAAACCAAGCCTAGTTTGGTCCCAATTACACTGAGGTTAGGTTCAAGCTAAAGTGAGTCGGGTGGAACTTACAGTTCAAACTGAGCTACAGCCAAGAAAAATGTTAGCAATCTGAGCTATGAGCCTTGTAAGCTTGGGTTCAGTTCTACTCAATTTATGCCCCTATGATCATCAAATACCCCCACCCCCACGCTGCAGTCTGCACGTCTTTTATGGCTAAAATCTTATATTTCACAGGTTCTAGGGGTGAAGAGAAGGCAGGTTTGCATAGGTTCGGGTTCAAAGTCAAGGGACAAGGTCGTGATTGTGGACGATGTCTCCCTGCAACTGGTATTCAACGCCCTGGACAAAGCTGTGAAATGCCGTTGATCCCGAACTGTTCTCCAAACGCTGATGTACAAGACCCAGCTGCAAATTCTAAGTGCTGGTGGCTGGCGCTTTTGGTCAATCCCATCCTAAAGGCTGCGTGCTATTAAGATACACAAATGTATGTAAATGCATCTTTGGTTTCCTTTGTTTCTTGACCGTAGGTGAGTCTCTTAATGTCAGAAGTTGATCACCTCAAGCAAATTAACGGTTATCTTTTTCTTGTTTTCCTGAATGAAGGTGAGAAACTGAGATTGAGTTTCTAAACACAAAATAGGCTTATTTATGCCACTAGTCGTTGTACTTTGTTTATTGTGTAGATTTGGTTATTGACTTTTAATTGTGTTGACTTAATATCTGTAGAATTAAAATTGTTTCATTCAAATCCAATATTAAAACGAATGTTAATGTTCGACTAAGATTTGTGTAGCTTATTCACCGTGTAAATGTTGAACCCTTTCCACTTGTCTATCTCATGTGGAAAGCACTCGTAAATTCTAGTTAACATTGCAATTTTTAGTCAGAAATTAACATTAATATCAATATTGGACTCAATTGGACATTTTTAATTTTATAGGTATTAAATGGACAAAATTTAAGTACAAGGACTAAAGGAGTGACTAGCCCTATAAACTATTTCAGAAAGGGAAAACTGAGCTTTAAAAATAGTGGTGAGCTCATACCATGGTTGATGTATCATCCGCTGAAATATGAAGTTGGGAATTTCAGGGTATTTTGTTTTTGATAGTTTAAAGAAATTTTATTATCAGAATATTGAGAGGTCAGGATATGACCACTATTCTTTTTCAATCTTAATGGAGGATATATTTTTTCTTATGGTTTTCAGGATACAGAAGTACTGTTATGGCTTCAAAATTGCTGTTCAAGTTCTAAACTATACAAATTAAAGAACACACTCTACCTGAAGAGGTTCTTGGCAGCCCATACAATTTTTTTCATAGGTCGATGTGAGGTGAAATGCTTCTGCAGTTTGTACAATAGTGTAATCAAAATAGTACAAGAAAAATAAGGGAAGAAGTTCTAAAGTAAGGACTTGATTGACATAGATGTGAAAATTTTCTCAAAAGCACTTTTTATAGAAGCATTTTTGTAAAAAATGTTATTTCAAATAAGTAATTTGTGTTTGGCCTAAATAGTGAAAAAGCGCTTATAGTAATATTGTAAGTGGTTCGCCAATGTTTAAAAACATGCTTTTTTTTCTAGAAAATTAAAAGAAAGGACATAAAAAGAAGTTTTTTATAGTCAAAAACAATTATCCAAGAACTATTTCAAATGTTTACGATATTTAGAAATATATAAACTATTTTTTAAATATATAAATTGTTTTTCAAATTCCTAAATGTTTTTTAAATATATTAACAAGCTTTATGATACTTGAACCAAGTTCTCTCAATTGTTTGATTTTTGCTTAAAAGGAGAAATACCAAATTTTGCTTCTTCTTAAAAGTAGAAAAACAGCTTTTACTTTTAATAAAAAGCGTTTTTTTATGGTTGTCAAACACCTTCCAAATCCTATAAAAAATATTTTTTTTGAAGAAAAAGAACTTTTTTCCAAATTAAGCTGAGTCAAACAGGCCCTTAGGCTCTGTTTGTTTAGGAGGAAAAGTAAATTTTAGGAATTAGTTTTTCTTAGGAAGGATTTTCTAAAGAAAATTAGAAACTGATTGAAGTTTTCTATCCTTTGTTTCAACAAAAAATTTGCTTCCATATTGAGGTTTTCTTGTATTGTTTAAAAAAAGTATTTTCACCAATCATTTTATATCTTATAGGACAATATAAGTGATGTAAATTGCCAAATTGCCAAAAGGGAAAAGGGGAAGGATCCAACTGCCTTGCTTAATTCTTATTGTTAAAGCAAGGGAAGAACAAGGAATTGATAGGGCTCAATTTTAATTCTCACTTAGAGAATAAGAGAGAGACAAAGAAACAAATTTAATCAAAATCGAAGCTTTTCGTAAATAAGAAACTAATACCCTATTTAAGCACTACTAAACTCTACTCCTAATTATAATCAAACTACAAAACTAAACCTACTCCAACTTCTATTAAAACAATCTTATTATAACATAACTCAAAAATCCTAAACCTGACTACATAATTTAGTAAAAATAAGCTCTAATAAAAGACCTAAACCTAGCTAAGATAAAAATCCTAATTAAACTATAGATGTTCTTAATCCGGACTCCGTTGCAACTCTCGCGTGGATCAAACTGACCAAAATCGCCCAACCAGGTTCCCAACAGTCCTTTTCATCCCAATTGCGATTCCAACCATTCTTGGGTTCCGTTGGGTTATTTTCATCTCTATTGGGTTATTTTCTTCCTCATTTGCATTATTCTCAACCGCTTGAAAAGAGTTCATCCTCAAATTCAACCTGTTAGTATTATTCGTGGACGAAGATGGCAACGAGGGAAACCAATCAAATCCAATTGAGCACACGCTAAAGCTTTTCAATATGGGAGTGCCATAAATAGTGCTCATGATGGGGGTTGAGGTTGGACCCATGGTGGTTCATGAATGACGGGTAAAATTGGTGTTGGTAGGTGAGGTGCAAGTGGGGTCATTGGATGTGTAGGAGCTTGGTTCCCACTATCCTCATATGTACTAAATATAGGCCTCTTTTTGTTAGGGGTGAAATGGGATTGGGCTAGGTAGTGGAAGAGTTGGTGGTGATTGGTGGGTGTTGGGAAAAAAAGTAACTTTTGCTGGAAAAATAAACTCTAACGCCGACTATTAGGTTCACAGTTCTCAACTATGGTCACAACAATAGGCACCTATTAGAGCACTTAGAGTAAGAGACTCTTCTCTCTACGTAAGCCCTTGATCAGAGAGTCACGCTTTGTGACACCTCACATGTGAGAGTTTCCGGGAATAGGTTTATCTCTATAAACCCTTTGCCCTAATACCGGTTGTTAGGACAAATTTCAAAAATTCTCCCTAAAGTTTACGCAGAGGAAGAGGTTTAGAATTCATAATTCTAAACCTGGGGTTGATTTAAAATTACTAATTTTAAATCAACGGATTTAAATTCATAATTTAAATCTACAGATCTAAATTCTCAATTTAGATCTATAGGCATTTTACTTTAATACAATCATAAGAATAGATAAACTTAAATCGGTATAATAATGAATAATGTAAATAAATAGAAAAGCGAAGACCAAAGTGAAGGAAAGAAAACATACCTAGATTTGCTCCAATATCAAAGAATACCAAGAAAATTGAGACCCCGCGATCTTCTACGCAATGACCTCAAACTACCCGGAGGGTGGGCTCCGAAAAATATTAAATTGAGGAAAGAAAAATTTTAACGGAAATTTTTCTCTTCAATTAAGTCTCTAAAATAATTTTAGAAACCCAAAATAATTTATTTCAATTGAATGCCAAACCTCTGGAATAGGTACCCCTATTTATAGTAGTGTATCGGAACGAAAAATAGGCTGATTTTCGATGTCGGATTCGCCCAGTTAAAATCAGAACGCATCATTTCAGGTTAATAATGGTCAAAACGTGGTGTTTCACTTAAGCAAAAGCCTATGTGTTTTTGGCTCATGCCCTGGCATGTCGGGCGCTTGTTGGTCGATACGCGTAGACACGGATTGATATCTGTGCGTGTATATTTTGCGATTTTTTTTTTTTTTGCTTTGTTTCTCACATGTAAATATTTATATTATGAATTTTAATTTTTCAAAATTATTTTATTTTATAATATTTAATTTTTATTCACCTCATGAATAATATTTGGTAAAATTATGTTATGTTTCTTATTCGTTTATGATGTAATAAGGTGCCGTATGCTTGTATCATTTGCATTGTAGTTTGGCGCCAAAGGTCGGTTAGGCGGTTAGTCCAGCTGGTCAGATTTGGCGGCTGATTAGAGAGTCGGTTGGGCTTGTGAGCCATAGTTCAATGTATCTAGATTTTTATAAGTAGGTGATCTTGTGTAATTCATACTCATTCAATGAATTATCAAACCAATCTCTTTGAGATTAAACCTTCTTTCTCTCATCTAACTCTCTCTATTATCTCATCTCCTTTACTTCTTTCTCATCCCATACTCTCTTTATCTTAGGTTAAGGTCAAGATTTAATCTCGATCTTAACAATTGGTATCAGAGCCTCGTTTGGCTTCCAATTCAAACGATTTGATATCAAATATCCCTTGATCGCATTGCAAATTGCTTAGGAACTCAATCCTGAATTCTGAGGACAAGTGCTTGCGGTTACTTAAAATTGACATAAAAAAAAGTGTTAAAAAAGAAAATATATACACTTGAATCATAGTGATAACTATGGATTCAGCCGAGATTGCATTGACTGGTGGAGTTACCACCAGATCAGCAGCTGCTTCTACATATGCTGATGTTGTTGGCAGCAGTGGTGCAACAGGTTGGGATTTGGTTACGAATGCACAATTGGACAGTAAATTAGACAGTAAGTTCCAGGCAATGCTTGATCAATTCAAGCAATCTAACGCTGAATTATTTCAGCAAATGAATCAGCAAGTCGATGTGAAGATTGATCAGCGATCTCAGCAGGTGGAGGCTAAGATTTATGATCAGGTCACGCGACAATCACAAGAATTAGAGGAGAGGATCAACCAGTGGTTTGATCAGCAAATGCAGCTACTAGAAGTGAAGTTAGCAGAGACTCGAGAGCAGATTAGGAGGCCAAGTCCTCCTGTTGTTCCGGAGCCATTATTGCCTGCTAGTGCGCTACAAGCCAATCCACCTATGAGATCTTCTGATGAAGCGAGACATAATGATCACACTCCTGTGGTTAATGCTGGTGTTGATGTTAGAGCTTAAGATCGAGTTCATGAGGTTGAGATGACTGATAGGCAAGGTCGCAGTGAACATGTGCAGTCTCAACCTTCAAACTGGAATGCAGGTCCTGAAGCTCGAGTCACTTAAGTTGAGGAGACTTACAGATCGAGGGGAGTGAATGTGGAACAATTGGATAGACCGCCTGATTATTGGCATCAACTGCGTTCAGGGAGTAATGAGGAGTCATCCAATAGCAAAAATAATGGCCATAGACAGCCTCGGGTGCAGATTGATGCCTTTGATGGGAAACAACCTCATTCATGGCTGAGGAGGTGTGAACATTACTTCCATTTCTACCACATTGATGGATCTGAAAAGGTACAAATTGCTGCAGTATACCTTCTTGGTGATCATGAAGTGTGGTTTTATAGCTTGATGAAAAGCAATCCTTCTCTCACAAGGACTGAGTTTGCAAAAGAATTGTGTGACCGGTATAGCGATGAGGATGATAGTGATATTGTGGATAAATTCAATAAGGTGAAGCAGGAGACATCTGTGAGAGATTATATGACCAGGTTTGAGAATCTCCGGGCCAGCATTATAACTGAAATCCAAGCCTCAGAGTCATACTATGTATCAGCTTTCATAAGTGGCTTGAAGCCAAAGGTGAAGAATTTGGTTAAAGTCGTTGATCCTACAACCTTGTCTATGGCTTATGCTAAAGCCAAGCTTTATGAATCGACCATTCTGTCTTCAAGTGATGTTTCCAGATCTCGTGGTAGCAACTCCAAACCACAGCAAGGATTTGTCAGGTCTAGGACCAACAGATCTGATGATAAGCAGCAGCAGAGAATGTGTTACCGGTGTAATCAACCTTATCAATTTAGGCACAAGTGTAACCCAAAGTTTCTTATGTCTGCTGAAGGGGTTATTGCTGGAGAACTCTCTGATGGCAAGGAGATTAAGGGTGGTGGTGCTGATTCAGATCAGGACATCGAGGAAAACTTGGATGATGCTGCAGAGGAAATTTCAATTAAAGCTTTAACTGGTAATGGGGCTCATAGCACAATCCGAATAAAAGGGAAGGTTGGTAAAAGGTCTATCATCATCCTCATTGATAGTGGTAGTACCCATAGCTTTGTTGATCCTAAAGTGGTCAAGAAAGTGGGTCATGAAGTGATTAAAACTCACCCTCTTGCTGTCACAGTGGCTGATGGGAAATCTGTGATGACTCAAAACAAGTGCCAAGGGTTCTATTGGTTTATGCAGGACCGCAAGTTCAGTTATAACTTTAGAATCCTTCCTTTGGGAGGGTGTGACATGGTGCTTGGGGTCGATTGGATGAGAACTTACAGTCTTGTGTTGTTTGATTATGCTAATCTCACGGTTTCCTTTGAAATACAAGGCTCTAAGGTCAAATTGCAAGGTATTGCAGAGCAAGCTCAATTGCAAGTAATTAAAGGGAGCAAGTTGAAGAGGGGATTCAAGAAATATGCATTTCAATGGGAAGGCCAGCTGTTTGCTATAGCTCCTACTGAAATGGTGAGCAATACCGAGCCAGAAGTGCAGGCAGTTATCAAGGAGTTTGAGGATTTGTTCGAGGTGCCCAAGTCTTTACCTCCCAAGAGGAGTTTAGACCATGTTATTCCCCTCAAGAGTGATGCAGAACCAGTGAGGCTTAGGCCTTACAGGTATCCTCATGCTCAGAGGTCGGAAATTGAGAAGCAAGTTAATGATTTGCTCAAGACCAACTTCATACGGCAAAGTCACAGCCCCTTTGCCTCTCCGATTATTCTTGTCAAGAAAAAGGATGGCACGGCTCGAATGTGTATTGATTATAGACAGCTCAACTCTATGACTGTAAAGGACAAGTTCGCTAGACCAGTTGTAGATGATTTGCTAGATGAGTTGTATGGAGCTCAAGTCATTTCCAAGCTGGATCTACGGCAAGGCTATCATCAAATTATAGTGGAAGAGCACGATGTGTACAAGACAGCATCTCGGACACATCATGGACACTTTGAGTTTGTGGTCATGCCATTTGGCTTGACAAACGCACCGGCAACATTACAAGCTCTTATGAATGATGTCTTCAAACAATTCCTTAGAAAATTTGTGTTGGTCTTCTTTGATGACATTTTGGTTTACAGTGCATCGTTCAAGGAGCGTTTGAAGCATTTGAGGGAAGTGTTTCTGGTCATGCGTGAGCACAAGTTGTATGCTAAGTTGGCCAAGTGTTCTTTTGCTCAAACTCATTTGGAATACCTTGGCCATGTGATCTCTTGTGAAGGGGTTTCCACTGATCCCTCAAAGGTCCAAGCCATGAGGGAGTGGCCTGTTCTGGTAACCTTGAAGCAATTGAGGGGTTTTTTGGGGTTGATAGGGTATTACTGCAAATTTGTAGCAGGGTATGGTGCTATGGCCAAGCCACTCACAAATTTGTTGAAGAAAGATGCTTTCATATGGTCGGATGAAGCTCAGATTGGTTTTGAAGCTCTTAAGGCAGCCATGTGCAAAGCACCTGTTTTGGCCATGCCCGATTTTACTTCAAGCTTTGTATTGGAGACTGATGCGTGTGGAAGTGGTGTTGGGGCAGTGTTGTCATGAGGAGGGAAGCCTATAGCTTATCTTAGCCAGGCATTAAGTGCAAAACATCAGGCACTTCCCATGTATGAGAAAGAGTACCTTGCAATTCTGCTTGCTGTGGAAAAATGGAGGCACTACTTGGATGGGCATCATTTTATCATCAAGACTGATCATAAAAGTCTCAAGCATTTATTAGAACAGAAAATTGTCACAAGGATACAGAGAAAAGGGCTGATGAAGATGTTGGGGCTTGATTATGACTTTGAGTATAAGAAAGGGAAGGAAAATATTACGGCAGATGCACTGTCGCGCAGGTTTGAGGACTATGAGCAGGGCTCTCTTGGGGCTATTTCAGTGATCTCTCCTGCTTGGATGGAAGAAGTACATCAGTCCTACGAGAATGATTCATTTGCACAAGAATGTATAGCATCTGTCAGTATGGGTAAGGCGAGCAATTTGGTTGCTGGTGCAGAGGTTTCTGTGATCCGAGGAATTATCAGAATTCAGGGGAAGTTTATGTTGGCATCTCTACTGATCTGAAACAACATGTTATCAGTGCTGCTCATGATTTTTCATGGGGAGGCCATTCTGGCATGGAAGGAACGTATCAGAGGCTGAAGGTTAACTTCAGTTGGCCGGGAATGAAGAAAGAAGTGTCAGACTTTGTGCGAAGTTGTGAGGTTTGCCAACAAACTAAGCTTGGTGATCATAGATACCAAGGACTTCTCCAACCCTTACCTATTCCGGAGGGTATATGGTAGCACATAAGCATGGATTTCATTGAGAGATTGCCTAAGTCAGAGGGGAAAGAGGTGATCTGGGTAGTAGTTGATTGATTCACCAAATTTGGTCATTTAATTGCTTTGGCTCGACCTGTGACTACTGAGAAGTTAGCTCGTGTGTTCCTTGATAACATCTACAAGCTCCATGGATTGCCTCAATCCATAATTTCTGATAGGGACAAGCTCTTTCCAAGTCATTTTTGGAAGGAGTTGTTTGGTCTCTTGGGAACGACTTTGGCCCTTAGCTCATCTTACCACCCTCAAACCGACGGTCAGACTGAGAGGGTCAATTAATGCATTGAGCAATACCTTAGAAGCATGATGTTTACCCTTCCTAAGGTATGGGGAAGATGGCTCTCTTTGGCGGAATTTTGTATAATACCCACTTCCATGCGTCATTGGGTACTACACCTTTCAAGGTATTGTATGGGTATGATCCACCCACTCCATTGATGTTGCAAGGAGTTGAGACACATGTGGCTGAGGTTTCTGAATTGGTGCAGCAAAGGAAACATCTTATGCAGCAATTTAAGAATAATCTCAGTCAGTCCCAAGCTCGAATGAAGTGGTATGCAGATCGCAAAAGAGTAGACAGAAATTTTGAGGTGGGTGATATGGTATATCTGAAACTACAGCCTTATAAGCAGTCTACAACAGCTGTAAGGAAGAATGTCAAGCTTTGTGCACGATTCTTTGGACCTTACAAGAGAATTGGCAAGGTGGGTTACAAGCTGGAGCTTCCACCCGATTCATATATTCACCCTGTCTTTCATGTTTCACTTCTTAAAAAGCAGGTTAAAAAGGTCACAGATCTTCTCCAGGGCCTCCAGAGGTGGGTTCCAATGGTCCTTGATCTTACAGCCAGCTGCAGTGGTGGAAGTTATGCAGGCAACAGCAGATGGTCCCAACAGACATGAAGTTCAAGTAAGCTGGTGCAATTTGGATGAATCTTTCACCACTTGGGAAGAGAAGCGATTTTTTGTTGAGTCAATTTCTTTCTTTTCATTCTTGAGGACAAGAATGTTTTAAGGGGAGGGGATTGTTATGTTTCTTATTTGTTTATGATGTAATAAGGTGACGTATGCTTGTATTGTTTGAATTGTAGTTTGGCGCCGAAGGTCGGTTAGGCAGTTAGTCCAGCTGGTCAGAGTTGGCGGCTGATTAGAGAGTCCGTTGGGCTTGTGAGTCTTAGTTCAATGTATCTAGATTCTTATAAGTAGGTGATCTTGTGTAATTCATACTCATTCAATGAAATATCAAACCAATCTCTTTGAGATTAAACCTTCTTTCTCTCATCTAACTCTTTCTATTTTCTCATATCCTTCACCTCTTTCTCATCTCATACTCTCTTTATCTTAGGTTAAGATCAAGATTTAATCTCGATCTTAACAAATTAATTTACCCATCACATGGATAAATAATTCATCTCATGAATTCTTTAATATTTTTTCGATGGCATTAAATACAAAGGCTTGCGCAAGGATCTCAAGGACAATTTAAATCTAACTCCAAATGGGTTAAATTAATCATCTCATGAAATAATTTAATAACTATTTAATAAGGCTTAATTCCACTAAATAAATCTCACTGCACTCCAGACTTAAACCATTTATTCAATATCTCCCTAATAAAATGTATTGGTGACAATAACCCTCCACTAGATGTCCATGACAAGGGATAAATATAACTACTATCATTATCCTTCTCACAGCTTCTCCATTAGTTACCGACTTGCCCTTCACTGAATAATTCATTTATACTTGAACATATTCATATTATAAAATCCAAAATATCAAACACTTGGAATACTTTGGCCAAAGTTTCTGAACTATTCAAATATTAGGGAATCAACTAAGGGGACATCTGTATCTCATAAAAGACTGTAGATTCCCTATTGAATACCTAATCCTTGTCACACTTCACGCTGCTACCCAGTGTACGTGGGAATTCAGTCATGCGTTTAGACCTTACTTATAGTACACCAAAGTAACTAACGCTCCATGCACGAGTCCAGAATACCCTCAAGATTTAGAGTCGTCGTTCAAACAGTACAACATGAATCACCCATCTCCGATAGTAGTCTAGGAATAAGTAACCCACATGGTCCAACTCTGTGTGTCAATCGTATTAAACACACCAACCCGACACTTTTGGATCTCCATCCACATGACCAAGACAAGTCATCTAAAGTGTCACGTTATAGTCTTGGCATACAAGTGGTCCAAACTTGTCTTCGACTACAAGCCTTTCAAACAACAATCCATACCATTTGTTCAAACTCTATCCGTGGCTTAGTCTCATAAACCACTTAGAACAAACATGTAAATTGTAGTCTGAGTACTACACCTATCTCATGGATGTCTCCCAAAAGAAAATCACATGCTGTATAAATGCTCGCTTACACAAATTTAACTAGAAAACCGTTTGGACTTCAATTTTATTTATTAATTAAATAATATATCCAGAATAAATCTGGATTTTAGGACACTATTCCTAACAATCTCCCACTTGTCCTAAATCCAATTTATGACAAAGTCGATACTCACCCCTTTTAAGTTTGAACCAAAGGTCTATTGAGCCTAACCCTTAATGAGCTCAATTACTCTATTGTGAAGTCAGCAATACAATACTGCTTGACATTCCTGTCACTAATGGCTCCCACTCCAAGGGTAAAGATATGCTTAGACGTCGAATGTCTGTCATATATATTTGACTGGAAGTCTTAAAACAATATATCCAACTAGAACCAGCTCATTACTTTGAAAGATCAGCATATAATCTCTAGTCCTTCTTAAGTACTAGAGAAAAAGCTTCATTACCACCTAGTGCATCGTACCCGAGTTAGACTGACACCTGCTTACTATACCACAGCATTACAATTATCTGGTCTCATGCATAGCATGGCATACATGAGGCTCCCACTACCAAAGCATATAGAATATTCCTCAACTATTCCTCCTCTTGAGGTGCCATAGAACACTGCTCTAAAGAGAAAAAGGGACTCCATGCCCGAAAGGTAAAAAAACCTTTCTTAGAATCCTCCATGCAATACCTTGAAAATATTTTATCAATATAAGTGGCTAGACAAAGACCCAACATCCTACTCTTACGACCTTGCAGAAGCTTTATCCTAAGAGTAGAGTTGGCTTCCCCCATGTCCTTCATATTGAGCTTTCTTGACAATCAAATTTTTACAGCTAATGACACCCCCACATCATTCCTAATGAGTAGTATATTGTTGACATACAATACCAAGAAAGTCACTACTTTCTCTTAATGTTGTTTGTACATGCATGGTTCATTCAACCAATTGCTCAAAACTGTAAGACTTAATTGCTTCATTGTGGCTAAAAGGATTAGATTCAATGCCACGGTCAGCCACTAAGGCTCCAGCTATGAACCTATTAGGTGTCCTGACAATCCTCTCACCACACCTAAGCTCTTGTGTACCTGGATCATTCTCATTCCTATCAGTCAGTGCATCTAATGCATCCACTATGTCTTAAGTTATGTCTAGCTGTCCAGAATTATTATCATTTTCTTTTTTAAAGCTATTTTATTTTTTGCTTTTATAGTTTACTTGCAAAATTCTTCTCTAAGTATTTTACATTGTTTACGTATATAAGGAGAACAACATGAATAAATCATAAACACATGTTCCTTAGTAAATAAAAATTTTATTTCTTGTAATAAAGGTTCACAGCCATATTCAAACTGAATAACAATTATTCTTCAAACCACATAAATCAAATTCATGTCCAATGCAGGTACAAATTAATAAGAATTTTTAAGAAGCAAAAACAAAACTCTAACACTAAAATTTAAGCTATCACTTCCTACTACTAAGACTGCTACTCTTGTACCGCCTTCAGCTATCAGGTACAGCTCCCATCATGTAGCCTCTTGGTTGGCCTGAGCCCCTGTAACTTATTACATACTTGGTCAGTTGAACCTGAGTCCACACACTAGGAATCTGGTGGACTCTCAACCACACAAGACTCAAATCAGTGAGATATCAACATCCCTTCACCAGATGGCTTAGCAGTCTTTGCAGGAAGAGTAGCTATGTACTTTACGCAGTTTCTCTTCTAGTGGCCCGTCTTTCCACAAAAGTAACACTTGCCTTTTGCTGGCCTTTTGTTAGGATTAGTCACTATACTAGCAACCTTGCCTTTGCCTTTCTTTCCAGTCAGTCCCTTGTTGAGCTTGCTCCCATTAGCCCTTGATACCTGAGTCAAGTGGACACTTCCCTTAGCTCGCATAACACCCTCTGCTACCTGTAGCTCCTTCATCATCTCAGGCAATGAATAATCCTTATTATTCATTGTATAGTTGAGCTTGAACTGAATAAAAGAACTGGAAAGAGAGCTGAGGATGATGTCCTGCTGAGACTGACTATCAATTTTAGCACCTAGAATCTCCAACTTAGACAAGCATGCCATCATTTTCATGACATGCTCCTGAACTTGCGAACCTTCCGACATCCTCGTGTTCGAGAGCTTCCTCATCAACTCTTGCCCAACTGCCCTATCTTGGCCACCAAACATTTCCTTTAAATGTTTGATCATCTCATCTACTATTTCAATCTCAAGCATCTGATGCTTGAGTACATTGGTCACAAAGGCCAAAATATAGCATCTAGCTAACTCATTAGCCTTATTCCAGTGTTCATATCGCTCTTAATAACAACTGCAGAATTATTAGTATGGCACCGCAGGTCGAGCTTCAGTGAGAACAAACTTATGATCTTCATGTATTAATACTATGTCCAGGTTCATTTTCCAGGTGAAGTAATTCGGTCCAGTTAAGGCATTATCTTTCAGAATTGTGTGAAGTGCACCAGTCGCAGCCATTTCAAAAATTGTAAATGCAAATAAATGTGTAACTATCTTATAAGAGTCATGTATAATGCAGTGATATGTATTCTTTCAATTTAGCATACACAATAAGTCAGATATCCACCAAACTATACTATCATGCATACAATGATGACCCAAACACACCACTCCTTACTCCCCGGCAGCGGGGTCGCACGAAGCTAGTTCGGGTGAGAACTATTCTCAATTAACCTGTTTTCTTGTAACTCTTACTAAACATGGTAAACTCACCACTTTACGTTAGTCTCTAACATGACACAACAGAGCTCCTCGGGAAGGCTAATGCACCACGCTAGTCAAATGTAAACCATTACCTAAAACTCCATGTAAATACACGTAATACTTCACGGCAACGTGGTCGCATCATTTCATTGCACTTCGGGTTATCCTGATAGAAGTCTAACCCTATAATCTGCAAACCGACACCTTCCGCAGGGAGGTCTATCGATCTACTATACTGCTAGACCAGTAATGGAGACCGTGAAGTTACAACAATTGAAACTCGCTCCCACTTGATTTTTATAACTAGTGATTTTTTTAATTAACTTGCATTTACAACCCCGATTATCTCATAACCCCTTTTAGAATCTCATTCTAAAATTAACCAAAAATTAATTAATTAATTAATTCAAAATATTATCATTTTACAATATCAACTATCTCATAATCTTGCTTTAGAATCTCATTCTAAATTTATTCAATAAAATTAATTAATTAATTTTACTATTAAAAACGGTACCATAGATTATCTCATAGCCTACTATTTAGAATCCCATTCTAAAAACTAAATAAATTAATATAAATTAATTTAATTTTTTTTATTTAAAATAATACCAAAATTTAGATTATTTCATAATCTATTTTTAGAATCTAATTCTAAAACTAATTTTGTTTAAAATTTATAACATCTTAAAATTTAGACTATCACATAGTCTACTTTAGAATCTCATTTTAGGAGTTAAATAAGCTTAGACTGTCAAATAGTTTAGTTTAGAATCTTATTCTAAAATTTAGTTAATAAAATTGAACTTTTATTTTAAAAATAAAGTTAATGATTTAAACTATCTCATAGTCTATTTTAGAATCTTATTCTAAGACTAATTTAAAAATAACTTTTATTTAAAAATAATACTGATTCACAACTTAGATTATCATATAATCTAATTTAAAATCTTAATCTAAAAGAAAATTAATTGATAAAATAATTAATTAACATTTTTTTGGTGCTGACGTTAGCGCCATGTCAGTGTTGACGTCTTCACAAAAAAAATATTTAATTTTAAAATTAATTTGATCTAATCTCATTCGATCAATTTTATTCGATTTCGTAAAATTAATTGAATCTAATCTCACTAGATCTACTTTATCCAATTTTGTAAAAATTAGTTGAATCTAATCTCATTAGATTCATCTTATCTGATTTTACAAAGCTTAACCAAACGATCATTGTCTCATAATAAAGATCATGTAATCGCGAATTATAGATCATTAGATCTGAAATAACGATTAATTCTCTAATGACTTAAACAATTTAAATCATCACAATAAAGAACCTAGTTAACTATGAAATCTCATAACCAATTTAAACAATTTAAATCGATACTTAAAATAACCTAGTTAACTATTAACTTTTTTAACCGATTTAAATAATTTAAATCGATAGTTTAAATAACCTAGTTAACTATTAACTCATTTAATTCATCAATGATTTAAACAATTTAAATCATTACTTTATACAATCCGATTAACAATTAATTCATGAACAATTTAAACAATTTAAATTGTTACTTTAAATAATATTTTCTTCTTAATAAAATCTCTATTTTATTAAATCGTAAATATATTTATTTTGATCTTGTTATACCTAATCATATATATTATGAATGTAAACAGAGGCTGGCTCTGATACCAATTGTTTGGAAAAAAAGGAAACTTTTGTTGAAAAACTAAAGTCTGATGCCGACTATTGAGTTCACAGTTCTCAACTATGGTCACAACAATAAGCACCTATTAGAGCACATAGAGTAGGAGACTATTCTCTCTACCTAAGCCTCCGGTCGGAGAGTCACGCTTCGTGACACCTCATGTGTGAGAGTTCCTAGGAATAGTTTTATTTCTATAAACCCTTTGCCCTAATACCGGTTGTTGGGATGGGTTTCAAAAATTCGCCTTAAAGTTTACGTAGCGGAAGAATTCATAATTCTAAACCTGAGGTTGATTTAAAATTCCTAATTTTAAATCTAAAGATCTAAATTCTCAATTTAGATCTACATGCCTTTCACTCTAATACATTCATAATAATACATAAACTTAAATCCGTAAAATAACGAATAATATAAATAAATAGAAAAGCCAAGACTAAAAGTGAAGGATCGAAAACGTACCTGGATTTGCTTCAATATCAAAGAATACCAAGAAAATCGAGACCCCACGATCTTCTACGCAATGACCCCAAATTGCCCAGAGGGTGGACCTCAAAAAATATTCAACTGAAGAAAGAAAAATTTTAACGAAAAATTTTCTCTCCAATTAGGTCTCTGAAACAATTTCAGAAACCCAAAATAATTTATTTCAATTGAACGTCAAACCTCTGGAATAGGTACCCTTATTTATAGTAGTGTAGCGAAGAAAAAAATAGGCTGATTTTCGATGCGGGATTCGCCTAGTTAAAATCAAAACGCATCGTTTCTGTTTAATAATGGTCAAAACATCGCTTTTCACTTAAGCAAAAGCCCGCGTGTTTTTGGCTTATCATCTCGTGCCACATGGCGGCACGTGATTGGTCTGCGCCCAAAGGCGCAGATCATGCCCTGGCGGCCCAACGCGTGACACGTGTCACGCACTGGCTGGCCGATACTCGTAGACACGGATTGATACCTGTGCATGTAAATTTTGCATTTTTTTTCTTATTTCTCACATGTAAAAAATCATACTTTTAATTTAATGTTCCAAAATTATTTTATTTTATAATTTTTAATTTTTTTTCATCTCATGAATAATATTTGGCAAATTAATGTACCCATGTCATGGATAAATAATTCATCTCATGAATTCTTTAATATTTTTTTTATGGCAATAAATACAGAGGCTTGCGCAGGGACCTCAGGGACAATTTAAATCTAGTTCCAAATGGGTTAAATTAATCATATCATGAAATAATTTAATTACCATTTAATAAGACTTAATTCCACTAAATAAATCTCACTGCACTCCATACTTAAACCATTTATTTGATATCTCCCTGGTAGACTGTATTGATGACAACCCCTCGACTAGATGTCTATGACAAAGGATAAATATAACCACTATCATTATCCTTCTCATAGCTTCTCCATTTGTTACAGACTCACCCTTCACTGAATAATTTATTCATACTTGAACATATTCATAGTACAAATTCAAAATGTCAAACACTTGGAATACTTTGGCCAAAGTTTTCGAACTATTCAAATATTTGCGAATCAACTAAGGGGACATCTGTATCTCATAAAAGACTGTAGATTTTCTATTGAATACCTTATCCTTATCACACTTCACGCCGCTGCCCAGTGTACGTGAGAATTTAGTCATGCGTTTAGACCTTACTTATAGTACACCAAAGTAACTAACGCTCCATGCACGAGTCCAGAATACCCTCAAGATTTAGAGTCGTCGTTCAAACAGTGCAACGTGAATCACCCATCTCCAATAGTAGTCTAGAAATAAGTAATCCACATGGTCCAACTCGGTGTATCAATCTTATTAAACACACCAACCCAATACTTTTGGATCTCCATCTACATGATCAAGACAAGTCATCTAAAGTGTCACGTTATAGTCTTAGCATACAAGCGGTCCAAACTTATCTTCGACTACGAGCCTTTCAAACAACAATCCATACCATTTGTTCTAAGTCTATCTGTGGCTTAGTCTCATAAACCACTTAGAATAAAAATTTAAATTGTAGTCTGAGGACTACACCTATATCATGGATGTCTCTCAAAAGAAAATCACATGCAGTATAAATGCTCGCTTACACAAATTTAACTAGAAAACGATTGGGACTTTAATTTTATTTATTAATTAAATAATATATCCAGAATAAATATAAATTTCAAGACACTGCTCCTAAGAGTGGGTGGCGAGAAAAATTGGTGGTGGTGTGGATGGTGTAATGGTGGTGGATCATGTTGGCACATGGTGGTATGTAGTGTTATGTGAGGCCAAAGGAGGTTGTGGTGGTGGTGGTACTCCGGTTGAGGATGTAGAAAAGTGAAGACTCACCAGTTACAACGATGGGTGTAGTGGTGGTGTGGTCTTGGAGGATGAACGACGGTGGTGGCTATCAAAGCCTTCCTCTATGCATGCCTTGTAATCCATGCTTCGGGCATGAGTTTGAGATAGCAAGCAAAGCCCAATAACCACTTGATTCATCTCCCAATCAAGATGGTGGAATCTCGCTTCCAACTCTTCAAACCTTCTCTTAGTTCGATGGGCATAGTTGTCAACAAATTCATTTCTCTCGTACATATCACTGATAGAGGCATATATCAATCTCCCATGGGCCATGACGGAAACAGTCTATGCTCTGATACAAACTAATACAAATCAATTGGCTCTGATACCAACTTATGCAAATCACGAAAGCAAATTTGCAAATTGATTGGCTCTGACACCAACCGATGTTAAATGTCAAATTGCCTTGCTTAATTCTTATTGCCAAAGGAAGGGAAGAACAAGGGATTGATAGGCTCAATCTTAATTCTTACCTAAAGAATACGAGAGAACCAAATAAACAATTCAAATTTAATCAAAATCAAAGTGTTTCAAAAATAAGAAAGTAATGTCTTATTTATGGACACTACCAAACCTTACTTCTAATTATAATCAAATCACATAATTCGGTAAAAATAAACACTAATAAATAAAACATCAATTAAATAAAAGACCTAAACCTAATTATAAATCTTCTTCATCTGACCCCCAAACTCTGTTGCAACTTTCATGTGGATCAAACTGCCCAAAATCACCCAACTGGCTGTCCAACAGTTCCTTTTCATCCTAATTGCAATTCCAACCATTCTTGGGTTCTGTTTTCTCCTTTTTTTGTTTTTGTTTTCGGTCTCCATCAAGTTATTTTCTTTTTGATTTGCATCAATAAGTAGCAATATGATATGTATAAAAAATAATAGAAAAATAAAATTAGAGAGTTATTATTGGTAAGGAAAAAATTGTTATTATCGAAACAATAATGTGACTTATAAACAATGAGAGCCACAAACTTGCCTTGAAAACTATGATTTTGCTTTGGCAGTAGCAATTTTGCCATGATAATAATATTACTCTAAAGTTAACTATCAAAACTGTATAATAGAGGAAAATTATCTTTTAGGTACCTTAATGTTTGAGCATATATCACTAAGTATGCTATGTCAGAATTTGGTGAATTTTTGTTAAAATTTGATGTATGTGTGCGTGTGTGTCTATATATATATATATATATGCTAGTTTTTTCTATGAAAATCTTGTAGATTATAAAAATGTTAGTCGTGTCCTGACAAAAATTACATATATATTTGCAAAATAATGTATCATGCTAGGATTTATTTTACAAAAGAAATCACCACATTATGATAGGGGGACATATATATTGTTGAACTCATATACCATGCCAAAAATTTTAATTTAGAATATACAAAATTTAGGCAAAAAATACCTGAGTCATAAAATTCTTGAACTTTCGAGTACTTAAGTAATAAACTTTTAAACTTTAGGGTATATCATTGTATATTATTAAAACATCATAGTACCTATGTAATAAATATTCAATCTCGAGTTACCTAATTGATAACTTCCCTATATAATATCATATACCAATTCAAAATGATGAAAATTGTTATGTTGAAACAATAACAAAGTAACATCCAGCTTTGTTTGATTATTCGGTCCAATTCCTATCCACCTTTATGACATTACAGATTTACATTCCAACCCTGTTTATTTTGGTTCAATCTATTTGCACACAATAATTACTGTGAAAGTTTGTCATTTGGAATCATGTTTCCCTTAGGTTATTTACATTTTAGTATCCTAACGTCTTTAAAAATAATAAAAAGAACCTAACCATTTTGAATTATTTATTGGACCCATAAGTTTTTGTCATATAAATAAAAAGGCCCATTCTCTAGCATGATGACATCATTTTCCATTGACAGAGATGATGTGCCAACTGTCTTTTTTAGTAATGCTACTATAAAATGATAAAAGTACCCTTCAACACCCTTATTATTACTTATAAGCACAAATTTGAGATGTTAGATTGTGCAGAATATATATGCTTTCGCTTAATTTGTTTAAAAATATGGTTATTAAAGGGTATGTTGGAATTGGTGTCCTGGAAAAAACCAATTCGTTAGCCTTAAATATTAAATAAATAATTTTTTTCATTTATTTATTGTCTGATTATATTTTCCGAGTCAAATATGTGTGTGATTGTTTTCTAAAATGTTCTACGAGACAGACGTAATCTATGATGACATGTCAACTTTGGTTTAAGTGGCCAATGAGATTGAACCACAGATAGATTTAGATGAAAATAGTGATATGTTGTCAAAGTATGTTTGTAGTCCATTATAAGTTTGATAACTTATTTGATAAGACTATAATATGATACTTTTGATGACTTATCTTGGTCATGTGGATAGGGATCCCAGAGTATTATGTTGGTATTGTCAACAAGATTGGAACACTGAGCAGGATCATCTGAATTATTTGTTTCTTAACTGTTATCAGAAATAATTAATTTTGTAAGATGGTAACTCTAAATCCAAGAATTAGTTTGAACTTGTGCATGGATTGTTCATTGTTTTGATGTGCTAAAAGGATTAGTCATAGTGTGCGTGCATTAGTAACAGCATGAAATGTAGCACGAACAGTTGTTTTATGAGGAATCTATAGTCTCTAACGAGATAAATATGTCTCTTTAGTTGATTCACAAGCATACGAACAGATTCTAAAATCTTTGGCCAAAGTATTTCATATGTTTGACATTTGGGATTAGTAAGAAAATTGTTTCTATATTATTGAGTTGTTCGAGAAGGGCGCGTCGGGAACTACAGCGAGAGATGTGAGAAAAGTAACCATAGTAGTCAAAGTTACTTTTGCTCATGGATATCGAATAAAGAGATTAATTGTCGTAATTAAAGTTATTTGGGAAATTGTTGAGTGAGTAAAACTTATTTAGCCTAATTAAGTTTTACTAAATGGTAATCTATAGTTATCATGAGATAATAGTCATATTTGACCTATTTAGAGTTAGAGTTAAATTGGCTCTGAGGTCCCTTCGCGAGCCTCAGTTTAAGCACTGTTTGAAAATATTTAAAAATAAAATTATGAAATAAATTATTTATTTATGAGATAAATAAATTTTTATGCTAGATAAATATTCATGAAATGAATATATAATACGATAAATATTGTGTTTAAAAAAAAAGAGATAATGCAAAAGAAAAGTGTGCATTTGCTGTGACGTCACCTGCTTAACGTTTTTGTCGATATGTGATTTACGCGTTTTCTTGGGGTATCTCATGCTTATAAATACGATGTTTATTGTTATAAATTGAAAAAAAATAAGTTTTGGAGCTTGGTATTTTCCCATGACAAAAACCCTAAAATTTTTTAAATTATTATTTAGTATAATTTTTCTGAAAAATTGTTTTTCCGAAAAGATTATAGGAAAAATTTTGTTTTGAAAATTTTCCCAAGTTAAGCATTTTGGGAGCCCACACTCTCGGTGGTAGAAGAGTTCATTGCGAAGAAGACCTTGAGCTATCGAGAATTGTTCTTCTAATTTCAGATCTTCAAGTTGGAATTGGGATTCAGGCTTCAGGTATGTCTAAATTAAATATTTGATATTTAATTTATTTTTCCTTTGCTTTATTTATTCTATATACTATATTTATATTTGTTAATCGATGTTTTTGCTTGTTACATTATGAGCCTATTAGATTAAGATCTCGATCTAATTAAATAGTTTAATTAGACCAGGGTCTTAGATTTAAAATTAAGAATTTAAAATTGGTTTTCCGCTACGCTCGCTCAAGTCGTTTGGGGAATATATGTTTCAAATATGCTCCAAACAATTGGTATCAAAGCCAACTTTGAATACGTTCATGATTGACATTAAAAATATCAGGTTCGATAAAATTGAAGTATGTAGAATTACAAAAAGTAGGAAATATTGGGAATTTCTTTAAAGGAAAAAGACAATCCTGAATATTTTTGTTAAATAGTTTAATAGCAAGATTGAATGTCCATTAAAGTTTTAAATTGTTTACAAATTTATATGAGTCATGATTCAATCAAGGAGCGTAATTCTAAATCAAATATAATGAGATTAGATATTCAAATAGTTGAACAATTTAGATTTTTAAATCTAATGAGATTAGATTTTGAACCATGGTGTGAAATATTCAATTGTTGAATATTCTATGATCCAAAACAAAAAACATCTAATAAGATTAGATATTCAGTTTATGATCTATTGAGATTAAGATCTAAAATAATTACTTTTATGTAATTTGAATATATAAATAATTGATTAGGATGAGATTTTAATTAAGATTATGTGATAATCTTTTTTAAAAGTGTTTTCGGAAAATCTTTGATTACTCCAACTTTTAGGCCTTAAGTGTTGTTATTCAAATTGTTAGATAGCATGATACTTTTTAGATTTTGTTAACATGTTTGATATTATTTAAATGAGTTAAATATTATGTATAATGTGAATAAAGTTATAAGGCTATATAACTTGGTGAAATATTTGATTTCGTCGAGTGGGATAATTTTTTCAAATAGATCTACTATGATTAGATAATTGAATAGTTGAATTATTTTAAAGAAAAATTCTCATAATGTTTCTAATGAGATTATGTTAAATAGGTTGGGTAATTAAAGGAACCTAATTGGATTAGGATTTTATTTATTTGTTAAATAAAATTTAGAATGTGATTCTAATATTGATTACGAGATAATCAAACTTAAAAGAAAGATCCACCGTTTAAAATTTCAAATGGAGAGAGGCATAAGAGTTGTTTCCTAACGGTCTCTATTGCCGGTCTAATAGTATAGTAGATGGGCGCTACTTCCTGAGGAGGGCCTTAGTTCGCCGAATACAGGGTTAGACTTCTTTATATAGATAGAGGTACGGGAAAGTAGATGCAGCCACGCTGGCATGGAGTATCTTGTTTACTTGTACTAATGTATAGGTAAAGGTATACACGCGCATTGTGATACCATCTTAGAAATCTGTTAAGCTTCAAGATCAAACTTGAACTTAACCTAGTGGAAGCATAGGATAGAAGAGAGCTTAGATGAGAAAAGAAGGGAAGGAGATAAGAGATTAGAGAGAGAATTAGATGGAGAGAGGAACAAGATATTTTATATTTTATTGAATGAATCTCTTACAAGAAGATCTAAGCTATTTAAGCAAAACAAACCAGAAAACCGACTAAGCAAGCAGCCGCCACAATTGACTAGAAACAAGACCAATCCAAGCTCTAACCGGCTTCCCAACTAAGGTCTAAATTTTTGGCGCCAAAGGACTTAAGACTCTTTGTTGGGAAAAAGTAACTCTGATGCCGACTACTAAGTTCATAGTTCTCAACTATGGTTACAACAAAAGGCATCTATTAGAGTACTTAGAGTAGGAGACACTTCTCTCTACCTAAGCCCCCAGTCGAAGAGTCACGCTCCGTGACATCTCACGTGCGAGAGCTCCCGGGAATAGGGTTATCTCTATAAATCCCTTTGCTCTAATACTGATTTTTGGGACGAATTTCAAAAATTCTCCCTAATTTTATAAAGTTTACGCAGCAGAAGGAGTTTAGAATTCATAATTCTAAACCTAGGGTTGATTTAAAATTTCTAATTTTAAATCTATAAATTTAAATTCATAATTTCCATCTTTAGATCTAAATTCTTAATTTAGATCTACAGGCCTTTTACTCTAATACATTCATAACAATGCATAAACTTAAACAGGTATAATAACAAATACTGTAAATAACTAAAAAAGCGAAAACTAAAAGTGAAGGAAATAAAACGTACGTGGAATTGCTCCAATATAAGAATAACAGAAAGATATAATAATCTTTAAAATTTGAGACCCTGTGATCTGCTACGCAATGACCTCGAGCTGCCCGGAGGGTGGGCTCCGAAACATATTAAACTGATGAAAGAAAATTTTCAACGGAAAATTTTCTCTCCAATTAGGCCTCCGAAACAATTTTCAGAAATCCAAAATTTTAATTTCAATTGGAATGCCAAATCTCTGAATATGTACCCCTATTTATAGTATAGTACTAGAGCGAGAAAAAAAAAACAATGAACGATGTGGGATTCAATCAAACCCATTAAAACGCGTCGTTCCATTCACAATTCAAATCACGTGTTATTTATTTTCTTAAACGCATGACATGTGTCAAGTTTGGATTGGTTCGTGCCTAACGATGCAGATCAATCCTCTCTTATCTACCACAGCATGCCACGTGGCACGCTTTGGTTGGTCCGTGCCCTAGGGAGACTATTAGGAACAGTGTCCTGAAATCCAGATTTATTCTGGATATATTATTTTAATTAATAAATAAAATTAAAGTTTCAATCGTTTCCTAGTTAAATTTGTGTATTTGAGCATTTATACTACATGTGATATTCTTTCGAGAGGCATCCATGAGCTGGGTGTAGTCCTCAGACTACAATTTACATGTTTGTTCTAAGTGGTTTATGAGACTAATCCACAGATAGACTTAGATCAAATGATATAGATTGTTGTTTGAAAGACGCGTAGTCGAAGATAAGTCTGGACCACTTATATGTTAAGACTATAACGTGACACTTTAGATGGCTTGTCTTGATCATGTGGATGGAGATCCAAAAGTGTTAGGTTAGTGTGTATGACACACTGAGTTGGACCATGTGGGTTACTTATTTCTAGACTACTATCGGAGATGAGTGATTCGCATTGTACTGTTTGAACGACGACTCTAAATCCTACGGGTATTCTGGACTTGTGCATAGAATGTTAGTTACTTTGGTGTACTATAAGTAAGGTCTAAAATGAATGACTGAAATCCCACGTACACTGGGTAGCGGCGTGAAGTGCGACAAGGATCAGGGTATTCAATAGGGAATCTACAGTCTTTTATGAGATACAGATGTCCCCTTAGTTGATTCGCAAATGTTTGAATAGTTTGAAAACTTTGGCCAAAGTATTCCAAGTGTTTGACATTTGGAATTTACACTGTGAATATGTTCAAGTATAAATGAATTATTCAGTGAAGGGCGAGTCGGTAACTAACGGAGAAGCTGTGAGAAGGATAATGGTAGTGGTTATATTTATCCTTTGTCATGGACATCTCGTGGAGGGGTTGTTGTCATTAATACAGTATATTAGGGAGATATCGAATAAATAATTTAAGTCTGGAGTGCAGTGAGATTTATTTAGTGGAATTAAGTCTCATTAAATGGTAATTAAATTAATATCATGAGATGATTTAATTTAACCAGTTTGGAGCTAGATTTAAATTGTCCCCGGGGTCCCTACGCAAGCCTCTGTATTTTATTGCCATTATAAAAATATTAAGGAATTTATGAGATGAATTATTTATCCATACGATGGGTAAATTAATTTTGCCAAACATTATTCATGAGATGAATAAAATTTGAAAATTATAAAATAAAATAATTTTTAAAAATTAAAATTTATAAGATGAATTTTTACATATGAGGAACAAAGCAAAAAATAAATAAAAAAAAAACCCGTTTAAAAGGCCTGCACAGTGCGAACCGCGTTTATCGGATCCGACCAACCAGCGCGCGACACTGGGATGCCCAGCAGGGCTATTCGCGTTAACACGTGGAGACGAATCATGTGCCGACACGTGGCACGCGGTGTTTGGATGAGGATGCGGGTATCACTGTTACAAAACGCGGCGTTTTATGCTGGTTTTGAATTAAACGCTGCGTTTTGAACTTAAAACTGGAATTTCATTTGCGCGTCCCACATCGAAATTTTTCTTTTTTTTGCTCCGGAATATTTCTATAAATAGAGGGGCTTATTCTGAGGTTTGGCATTCGAGTTTAAAACAATTCTTTAGAGTTTCTGAAATTGTTTCGGAGATTCAGTTTAATATTTTTCTGAGCCCACCCTCTGGGCAGTTCGAGGTTATTGCGTAGAAGGTCTCGGGGTCTCGGTTTTGAAGAATATTATTCTTTCTGATTTTTCTTTTTATTGGAGCAATTTCAGGTATGTTTTTTCTTTCCTTCTTCTTTTAGTTTCGCTTTTCTATTTATTTACAGTATTAGTTATTATACCTATTTAAGTTTATGTATTGTTATGAATGTATTAGGGTAAAAGGCCTGTAGATCTAAATTATTTAGATCTGATGATTTAAATTATGAATTTAAGTCAGTAGATTTAAAATTAGGAATTTTAAATCAACCCTAGGTTTAGAGTTATGAATTCTAAACCTGTTCCGCTGCGTAATCTTTAGGGAGAATTTATGAAATTCATCCCAACAGCCGGTATTAGGGCAAAAGGTTTATAGAGATAAACCTATTCCCGCGAATTCTCGCACGTGAGGTGTCACGAAGCGTGACTCTCCGACCGGGGGCTTAGGTAAAGAGAAGAGTCTCCTACTCTAAGTGCTCTAATAGGTGCCTATTGTTGTGACCATAGATGAGAACTGTAAACCCAATAGTCGGCATCAGAGTTTATTTTTCAACAAAATTTTTTATGCTTTTCCCAACAGAGACGCCGCACACTGGTTCGTCTAATTTAGTGCACACGGATCGCACTATACACGCGATTTTTCTTTCTTTTTTTTTTTTTTTTTTGCTTTGTTTCTAACATGAAAAAAATTCATCTTATGAATTTTAATTTCTTAAAATTATTTTATCTCATAATTTTTAATTTTTATTCTTCTTATGAATAATACTTGGCAAAATTAATTTACCCATCTCGTGGATAAATAATTCATCTCTTGAATTCTTTAATATTTTTTCGATGGCAATAAATACAGAGGCTTGCGCTGGGACCTCATGGCCAATTTAAATCTGCCTCCAAATGGATTAAATTAATCATCTCATGAAATAATTTAATTACCATTTAAGGAGACTCAATTCCATTAAATAAATCTCACTGCACTCCATACTTAAACCATTTATTAGATATTTCCCTAATAGACTGTATTAATGACAACAACCCCTGCACTAGATGTCTATGACGAAGAATAAATATAACTATCACCATTAACCTTCTCACAGCTTCTCCATTAGGCACCGACATGCCCTTCACTGAATAATCCATTTAGACTTGAACATATTCATAGTATAAATCCCAAATGTCAGACATTTGGAATACTTTGGCCAAAGTTTTTGAACTGTTCAAATACTTGCGAATCAACTAAGGGGACATATGTATCTCAAAAGAGACTGTGAATTTCCTATTGAATACTTGAGCCTTGTCAGACTTCACGTGGCTACCTAGTGTACGTGGGAATTCAGTCATGCGTTTAGACTAGGGGTGTAAACGAATCGAACGTTCAATGAACAACTCGTGTTCGAAATTGATTATGGCTCATTCGTGTTCATAATTAGGGCTTGATAATTTATCAAGCTGAGTTCGAGCAGGCTCGATAAGCTTAACGAGCCGAGTTTGAACAAGGGGGTGCTCAGCTCGTTAATGTTCGTGAACAGTTCGATAAGAGCTCGTTAAGGGCTCATTAAGAACTGGTTAAAAGCTCGTTAAAAAAATCGTTAAGAGCTCATTAAAGGCTCGTTAGTAGTTAATATTAACTCCAAAATAGTTCGATAATGGCTCGATAGTTACTCCAATAAATCGGCTCGACAAGGAGCTCGACTCGATAATAAGCTCGTGTTTGTTATGAGCACAATTTCATTCGATAACGAACTCATCTCGGCTTGATACGAAGCTCGAATTGGTTCTATTAGCTTAACGAACCGAGCCAAGCCGAGTTTCGAGCACAACAAAATCTTAACAAACCGAGCTTGAACACGGGGTTGGAAAGCTCGTTAAGAGCTTGGCTCGAACTCGAGCTCGATAAATCTTAACGAACTGAGTTTGAACAAAGGTATGCTTGGCTCGGCTCGACTCATTTCCTTTACACCCCTAGTTTAGACCTTACTTGTAGCCCACCAAACTAACTAACGCTCCATGCACAAGTCTAAAATACTCTCAAGATTTAGAGTCATCTTTTAAATAGTATAACACGAATCATGCATCTCCGATGGTAGTCTAGAAACAAGCAATTCACATGGTCCAACTCAGTGTGTCAATCTTATTAACACACTGACATAACACTTTTGGATCACCATCCACATGACCAAGACAAGTCATCTAAAGTGTCACGTTATAGTCTTAGCATACAAGTGGTCCAAACTTGTCTTTGACTACAAGTTTTTCAAATAACAATCCATACTATTTGTTCCAAGTCTATCTGTGGGTTAATCTTATAAACCACTTAGAACAAACATATAAATTGTAGTCTGAGGACTACACCCATCTCTTGGATGTTTCCAAAAAGAAAATTATATACAGTATAAACGCTCACTTACACAAATTTAATAAGGAAACGACTATAACTTCAATTTTATTCTTTAATAAAATAATATTAATAGAATTGATGCGTCTCAAATTTACACTTCTTTTAATTGTTATTTTAATTATTTTGCACCGATTTAATTATAGTTCTACACTCATTTTGGCAATTTTTATGTTTAACAGGTTTGAAATTATAGTTCCGAAAATTGTCAAATTCTGGTGCAAATAAGACGAATTCGATGCGCTAACAATTAAATCAAGTCAATCAAGATTCGAGACAACAATATATAAGCTCGGGCCGCTTCGACCTAACCCACATCGCTACAGTATCCCAATCCCAACACCATCATCGTCACAGCTCAAACAGCCCAACGTCATCATCGTCCCCTGTTTGCTACAATACCCGAAGGCCCAAACCCTGCCACCGTGTCCTAGCTCACCCACGCTCAGGCCTGTCATCACTGGCCCACTGACACCAGGCCCACCATCATCCTCGACTCACATCTGACACCAGCAGCGGCCTAGCGTTACAGCCTAAACCCCACCGACATAGCCCAACAGCCCAAAAGCAACTCAGGCCTAGACTATCGTCGCCGAGCCTCGATTCATCTCTGAACCAGCAAGCTCGGCCCATAATAAACGCAAAACCACCAAACCCATCAACGCACCCAACTCCGGTAGGGTTTGGGGAAGCAAGGAGCATCGATTATAAAGGGAGGAAGAGGACGAGTGTTCAGGGGGGATTTTTTTTTTTTTTTTGACAACCCCTTGCAATTCTCTCTCTCAGCTTCTTAATTTCTTTATTTTTCATTAAATTGGAACGGGAGCGAAATTAGCATGAAGACCGACATGAGTTCATTCTTCTCCTCCTTCACTCGTTCATCCTTGATGGAGAGCTAACTTGCTCTCTGGGGTTAGATGAAGTCTTAGCCTTTTTACTTTTGTATTACTTTTAATTTCGGGATAATTTATTTGTTACATGAATTGCTTGATTGTGAGAAATACTATGAAGTATTGTGCTTTAACTGTTTATTCAATTAATATGATTATTGAGTTTGTAACCTTTAATTGCTGTGATTGATATTTAAAAATTAATTATTTGTGCTTGTACCCTTAGGGTTAATTAATTAAGTAATAGTATTAACCGAATTGTTAACTAAAGCCTATCTTCTCTATACTTTAGTTGGATAGGGTCAATAAGTAATAATTAACAATAAGTTAGGTTGAGCCTATTTTCCTTGTACTTTAGTTAGATAGGGTCAATACGCGATACTTACAACATCACTTTAGTAAGTTGAAGCTTGTAGCATAAACCACTACCCGTGTGACAATTAACAATCCCAAGTTAGGAGTTAACGCAAAAATAATTGGCTAATGATGGATTCGAAGCCCTAGGTTCCAATTTAATACACTTTCCGAAAGTAGATTATTTTAGTTTAATTGTTATTTTCTAGATTAATTAACATAAAAACCTCTCAATTTTATTCAAATCAATTTAGGTCATGGAATAATTTCACATACTCTTAGTTCCTGCAGTTTGACACCCTCTCGCCCTACACTTCAATTTAGATGTGCTTAGTAGATAGGGTAAAATATTAAATTTTGATAGACGTAGAAAAATCCATCAAGATTTTGGTGCTGTTGCAGGAGACTAGGCAACGTTCGTGATTTTATTTTCGTGATTTTCTTTGATTTTTAATTTTTTTTAATTGTTTTTAATTGTTAATGTCTCTTTCTTTTAAAAAAAATATATAAAATATTTTCTTAACTTTTCTTAAAAAGGTTATTTATTTTATTTGTTTATTTTTAAAGCATTATTCATCTTGTGATTTTCGTGCATAAGTAGATTTTATGATATATTTTTTTTTTGTTAGTTTTATTCTGAGTTTGACTTGCTTCTCGTGGTTGTTTATTCATGCATGGTCGTAGCTCTTTATCTCTTGACTTTACTAGATTCGACCCTGAAATTGAAAGGACTTTAAGAGATCTTAGAGCCCAACACCGAACCGTAATGGCTAGCGAATAACAACCACATCCACTTATGGAGTATTTTACTCCCACCACATACACCTCTCCTTCATGCATTAGGTTGCCACCTGTAACCCATCAATTTGAGCTTAAGCCGCATACCATACAAATGCTTCCTTCATTCCATGGCTTAGGCAATGAGAACCTGTACATAGACTTGGATAGTTTCATGGAGGTTTGCTCAACCTTCAGGATCCCTAATGTTAGAAATGATGTCATCTTACTTTGCCTTTTTCCTTTCTCTTTGAAGGATAAGGCTAAGTATTTGTTAGACACCTTACCTAGTGGGACGATTAGTACTTGAACTCAAATGCAACAAGAATTTCTTAAGAAATTCTATCCCATTAGTAAGACTAACACTGCTAGGAGAGCCATTAACACCATCGCCCAACTCCCTACTGAGGAGTTTCACGAGAGTTGGGATAGGTTTAGGGAACTCTTATAAGCTTGTCCTCATCATGCTATCCCTAAATGATAGCTAGTCCAAAATTTCTATTATGGGTTAAACGAAAAGGGTCAACAAACTGTTGATGTCTCATGCAGTGGTCAGTTCCTTAGGAAGAATGAGGATGAGGCATGGGAATTGTTTGAACATTTGAATGAGAACTCACAACAGAATGCCGCACATGTACGTTTAAATGCTGCTAGGTTAAATAGAGGAGAAGTACATGAAATTGCTCACACTTCCATCTCAGATAAGAAAGTAGACTCTCTTGCCTCTTCTGTGGAACAGTTGACCTCCTTATTTAAGATGACATTGACTCCCTCTACTATGCCTAATGTGTCTAATGTTTAAAACATGCATAGTGTATGTTCTTCATGCTCTAGTGTCTCTCATTCTACACAAGATTACCCCTCTGCTTTACCTTTTGTTGAGTGGTCGGATGAACAGGTTAATGCAGCCCAAGGATTCTCAAGGAACGATCCGTACTCGAACACATACAATCCAGGCTGGAGAAACCATCCAAACTTCTCCTGGAGGCAAGGAGGAGAAGGACAATTCATGCCATAGCAATAGTATCTACGACCTCAACAATCTGGTGTGCCACGACCTCTCAGTTTTCAACCGCAAGGTTATGCTTCTAACTACTCTCAACCTTCTAATTTGAGTTCCAATTCGAATTTTGAAGAGAAGGTCTTGAGTGCACTGAAAGGTTTGGAAGCTCATTCCCAACTCCTCCACTCCCATACACAATCGATCTCAAAGCTAGAAACCCAAATAGGTCAACTAGCTAACACTTTGAGTAGGAGAGATGAGGGAAGACTCCCTAACCAAACCGTAGAAAACCCTAGGAACTGTGTGAGGCAAGACAACTATCCTCCCCATCAAGAACAAGCAAAGTCCATTACAGTTTTAAGATGTGGGAAGGAGGTTCACAATGGAGTGAGTGCAAGGAGTGAAGTATCCATAAGTGCTGAGGGAGAAGAGAAGAGCAAGGAAAGAGAGAAGGCAACCGATGAGGTCACACACCCTTCTCCCATTCTTAAGACCTCTGATCTTCCTTCCTCATATGTACCTAGAGTGCCCTTCCCCCAAGCTTTAGTTGCACCACATCCAACCGGGAAGGACAAGAAGTGGGAAGATATTTTGGAGACTTTTATGCAAGTAAAGATAAACATTCCCCTTCTTAATGCAATTAAATAGATCCCGGCCAAAGCGAAGTTTATTAAGGACTTATTGAACCAAAAGAGGCGATCTAGAGCACATCTGCCTAAAAAAGTGTTGTTAGCTGAGCAAGTGAGCTCCATTCTGAAGTGCGACACTCCAATTAAGTACAAAGACCCTGGTGTCCCCACCATCTTTTGTTCACTTGGAGACTACCCGATTGATATAGCTTTGCTGGACTTAGGAGCGAGTGTTAACATTATTCCATACTCAATTTATGAGGAATTAGGCTTAGGAGAGTTACAACCCACCATGGTGACCTCGCAGTTAGGGACAAATCAACTAGGATCCCCCGTGGTGAGCTTACTAATGTACTAGTGAAGGTAGACAATGCTATATTTCCTGTTGATTTTCTTGTACTTGATATGGAACCTTCTAGTCACTCAAAAAACCATATCCCTATCATTTTAGGTCGGCCTTTCTTAGCAATGGCCAATGCCACAATTAACTGTAGATCAGGGGTAATGGATTTTAGCTTAGCAAGCATAACCATTAGGTTAAATATTTTTAAGGCTTCAACGTCACCCACTAGTGTGGATGAGTTGGAGTGTTTTAGTGTAGATGTTGTTGATGATTTAGTGGACCAAACACTCTCCTCTACTTCAGTTAGTGACCCTCATGATGAGAATACGGAACCTTCTAAAGAGATGCAATGAAGGTTGAACCCTGACATTAAAGAAGTTTTGGGACGGGAGAAGAATCACGACATTACGATTCACGAGGGAATTATACTAGGTTGAAGGTTGTCTAAGGAGGGTATTGAGGTTGACAAGGCTAAGATAGGTTTGATTGTTAACTCGCCTCCTCCCTCAAATGTGAAGCAAGTTGGAGACTTTCTAGGTCATGCGAGTTTCTATAAGGGATTCTTTAAGGGCCGCGGGAAGTTAGCTAGACCATTGACTAGTTTTCCCACTAAGGCCATATCTTTTGAGTTCAATGAGTCTTGGTTAGAACCTTTTCATAAGCTTCGATCTACACTTGTTGCTGCCCCCATTAGGCATCCACCTAGCTGCTCTCTCCCTCCTGAAATCGTGTGTGACACTTCTGATTGTGCTGTAGATGTTGTCTTAGGTGAGCTTAGTGACATTGCTTCTTTGGTTGATGCCATAACTTGATCTTCGCTAGACCCAGTGCGCCCGACTGAAGGCGTAAAACTTAGCGCTCTTAGGAGGCAGCCTAAGTTTGTCATTTCTTATTTTTAGTTTAGTTTTTGTACTAATTAGCTTCTTAGAGACTTGTTTTCTCTCTTTTCAGGTTCTTGTCCCAGGTTGAAGGAGTCATTTATAAATGTTCACACCACCTTGTTAGGTTGTATTGCTCCATATCACCTATTTCTTGTGCTTTAAGGATTTATGTTGTCACATTGAGCACAATGCATGATTTAGGTGTAGGGGTGAGGCTCATTTGCATGTGCTCATTTTTTTGGGTCAAATTTAAAAAAATTTTAAACATCTTTTGTGCATTTTGAGTGTGCATTATAACCGTTTAGCCAAGTTTTTCTTGATCGACACGCATGTTAGGATGATAGTAGGATTAGCTGTTTATTTCATTCTCTTAATTCCATAAAATTAAATGATTATGCTTCATACTTGTTAGTAAGTATTGTTGATCGGTGTTGATATTAATGGGTTCTACTCATGCGGCTCACATATTCACTATGCATAGAACTTTCGTGTTGTGGAAAATCTGAAAATTTTGAGTGAACAATCTTATATGTCTTGAGTTTTGCAGGCTTGCCTATTGGCTTATCCTAATCCTTGCCTCTTGATATGATGTAAAGTACTTGTTGATCAATGTCAATTGTAAAGTTGAGGTACTTGTTATGCGAAAGTCCAAAAATTGGACAGAAAAAGAAGAAAACAAAAAAAAATAAAAAAATGAAAAGTGAGAAAGAAAAAAAAAAGTGTCCTCCAAGAAAAGAAGAAAAAGAAAAAAAAGGGAAAAAGAAAAAGAAGAAAGTGAAAATTTGATGTCCATTCATGATAAAGATGTTCTTCTTTTGTGCTATATCGATGTCAAAAAGTTGTAAAGTGGTCACTCATATGCCGCTTAAAATTCTCTAGGTAAGGGCGTGTGTTTAGGTGCTTCAATAATGTAGGCGTACAAAACCTTGGCTTATTTGGCTAGATGCGAGAATTTGATGGGATTCTATGGCATGAGAACCCATTCACGTTCACTTGTGTGCTTAAATTGCTTGAGTAGTTTCTATTGGTTGATACACGGGTAACGAAATTCTAAGACGAGTTTTGAAGTTTAATCATTTGAATTCATGGAATTAGAGAATGTTCTAGATGACTTAATCTTGTCTTGAATTGTAATGTATGTGTTAGTCTTGGAAAACTTGGCGAAGGTTGAGATAGTTGGGGTAGTTGGTTACTGTAGTCTTTATGTTAAATCATATGCTTTGTTCGACGATTGGCAAAGGTTAGGTGTGCGGTTGTTGATCCGTCTCAGATCTACACATCTTTTAATTGTTATTTTAATTATTTTGCACTTATTTAATTATAGTTCTACACTCATTTTGGCAATTTTATGTTTAATAGGTTTGAAATTATAGTTCTGGAAATTTTCAAATTTTGGTGCAAATAAGACAAATTCGATGCATAAACAATTAAATCAAGTCAATCGAGATTCAGGACCACAACATATAAGCTCGGCCCCCTCTGACTTGACCCACACTGCTACAGTATCCTAAGCCCAACAGCATCATCGTCACAGCCCAACGTCACCGTCATCCCATGTTTGCTACAATACCCCAGACCCTGCCACCGTGTCCTAGCTCACCCACACTCAGGCCCGTCATCACCGGCCCACCGACACCAAGCCCACCGTCATCCTCGACTCACCTCTAACACCAGCAACGCCCAGCATTATAGCCCAAACACCACCGACACAGCCCAACAGTCCAAACGCAACTCAGGCCCAGACCATTGTCGTTGAGCCTCGACTCACCTCTAAAACCAGCAAGCTCGGCCCATTATCAACGCACAACCACCAAGCCCATCAACGCAGCCCAACTCCGGTAGGGTTTGGGGAGGCAAGGAGCATCGATTATAAACAGAGGAAGAGGACGAGTGCTTAAGGGGGATTTTTTCTATTTTTGACCACCGCTTGCAATTCTCTCTCTCAGCTTCTTAATTTCTTTATTTTTTGTTAAATCTGAACGGGAGCAAAATTAGCGTAAAGACCGACATGAGTTCATTCATCTCCTCCTTCACTGGTTCATCCTTGATGGAGAGCTAACTTGCTCTCTGGGGTTAGATGAAGTCTTAGCCTTTTTACTTTTGCATTACTTTTAGTTTCGTGATAATTTGTTTGTTACATGAATTACTTGGTTGTGAGAAATACTATGAAATATTGTGCTTTAATTGTTTATTCAATTAATATGATTATTGAGTTTGTAACCTTTAATTGTTGAGATTGATATTTATAAATTAAATCTTTGTGCTTGTAACCTTAGGATTAAATAATCAAGTAATAGTATTAACCGAATTGTTAATTAAAGCCTATCTTCTCTATGCTTTAGTTAGATAAGGTCAATACATAATAATTAACAATACGTTAGGTTAAGTCTATTTTCCTAATGCTTTAGTTAGATAGGGTCAATGCGCAATACTAACAACATCACCTTAGTAGGTTGAAGCTTATAGCCTAAACCACTACCCGTGTGACAATTAACAATCCCAAGTTAAGAGTTAACGCAAAAATAATTGGCTAATGATGGATTTGAAACCCTAGGTTCCAATTTAATACACTTTCCGATTAGAAGTAGATTATTTTAGTTTAATTGTTGTTTTCTAGATTAATTAACACAAAAACCTCTCAATTTTATTCAAATCAATTTAGGTCATAGAATAATTTCATGTACTCTTAGTCCCTATGGTTGACACTCTCTCGCCCTACACTTCAATTTAGATGTGTTTAGTAGATAGGGTTAAATATTAAATTTTGATAGAATTAAAAAAAACTCATCAAGAATAAATCTGAATTTTAGGACACTATTCTTAATAATCTTCCACTTATCCTAAATCCAATTTATGACAAGCTTTATACTCATCTTTTTTGCATATGAACCAAAAGTCTACTAGATCAATTATTCTATCCAAGGCAACATGCCCTCTATGCAGCTTCTGAAGCTACAATGTATTTAGCCTCTATGGTGAAGTCAGCAATAAAATACTGCTTGACATTCCTCCCACTAATGGCTCCTACTCCAAGGGTAAAGTCACGCCCGGACATCAAACGTTTGGCATATATATTTAACTGGAAATCTTAAAACTATATACCCAACTGGAACCATCTCGTCACTTTGAAAGATTAGCATATAATCTCTAGTCCTTCTTAAGTACTAGAGAAAATGCCTCATTGCCATCTAGTGCATCGGACCCGAGTTAGACTGACACTTGCTTATTATACCACAGCATGGCAAATATCTGGTCTTGTGCGCAGCATGGCATACATGAGGCTCCCACTGCAAAAGCATATGGAATATTCCTTAACTATTCCTCCTCTTAAGGTGCCATATAACACTGCTCTAAAGAGAAAAGAGGACTCCATGCCTGAAAGATAAAAAATCTTTCTTCTAGTCCTCCATGCAATACCTTGACAATATTTTGTCAATACAAATGGCTAGGGAAAGATCCAGCATTCTACTCTTATGACCTTGCAAAAGCTTAATCCTAAGAGTAGAGCTGGCTTCTCCTATGTCCTTCACATTGAGCTATCATGACAACCAAGTCTTTACAGCTAATGGCACCCCACCATCATTCCTAATGAGTAGTATATTGCTGACATACAATACCAAGAAAGTCACAACTTTCTCTTAATATCGTTTGTACACGCATGGTTTGTTCAACCAATTGCTTAAAACTATAAGGCTTAATTGCTTCATTGTGGCTAAAAGGATTAGATTACATGCCATGGTCAACCACTAAGGCTCCCGCTATGAACCTGTTAGGTGTCCTGACAATTGTCCCACCACATCTAAGCTCTTGTGTACCTGGAACATTCTCGTTCCTATCAGTAGGTGCATCGCATGCATCCACTTTGTCTTGAGTTGTGTCTAGCTGTTCAGAATTAGTGTCATTTTCTTTTAATTCTCATAATACTATTTTGTTTTGCTTTTGTAGTTTACCTGCAAAATCCTTCTTTAAGTATTTTGCATTATATTTACAAAAACCTTTTTGATTAAAAGAACTGTAGAAAAGACCATATTCGTTCCTTTTATTAGCAACACCATTCTGCTATGATGTATCCAGAGTAGAAAGTTGAGATCTTATCTCATTTGTAGTTAGAAAATCCAGAAATTCACCCGAAAAATATTCATCACCTGGATCTAATCGAAGTGACTTAACTTGTTTACCTACTAGCTTTTAAACTTCAACTTTCTACTCTATGAATTTTTCAAAACACTCAACTTATATCCCATTAGGTAAACATGTCCATGCCTTGAGTAATCATCACTCAATGTAATTAAGTACTCATGCCCATTTCTTGCCTGAACACACATCTATGTGAACTAGCTCAAGCAAGTCAACAACCCTGTTGCCTTTACTCTAAAAGATAGACTTGGTCGTCTTTCTTTCTATGCGAGATTCGTAGACTGGTAATGACGTCCAAAGCCTCTATCAATCCATCTTTTACCAGTCTTTGGATCCTATTTGAATTAATGTGACCTAAACATTGGTGCCTTATGTAGGCATTATCCCTCTCAAGGTGTTTTCTTTTAGGAGATTGAACAAGTGAACATGTGTTCGATTCATTCAAATAAATACTAGAGTTTTGATAAAGAAATAACTTGAATAAACCATTTATACATCTAGTTCTATAAATAAATAATTTATTTCTTGTGTTAAAATCTTCATTATCAAAATCAACTGAATAACAGTTATCCATTAAACAAAATATAGGTTTAGATAAATAATCCTTTTAAGCAAAACTCTACCACCAATGTCTAAGCTAACTTCTCCTACTCCTAAGACCACTACTCTTGTACTATCCCTAACCATCAGGTACAACTCCCCATCATGTATTCTCTTGGTTAGCCTGATCCCCTGTAACATATTACAGATATTGTCAGTTGAACTTGAGTCCACAAACCAGGAAGCTGGTGGACTCTCAACTATGCATGGCTCAACTAAGTGAGATATCAATATATCTTCATCAGATAGCTTAGTAGTCTTTATAAGAAGAGAAGCTAAGTACTTAGTGCAATTTTTCTTTCAGTGGCCAATTTTTTCCTCAAAAGAAACACTTTCCTTTTGCTAACTTCTTTGTGGATTTCGTTGCTACAATAGCAACCTTGCCCTTTCCTTTCAATCAAGTAGGTGCCTTGTGAGTAATAACTAAGTCTAACTTGTTTATCTAGGCAAAGTAATTTGGTCCAATGAGTTCATCATGCATTAATAATCAAGTGAAGCTCACCAGCCGTATCCAATTCAAAATACTATAAATGCAAACATTCGTGTAACCATCTAACAAGAGTCAAGGATAATGCAATGATATCTATTCTTTCAATTTAGCATACACAATAAGTCAGATATCCACCAAACTGTACTATCATGCATACAATGATGACCCAAACACACCACTCCTTACTCCTCGGCAACGGCGTTGCAAGAAGCTAGCTCGGGTGAGAACTATTCTCAATTAACATGTTTTCTTGTAACTCTTACTAACATGATTAATTCACTACTTTGCCTTAGTCTCTAACATGACACAACAGAGCTCCTCAGGGAGGCTAATGCATTATGCTAGTCAAGTGTAAACCATTACCTAAACCTCCATACAAAAACACGTACTCCACGGCAGCGTGGTCGCATCGCTTCTTTGCACTTTGGTTTATCCCAATAGAAGTCTAACTCTATAATCTGCAAACCGACATCCTCCGCAGGGAGGTCTATCGATCTATTATACTGCTAGACCAGTAATAGAGACTGTGAGGTTACAACAATTGAAACCTCACTCCCACTTGATTTTTAAAACTAGTGGTTTTAATTAACTTGCATTTACAGACGAGATTATCTCATAACACCCTTTAGAATATCAATCTAAAAATAACCAAAATTAATTAATTAATTTATTCAATACATTATCGTTTTACAACATCGATTATCTCATAAACTTGTTTTATAATCTCATTCTAAATTTATAAAATAAAATTAATTAATTAATTAATTTTACTTTCAGAAAATGGTACCATAGGTTGTCTTATAACCTATTCTTTAGAATTCCATTTTAAAATTAAATAAATTGATATAAATTAATTGAAATTTTTTTGTTTAAAATAATACCAAATTTAGATTATCTTATAATCTATTTTTTTAGAACTTAATTCAAAAATTAAATTAAATAAACATTAATTTCATTTAAAATCACCAACCACTTTAAAACTTAGACTATCACATAGTCTAATTTAGGATCTCATTCTTTAAATAAGCTTAGACTATCCAATGGTCTAGTTGAGAATCTCATTCTAAAATTTAATTAATAAAATTTAACTTTTATTTTAAAATAAAATTGACTTAGACTATCTTATAGTCTATTTTAGAATCTTATTCTAAAATTAATTTAAAATAACTTTTATTTAAAAATAACACTAATTCACAATTTAGATTATCTCATAATCTAATTTCGAATCTCATCAATATATATATATATATATATATATATATATATATATATATATATATATATATATAATTACTATATAAATCAATGCTGACATCTATATGTCCCAAATTTTTTTTTTTTTGGGTCTGACGTGCTGATGTCAGTGTTAGCCTGACGCTGACGTCGTCATAATTTTTTTTAATAAATTAAAATAATTTAATTTAAAACAAATAATTAAATGTAATCTCATTAGATTAATTTTATTCAATTTCACAAATCTTGATTAAATAATCATAATCTCATTATACATATTATGTAATCCAAAAATTATAGGTTGTGATATCCTATTCAACGATTAATTCTTTAACGATTTAAACTATTTAAACATTTACTTTAAACAACCTAGTTAACTATTAAATTTTTTAATGATTTAAACAATTTAAGTCATTACTTTAAATAACTTAGTTAAATATTAAATCTTTTAACCGATTTAAACAATTTAAATTGTTATAGTAAAAGAAACAATTTAAGAATTTATTCTTTAATGATTTAAACAATGTAAATCACTACTTTAAAGAACCTTTCCTTCTTAATAAAATCTCTATTTTATTAAATTACAGATCTATTTATTTTGATCTTATTATATCTATTTATGTATATTATGAATGTAATTAGAACATGGCTCTGGTACCAATTGTTGGGAAAAAGTAATTCTAATGCCGACTGTCGGGTTCATAGTTCTCAACTATAGCCACAACAAAAGGTACCTATTAGAGCACATAGAGTAGGAGACACTTCTCTCTACCTAAGCCCTGGGACGGAGAGTCACGCTTCATGACACCTCACGTGCGAGAGCTCTCAGGAATAGAGTTATCTCTATAAATTCCTTTGCTCTAATACCGGTTGTTGGGATAAATTTCAAAAATTCTCCCTAATTTTATAAATTTTACGCAGTGGAAGAGGTTTAGAATTCATAATTCTAAACCTAGTTTTAATTTAAAATTCCTAATTTAAATCTTCAAATTTAAATTCTTAATTTAGATCTACAAGCCTTTTACTCTAATACATTCATAACAACACATAAATTTAAACAGGTATAATAACAAATACTGTAAATAAATAGAAAAGCGAAAACAAAAAGTGAAGGAAAGAAAACGTACCGGGAATTGGTCCAATATAAGAATACCAGAAAAAACTGATAATCTTCAAAAATCGAGTCCTCGCGATCTTCTACACAATGACCTCGAGCTGCCCGGAGGGTGGGCTCCTACAAACATTAAACTGAGGAAAGAAAAATTTCAACGGAAATTTTTCTCTCCAATTAGGTTTTTAAAACAATTTCAAGAAACCCAAAATTTTAATTTCAATTGGAATGCCAAACGTCTGAATAGATACCCCTATTTATAATAGAGTACAAAAGCGAAAAAAACAACAACGAACTATGTGAGATTTAATAGAACCTAATAAAATGTGTCATTTAACACAAAATGCCCGCAAAATGTGCCGTTCCTTTCGGAATTCAAATCGCGTGTTATTTAGTTTTTGAAATGCGTGACCTGTCACGTTTGGATTGGTCTGCACCATCAATCCTTCCTTATTTACTAGAGCGTGCCACATGGCACACTCTGGTTGATCCATGCCCGAAGGCACAGATCAACCCGGCACGCTGGTTCGTCCGATTCAGTGCACACGGATCGCATTGTACACGCGATTTTTCTTTTTTCTTTTTTTTTTCCTTCGTTATGAATTTTAATTTTTTAAAGTTATTTTATTTTATAATTTTTAATTTTTATTCATCCCATGAATAATGTTTAGCAAAATTAATTTACCCATCTCATGCATAAATAATTCATCTCATGAATTCTTTAATATTTTTTCGATGTTAATAAATACAGAGGCTTGTGCAGGGACCTCAGGGACAATTTAAATCTAGCTCCAAATGGGTTAAATTAATCATGTCATAAAATAATTTAATTATCATTTAATGAGACTTATTTCCATTAAATAAATCTCACTGTACTCCAGACTTAAATCATTTCTTCAATAATCCCCTAATAGACTGTATTGATGACAACAACCCCTCCACTAGATTCCATGATGAAGAATAAGTATAACTACTACCATTGACCTTCTCATAGCTTCTCCATTAGTTACCGACTCGCCCTTCACTGAGTAATTCATTTATACTTGAACATTTTCATAATATAAATCCCAAATGTCAAACATTTGGAATACTTTGGCCAAAGCTTCCCAACTATTCAACCACTTGCAAATCAACTAAGGGGACATTTGTATCTCATAAGAGACTGTAGATTCCTTATTGAATACCTAATCCTTGTCACACTTTACGCCGCTATCTAGTGTGCGTGGGAATTCAGTCATGCGTTTAGACATTACTTATAGTACACCAAAGTAACTAACACTCCTTGCACAAGTCCAGAATACTCTTAGGATTTAGAGTCATCGTTCAAACAGTACAAAATGAATCACTCATCTCCGATAGTAGTCAAGAAACAAGCAACTCACATGATCCAACTCAGTGTGTCAATCTTATTAAACACATTGACATAACACTTTTGGATCACCATCCACATGACCAAGACAAGTCATCTAAAGTATCACGTTATAGTCTTAGCATACAAGTGGTCCAAACTTGCATTTGACTACGAGTTTTTCAAATAACAATTCATACTTTTTGTTCCAAGTCTATCTATGAGTTAATCTCATAAAGTCTAAGGACTACACCCATCTCATGGATATTTGCAAAAAGAAAACCACATACAATATAAATGATCGCTTACTCTTTAACAAGGAAATGACTGGAACTTCAATTTTATTCTTTAATAAAATAATATTAACAAAATAAATCTGAATTTTAGGACACTATTCATAACAATCTTATGCTAAGAATTAGAACAAAATGTAGTACTCAATTAAGATATATGAAGCTTATTACAATTGAACTCAAAACCAACAACGCATACAAAATGAATCATAACAATTCCTTCCCCTTGAGAACATTCTTGTCTCAAGAATGAAAGGTTGGAAATTGACTCTTCAAGAACCTCTTGTCCTCCCAAGAAACATCACCTTCTTCCAAGTTAACCCATTGCACGAGAACTTCTTCTATTGGCCTTCCTAAAGCCTGCTGCACCTCTGAATCCAGAATTGCTACAGGCACTTGTAGTAAAGCTCCACTGAACCCAACTTCTAGGGGATTAGAAGAACAAGTTTTGCCTTTCTTAAGTTGTTTCTTTAAGAGGATGACATGGAACACCGGATGCACATAATCAGGGCGTAATTCTAGCTTGTAGGCCACCTTTCCCAGCTTCGCAAAGATCCTATAAGGACCAAAGTGATGAGCACAAAGCTTAATGCCCTTGTGTACTGCCACAATTGCTTGCCCATAGGATTGAAGCTTCAGATATACCATATCCCCTACTTCAATTGACTTGTCTTCACGCTTCTTATCAGCCTAGTACTTCATCCTTACTTAAGCTTGTTGGAGATTGTCCTTAAGAAGCTGCACCAGCTGCCTTCTCTGAAGTACTAAATCAGATACTTTTGAAGCTGAGGAAGTAACCTTTTGCAGAACTAAGGGTGTGGGTGGATCATGTCCATATAGGGCCCTGAAGCGAGTAGTACTAATTGAAGAATGGAAGTGAGTATTATACCAATACTCTGATAAAGATAACCATCTATCCCATACACCTGGATGGTTGAAAACCATGCTCCTCAAATACTGCTCAATACATTGCTTTACACTCTCAGTTTGTCCATAAGTCTGAGGATGGTAGGATGAGCTTAAGGCCAACGTGGTACCTATCAGATTGAACAATTCTCTCCAGAAGTGACTTATGGAAAGCTTGTCCCGATTTGAAGTAATGGATTAGGGTAATCCATGAAGTTTATAGACACTATCAAGGAATACTCTTGCTAATTTTTCAGCTGCAATGGGTCGAGCTAAGGCAATAAAGTGGCTGAACTTGGTAAAGCGATCCACAACCACCTAAATAACCTTTTGACCTTCTGACTTCGGTAAACCTTCAATAAAGTCCATGCTTATATGCTGCCAAACACCATCCTGAATAGGTAAAGGCTGAAGGAGACCTTGGTACCTATTGTCACCACTCTTAGTTTGTTGGCAAATCTCATAGGTTTGAAAAAATTCCTTCACATCTTTCTTCATATCTGTCCAACTGAAGTGCCCTTTAAGCCTTTGGTAAGTTCCTTCTATGCTAGAATGGCCTCCCCAAGCAGAGTCATGAGATGCACTAATGACCTGCCGTCTCAAGTCTGAAGAAGAACCAATGTACAACTTACCATTCAATCTGATAATTCCCTTGACTACAGACAATTCAGCATTAGGAGCAAGGGTGTTAGATCTATTAATGCTGAAGGCAGTGACACATTCTTTTGCAAAGTTATCATTCTCATATGATTTGTGCACTTCTTCCATCCAAACAGGAAGCACCAGATATACGGTTCCACAAGAACCATATTCAGTTTCTTCCATTCTTTGAGATAAAGCATCTGCTGCTAAGTTCTCCTTCCCCTTCTTGTACTCAATTGCATAATCAAGACCCAACATCTTCATCAAACCTTTCTTCTGAATCGTGGTAAAGATCTTTTGTTCTAACAGATACTTCAAACTTTGATGATCTGTCCTAATGATGAATGGATGGCCTTCTAAATAGTGTCTCCACTTATCAACTGCTAGATGAATTGCTAGATATTCCTTTTCATATGTGGACAACTCCTTATGCTTAAGACTTAAAGCTTGGCTGGGGTAAGCTATCGGTTTCCTTTATGAGATAACATAGCCCTAAAACCACTTCCACAAGCATCAATTTCTAACACAAATTCCTCCTTAAAGTCAGGCATTACCAAAACTGGAGCTGCACGCATGGCTATCTTTAAGGTTTCGGAAGCATCTTGAGCCTTATCAGACCATTTGAAAGCATCCTTCTTCAAGAGATCAGTAAGCGGCTTAGCAATTGCTCTATAACCAGCCACAAATTTCCTGCAGTAACCGGTCAATCCCAAAAAACCTCTTAACTGCTTGAGTGTAACAGGAGTTGGCTACTCTTTCATAGGCTAAACTTTTGAAGGGTCTGTAAAAACTCCTCCATGAGAAATCACATGTCCTAAGTACTCTATTTGTGGTTGAGCAAAAGAGCACTTAGTCAATTTGGCATAAAGCTTGTGATTGCGCATCACTAAGAACACTTCTCTCAGGTGTCCCAAATGTTCCTCCAAGGTTGGGCTGTAAATCAAGATGTCATCAAAGAATACCAACACAAATCTCCTTAAGAATTGCTTGAAGACATCATTCATCACCGCCTGAAAGGTAGCTGGAGCATTAGTTAATCCAAAAAGGCATAGCAACGGACTCAAAGTGCCCATGATGAGTTCTAAAGACAGTCTTATAAATGTCTTGCTCCTTCACGCTGATCTGATGATAGCCCTGCCTCAAGTCCATCTTGGAGAAGAAATGTGCACTATGAAGCTTATCTAAAAGATCATCAATAACTATTATAGGAAATTTGTCCTTGATTGTAAGTGAGTTAAGCTGCTTATAGTCAATGCACATCCTAGCCGTGTCATCATCTTCATAACTAAGATAATCGGAGAGGCAAAAGGACCGTGGCTTTGTCGAATGAAATAGGTCTTGAGTAATTCTTCAGCCTGCCTTTCTATCTCAGTTTTCTGAGAATGTGGACATTTATAAGGCCTGAGCTTCACAGGATTTGAATTTGGTTTAAGAGGGATAGCATGATCCAAGTTCCTCTTTGGAGGCAATGAATCTGGTTGCTCAAACAGATCTTTGAACTCCTCAATCAAAGCTTGCACTTCAGGGTGAGATGGCTCCCCCAACTCAGTACGTGATCCTAATTCCTCCACTCAAATTCTTTCCACTTAACAGCTGAAGTTGAGCTTAATCAACCATGCACTGCAATTTCACAGTAGATCCTTGTCTCTCAAAGGACACAGTTAGTTGTGCAAAATTAAAGACAACGGGATTGAAAGATCTCATCCAGTCCACACCAAGAACCATGTCACAACCTCCCAATGGTAAGATCCTAAAATCATAAATAAACTTGTTATTCTGCATAGACCAATTGAACCCTTGACATTTAGTCTGAGTAAGGATGGAATTCCCATCTGCCACAGTTATGGCCAAAGGATGAGTCTTGATCATTTCATGTCCAACTTTCCTAACCACCTTTGGATCAATGAAGCTGTGAGTACTACCACTATCTATCAAAATCACAATGGCTTTCTTACCTGCTTGCCCTTTGATTCTTATGGTGTTATGAGCTCCATTTCCAGTCAGTGCCTTCATTGAAATCTCCACTTCATCATCTAGAGGCTCATCAGGTAAGTCTTGTTCAGAACTATCCACTTCAACCTCTATTTCCTCATCTTCAGATTCATCATTAGCAATAGCTCCTCTTTCTGACATAAGGAACTTGGGATTGCATTTGTGTCCAAAGTATTAAGGCTGATTACATTTGAAACACAATTTTTGGACCTTCTTCTCATTAGAACGAACATTCCTTGACCTCATTGATCCCTTCTGTTGCTGATGTAAACTACTGCCTCTATTCCCTGGTCCCTTATTGGATGCAAGAACTATAGCTTCAAACAATTTAGCCTTAGCATAGGCTTTTGACGATAAAGTTTATGGACCAATTTTCTTGACAAGGTTCTTAATCTTTGGCTTTAAGCCACTAATGAAGCTGGAAACATAATATGATTCCGTGGCCTAAGGATAAGTAGAGATCGTACTAGCCCTTAGGTTCTCGAATCTTGTCATATACTCCCTCACAGATGTAACTTGCACTACCTTGTTGAAGTTATCATCTATGTCCCTGGAGTCCTTATCTCCATAACACTCATATAGTTCTTCCACAAATTCAGCCCAAGACAAGGAAGGATTACTTTTCAAAAGACTATAAAACCATACCTCGTGATCTCATTGGAGGTAAACAGCAGCTAGTTCAACCTTCTCAGCTTCATTAATATGATAGAAATGAAAGTACCGATCACATCTTCTAATCTATGACTGAGGCTGTATACCATCGAAATGTTCTATTTGAATCCCTGGTTGCCTGAAACCTCCACTTCTGTTATTGGCTGAAGTATCATTTGTTAAAGAATTCAGATGTTGTAGCCGATCTGATGGACGATCAGATTGTCCAGGAGTCACACTTGTAGCTTGAGATTGTACTGGATAAAAAGATTGATCCTATTGTTCAGCTGCCACACTAGCTGCAACAGGTTGCACATGATCCTGTTGTCTAGCTTCCACACTAGCTGCCTGAGGTTGAGCCTATTGGCTCACAGCTAACAAAATTCCAACACCTGAAGATGCATTCAGTCTAGTGATTTGATTGCGCAGTTCAACAAACTTCTCCTCAAACTGCTGTGATTGTTAAATCAATCAGTTAACATTCTTTTGATCCTGCTCTAACTGTAATTTCTGCATTCGATTGAACATTTCCTCCATTGGATTGCTTAATTGATCAACTGTAACAAGCTCAACTCCTGCTGCAACATTGGCACCAGCAACCGAAGCATAAGTGGGATTTGTAGCAGCATTTGCATTTTCTGATCAAATTGTAACACCACCAGTCATTGATTCTTTCTCCTTGTGCTTTGCCAGCTCCAATCAACCAAAATTTGCTCGATCGACAGCATCTAGGCTCTGATAACAATTGTTAAGCTTCAAGATCAAACTTGAACTTAACCTAGTGGAAGTATAGGATAGAAGAGAGATTAGATGAGAAAAGACGGGAAGGAGATGAGAAATTAGAGAGAGAATTAGATGGGAGAGAGAAACAAGACATTTTGTATTTCGTTGAATGAGTCTCTTGCAAGAAGATCTAAGCTATTTAAGCAAAACAAACTAGACAACCGACTAAGCAAGCAACCGCCACAATTGACTAGAAACAAGACCAATCCAAGCTCTAACCGACTTCCTAACTAACATCTGAATTTTTGGTGCCAAAGGGCTTAAGACTCTTATGCTAAGAATTACAACAAAACACAGCACTCAATTAAGCTATATGAAGCTCATTACAATTGAACTCAAAACCAACAACACATACAAAATGAATCATAACAAAATCAAGGTAGAAATGGTGAGTTAATTATGTTTAAGAAACATATAAATTGAGAATTGTTCTCACCTTACTAATAAATCATTACGCCCCTCTCCCATCGAGTAACGAGTAAATTGGTTAGCTCATCGTTGCACACATAGAATGGTTAGGTGGATTCCATGCTTTGTTTATTTGCTAAAATTATTAAAAGGTTCACAAGACTCAAAATATCAAGTGGGCGCGAGCTACTAAATGAATGCTTATGGCCTCCGTTACTGGTCTAGCAATATAGTAGGTGGGCATAACTCCCCGAGGAGAGCGTTCATTTGCGGAATATAAAGTTAGATCGCTTATGATAGATTGAAGTGTAGGAAAAATGGGTGCGGCCACACCAACGTGGAGTATTTCGTGGATTTGTATGGATGTCAAGGTAGTAGTGTACAGTTGATTAGGGTCTATATTAGCTTCCCTAAAGAGCTTTGTTGTATGACCTTAGAGGCTGAGGGAAGAGTGGTGTTGTAAATATGTTTAGTAAAGAGTTTACAAGAAACATATTTATTGAAAAATATTCTCACTCTTCTGATGTATCAATTCGGCCTCGTCGACGGGGAGTTTTGGGTAGTTTGATTGGGTTGCCACAGCATACATGTATGTGTCAGATTGTGAACTCCGAACTTTGATTGTTTGCTAAAAGTAAGATAAGTAATCCTATATGTTATATGATTTGTTTGACAGTTTTTTGATTTCAAACTAGTTGTTATATTTTTGCACTGCAATCAATGCTGGTATGTCTTGTTTGTCTGTTTTGTTTTGCTCGCTATGATATGGTATGCCTTAGTACATGTAGAGCATTAAGAGATGCTCAGAATTCTCTAATTTGCTGCTAGTAGATATACTAAGATGAAAAGAATGTTTAGAGCATTAAACTAGACTAAAGAGTGAGTCAATTGCAAGATTCGGACATTAGATGTTGAATGTTTTCAAAATTCAACTATAGTGCAAATGATCAGATATTAGAAAGAAGTGTTTGATTAGAGAACTAGTAGCATGAGAACAACTAAGGAGAAAGATGATAGACATAAGATTGCATTAGGACAGTTTAGTTCAAGAGCGCGTCATATGATGATGGCTCATTTAATTGAACTAGAATTCTTGATGCAAATATTGATAGCCAATCTCAACAGGATATAATCCTGACTTGCCTAATAAGGTCTTTCAATCGATTTAGGTTGGGTACATTGAGTAATAGAGATTGCTCATTGTTTGAACTAATGAAAGTACATTTTGAAAGAAAATGTGTCATGAGAACTAAGAGAAGAGTCTACTTAGTATAAGTATTTATCTCAGGAATTAGGAACCTCAAGAGGGTAAAATAAAATATTAGTCAAAATAGTTTTGTCTCTTTTATAATAGCATTGGATTTTAAAAGGAATTGCCTAGGTATTTAGATACTATTGCTGCCAAGACCTAAAGCCTACATGACAAGGTATACTATATCTTATTTCCTCTAGTTGTGATTGGTAGATTGGTGTTCTGGTGAATGGGCTTTCACTATAGGCATCGGGAGATAGAAGTTTACGTGAAGCAACGTAGTTTTGTATTTGAGTAACTATCTTAATGTACTTTAGAAATTTGATTTCTATTTGCTATTTGTTTCAAAATAGTCTTTCAATTATTGTTTTGAAAAATAGACCAATGATTAAGTAAATAAAGTTTTAAATTGATAGATAGTTGACTTAATTTTAATCAAAACTATGTTGATGGTAATTTATATGTCTAATATAAGCTAAGCTGCATAACCATATAAAAGAAGAATTTCTTGAATTCCATATAGTTTTGAAGTGGTAATTGATCTAAGGTCACAATAACCTAGTATGATTCAAAAACGGGTTTGATTTGTCTTATATGATCCTTAAGTACTAAAATGATAACCGATATCTAAATCATGTTCGAATTAATGGTAACTGAAAGAGTCTTTAAAATTAAAGGCAATAGAACCACTAAGTTGCTAGAACTTATTCATAAAATATTTATGGACTGCTAAAAGTTCAAGTGAGTGGAAGCGATTGAGCATTTCATAAAATATTTATGAATAACTACTCATTTACTTGATGTATGGATATACCAATGAAGACTGAAGTCTTGAATCCTTTGAAAGGTTAAGAAAATTAAATACTAAAGTTGGGATCAGTTAAGTAATTATATCAAGTTACTTTGGTTGGATCGAAGTGGTAGTCTAAGAAGAACTCTTATTTTTTTCCTTATCACAAAGAGTTGTAGAAAAGATCAACATTGTTTATTAAATATGGTAAGATTCATATGATGAGTCACTTATGCATATCAAAAGGTTTATTATGTAAAAAGTTGTTAGATAGTGTTCCAAAAGTACAGCATATAGCTTATGTTAGATAGGTTGGCAGTGTGAGAATTGTTGTTTCTACATCATGATATAACTTATAATCTAGATGATGTATTAGATATATCTTCACTTAAGTTATTGTTACACTAAGTACATGAGAGCTTTGGAGTAGTGGGAGGATAGTAGGGGTCACCTGATGGAATCATGTCTTCAGTCTCAACAGTTTAGGATGATAGTGAATCTGATCCTTTATACTACATGAAACTCTTAAGTATAAAGATACAGACCAATTGGTTAGGGCAATAAAAGTTAAGTTAAAGTAGTTGTATTTTAACTAAGTATGAAACTTGTAGAGGCGTCGAGAGATATTAAGTCCATTAGATTGGATCTGAATGGATCGACAAGAATAAAGAGTTCATTGGACGAGAAGATAGAGGCCTTCAAGGCTAGATTGATGGCTATGAGTTATACTCTAAATGAAGGAATCGTCTTTGATGAGACCTTCTAGTGAGATGTCATACTTAAGTCCATAAGGATACTCTCATCCATTGTATTTCATATGGTGAGATACAGGAATGGAAGTCAAGACGACATTTTCTGAATAGTCATCTTGGAAAGTTTATGTATATGATATAACAAGACAAGTTTGTTGCCAAGAGTCAGGAGTGTAGAGTATGCAACTAAGGAAGTCTATTTGTGGACTTAAATGAGCATATTGTTCATTGAATAGTAGATTTAATGATGGTGAATCAAGTCCTAGGTATTTGAATTAATGGTTATTGGACTATCAATGTACAAGTGACATGACAAGAAAGCAGTGAATTTTGAAGTGTTGTATATAGATGAGATTCTACTCATTAAGAACGGTGTAAAATTGTAATGAGCTGTTAAGGTTTAATTGTCCAGTCAGTTAAAAAATAAAAGACCTAAGATGAGTCAACTACGTTCTTAGGATCAAGCTTTTGCGAGATTTAGAGAAAGGATGTAGAGTTTATCATGTGTCGTTTCTTTTAAAAGGGACTTTAGACATTAGATGTCTGAAATTCGTGTTTATCCTTCTAGTGGGAGTCATTAGATGGTGAAGAGTGAAGCAGTTTTGTACTGCTTACTTCACTGTAGAAATCGGGCACTTGACAGCTATGAAGTTGTTGAGTAGACTACTTGACTCAATAGGTTCTTAAAAGATGAAAGCTTATGAGCAAAAGAATAAAACAGTGACAGATTAGTATTTGTTAAAATTTATAATCAAATAGTTGACAGATCCCTCGGGGATAGTTATGCAATGCAAAGCCAATCGGATTTAGGATATGTGGGAGATTCTTGGAATTGGTATCCTGAAAAAACCCAATTAATCAGTTTTCATATTAAATAAATGAAATTTTTATTTATTTATTATCTGATTATGTTTTATGAGTCAAATATGCATGTAATTGTTTTTTAAAATGTTTCATGAGATGGATGTAGTCCATGATAACATATCAGATTTGATTTATTGGTCGATGAGATTGAACCAAAGATAGACTTAGATCAAACTAGTGATATGTTGTTAAAGTATGTTTGTAGTCGGTGATAAGTTTGACAACTTGTTTGATAAGACTATAATACGATACTTTTGATGACTTATCTTGGTCTAGTGGATAAGGATAAGAGTATTATGTTGGTGTTGTAAATAAGATTGGAACACTGAGCAGGACCACCTTAATTATTTATTTCTTAACTGCTACAAGAAATAATTAATTATGTAAGACAATAACTCTAAATCCAGGAAATGGTCTGAACTCGTGCATGGATTGTTCGTTGCTTTGATGTGCCAAAAGGATTAGTCAAAGTGTGTTTACTTGAATCTTACGTGTGTTGGATAACAGCATGAAGTGTAGCTGGAACAGTTATTTTACATGGAATCTATAGTCTCTAATGAGTTAGAGATGTCCCCTTAGTTAATTAGCAAGCATACTAACAAATTCTACAATCTTTGACCAAAGTATTCCATATGTTTGACATTAGGATTACCAAGAAAATTATTTCTGTATTATTAAATTGTTCAAGAAGGGTGAGTCATAAACTACAACGAGAGATATGAGAAAAGTAACGATAGTAGTTAAAGTTACTTTTGCTCACGGATTTCTAATAAAGGGGTTAATTATCGTAACAAAATTTGTCTGAAAAATTCTTGAATGAATATATTTAATTCTAGAGTGCAGAAAAACTTAGTGGAATTAAATTTTACTAAATGCTAATAAATTGTTATCATGAGATGATAATTATATTTGACCCGTTTGGAGTTAACCTGAGGTTCTTTCGCAAGCCTCAACTTAAATACTGTTTGAAAATATTTAAAAATTAATTCATGAGATAAATAAATTTTCATGTCAATCGAAAATTCATGAGATGAATATATAATACAATAAATACCGTGTTAAAAAAATAGAGAAAAAGACATAATGCAAAAGAAAAGTGTGCATCTGCTGTGATGTAACCTGCTCAATGTTTTGCCAATACGTGAGTTACGCGTTTTCCTAGGGTATGTCATGCTTATAAATACGATATTTATCATTATGAATTGAAAAAAAAAATTAAGTTTTGGAATTTAGTTCTTTCCCATGATGAAAAGCCTAAAATTATTTTAGGATTTTCTAAATTTTGTTTAGCATAATTTTTCTGAAAAATTATTTTTCAAAAGATTAAAGGAAAATTTTAGTTATGAAATTTTTCCTACGTTAAATATTTTGGGATCCTACACTTCCCGGTGCTAGAAGAGATCATTGTGAAGAAGACGTCAAGAATTTTTCTTCTAATTTAAGATCTTCAAGTCAGAGTTAGGATTTGCGCTTCAGGTCTGTCTAAATGAAGGACTTTTTTATTAGTACAATAAAAACTTAAGGGCATTTTTAATAATTCAAAAAAGTTAGGGTCCTTTTTATTATTCCCAAAACACCGTGATACTAAAATGTCCCGATTATTCGTCTATTATTGGCCATGTACTATTTGCTTTACTATGTGCCTTGTAGTTGTCTTCTGTGAGGTATATTTTATACTGCTAGTTTAACACGTTGTCCTAAGCTGATGCTTTGTGGCTTCCATGGTTCTCATGACGACTCGATCTTCAGGATGGGGGTCCTCGGAAATAGCCTCTCTTCCACCGGGAAGGGGGAAGGCTGAGTACATCCCCCCCCCCCCCCCCCCCCCCCCCCCGATCCTGCTTCATGCGTGAGCCCCTGTGGCACTAGGACTGATGTTGTTGTAGTACCTCAATACTGAAATGTAAATAACCCTTATTTTTATGAGGGAAGTGATTTTTCTTCCTTTGGGGGAAAATCTTTTCCATTAGAAAATCTTTCCATCAAACAATGTGCTTCATACAATGAAAAGATGAAAACCAATAACAAACGAAGCCTAGTTGTGAATAGTGAAGCAAGCACTAATGCGCACCATGACTATAGTTAGAAAAAAATAGATAATTTGTTAACGTACCAAGTCTTGCAAAATGGTTTACAAAATAGTTTGATTTCCAGCAAGTATGTATAAATGTGATGCTATTAAAGCATAAAGTTAAGAGTCCAATTTTGTTGACCAAAAATCCCATTTCAATGGTGAAGATTGTGGATCCCTCATCTAAGGGAATTGCACTTGTAGAGTTTGATCCGATAATTAAGGGCTCTTGATGTATCCATTCTTTGGAGCTAAATTGTCTAAAGCGACCCAAATAGCTAAATGTTCGACATAAATGGAATCCTAATTTCCAATAGGTGTTCAAAACGTGGCCATGAAAGACCACGAATTTAGGGGTGAACAAAAATTGGTCCAGGCCAATTTACCGAACCGGATAGACCATTTTGGTCAAGGACCGAATCGAACCAACTATACATCGATTTGGTCTTCAATCCTAATATATGGGCCTAATTGGATTTGATCTAGTTCAAGACTGAAAAAGCTAAAGACCAGACTGCAGACCGGTTAACACTAATTTCCCTTTTTTTGGTACATAATTTAGTATATAATTAATATATACACTATATATCTAAAATATTAAATTTTAAAAAGTTAAATATTTAATTTTTATTAGCTAGCGATTATATAAATATTGTATAATATCCTTAAATTATATAAAAGGTAAATTATATATTAGTACCCTGATATTTGGTGAGATAATGTTTTAGTTCACAAACTTTACGAATGATTTTTTAGTCCACAGGTTTAGGTAAAATAATGTTTTAGTCTAATTGGCAGTAATTCTTTCACAAAAATTTACAAAATGACCAAAATACCCTTAGTAAAATATTGTTTACGCTAAACAAAATTAATAAAAATCCCCAAATCCCAGCCACCCCACCCCACTGGTCCCTCACCCCTCATTCTCTCTCTTATAGCCCTTTATCTCTCTCTCCTTCGAAAGACCCGGGGGGGGGGGGGGGGGGGAGGCATGATCAATGAGTAGTTAGTGGTGTTATTTGGTGGTCAGATTCAACTTTGGATGTTGGCAATGTAATGTTCAGATAGCGGTGGATTAATTTTTTGGGATATGACGGTGGAGTGGGAGAGACAAGAGAGAAAGGGGGAAGGGAGAGAGGAAGTTGAGAGAGAGAGAGGACAAAGATGAGCTGTGGCTCGCAGGGTGAACATTGGCCTTCGAAGGTGGCGGTGGGATTGGCGGCAAGTGACAACGGGAAATGACGAGGTGTTGGTGGGTGATGTGTCGGCGAGGGTAGGTGGGATGGCTGGGACTTGGGTATTTTTATCTATTTTTCTTTTTTAGTTTAGTGTAAACAATATTTTTATGAAGAATATTTGGTCATTTTGTAAATTTTTGTGATAGATGCAATGTCGGCTGGACTAAAATATTATTTCCCCGAAACCTGTGAACTAAAGAATTATTTTGCAAAGTTTATGGACTAAAAAACTGTTTCACTAAATCTCAAGGTACTAATATGTGATTTACCCTTATATAAATTGTGAATATTATATCATTATCATTATTTCTATGTTTTTAACTTTTATATGAAAACTTTTTTACAATTGCACTTGCTAAATGAAAAACCAGGCCAAATCAGTCAAGTCTAATTTGTAACTGACATTGGGCTGGACTACCCCTTTTAATCGATTCGGTTCACGATCCCATGATTTGGTATAGTTCAGTCTTCAATCCGGTCTAGTTTGGTTCAATTTGATCTTGGACTGATGTGCGCACCTCCCAGAGTTTTCCCTAAGAACACCTCCAATTGTTGCAGGTCTTAGCTTACAAAACAATAAGTCATCAATATTCCATTTGAAAGAGTCCAAAAGGAGGGTGGGTCTAAGGTAGATGAAGTGGTCCAAGATAGGATGTGGAAGTAAGCAACATTCATATGGGATTCTCCGTGCAATGGTGGAGTGAAAGATCTGAGGCCTATTAAGTGTTCTAGATAAGGAGATCACCCTCATATTGGTGGAATTAATGATGTCCCAATTTGCTGTGTTGGTTTGGAAGGTGAGGGCATTCCTTGCTTCCTAACTTGATGATATCACTGCAAACCAGGTCATGAGCTAGGATTTCCTTACAGACCCTCTAAAGTATGGATATTGCAAATGAGAAAAATATCTCTGGATGAATGTGAGGATTACTCCCCCACCAATGCAACATTCTAGTCCAAAGAGATCATGCAAACCTACAAGAGAGGAATCCAGGACTGCAGCACTCACTCATATAAAGAGCAAATGGGATAGGAGCTCTTGTCTGAACCAGGAGTTCCTAACCTCACTGAAGTGGTTTTAATTATGTGAAAAATAGTGCACTCGTAAGCGCACGTGCTTGTCATAGTAACTAGAGGGTATAGTGGTGTTTATCCACAGACAATCCGTATAAAGCTAAAATCAATATATTTTTTAAGCGTTTTTTCATTTCAGATTTGTTGGAAAGTTTGAGGAATTAACTAAACTAACGAGAAAATCATTAAAAATAAACGACAGCCAATCACTCAAAGAAGTTTAGGGTATGAATTAAGGTTAGCCAATCTAGGATCCAAGTATTATGTTTCATTTCATTATGATATGACTTTAAGAATTTAGGCTACAAACGCTAAGTTCATATTAATATTTAGTTAGGGTGTTGGGTAATGAATTATTCTAAGGGCATTACCCCATCTAATGACTCAAGGTGTTGTATGAGTTATCTCAATAACATTAATAAATAACTTTAGAACTCCTAATTCAATATTAACTTACTTTAACTATTGGTGCTCGGGGTTAGGTACACCCCCAATCCTCGATCTTTTGAAAAAACCTATTAGACAAAAGTCTAGGCTACAAGCACATGATGTCGCGCAAATAACTTGGAAATTCAAGTCTAGCTATATGCATATAAAACAAAAACCTATCAAATAATCAACTCTTCCTGTAGGATTGCAGAAAAAGTGTAACTACAACAATTGTCTAATAAAACATAAAACTCAAGATCCAAAAAACTAGTTGTCCTTCCCCCATAAACTATGAGTTTGCTCTATATGAGTCCTACAAATCCAAAATAAATATGAAGGGAAAGAAAACTTATTGGCTCTCGTGATTGACGATGTCAGGGTGCTCAATGCGATCCCCAAATCTCTTACCATGTGCGCTTTGGCCTTTCTTGAATACCTCAGTCTCTAAGATTGGATAGGGAGCGGAGAAAATAGGGAAAGAGAAAAAAGATCCCCGAAAACCCGAAAGGGCCCTCTTTTTATAGAGGGGCGTGCCCTATGGTCATCTTCCGCCGCTATTTGATAAATCCAATCACTATTTGATTCATCAGATAGTAGCAGAGTCCAAAAACGTGTTGGATCGATCGATACGAAAACGAAGAGAAGAAATCTGTGTTGATACATTGATCAGCCAGTGACAGTGCCAAGAAAAGGGGCTAATAGATGCGTCCATTGGTCCAGGCCGCTTTGCATATAAAAGATTAAAAAACAGTAATATGTGCCACTTGCACTCCACTAGTCATCTTTGGGGCTCTCGGGTATCAGATATTATTGAGGGTGGTCAGTGGAGGTTTCCTCAGGATAGGGTTGAGCTACTGCCGTTTTGGGCGTTCGTTGACTTTAGGCCTTAGCCGGGTGGGTAGATTATATCAGGTGGATGGGTGACCACTCAAGAGCATTCACCACCAGGTCAGCTTGGGAGATGATCCATAGTAGGAGGGAGGAGGACTCCATCCACCACCTCCTTTGGTTCCAGTTGCACATTCTAAGTCATTCCTTCATTCTTTGGCTTGCCTCCTGTGAGCGACTTTGGACCTGTGATAGATTGCTGAGACATCGGGTTCTTGGCGTCCAGTCTTCATGTGTGCTGTGTGGTTCAGATGATGAGTTGCATAGCCATCACTTCTTAGCCTGCAGCTTCTCTACTTCTGTTTGGTCTCGGGTGTCCTCACGCACCTCCATTGCTTGGCCTGCGCTTCCTTGACGTGAGCTTGTTAAGTGGGCTTCTTCTCAACTCCGTGGCTGTGGGGTGGACTGCATCCTCGCTCACCTTTGTTTCTCTGCGACGGTCTACATCCTCTAGTACGAGCATAACCTGAGGATACAACATTCTTAGTCCAGACCTTCTTCTGCTGTCATTAAAGAGATCACAGGATTGGTTCGCAGCCATCTCATTGCTGCTCCTACGATCCGTGGTGCTCATCGTCACACTCAGCTTCTGTAGGAGTGGGGGATTCAGCATTAGTTATTGTTTAGCTTTCAGCTTTGTTTTCCTTTTGATAGTAATGTTGACCTTTGATGCTTTTTGCTTTGTTCTGTTTCATATTTTTTATTCTTTGATGTAGGCCTCTCTAGTCATGACTTGGGGTATGCCCCTCATAGACTTATATATATTTATTTTCATATATGGTAACTTATCACTGACTTACCCAAAAAAGAGAAAAGGGAGGAGGGAGATGTAGAAAAAGGAAGAAGCTTATAGAATTTGGCCCCGGGGGGGGGGGGGGGGGGGGGACTGATCATCACATCAATACAAGCATGGGGAAATTATCCTAACCAACTAAAGATATTTATAACATAGTGCGGTCTATAGGGCTAACTTGGCAAGCACGATGTGGCATGAGCTTGTGTTGTGGCGTGTGACGTGGCAGATGACGAGGCAGGGTTTGCATCATAATATTCATTTAGATTATAGCACATCAATTACCATACAAATTAAATCCCCAACTTAGAATATATAGGTATTTGGCATTTAAGAAAAATGAAAGAGTTTTTTTTTTTAAAAATTGAAAACTATCAAAATTTTAGGTACGATTTTAAAAGACCACTTAACTTTTTTAGTATTTTAATGTCACACATAAACTTTTCGAAACTTGACATTAAAAAAAAGAGAGAGAGAGAATTAAAAAAAAATTAGAATTTACATTTAAACTAATTTTAAAAACTTAAATGTTTAAAAAGTTTGTAAATATTTAGCATAAATACTTTATATATTTAAAAAATATATTTTTAAAATTTTACGTTAACAAAAATTAACGGATATTTACGGTGTTATATTAAGGTGTGACATTAAAAACTTAAAAAAAAAATTATGTTTAATATTAAAAAATTAAAAAATTTAGGTATTTTAAAAAAAAATATATCTAAAGTTTAAGTGATTTTAGCCAAAAAAAAAAAAGAAAAAAAAGAAAAAAGGCAAATTGAAAAGACATCGGACGCTTGCTTATGCTAAGTTGCAGCCCGTGCCCGCCTACCCAAAAATGCATTTTGGCAGCTTCACTTTCATCCCCTTGGAATCAAAATCGCCACAACCCCAAAACTCTCAAACCCTAATTCCATACCTCATTTGATAAACCCCAAATCAACAGATTCACTTCTACATCAAACCTCCAAACCCTCCATTCCAAAATCTACGAAAACCAGTCTTCAAAGAAATGGCAAAGGACAATTCGCAGCTCAGGGCGGCAAAAAGGGCGTATTGGAGCGCGCGCGAGGTGGGTAACCGCCGCGAGGAGGCGAGGTGGGCCAATGTGGTGGGGGACATCTTGAAGAATAGAGGACAGTACGTGGGTGCTCTCAAGTGGTTGAGAATCGATTATGATATCTCCTCCAAATTTCTGCCCGAGAAGGACCTTCTCCCCACTTGTCAATCCATTGGAGAGCTCTTTTTGCGATTAGAGGACTTTGAGAATGCCCTCTACTATCAGGTAAACATATAAACTCAAGTAAGGTTTAATTCTAAAACTAATTGGGATGAGATGATGTAACCTATTATACTTATATATTGATTTCTTCTTTCTTACAATTATTATGTAGGATTCTTACTAGACTCACCTGTGAAGTATTTTACACTTTTTGGACATTTTAATTCATAGTTGAAATCGACGCGTCCTCTTTTGGTGTAAGAGGGAGCTCAAACGCTTGAGATCCTTATTTCACAGAATTGAAAGGAAGGCTAGGACTTTTAATGATTAAAATATGCCAATCTATCTATCTATACATTATGGTAGAACCCCCCCCTTCCCAAATCCATCAAATGTTCAATCCTAGAAATTCTAGAGCCTCCCTCTTCACCTACCTTGTAAGCCTCCCTCTTCAATCTAACAATCCCAAAACCTGTTATCTTATACACTAATATTATAGTGAAATGTATACTTTAACAAACATCTTGATATATTTACAAACTAATACCAATTTGCATAGACAAAATATACTGCAATTAAAAATAATTCCTTCAAAAAAAGGCCTTTCAAAATTTAAAACCTAAATATAATTAACGACTCGATATACTTACATACTAATATTATATCGAAATACTTAAAAACTAATGACAATAATTTTAATGATACTAAAAAACTAATATCATTTATAAAAATTAAGAATAAAAGAAAACCCAACGAACATCTCAACATACTTACAAACTAATACTAAATAAATAATTGTGAATGCCCGTTCAAAAACCACTTATACAAATTACAAATGTAAATATTCAATGAATTTCTCCATATACTTACAAATCTCTCGATATACTTACATACTAATATTATATCAAAAACCCAACGAAATATTATAGCGAAATCAAATTTTTTTTTTTTTTTTTGGTAAGTTATAGCGAAATCAATATTATAGCAAATATCTTGATATACTTAAAAACTAATATAATTTATACGAATTACAAACCTTGATATTCAAATCAAAGAAAACGCAAAGATTATCTCGATATACTTACAAATCTCTCGATATACTTACATATCTATCTATACATTATTGTAGAACCCCCCCTTTCCCAAAACCATCAAATGTTCAATCCTAGAAATTCTAGAGCCTCCCTCTTCACCTACCTTGTAAGCCTCCCTCTTCAATCTAACAATCCCAAAACCTATTATCTTATACACTAATATTATAGTGAAATGTATACTTTAACGAACATCTCGATATATTTACAAACTAATACCAATTTGCATAGACAAAATATACTGCAATTAAAAATAATTCCTTCAAAAAAAGGCCTTTCAAAATTTAAATCCTAAAAATAATTAACTACTCGATATACTTACATACTAATATTATATCGAAATACTTAAAAACTAATGACAGTAATTTTAACGATACTAAAAAACTAATATCATTTATAAAAATTAACAATAAAAGAAAACCCAACGAACATCTCAACATACTTACAAACTAATACTAAATAAATAATCGTGAACGCCCGTTCAAAAAGCACTTATACAAATTACAAATGTAGATATTCAACGAATTTCTCCATATACGTACAAATCTCTCGATATACTTACATACTAATATTATATCGAAAACCCAACGAAATATTATAGCGAAATCAATATTATAGCAAATATCTTGATATACTTTAAAACTAATATAATTTATACGAATTACAAACCTTGATATTCAAATCAAAGAAAACGCAAAGATTATCTCGATATACTTACAAATCTCTCGATATACTTACATATCTATCTATACATTATTGTAGAACCCCCCTTGCCCAAATCCATCAAATGTTCAATCCTAGAAATTCTAGAGCCTCCCTCTTCACCTAACTTGTAAGCCTCCCTCTTCAATCTAACAATCCCAAAACCTGTTATCTTATACACTAATATTATAGTGAAATGTATACTTTAACGAACATCTCAATATATTTACAAACTAATACCAATTTGCATAGACAAAATATACTGCAATTAAAATAATTCCTTCAAAAAAAGGCCTTTCAAAATTTAAATCCTAAAAATAATTAACGACTCGATATACTTACATACTAATATTATATCGAAATACTTAAAAACTAATGACAGTAATTTTAACGATACTAAAAAACTAATATCATTTATAAAAATTAACAATAAAAGAAAACCCAACGAACATCTCAACATACTTACAAACTAATGCTAAATAAATAATCGTGAATGTCCATCCAAAAACCACTTATACAAATTACAAATGTTGATATTCAACGAATATCTCCATATAATTACAAATCTCTCGATATACGTACATACTAATATTATATCAAAAACCCAACGAAATATTATAGCAAATATCTTGATATATTTAAAAACTAATGTAATTTATACAAATTACAAACCTTGATATTCAAATCAAAGAAAACGCAAAGATTATCTCGATATACTTACAAATCTCTCGATATACTTACATATCTATCTATACATTATTGTAGAACCCCCCTTTCCCAAATCCATCAAATGTTCAATCCTAGAAATTCTAGAGCCTCCCTCTTCACCTACCTTGTAAGCCTCCCTCTTCAATCTAACAATCCCAAAACCTGTTATCTTATACACTAATATTATAGTGAAATGTATACTTTAACGAACATCTCGATATATTTACAATCTAATACCAATTTGCATAGACAAAATATACTGCAATTAAAATAATTCCTCCAAAAAAGGCCTTTCAAAATTTAAATCCTAAAAATAATTAACGACTCGATATACTTACATACTAATATTATATCGAAATACTTAAAAACTAATGATAGTAATTTTAACGATACTAAAAAACTAATATCATTTATAAAAATTAACAATAAAAGAAAACCCAACGAACATCTCAACATACTTACAAACTAATGCTAAATAAATAATCGTGAATGTCCATCCAAAAACCGCTTATACAAATTACAAATGTTGATATTCAACGAATATCTCCATATAATTACAAATCTCTCGATATACGTACATACTAATATTATATCAAAAACCCAACGAAATATTATAGCAAATATCTTGATATATTTAAAAACTAATGTAATTTATACAAATTACAAACCTTGATATTCAAATCAAAGAAAACGCAAAGATTATCTCGATATACTTACAAATCTCTCGATATACTTACATATCTATCTATACATTATTGTAGAACCCCCCTTTCCCAAATCCATCAAATGTTCAATCCTAGAAATTCTAGAGCCTCCCTCTTCACCTACCTTGTAAGCCTCCCTCTTCAATCTAACAATCCCAAAACCTGTTATCTTATACACTAATATTATAGTGAAATGTATACTTTAACGAACATCTCGATATATTTACAATCTAATACCAATTTGCATAGACAAAATATACTGCAATTAAAATAATTCCTCCAAAAAAGGCCTTTCAAAATTTAAATCCTAAAAATAATTAACGACTCGATATACTTACATACTAATATTATATCGAAATACTTAAAAACTAATGACAGTAATTTTAACGATACTAAAAAACTAATATCATTTATAAAAATTAACAATAATAGAAAACCCAACGAACATCTGAACATACTTACAAACTAATACTAAATAAATAATTGTGAATGTCCATTCAAAAACCACTTATACAAATTACAAATGTTGATATTCAACGAATATCTCCATATAATTACAAATCTCTCGATATACTTACATACTAATATTATATCAAAAACCCAACGAAATATTATAGCAAAATCAATATTATAGCAAATATCTTGATATACTTAAAAACTAATGTAATTTATACAAATTACAAACCTTGATATTCAAATCAAAGAAAACGCAAAGATTATCTCGATATACTTACAAATCTCTCGATATACTTACATATCTATCTATACATTATTGTAGAACCCCCCCCCTTTCCCAAATCCATCAAATGTTCAATCCTAGAAATTCTAGAGCCTCCCTCTTCACCTACCTTGTAAGCCTCCCTCTTCAATCTAACAATCCCAAAACCTGTTATCTTATACACTAATATTATAGTGAAATGTATACTTTAACGAACATCTCGATATATTTACAATCTAATACCAATTTGCATAGACAAAATATACTGCAATTAAAATAATTCCTTCAAAAAAAGGCCTTTCAAAATTTAAATCCTAAAAATAATTAACGACTCGATATACTTACATACTAATATTATATCGAAATACTTAAAAACTAATGACGGTAATTTTAACGATACTAAAAAACTAATATCATTTAGAAAAATTAACAATAAAAGAAAACCCAACGAACATCTCAACATACATACAAACTAATACTAAATAAATAATCGTGAATGTCCATTCAAAAACCACTTATACAAATTACAAATGTTGATATTCAACGAATATCTCCATATTCTTACAAATCTCTTGATATACTTACATACTAATATTATATCAAAAACCCAACGAAATATTATAGCGAAATCAATATTATAGCTAATATCTTGATATACTTAAAAACTAATGTAATTTATACAAATTACAAACCTTGATATTCAAATCAAAGAAAACGCAAAGATTATCTCGATATATTTACAAATCTCTCGATATACTTACATATTAATATTATAGCAAAATGTATACAACAACAAAAATAATAGACCCAATGCCTCAAGGGCTCCCGCATAAGCGGGGTTTGGGAGGGGTGGATGTACGCAGCCTTGCCTCTTCAGGGTGTAACCCTGCTGAGAGGCTATTTACGAGGACCCCCAACCTTATAGAGTTGGCAACACGAGGACTTCCTAGGAGGTCACCCATCCTGGTACTACTCTAGCCCAAGCACGCTTAACTTCGGAGTTGCAATGGGATCCGGTGCATTAGTGCCTGGTAAATGAATCCTATTATAGTGAAATATATATTATAGCAAATATCTCGATATACTTAAAAACTAATACTACCATTTATACAAATTATAAATGTGAACATTCAATTCAAAGAAAATCCAACGAATATCTCGATACACTTATAAATTAATACCAATTCGCACTGACAAAATATACTGCAGTTAAGAATAAACCTTCAAAGAAGGTCCATTCCAAATTTAAATCCTAAAAATAATTAAAAATTTAGATCCTACAAATATTATAGCAAATATCTCGTTATACTTACAAACTACTACCAATTTTTACTGACAAAATATACTGCAATTAAAAATAAACCCTTCAAACAAGGCCCATTCAAAATTTAAATCCTAAAAATAATTAACGATATCATAAATGCCCATTAGAAATTTAACTCCTCAAAATATTATAGAGAAATCTATATTATAGAAAATATCTTGATATACTTAAAACCTAATACCATTTATACAAATTACAAATATAGATATTCAAATCAAAGAAAACTTAACGAATATCCCTATATGCTTACAAATCTCTCGATATACTTACATACTAATATTATATTAAAATACTAAAAAAAAATAAAATTTCAATTATGCGCACAAGATTGTTATGCATGAATAATGCGAGTAATTTTAACGATACTTAAAAATTAATACCGTTTATACAAATTAAGAATAAAAGAAAATCCAACAAACGTCGTGATTTACTTACAAATCATTTGATATACTTTTTGGTTATATGCAATGCATGTACGCGAAAACATTTCTGCCAAAATAAAATGAAACAGCATTATTTCTTGAAGCAATGCCACAAAAATATGAATGTGAAGAAAAGCAACCTGTGCATCGCATGGGGGAAACCTAGTTAATTACTTATGGAAAAATGTGGTTTTTCAGGAGCTCCTTGGATAAATAGTTTGGGGGGTTTTGCTACTGTAGTCTTAATTGATTCCCAAAGGGATTGTAAGACTTTATGTTATTAGTTATGGTTTTTTATTATTGTATTTTGTTATTTTGAGAACATTTTATCATTAATTCTTTGTACATTCTTTCTTTCTTAATATTATTTTTTTTTCTCATAAAAAAAGCTAAAGGAACAATATTGTACATAGGCTTCCCATTTGTCGTGGCATGCGCTTCAGTTGTCTTTGTTTTCTTTTTCCCTTTTTGTTAGGTTGTTTGAATGTGCTTGTGTGTGTACATGCGTGGGGGTTTTGATGACTGTATGTTTATTCATTCAACTTCTTGCAAACAATTTATGTTTACTTTGAAACAACGAGATTGTCATGACTCTTTGAAAATAATTTATGATATCTTTGAAACAACGAGATTGTCATGACTCTTTGAAAATAGTTTATGTTATCTTTGAAGCAACGAGATTGTCATGACTTTTTATGTATTGACACTAACTTCCACGACACTGTGACCATGAATTTTATGCAATTGTAAACAATGTTTTGATTCCATGGTTGAAATATTGTAGTATCGAGCTTTGATGAAGCTATCACATATCGGATGGTAACATTCATTCTATTTTTTCATCCATTTGCTTTTACATTTGTTTTGTGTATGAGTTATACAGCTTTAAAGCAATATTGACTTGATAGAAGACTTGGATGGTTGCATCAATTATCAAATGCATGTAGAGTTTCAACTGTACTTTATTGTCTTAGTCATTCTTTCACTTTGTTTTATCAACAGTCTCTGCAGCTTTAATGCCGATTCCCTGTACTTTTTTCTTTTAGTAAGACTGTAATCACACAGGAAATAATGTGTGCATGCTTCTGTTTTTCTTTTTCATGTCTTTAATTGAAGAAAGAGCATTTACGGCTAGCAAAGGAAGCAAAGGATCTTGTTGAGCAACAAAGAGCCAGTACCCAACTTGGACGTACGTATCATGAAATGCTTTTGAAGAATGAGAATGATCACTTGGCGATTCAGAATGCTAAAAAGTACTTTAAGTCAGCTATGGACCTTGCTCAAACTCTTAAGGAAAATCCTCCGTCTAGTAAATCTTCTTTTCTCAAGGAATATATTGATGCATATAATAACATTGGGCTGCTTGAAGTGGAACTTGAACACTTTGAACAAGCTGAGAAAGTCCTCTTGAGAGGATTGGAGATCTGTGACGAAGAGGAGGTGCATGAAGATGATGATGGGCGTAGCAGGCTTCATCACAACCTCGGAGTTGTCTATACACGGCTGAGAATGTGGGATAAAGCTCGAGAACATATCAGGAAAGATATTTTAATTTGTAAGAGAATTGGGCATTGCCAAGGGGAGGCAAAGGGTTATATTAATCTTGGTGAACTGCACTGGCAGGTCCAGAAGTACGAGGATGCTATGTTAAGCTATCAAAAGGCTCTTGAACTGGCAAAATCCATGCAGGACGAAGATGCTCTGGTGACTCTAATTAAACAGAACATGGAAGTTGTAGATGAATATGTTAGGATAATGGCAGAAATGAAGAAAGAAGAGCAGAATCTTAAGAAGCTAAAAAGGAACACGGCCATGGCTAGAGGCATGTCAAGTGAACGGAAGTGTCTGCAGCAGCAGATGACATCCCTTGATCATCTTCTTGATAAATCTAGTTCAATTTCTGCATGGTTGAAAGTAAGTGTTGCATATCATATTTTTTCTGTAATATCTCCCCCCCCCGGCAATTACATGTTTGGGAAAGTTAATGTTTATAGTATGTTACACACCCTCCGTTATCTGCTTTGGGTGACTAGCATATGTCATTTATAGCGCACAATGAACGAGTTCAGCTTACTAGAGAAAAGTGATATGCGGGTTGCAGGGTAGGCTCCATCATATTTGTTATATTACTGTCTTATTGGTATAATTTTACCGACCTTCATAAATGCTCCTTCTGTTCGGAACAGAAATAATAATGGCGGAGACTCAAAATGTTTCAATTACTTGTGTTCTTAGTCATAGAGTTGTCCTTTCCTTCATGCTGGTTGGATAGTGGGCTACAGTTGGTTTAGCTTTTCAATAACTTTAGACAGTGAAAATGCTCTAGTTGCTTGCAAAGCTTGTGTTTGGTCGATAGAAAAGATCTTTTTACATATTTTTCATAGCTTAAATAAGAAGATTTTTGACCACCAAGAAAAGAGCTTAAATAGGAAGATGAAAACGTTGTTTTATAACTAAATAGAAAAAGATAATTTGGATCTTTTTCACATTTTATTCATATAGATGTTCTAAAACAGTTAGCCTTGAATTTTTATGAGTATGATTCACTTTCCACCTTCACCCGCATCCTCCACCACCACCTCTTTATTACAATGGTTCGCTACACTCACTGCCCTTCACTATCATGACTAATCACTATCATGACTCACTCTGACCAGCATGACTTACCGCCATCCCCTTACCAAGGCCAGCAACCCATCTATACCATGAATTGCTATCACCATTGTGCATTCTTAGCATCCACCCCCACCATGGCTCCCCCCCCCCCCCCCCCCCCCCCCCCCCCCCCTCCTTCTCCTCCTCCTTCTTCTGCCCATAATCTCACCTTACCACCATGGTCCATCTCCATAGTCCACCACCATGGCTTGTTCCCTCCATGGTCCACCTCAACCAGCTTGGCCATGACTAGCACTGACCATTAAGGTTTGCTATTATCCATCATCATTTTTCGGCACCACCATGATCCACCCCACCACCACCACCCACTTTGATTTGTTTATATTATTAGTTCCTTTTTTTGACATTGCGATAGATAAGTTCTAATATAGTACGAGGATAGTGTAAAATATGCAATTTGTGAAGATATTTGGATTAGAACGAATATTTGTAACTTTTAAATTTTTTAGATATTAGTTTATCCTTTAAGATTTATTGGGTTTAGATTTGAATAAGGTTATTTAGGATAATATTTTGTTTTAGTTAGATTAGGATTATATTTTTAAGATTCTGATTATCTTTATTTACTAATTAGATTTGGATTAGTTTTCTTTATCTTTTTGGATTTAGGGTACCTACACTATAAATAGGACCCAAGTACCAGCACTATAAATAGGACCCTTATTGTACTTTATGGAGATATCTTTTAGTGAAATAAAAACCAGAATTTGAGACTTGAGTTAGAAATTATTAGTTTTCCTTTTGTGCTACATCAACTTCTTTTCTTAATGTATATTCGCACACTTTATTCTGTAAAAAAATGTCTTTTTTCATTAAATAACCAAATACTATACTATAAAAAGATACATGTCTTAAATATACAAATTTTACTGAAGCAGATAAGCTTAAAAAAGATAAGATGAAAATAGATGAACGAAACATACCCTAAGTTTTGCCAGTTGATCTATTTGAATTTGGTTTCTTTGTGCCATATGATAGCTTGATATATTGTTTCTTTAACTCTAGATCGAGCAAGGCCATAATAAGCTTTTTTCTTTTCCAGAAAGAGTTGGCTTAACAATCTTTATCCATTCTCCACGGAACCTCTAATATTTCTGTTGATCTAGAAGGATGAAAGAGCAGATCAATGTAAACTATAGGCTTTTTTATTCCTTCCTTTTTGGGTTGTGTGATGGTTACTGAATATGCAAACTAGATTCCTAACTGGAAATTTTTTTAGTCATACTCTCTTCGTGGTTTTGGTCCTAAAACATGTAAGCTTAATCCTTGTATTTTTTATTTAACCTAAGACCAAACGTGACACAAAACTATGATGTGCATATCCTGCTTGTGTTACAGGTTCTTAGCAGGGAGTTACATCTATCTAAAATTGTGCTTAAATTCTCCAAACTGTAATAGAAATGATGTGTGCGTTAGAGTATGATGTATCTTGTTTCTACAGTTGAGCGGCTGAGCCAAACAATGCTGCTCAGACTTGCTTTGTTATTTTTTGGAGGTCAAAATGTTTTTGTTCTTGGTCACTAGATGAATCTCCATCAATGATATTGTTGACCAAAGTTATGTGATCCTTATGTCCGTAGAATAAATTTGACAATATAGCTGCACTTGTTCTATGGTCATTGGTCGTGTATGTATGGAGAGATGCACGGACTGTGCTCCATATTTTATGTTTATATACTGTCTTCACTGTATTATTTCTTACTGAGGAGCCTTATATTTCAGCATCTAGAGTTTGCCAAAATGAAGAAAAGAATTGCAACTGAACTCTGCGACAAAGAAAAGTTGAGCGACTCCTTTTTGGCTATTGGCGAGTCCTACAAGAGGCTTAGGAAATTTCGCAAAGGTCTTAAATGGTTAACCAAAAGTTGGGAGACTTACAAGTTGATTGGTAATCTAGAGGTGAGTTTGTGACATTGAATATTTTTACATTTTTAAGCTATAACAATCTGCTGTCTAACTTCATGTACATGTAACTGACATAAGTTGTTAGCTTTCCATATGTATCCGTTGCTTATTTCTGTGCAGAGCTAGCTGTCACGGACCGCCAATATTATAGTACTTTTTATTTTTCGTTGATGTACTAGAAGGACCTAGGAAGTACTAGGCCTTCCTTATTTTTCCTTAATTTACTTAATGCGTGTATGTAACGGACAGGCATGTCACTTGACACCGTTGGGTCGCGTCCCTGGGCCCTTGACAAGGTCTGGGTCGCGCCTGATAGTGTCTGGGACACGTCCCTGGGCACTTGACAAGGCCTAGACACGGACCGGACGCGGGCGCCCATGCCCTTCCCCAAAGGTCGCGTCCCTTGCTGCTGAGGCGTGTCTCTTGGACCATTTACACGGTCCTCTTGACACGCAAAGCCCAAGGGGAGTGCACCCAATTTTGTTCCTTTAATATTCCATGTATTTAGACTAGATTCATGTACCTATTTATTATTCATGTCTCCTAGGTAATGAACCGTGCCCCTTGGGAAATACACACGGTTCATGCATCTTGTAAGTATCATTGAGTATATATAATAAAGTGATGGCAATTGCCAAGGGTGTCCAAAACTCACCCAAATTAATCCAATCTCTTTGTCCCTTTGATCGTGTACTTGCATTGTTATTGTGACTCTATTTCCTTTGTTCCAAAACACTCTTTTTGCCTTTATTCCGTATAAACACAACCTTCGGGTTAACGAGGAGCCTGACTTAGCGAGGTACTTTCGGAGTGAAGTTAAGTGGCGCACGGGCTTGACAAGGGTGTCAAAAACCGTCCCGTGACAGTTGGTATCAGAGCAGATTGACGTGATGGCTGGGAGCAGTGTTGTGGAGGAAGGAATTGTGAGTACGTCACAAGCAATGGAGGAACCACCAAGAGGGAGACCGGAGACGCGCACGAAAAAGGCAAGCAAGGCCAAGGACCCGTCCGTTCCACGGGATGCGCTTGGTAGTCTTGATGCTCGTGTGGCGAAATTAGAGTTGGTTATGGGTGATGTTCATGACCAATTTGACACTATCGAGTCCCTAGAGGAGAGTGTCACCGGACTGGAGGGAAAGGTCCTTGAGACCATAACCGAGATCAAGGATGCCATGGAGGAGCAACTTGATCAACTAAAGGACGCTGTTTTTGGACTTCGTCAAGACCTTGACATCGTTAAGGAGGATGTGACGCTGTGCAAGACCGCTGTCGCTAATCGGGCTTGCACGAGTGGTGTGTCTCGTGTCAAAGTCCCAGACCCGCCGAGGTATGGAGGGAAACGGAACGCCAAAGAGATAGACAATTTCTTGTGGTGTTTGGAGAGATACTTTGAGGCACTTCGCCTTGAAGATGAGACGCTCAAGATCAACACCGCATCAATGTACTTACAAGATGATGCGGCGTTGTGGTGGAGGAGGCGCCACGGTGACATAAGCCGTGGGACTTGCACTATCGATACTTGGGATGACTTTGTTCGTGAGTTCAAGAAACATTTCTTTCCGGAGAATGCCGAGAGTGTTGCTGTGAAGAAGCTGAGGGGTTTGAAGCAAACGGGATCTATCCGGGACTATGTCACGGAGTTCCAGTCCCTTATGCTTGAACTTCCTGACATGCCCGAATCATTAGCACTCATTTATTTCTTGGATGGCTTGCAACCGTGGGCCGAGATGGAGGTGAAGCGTAGAGTAGTACAAGATCTTGCCACTGCAATATCCGAGGCCGAAAACTTGGTAGAGTACAAAAAAGACTCTACTAAGAAGAAGGACTTCAAGAGTAACAAAGGGAAGAGTGGGGGAGATAAGCCCTACAAATCGCCTTCATGGAAGGAGAAAGGCAAGTAACACGAGAACAAGCATCATGAGACCAAGCATCATAGCAACCGAAACCATGACAACCGGTCAGACCAAGGCAAGCACCTGTCCTGTTTTCTATGCTCAGGCCCGCACTTTGCCCGGGACTGTCCGGAACGTCAAGCTTTGAGTGCCCTTGTTGCTTCGCAAGAGCAAGGGAACGGAGGTGCAAGCATGGGTTCTATGCGTGTCTTGGGGGCCATGTCCAAGGGTGCGCGCAGAGCTGCAGCGAGTCAGGAGAATGTCCAGACATGGGCCCAGGCCCAGGCCCAGGCCCAGACGCTGACACAGACACAGACGCAGGGACTGGGCGCTGCGCATGCCCAGGCGCAGGCCTGGGCGTCTGTCCAGTCCCAGACCCAGTCCCAGACGCAAGTACCGGGTGCCGCGCATGTCTAGGAGCAGGCCCGGGCTCCTGTCCCGATCCAGACGCAGGCACGCAGGGGTGTGTCCGTCCCGGCAGGGGGCACACGGAGCAAGGGGCTGATGTATGTCAAAGCCCAAGTGAATGGTGCCGAGACAAAGGCATTGGTGGACACAGGTGCTAGTCACAACTTCGTGTCAGAACATGAGGCAAGGCGGCTTGGGTTGGACTATGTCAAGGAGTTGGGTTGGATGAAGACCGTTAATGCTTCATCCAAGCCGATCCTTGGGGTTGCGAAGAAGGTGCCCATCCAGTTGGGAGATTGGAGTGGCACACTTGACTTGACCGTGGTCACGATGGATGACTTTAAGGTAGTGTTGGGGATGGACTTCTTCGACACCGTGAAGCCCTTGTCATTTCTGGGAGAGAACATCATGGAGATCACTCATGGCCAAGAGACCTTTGCTGTACCCCTACTACGTGAGAAGGTAGAGGCAAAACTTCTCTCGGCCGTTCAGTTCAAGAAGGGAATCCGAAAGAAACAGGTTACTTACATTGCTACGTTGGTAGAAGATAAGGAGCCCGATTCTAAGGAAGTGCCCGTAGAAGTGAAAGGACTTCTTGATGCCTTTCAAGATGTCATGCCGCCTGAGTTACTGAGACACTTACCTCCGAGGAGGGAAGTGGACCACAGGATCGAGCTAGAGCCAGGGGCAAGGCCTCCCGCCATGGGGCCTTACCGTATGGCTCCACCCGAGTTGGAAGAGTTGAGGAAGCAGTTGAAGGAGCTTCTTGATGCGGGGTTTGTTAGGCCCTCTAAGGCCCCGTATGGTGCATCGGTTTTGTTCCAGAAGAAGCAAGACGGGTCACTTCGAATGTGCATTGACTACCGAGCCTTGAACAAGGTCACGGTAAAGAACAAGTACCCTATTCCGCTTGTCGCTGACTTATTTGATCGATTGGGGAAGGCACGGTACTTTTCCAAACTTGATTTGAGGTCCGGGTATTGGCAGGTTCGGATAGCCGAGGGTGATGAACCGAAAATGACTTGTGTGACCCGATATGGTGCATGTGAGTTCTTGGTGATGCCGTTTGGGTTGACAAACGCACCAGCCACGTTTTGTACGCTCATGAACGAGATCTTCAAGCCTTTCTTGGACAACTTTGTTGTGGTATACCTCGACGATATCGTGGTGTATAGTGAGTCCCTGGAAGAACATGTGGAGCACTTGGAGAAGGTGTTCCAAGCTTTGAAGGAGAATGAGCTTTATGTCAAACGAGAGAAATGCTCGTTTGCTCAGGAGGAAGTGTCGTTCCTTGGTCACCGCATAGGCCAAGGGGTGATACGCATGGATCAAGCCAAAGTTCACGCTATTGAAGAGTGGGAAGAACCTAAGGGAGTTAGTGAGCTACGGTCATTCTTAGGCCTAGTGAACTACTACCGGCGGTTTATTCTCGGGTATTCGGCTAGGGCCACGCCCCTAACCAATCTTTTGAAGAAGAAGCAACCGTGGCTTTGGGATGATGGATGCCGTGCTGCTTTTGGGAGTTTGAAGCGGGCTGTCATTGAGGAACCCGTTCTTCGCTTGCCCGACTTTGGGCAACCCTTTGAGGTGCATACCGATGCCTCAGACTTTGCAATTGGAGGGGTGCTGATGCAAGAGAAACATCCAGTTGCCTTCGAGTCCAGAAAGCTCAATGACACCGAGCGTCGATATGCTACCCATGACAAAGAAATGACCTCCATTATTCATTGCTTGAGAGTGTGGCGTCATTATCTACTTGGGAGTAGGTTCGTTGTCAAGACTGACAATGTGGCAACGAGCTATTTCCAAAACCAGAAGAAGTTGAGTCCGAAGCAAGCAAGATGGCAAGATTTCCTCGCTGAATTTGACTATGCTTTGGAGTACAAACTGGGTACCGCAAATGTTGTCGCTGATGCACTTAGCCGCAAGACGAGCCTTGCTAGTGTGAGCATGGTTCAGGGTGATATCCTGGACAGGGTCCGGGCTGGCATGGTGCATGACACGTTTGCACAACACATGTTGAAGCTTGCTACCGAAGGCCGGACACGCAGGTTTTGGGCTGACAATGGGCTGCTGTTCACTGTTGGGAACCGAGTGTTTGTGCCTAAGTGGGAGAACTTGAGGCGTGAACTCATGAAGGAGTGTCATGACTCACAATGGGCCGGGCATCCGGGAATCGAGAGGACCGTAGCACTGACCGAGGCAGCGTACTACTGGCCGCACATGAGAGATGATGTGGAAGCCTTTGTCAAGACATGTCTTGTGTGCCAACAAGACAAGATTGAGCACAAGACTGCCGCGGGCCTGCTTGAGCCTCTGCCCGTACCGAACCACCCATGGGAAAGTGTTTCCATGGATTTTATCTCCGCCTTACCGAGATCAGAAGGGTGTGGATCAATCATGGTTGTGGTTGATCGACTCTCTAAATATGGGACGTTCATTCCCGCGCCTAAGGACTGTACCGCAACCGAAGCTGAACGGTTGTTCCTCAAGCACGTTGTTAAGTATTGGGGACTTCCGCGGAGCATCATAAGTGATCGAGATCCGAGATTCACGGGCAAGTTCTGGGCCGAACTGTTCAGATTGATGGGTTCGAACCTCCACTACTCTACAAGCTTTCATCCACAAACCGATGGCCAAACTGAACGGGTGAACGCTTTACTTGAGTTATATTTGAGACATTATGTGGGGGCCAACCAAAGAGATTGGGCAACGTTAATTGACATTGCCCAATTTTCTTACAACTTACATAAGAGCGAGTCAACGGGCCATAGTCCTTTTGAGCTCGTTATGGGGCAACAACCCTTGACACTGCAAGCTGTTGCAACCGGTTACACAGGGAGCAACCCCGCTGCATACCAGGCTGCGAAAGGGTGGAATGAAAGACTTGACATTGCCAAGACCCATCTCGACAAGGCAGCACACAAGATGAAGAAGTGGGCTGACAAGAAGAGGAGGTTCCTAGAGTTCCAAGTTGGGGATTTGGTAATGGTGAAGCTCCTGCCGCAGCAATTCAAGGCCTTACGCAAGGTTCACAAGGGCCTAATCCGAAGATATGAGGGACCTTACCCAATTCTTGCAAAAGTTGGGAAAGTGTCCTATCGAGTTGAACTACCGCCTAAGATGAAGATCCATCCTGTTTTCCATGTAAGCATGCTAAAACCGTACCATAAGGATGATCAAGACCCAAGTCGGAGTGAGTCGAGCCGAGCTCCTACAGCCGTGATCACATCCTTTGACAAGGAAGCAACCGAGATTCTTGCCGACCGGATCGTGGGACGTAGGGGAGTGCCAAAGTATACTGAGTACTTGGTTCGTTGGAAAGATCTTCCTGAGAATGAAGCTACTTGGGAAAAGGAGGAGGACTTATGGCAGTTCAGGAAGATGATCGAGACATTCAAGACTACCGGGCATTGACGAGGACGTCAACGACTCAGGTGGGGGAGAGTGTCACGGACCGCCAATATTATAGTACTTTTTATTTTTCGTTGATGTACTAGAAGGACCTAGGAAGTACTAGGCCTTCCTTATTTTTCCTTAATTTACTTAATGCGTGTATGTAACGGAAAGGCATGTCGCTTGACACCGTTGGGTCCCGTCCCTGGGCCCTTGACAAGGTCTGGGTCGCGCTTGACAGTGTGTGGGACGCGTCCCTGGGCACTTGACAAGGCCCAGACACGGACCGGACGCGGGCGCCCATCGCCCTTCCCCAAAGGTCGTGTCCCTTGCTGCTGAGGCGTGTCTCTTGGACCATTTACACGGTCCTCTTGACACGCAAAGCCCAAGGGGAGTGCACCCAATTTTGTTCCTTTAATATTCCATGTATTTAGACTAGATTCATGTACCTATTTATTATTCATGTCTCCTAGGTAATGAACCGTGCCCCTTGGGAAATACACACGGTTCATGCATCTTGTAAGTATCATTGAGTAAATATAATAAAGTGATGGCAATTGCCAAGGGTGTCCAAAACTCACCCAAATTAATCCAATCTCTTTGTCCCTTTGATCGTGTGCTTGCATTGTTATTGTGACTCTATTTCCTTTGTTCCAAAACACTCTTTTGCCTTTATTCCGCATAAACACAACCTTCGGGTTAACGAGGAGCCTGACTTAGCGAGGTACTTTCGGAGTGAAGTTAAGTGGCGCACGGGCTTGACAAGGGTGTCAAAAACCGTCCCGTGACATAGCGCTACTATGGTATTCCCTCTTGTGTGATACTCATTTGAACATTTGGTGGTTTTGTTATCTCCATCATAGATGTTTGTATATTTGATGTATGTGCGGCTGAGTCACTTTGTGGATTGATGATACTTTCAGGGGCAAGCATTGGCTAAGATTAATATTGGCGATGCTTTGGACTGCAGCGGTGATTGGATGGGTGCTTTAAAGTCATTTGAAGAGGGATACCGGTAATATGACAAACCTTTTACCCCTTGTCTTAGGGGACCTAGAAAATGTCTAGGAGGGTAAAGATTTGGGAGATAATGAAAAAAGTGTTCATTAACAGTCTTAACTACTAATGTTTTTGTATTTCTTGGTTACACTAGTTCCTGAAGGAATGTGTCAAGTTTTAGCGTGGTAGACAAATAAAAGGTTGTGTTGATGATATTTTTTTTCTTCCTCCTCCCCTTCTTCCTCTTCTTCTTTTTGGTCATTGTTGTCGTCGTTATCTTCTTAATTTCTATGCCTCTATATTTTGTGATGATATTTCAGTGTATTGTGCTAAATATCTCCTTGTAGTGAATCAAGTTAGCATGCTAATTGGAAGTTCGGAAACGACTTTTTTTAAAATATATTTGTTGTATATGTAAAATGGTCTTGACATAATTCAAACAATGATGCATCCTCGTACAAAGATTTACAGAAAAACACATCCTACACTCCCTAAATGCTAAAAATGAGTCAAATGTAATCCCACATAGGAGTTATAGAAAAGAAGAGACCAACATATAAGCCTAGTAGATTATTCCACCTAATGCCAATTGGTTTTAGAATGGAACCCTACTTGGGCTCATATGTGCTCATATGTGGACCTCGTATGTGCCAACTATGTGGATCAGGCCTTAAGGCCTGGTAAAATTTAACATAGTATCGGATCGGGTGGTGATCCCGGGCTCTTGTTTGATGCACCATGTCTTCTAAAAGAGGGGTGCATTTGAATTTTTTGTGCTGAGGGCTTCTCCAGTAAATGTTGTCTCTAATTGGACTAATTCTTAATTGGAGCGGAGAAAGCGAGGGGTGCGGTTGTTGAGGATTTACTTTTGAAGGGGAGTGTTAAGAACTCCATATGTGAGTCAAATGTGAATCTAGGAGTTGTGGAAAAGAAGAGATCAACGTATAAGCCTAGGGGGTTATTCCACCTAATGCCAATTGGTTTATGGATGGAACCCCACTTGGGCTCATATGTGGATCTCGTATATGCCAACTATGTAGATTGGGCCTTAATGCTGGATGAAATTTAACAGCCACATCAGAAGCGATGCTAAAAGAATCACGTAATCACTTAGCAAATTCGTCAATTTTTCTACGATCTATGCGTGTTATATAGACGACGGAATATTCTCACACAATCATGATGAAGTAGAAATCACACGGGAGCACGGTGAAAATGGTGGTTGAGACTAACACGGTAAATTTTCCAAAAAAGAATTGATCCCTTTCCAAGTTTTCACTTCCCAAAACTTTAAATTGAGCTAAAGGGAAGAAAGGATGATATAGAGATATCCTCCTCTGTACTGATATACTTATGTAATGTTATGGTGCTTACACCTTTATCTTTACATAATTGTAGGACCGCTGTTCAGGCAAACCTTCCCCTTGTCCAGGTTTCAGCGCTGGAGAATATGCACTACAGCCACATGATGAGATTTGATAACATTGATGAGGCCAGGTAAATTAGCTTCATGTATTTAGTTAGTGTTAGCAAAGCTGACCAGGACACTCTTAGTAGCAAAGTGGACTTCAAAGCCTTCTTTGGGCCTTGAGCCCTTGGCATGGTAACTTAGTAAGGGTGCCATCTGGGTGTTCGTCTGATTGACGTGCTGTACACTTGCAAACCTTGTGCAAGGACATTTCAAACTTGCCTTAAATAAAGTTGATCATCTTTGCTATGCTGCGTGGGTGGTTTAATTCAACTCTTGAGAAAATTCAATAAGACATGGATGTAGGAGGATTGGAGAGAAAGAAGACTATTAAACTTGAGTACTGTTAAGATCAGTGGGAGAAAAGAATTTACATGTTTTGGTCTTATGGAGACAAATTTAATTGCTTATATGCTAACATTGTAGCATGTATCAACATGTAAGTGATGATCTTTTTTTTTTCTTTTTTTTTTTTTTTTTGGGGGGGGGGGGGGGGGGGGGGGGGAGGGGGAGGGGCGGGGTGGTTATTCCAACTCCTGAGAAAATTCAATTAAACATGGATGTAGGAGGATTGGAGAGGAAGAAGATTATTGAACTTGAGTACTGTTAAGATCAGTGGGAGAAAAGAGTTTACATGTTTTGGCCTTATGTTCTCGGACACAGCCTCTTTTTAGGATAGCACCCTGAAGGGGTAAGACTATGTAAATCTCAAACCACCCGCCCTCCCCCCCCAACAAAGACTCTGCATTGGCAGGAGCCCTTGAGGCACTAGGTTTGTTGTTGTTATAGTATGTTTTGGTCTTATGAAGACAGATTTAATTGCTTATATGCTAACAGTGTAGTATGTATCAACATTTAAGTGGTGATCTGTATCTGCATATTTGATGAAGCTTTTCCCTTTGCTTATTGTGGCTAATATATAGCCAAGTTGAATTTGCTTCTGGATGCTCATATGAGGATGCGTGGAGCTTAAAATATTCAATGAGCTTAACTGTTTGTTTTTGCAAGGAAAATTGCTATGCTATCTTAGGTATTGTGCCTTTTAGGAGCACAACTCCTCATAATAGGAAATTTGACAATATTGCAGGAAAGTGGATCTAGAGTATCAGACAATGTTGATATGTGCTATTGCATTCCAAGCGCTAGCAATATTGTTAGGTAGAAACATATTAGTGGCCCAAATTGCATGGTATAAGGACTATGACTTGAGCTGATGACTAGGCTAGGGTTACTTGAAGAAGGGGAGAATAAGTTTTGCAGTGCTGGTAAAACAAAGAGAGAAGTTTGTGACTACCATTGTTCTTTCTGTTGTCCTCTCAAGACCGTGGAGGATAACTAGAAGTTCCTCTTACACCTTGGTATTTTGATGAGTATGTAGTTTGTTGTTTGCGAGGTTCATTTGGGTTTGTCAGTGGGAGATCTTTTGGTAGGAACACAATGCGGTGAATTCTAAAAAAGAAGTATGGTTTGAATGATCCAAAAAACATATTAGAGATATCAAAGTACAGAGGGATGAAAATTGCTATATGGAGCTTGAAAAAATAATCTAACCTTTCTGGATGTTGCTCAGAAAGAACGCGTGGGGTATCTACAATGTGGAGCCATAGAAGTAGGTAAGGCAAGATACCAGTTTACTCCACAGAAATGGCAAGGAAAGCTTTCCATTGATGCCAGATAATGAACTCAAACCACTACAGAAGAATATGATGCCACTGTTTTGTAATTGTAGGCATGGAAATTTTATCATGTTTATAAATTTTAAATTGGGCTGAAGAAAAGTCTAAGCCCAAACGAAATCCAAGTCAAGCCCGAAACCGAACATCTTCCAAATCAAAAACGGAAGCCTAAAATGAGTTCTAAGTCAAACCAAAATAAAATCCCCAAACGACTTCCGAATCAAACCTAAATCCCTAAATGACTTCCCAGTCAAACTTAAGCCTAAACGACTTCCAAGTCAAAATGAAAAACTCAAATGACTTCTAAGTCAAACCCAAAGCCCTAATAGTTTAAAAGTCAAACTAAAAGGGGCAAATTACTCTTGGGTCAAACCCAAAGTCAAACTTCTAGACCCAGAGACGCCCAAGTTAAACCTAAAAACGATGACTTCCAATTAAAGTCAAACCCACAAAATTTCGAGACTGGCGTAAAAATGGGCTCGTAAAACTTTTAAAGCGAATCGAGCCTGGTCTTATAAAGGAAATCCCGTTGTCAAAGCAAGGCCCCCTTTTCGCTATAAATAGGAGACCCTTGCTTCAAATTTGGAGGACACAAAGAAAGGAAGAAAAAGAAAGGAGAAGTAAAAACTCTCTCTCTCTCTCTCTCTCTCTCCATTTTCTCTTAAATGCCATCAACACCAAGTCATCTAGGAAAAGTGGACAAAGCATACAAGGTTCATACCCGATTTCTTCAAAGGTTCAGCTCTCGATTTGAGATAAAGCATCGTGCCCTCAGTCCAGAGTTCAATTTTGATTATCAACCAAGTTCAACAGTCATGGAAATCGAATCAGAGGACTTTTGTTTGTTTTACTTTGTAAAGAACATTATAGAGATTTGTACCCACAAATTTATCAATACAATTCTGTAGTTGTAATTTTTGTGCATTTGTTTCGCATCATTTCATCTTGATTCGAAATCGGTGTCCACAAATTTGGCACGCCCGGTGGGACCTTTCTCTACCTCTCATCTCTTTTTCCATTTAAAAGAAAACAAAAAAAATCAGGTTCTTGTTGCAATGGCACCAAAGAAGAAAGCAAATCGCCGCTCCAACAAGTCCAAGTCTGGCCTGTCTAGCCCATGAGCGCTGACTCTAGTCCTAGCCTTCTTTTCTCTGGCGCCACCACTAGGAGCAAAGCGAAAGCCATTGATGCTCTCATGATGATGGCAAATCCAACAAGTCAAGTCGCTATTTCTCATGGCTTCCTGCCCAGGGAAACCTCTGAAGTGGGAGAACTTCCTACTTCATCAGAAAACACCTCCAAGGCGGCTGCAACTTCAGCGGACGAAACCTCAAGCACTGACTCCTTGCCATCGTCGCCAGGGAAAGAGATTTCTTCAGGACAACCCGTCATGTTTTTTGGCTCCACTAACATGCCAGTTATGGTGACCAGCGTCGTACCCATGGAGGAACAAGTAGCCAATCTGCAGGCTACTGCGGAAAACCTTGTTAAGGTTGTCGCCAAAAAGGACAACCAACTGAAGGAACAAAGCCAACAAATTGTGGCATTAAGCAACAAACTAGAGCGCCAGAGGGCTATACAAACTGGCAAGAAGATGCAGGGAGAATCTGAGTCTGACTTCGACCAAGAGATTGAGTCGGTGAAGTCTCCAAGGGCCAATGTCACCAGCAAGCGTGCTCCTACCCAGGAGTCAGTCCCTTTGACATCTTTATCTGTCCACCAAATCCAAGATCTGATAGCCAACGCGATTAAGGCACAAAGTGGCGGTAGCTCTTCTAGCAACCAACACTATCAAAAGCCTTACTCCAGGAGGATTGACAGCATTAAAATGCCAAATGGCTACCAACCTCCAAAATTTCAACAATTTGACGGTAAGGGTAACCCGAGACAACATATCGCCCACTTCATGGAGACGTGCAATAATGCCGGCACTGACGGCGACCTCCTTGTCAGGCAATTTGTCCGTTCCCTCAAAGGAACCGCTTTTGACTGGTATACCGATCTGGAACCAGAGTCCATCAACAGTTGGCAAGAAATGGAGTTTGAATTCCTGAACAGGTTCTACAGAGCACGACGTACCGTTACAATGAAAGAACTATCAAGTGTAGGACAATGGGACGGCGAACCAGTCATAGACTACATTCACCGTTGGCGCGCTAAAAGCTTAGACTGCAAAGAGCGTCTCTCCTAGGAATCAGCTATAAAGATGTGCATTCAAGGCATGAGGCCGGAGTTGTCCTATATCTTGCTGCCAATGAAGCCTGAAACTTTCAATTCACTGGCATCGGATGCCCATGAGATGGAATTGGGTAGCGGAATTGTAATTTTGATTCCAGTCGGTGAACGAAAGAATAAAATTCGAATTTTAGACCCCAATTCCGGTTTAAAACTGAATTTTAGGCTCCAATTCCATGTATCAAATAATACGTTAGGCTCTGTTTGGCATTTTTACTTGGAATTGGGTTTTGCAATAGCTATTCTGATTGGATTGCAACTCGATTAGGGTGGAATTGAAATTTCATTGTTTAGATAGCCAAAAGGAATTAGATGGAATTATAATTTGACTCATTTTCGGTTTTGGGTCCATTGCTTGAATCATTCTGAGTTATGGGTCACTTAAGGTCAGATTTTGGTTGGTTTGGGTCATTTCAAATTTTGGGTCAACTCGGGTTAAATTTTAGTAGGTAGATTCATTTCATGCTTAAGTCTCGGATTTTGGATTAATCGGGTTGGGTCATTTTGGGATCTGAGGTAGCAAGTGTCGAGTTTGAGTTCGGTTGGGCCATTCGATCCCGAGTCACTAAATTTTTGATCAAGCACGCTACAACATTTCAGATTTTGAGTTATCTCAGATTTTATCAAATTGAGTTCACGACTAAGGTTGGCTGGGTCATTTTGAGTTTGATTCTTCTTGAATTTTGGGTCAAGTAGGGTTTGCCATGTTGGGTTTCAAGTTAGGCTGGTTGGGTTGCCTTCAAGTTGGGTCCAAATTAGATAGGGTCATTTGAATTTAAGTCATTTCGATTTTGGGTCAATCGGGTTGGGTAACTTTAGACTTCGAGTCCAATCAGCTCGGGTTTAGGTTGGCTAAAGCCATTTTTAGTCTGGATCACTTGAGTTGGGTTATTTTGAAGTCATCTTGGGTTTTAGGTCTATTGAGTTTGTGTCAATTTGACATTCAAGTTATTGGAGTCAATATGTTATTCCAATTCCCTTTCCCCGACAAAAGAATTCGAATGTATGATTTTCTATTGAAACCCAATTCCATAGAATTAGGCCGTGGAATTGTAATCCCAACTCTAGCAATTGAACTAAACAACAAAATTGAAATTCTGGACCCTAATTCCGTGTGTCAACATGATGTTAAAAAAAAAAAAAAAACTGGATGTGTGAGAAAAAGCATTGGAACACTTTTGTATTGAATAAAGCATTGGATATCTAATTTCCATTGTCAAGAACATTGAAATTTTAGGATGAAACTTGGGAATATTAACAAGGATAGAATGATCAAACAATAACAAAAAAGGCACTAAGAATCCGTTTGTTCTTTAGCACTGGTTTGTGCCACAGTCCGTATATTACACAAAACCAGTGAAAGCGAACTACAAACTTGATCATGGTTTACATTCTCCTTGAGAAAGCTTAGTGTTAAGAAGAATATAGATGCACATAATATGAAAGGATGAATGTGGAATGATCATTAAAAATGAGGAGTATGAAAGTAATTACTAGCGAATATGTCTTGAGTTGATAATGATTAGCATTTAAAACTTAAGGACTTACGGAAACTCAAATTGCAATAGGTTTACAATATGAACTACTTTTAGGCATTAACTTGTGAGTCCAGAATTTGAAGTTCCATGTAGTACATCATAGTAACAATGATGCATTGCTCTAAACAAGCACAGTGGTTGTGGTAGAGTTATGTGAGGCTCTGAGGCTAGTAGAGACAAGTGGTGAAGCATGAATTTCTTGTTGCATTTAAATAATGGAGTAACAGTGGATCAAATTTGGTATATGAATAGATGAAAGTTAATGGTCTAGAAATTCCTTTAGTTTTTGCTTTTGCGTATGATCATCCGAGCCTGGAGTAAGTTTGAAGATGGCAGAGGTATGTTTTGAAGTCTTGTATGTCGTTTTAAAGTCAAGGTCAGTTAGGAAATATTTGAACATAACCAGTGGAATCTATGCAGTTTGTTCTGTGACTTATGTTAGGATGGGATTTTGTTGTCTTGGAATATGACTTATACATTTTTCATTAGCAGGGTTTCTTTTTTCTTTTCTTACTCCTTTCAAACAAAGATCATGTGAAATTCTGTGTGAATTATGTGGCTTTGATGAAGGATCTGAACTTGACATATCTCAATTGAGGTAAAAGTCCTCTATGAATGCTTAAGCAAGTTGCAATGCTAGTCCTGAGAGTTTTAAAGTTTGAAATGAATATTTAAAATGAAGCCATTCATATATATGTGAACATTTTTTTAGCGACCTAAATACCAATTAAATAAATTACAAAATAGAAATTTAGGTTTGCCAAATTAAGGATCTTAAAATTAGGAACCCCAAGGATCAGCTTGCGTTGCTTGGGCTCCTGATCGGCCATGGCAGGGTGGTCTAAGATTAATATTGAATATGTATATGATAATGACAATTTTTAATTGTGTCGGTAACTATCAATTTGGTGCTTGTTCTAGCCTAACCATTTTATTTTTTGTTATGTGTGAGTTTTTTTTTTCGAATTTCATAAATATTTTCCTTTTTTAGGGTTGGGGGTCCTTCGAAAACAGTCTCTCTACAAGATAGCACCCTGCTGGGTAAGGCTGTTTATATCTTATCCTTTCCAAACTCTGCCTTGGTGGGAGTCTCTTTGAGGCACTGGGTGGTTGTCAAATTTATTTTTGGAATATTGAGGGAATTGATATTGAAATGGCGTACAAGAAACGAGTTGGGAAACATACACATTCCAAGCTTGGAGTAGCACATGCATATTGAAAGATAGGTAGGATGAGGTTGCGCATTGCAAAGTGTCCTGGTAGCAGATATGTGAGTGTTGCTTGAAATTTTGAAGGTTGTAGAATATAGACTAATTGTCAGATAACTTGAATCAGTATTGGAGTACACCTATTCCCATTAACCTTCGGATGATGCTGTTCTGAATTAAGTATAATGGTGAAGGCTTTTCTTTTCTACCTTTTTTTTTTTTTTTTTTTGATAAATGGTGAAGAGTACTGATGAGTTGATCACTTGATAGCTCACATGGCTTCTTGCATGGTGGTTTGAGTATTTCTTGCTCCTGAGTAGTGAACTGTATTTCCTAATCCCACACTCTGTTTCACAGGAGACTGCAGGTCAAGATTAACGAGTTGAAGCAGTTAATTGATAGTGAAACTAAGGAAAACAGCGCTGAGGAGGATTGCTGTCCTGAGACTGAATCAGAAGACTCCAGTGGTCAGTCTAATGCATCTGAGTTACCTGAGAACGGTGACGAGCCCTTTACTACTCATCGAAGGCCTTTCTCTAGTATTGAAGAGGTTGAGGATGATGAGCCTTTGATCTCATTATTCCACCCTGTTAAAAGACTGCACAAGCAGAATACAGACTGGGCGGCAAGGGCTAGAACCATCCCCAGGACAACTGAAGTATCACTCAATGGCTTGTCCAGATCTACTAGTTCTCCTTTAACAACTGTTGGCCGTAAACGCACCCATTTAGTGCTTTCTGATGATGAAGATGAGGTAGACTACTCACGATGGAGGAGGAATAGTGATCTGTTGGAGGATGTTGCTACTTCAAATGATTGTGGGTACATAATTAGTTTGGTTTGACTGTGAAAAGGAAAAATAATTATAGTGCTGGCTACTAACGTGTGTTCATAACCGAATGCAGTGAGGACCGGGGGCAATCAGCTTGGTTTAGCTTCTCAATATCTGGTATTGTAACTCCATTGCATGCTTCTAACGTATCATAATTGTTATGCTGAATTTTTCAGCATTTGGGTGCTTTGGTGGCAGGATGTGTTACCAGATGCTTGTAAATGTACTACTAGTTCTTGCACTCCAGTTAATCTTGAAGAAAGTGCTTGTTCCTACAAATCCAGCATTCCTGAAGGAGCTGCTGACAAGGACCCTGAATCTTCTGGCATTAGTAAGGTTATTAATGCCTCTTAGTTACTAAATGATGACTTCTATGGTCATTATTTGCCTTTTGCTTCCTTTTATATTAGGTTATATGCTAGTTCTTATCTAGCGCAGATCTCATAAATTTAAGAGGGATAATAGTTGAGATAGGTGGCGGATATTGTTGTTCATTAGCTGCAGCACTAAAAGCAATATTTGTTCATATTGATGCATTTTCGAGTTTTTCACATGTAATGTCTATGTAATAGTTGACTATAATCTTAGTCTTTTATATCCACATCATTTCCTTTCCTAAGTATGAGAAAGTTTATTCTTTCACATCCCAAATGGCAAGCCTAGAGGTTGTTTGGTTAGTCCATTTTTTGGCTCATGCATTATGTTTGCTTGATCTTCTTACCATCTGCAGTGCGAGTAGTAAGGAAAATGATGAATTCTCTGCTTTTCAGTGCTGCATTGGGATGAAAATTGAAGACAGTCTAATTTTTGTTGAAGCGGGCTCGTGTATCGTTGGTGATGAATTTGACATTGAGATGTTGAAGGTTCAAGTGGCATGCTCATATTATTTACAGCTTCCCTCAGAGATGAAGTCAAATGGTATGAATTTGAAATCAATTGCTATGCATTCAGTTTCTTCTATTTTCTGCCACTGATATCGTAAGTCATTAGTCCTTAAGCTGCAACTTATGAGTAATCAGCAAAGAAATCCATTATCTGGATACGAGTTTGAAAACAATTCTTCCATTATATGGAGAAAGTCTTTGGTGGGATTGTCAAATTTCAGATATTTTCAAAATAGGCAATGCAAGTTTGAAGTCTATTGAGTTTCCATGATGAGTGCTACACTGATTATGCAAATTTTGGTTGGAGAGTCATGCTATATGTATACCTTGTAGGCAAGTGGTATTGCAACCCCCTTTATAAATTGCTGTCTTCTTTTCGCAACATGTTTATCCTTTTGTGAAAAGAGAAGGAAAGTGTGTAATTAGAGAATTAATTAATGTGAATATATAATGATGAGTTCACGATTTTTTTCTTTAGTAATGAGGCATTGTTGTTTAGCTTGTATCCAATATGAAGATAGATGGCTAACATATTTAACTTGTATTACCAGGTTTGCTGCCAATCATTGGGCACTTGAAACATAGGGGACAAGCACTTGCACCTAGAGAAGCAGTGGAAACTCTTGTGAGCAACTCTGAAGGAGATGCCTGGGTCGAGGTATCTATTAGCGGTATGTGTAACTCATATTTGATATTCGTTGTACCCCTCACCTAGCCTTACAAATTTTAGTACTCCATATGTTGCAAAGAAATCGCCACAGTTATACTATGCTGTAAGATGAAGCCATTTTTTACCATTACTTTCTAAAATCTTCCAGAAATCTTAAACTTCATTTTCTAGAGTCTCCCTAAAGGCTAATCTTCAAAAGAATGGTTTGGCGAAGGATTACTTTATTTGACCATATCAGCTAAGCTGACAAATGATTTTGGGTCAAAGGGTGTATATATCTATGAGTCTACTATCTATTCAAATCTTTCACAATGCATGCCATTTCTTTCTCAGGTTTGATGTTCTTATGCAATGATGTTTCATTCAGGGATTTTAACTTACCAAATTTTATTTGTCAGTCTAGGTGTAGTTGTGTGGTATCTTTTCCTTCCCTATTCACTTATGTAATGGTCTTTATTTGAGAGGTGACTTATAGTGGTGGAGAATGGTGGTTAATTGTTGGAAGGATTAAAAGGTAATTGCTGGCTGGTGTTGGGTTAATGTAAAAGTTGATTCCATCCTAAACTCACCGCCACATTGATGAGTTTGTGGAAGTTGATTCTTTATTTCCCAGCTCCAGCTTCCATCCAATTTCTATTCACAGACCAAACAACCAAATCCGACTTCCACCGTTTGTTAGTTTTACTACTAAAATATATTGATCAATATATTTATATTAAAAACAAACAAATGGGTTGACAATTTGATGATTATGTGATTGTTTTTGCAAACATAAAGTTTAATAGCAATTTATCTCCCTCTTAGAGAGCCTGCAGAGATCACCCTAAACCCGTTTTTTAACATATGCGATAACCGACCTCTGAGTCTCTTTGATTGTGAAATGCAATTTGATTCTATACTTCCAACAATTTGGTTAGATCTTAGACAGTGTATAAAAAGGCGCGACTAAGGCGCGCCTAGGCACTGAGGCGAGGCGAGGCACGGCGCAGCTCTTTCGCCTGACAAGCCTCAGGCGAGGCGACTTTGGCGCGCCTTTGTTTTTTTGGGTATATTTTGCCTTAAATTTAATATATTATTATATTGTGTGTGTTTTTGTTATGTTACATAATTTTTGAAAAAAGCTTATGTTGATATATTGACAATTTTTGTAAAAAAGCTTTAGTTGATATATATAATACAGCGCATTTTGATGAATATCAATATCTTTTAGATATTTTTCTTAAGCACTATATAGATTTTAAATTAGAGTTGTTATATTGCATAATTAATTAATTTTATAACCTATGTTCATGAAATATTTTATAAATATAGAATATGAATGCATATTACGGAACTGTGCGCCTCACTTCGCTAAGGCGCGCGCTTTTGCCTTGCGCCTTGCGCCTAGGCACTAGGACCTCCTATCGCCTCAGTGCGCCTTGCGCCTTTTTATACATTGATCTTAGATTTAAAAAAGATCAGTATTTTTAAACTGGACCAGAGCCAAATCCTTAGGATTATTGGGTCTCAGGTCAATCTGGTCCGAACTAGTTCATGTTGTGAGGCCTGCATTGCATTGCAGTTACTTGCCTTTGGTCAAAAGAGTTGTCATCAAGCACAACGGGCTTGATGTAAGTTACCCATAACCAGAGTGGTACGAGGTCATGAGTTTGACACCTTGTGGGTGCATTTTCCTGCGTAATTGGTCCCATGACATTTTCATGTGTCCAGTTGAAACTTACCAGGTTTTCATGGTTCGATGGTTCTTAACTCTTTGGAGTAAAGTGTCTCTTAACAGGTGAGAAGCATATGTATCATTAATAAACTGTGCAAAAGAAAACTTTCAATTTGTTGTTTCCATAGTGTGGGCAATAAATATGATGAGCTTAATGTGATTACTGTACAACAACCTTGTTTGCAAAAACTTGTTTTTTCTGTGGCAAGAGATTGTTCAAGCCACTGGGACAAAAGTCATTGATTACTGTGCTTTTAACAAGTTTTGACGCACATCTTAAAGAGGTAGAAAGTTGGTGACAGATGTGCCGTAACATGAGACCTCATAGTCATGCGAAATTCTCTGCCCAGTCATGTTTGACTTCCCTTGAAAATAGTTGAATGTTGGATTTTCCCCCAGTCACTGATTTTGATTCTCTTTGATAGATAGAAAAAGTTGCATGACAATGTCCTAGATCTCTGTAGCATATGTAATTTGATAATTTCTGAAGACTAAGTGCTGCTCCTGTTCTACTTTTATTCTTGTACTGTTTGTCATAAACTCATAACAGTCCAAGATCCTCACAGCCTTGGCCAGCATTCTTCACCGGGGACTTGGGGTCAGATTCCAGCTGATCACATGCCCATTTGTGCATTTCCTTTCAGTATGATTGGTATTTTACATAAATTTTAGATTATGTAGATAAATCAAGAATCAGGAAGGAAATTAACCCAATGTATCCAAATGAATTCTTGCTCTCGTTAAATTGGAAGAAAATGTGATTTTTCTATTGTATTCAGATCTGTATCTGATCCTTTTATACAGCAATTAGCTATTATAGGAAGCGGACAAAGCTATCAAATAATCCCTATAAATCAACCTACAAATTAGAAACATCTACAAATATGGAAGAATTTGACTAATTTTACATCACACATAAGGAAAGAATATGAGAGATTCTTTAACACTGCCCCCTCAAGGATGAATAGAAACGTTCTCAGCTTGTTTTTTTAATGAAATGGAGCTTTGATAAGCCCCTTGGTCAGTATGTCACCATTTGTTTTTGTTTAGGAACAACAGCTATACAAATGAATCCGTTTTCTTACTTTTCCTTGATAAAATGGAGTTCTAACCCAGTCCCTTGGTCTCTGCATTCACCATTTGTCCATGTGTAAGAATATCTTAAACATGATTCCTTTCTTGGAGGTAGTTTTAAGGTATCTGAGTACTCTAACTGGCTGTGTTTCTGACAAGTAAATGAGCCTACCTACCAACTTTTCGTATGTCCCCCTGTCATAAACTTCATCTTCCTTGGCTTTACTTAGCTTGTGGTTCGGTTACATGGGTGTATTGACTGGTTTGCACTACAACCTTCGTGTTTCTTGAACAAGGTCTAGAAATTTCCATTGAGACATAAATATCCCTTCTTTTGATTGAGCCACACCTTTTACTGAGAAATACTGGAGTCCCAAGGTCCTTGATTTTAGATTCTTGTTGATTTGCATTTGAGTCTTTGTATCTCATCTAGATCAGCGCTTGTAACAATTATATCATCAACATACACAATCAACACAATAATTTTCCCATTGCTCGAGTGTTCATTGAACAATATGTGGTCTCTTTGACTCATGTTCTTTATTCCCTGGTGAATCTTCCAAACCAAGCCTTTGGAGATTGATTGAGCCCATACGATGCCTTCTTCAACCCACAAACTGTATTTATGTCTAAGTATCTTTCAAAACCAAGCAGAGGTTCCATTTATGCCTCTTCTTCCAAATCATCATATAAATGACATTCTTTACATCAAATGGCCGCAAACTCCAATTAAGGTTAGCTGCTAGTGATAAGAGTATATGTAAAATATTCATTTTTGCTGTTGGAGCAAAGGGTTTTTTTGATAGTCTACTCCATGAATTGAGTGTACACTTAAGCAACTAACCTCGCCTTGTACCTCTCTAAGACTTCTTTGCTTTATACTTTGTAGTGAACACCCTTTTCCATCCTACAAGTTTCTTCCTTGTCGGAAAATCTACTATTATCCAAGTTCGATTTTTGTTTAGTGCATTCATTTCCTCATTCATGGAACTCTTCCAATTCTTATCCATAAGTGTCCCGTAGAGAGTCTTGTGGTATAGGAATAGAGTTTACTTGAGTGAAGATGCGTTTCTGTTGTATGGAACATTTTACTAAGGAAATGAAGTGAGATATTGTGTGCAATTTGGAGTTCCTTTTCTAGTGTCTATAGGAATATTTTGATCATCAATTGTAGAAGAAGAATTTTAAGTCTCTATACCTGACTTTGAACCTGATTCCATAAGGGATAGGGTGCTCTTTTCCTTGAATATACCAAGTGTGGAGTTTCAGCAGCTTGTGGTGGCTCATATGTTTTTCCAAGAGGCTAATATTGGTTCTGATGAGCCTTTAGGCACAATGGACTGGCCTGGAGAGGTTCAGGGAATGTCTTTTGGTTCTAATATGGGAATTTGGAGGTTTTGGCTGTTTCTTGAGCTAGTTCAGGTATTTTTTAGGTTGAGTGCATGGAAAAAATAGTGATCACGCAAAAGTGCAGTAAAGAACATGTCCTCGCCTTCATATGTGTCTTGCATAGTGTTTTTATCCCCAGGAAGATAAGTAACAAAAAAGAATAGTTCCCTTTCGGCAAATGTGACATCCACGGAAACAAAAAATTTTCTTGAAGATGGATGAAAACATGTATACCCTTTTTGTGTGGAAGAGTAGCCAACAAATATGCACTTTAGGGCTTGTCAATCCAGTTTTCTTCTATTGTGGGTGTAAACAAATCTGAACAGCCAAAAACTTTTGATGGAAGTTTAGTCGCTATGTGCGAATTGGGAAAATGGGTGAGGAATACTTCCTAAGGTCTTTTGAATCCTAAAAGCATTAAAGGCACCCTATTATCGAGTGAGCCACAATGAGAACAACTTCCCTCAATAGGTTTTAGGAACTTGCATTTCCATTAGGAGGGCTGTAGTCACCCAAGTGTCAAACTTTTTCTTTGAATGGCCGTACTTTGTTGAGTGTTTATAAAATAGTGAATAATCCCTTCTTTTTGCGGAAATGGTGATAAATTTATCTTGAAGTACTCCGTTGTGTTGTCAATCCTTAGCCCTTTAATGTTCACCCCATATTGGTTTATATCATTTGAAATAAATTCGGAAAGACTTCACTAAGTTCAGATTTATGTTTTAGATGAAAGACCCACGGTACTCTTATGCAATCATCAATGAAGGTGACAAAGCATCCTGCTTCTGACATGTTACGGACTCTTGATGGACCCCATATAGCGAAATGGATTAAAAAAGAATGTAAATATGGTCTGTGATTGCTTAATTGAAAGGAAGCACAATGGTGTTAGCGAACTTAAAACATCAATGCAAACTCCCAATATCAAAATTTTTGAAGAACAAAGAAAACATGTTTAGTTAACCAAATAGAGTATGTCTAAGACAGAAATATTTGAGCCTCATTTCGTCTTTATTTGAGTATAGGTGTTTGGTTAGGCCAAAGAAAGATCCTCAGGTACTGGCTTAATTAGATGGCTTAGTTTTCACCTTACCTTCAAGAATGTCTTCACAATTTGTGATCATTGCAAGTAATTCCTTCCATTCAGTCTATTAGAAGGATTGATGTTCTAGTTGCTAGGGGTTTCAGCCATTCTGACCATATTTATAGTGCAGGGAGTGAAGTTTTCTTGGTTAGATACTCAGGCAATGAAAGCCGTGTGCAAGCAAAGGGATGCCATGAAAAAATGTGATTTTTTTTTAATTGCATTGAGATCTGTGCATGCTCCTTTTATGCAACACGGTAGCAATTCAAAGAAGGAACAAAGCTATCAAATAATCACTATAAATCAGCCTACAAGTCAGAAGGATTTGACTGATTTGACATCTTTACAAATACAATAATAACAAACCCAGTGCCTCAAGGGCTCCCACTTGAGCAGGGTCTTGGGGGTGGATGTACGCAGCCTTACCCCTTTAAGGTGTTACCCTAAAGAGGCTGTTTCTTGGGACCCCCGACCTGAGAATGATTTGACATCTTTACAAATAAGGAAGAAAATTGAGAGATTCTTCAATAAGATACAATAATGTACTGTGAATGTTGTATCAACAAAATGCTTTTTGAAGCAATCTGCTCTTGACGACAGTGTTTTTAAGCTTCACTCAAGCCTTGTATGAAGTCTGATATGAAGCTTTCATCTGATTTTCTCCTGTCAAGTTTAGTAGTTGTTAATTAGCTATCGAGAAATTGACAGGGTGGGTGCAGAAACGATTGATAAAACTGTATGTTGACTGTTGCAAGAAGTTATCTGAGATTCCTAATATGAAGTTGCTCAAGAAATTGTATAATTTGGAGGTAAGGATGTCTAAAATTTAGTGTTAGATTCCAATTTTAATGAATATTCTGAAAGGGGAAAATACCTTTGTATTTTAACCAAATATGTTCCTGATTCCAGGTCTCAGAAGATGAAGTTATTGTATCTGATTGTGAACTGCAAGATATATCAGTAATCCCTTTACTGGATGCACTTGATGCACACAAAACAATAGCCATGTTGGATCTTTCCCACAATAAGCTAGGTAATAACACCCTAGGTGCCGTATCTCTTAATCTGAGATAGATTGTCAACATATACTTGCTAGGTTTGCAGCAATTGGCTTGTGTGCATCTTGATCCTACCTGTGTTTTTCTGTCTGCAGGAAATGGAACAATGGAGAAGCTTCAAAAAGTATTCACATTGTCAGGTCAAAAGTATGGTGGTCTTGTGTTAGATCTGCACAACAATCTATTTGGTCCGACTGCTTTATTCCAGGTGATTTTCCATGGATCCTGGCTCAATGACTCCTTGTTTCTATATGGCTGAGGCAAAATCTTGGTGATTTCGGCAGTGTTTGAGGAAATGATCTCATCATTATACGACCGGAATTCTTTGCTCACTTCAGATTGTGTTGCATGTGTACTAGGACACTGTATGTGTTTGCCCTCTAGATTGAGCTATTAGCATAATTACAGCTTATATTGTTTTTTGTTTTCAGATTTGTGAATGCCCAGTGCTATTTAGTCGACTGGAAGTATTAAATATCTCAGGGAATCGTCTTACTGATTCCTGTGGCTCTTACTTGTCAACTATAGTGGAAAATTGCAAAGGTAAAACTGCATTCTCCATGACTTATTTTGATGTTGATTTCATTCTCCTTCAAAAGATAAATTACATCGGAGACTTGAAATTATTACATGAGTACATTTCTATGTATTGTAGAGATTTGTCTCTTTTCATTTATTCATAATTCTTGTCTTGTTTGTTTTATTCAGCTTTATACAGCTTGAACATGGAACGTTGTTCTGTTACATCTAGAACAATCCAGAAAGTTACTGATGCATTGGGTTCTGGATCTGTATTATCCCAGCTCTCCATAGGTAAATCACTTAGTAAATCAGTGAAGTATATTGCTTGTTTGTTTCTTACTGGGCTTCTGACTGCTTTTACTTGAATCCTCATGGCAGGATATAACAACCCTGTTTCTGGAAGTTCTTTGTCTGATCTCTTGTCCAAACTTGCTACACTAGAAAGGTGTGATTCATGTTGGTTCTCTTTTTATAGTTCACAGAAACCACCCCATATTTTGGCCAAATTTTTTTTCAACAACCATTGAGAGAAATCATTAGCCACTTAGATTCATAAAAGTAAACAAAGGCCGTTATGTAACTCAATGACTGCTGCATAACGAAATACTGAGTCAACTTTTATATGATTGGCAATTACATAAGGAGTACTTTCTATTGGGAATTGTTGCCTCAGAATTGCATGCAAAATTTTTTTATATATTGAAACTTTCAGAGCTGTATTTAAATTAGTAATTATATGCATGTTCATTTAGATTTTTGAAAATGAGCTTCAAAAAGAAAGTTATGTGTGTGCCTAATCGAGTTTTAAATTGAGGTCGACTTTCAAAACCGTCTACTTGCAAGCGTACAAATTCATCGTAGCTTAGCCGGGTGCATGGGTGTCGTATCCACAAGGAATCGGTGTTAAGTCGGATTCAGTTATTGATGAGTGATTTGGTTTTGGGTTTTTGTTGGTTGGGTGATTTGTTAACTAAATTAACAGAACTAACGGTAAATTAAAGTTGTTAAATCAATTAAGGGTAGTTCAGGGAATGAATTCGGGGTAGCTTAACTTGAATCCCATCATTATATTTTATTATGACAATGATTTAGAGGGCTTAGGCCCTAAGCACTAAGCCTTGGTTAACACTTAAATTAGGGCTTAGGGTAATGAACTAGTCTAAGGGTATAACCGATCTTATCACTCTAGGTGTAATATAGGTTATCTCAATAGTACTACTTAATTCCTTTCTCACTTCTAATTCAATGTTAACTTATATAAAAGATTGTGTTCAGGGTTGGGTACAACTTCAACCCTAATCACGCATGAAAACCTGTTATATTAAAGTCTAGACTGAAATCACATCGACGGAACGCAAATAAATCGGAATCTAAACATGACTACAAAACGAATCACAATAATTAATTCCCCACAGGGGTGCGAAAATAATATAACATAAATCATTGTCAACAATGAAATATAAATTCAAGATCCCGACGGCTACCCGTCCTTCACTCCTAAACCACAAGTCTACTCCTCCATGGGAGCTTTACACATCACAAAATCTAAAAGAGAAAGTGAAGAAAAACTCATGAACAATGACTCCCTCGATTGACGTTGACGTTGACCCTTGCTTTGATCCCTTGGCATTTCAACCACTTGCACTTCAGCATCTGAGAACCCTTGGATCTCGTAGCGGCTTTGGGAAGGAGAGGAGGAGAGGAGACGAGGCAAAAGATGCTAAAAATAGGTCTCCCTCTCTTTATTTATACCTGTGGCGTGACCTAGGTCCCCTACGGGATTTTGGATGGGCCGATTGATTGGCTGGCTCTCTGCAGCTGCCGATTGATCGGTACTGTTTCTCGATCGATCGGCAGTCCAACTGTAAGATCCGTCCTACTGTGGGCTGCTGACCAATCGGCACGTTTAGTACCTGAAACCCTGCAAGATCTATTTGGGTTACCGAATAACCACTCGATAGGTCCTTCTTTTACACTTGTGGTTGGGTTTATTAGAGTAGTCTTCAAATATAACTCAATTCCGCTTCATTTCGTAACTTTTCAACCTTTGTTTGCTCTGTTGCACTCTAAGCCTAAATGTGCCTAGATTACAACAAAACACACATGTAAAAGCCGAATATGTTGTAGGAATGAGGAATAAAATATGTAAAAATAAGGCACATCAGTGCCCCTTTGTTTATTGTCCGCTAAACACTAGAACCTGTTATGTCGCCCATGGGAACATCATAGTGGACTATTATGATTCCCCATTCTTATGACACTGCAATCTTGGCCGCCTACAATTTGCAATTTGATTTTAGGCCTTGTGAAGTATCTCAACTCAAGATTATTTAATCGATAACTTCAAAACTAATGAATTATAGATGTCTGTTTATAGAAAAATCTAAACCCTGTTGGATAAGTAAAGAGATAAATTAGAAAAAGAACTAAATTATCATACTAACTAAAACAAGACTAAAATATCTTATTGACTTAAAAGATATATTCTAATCTAGTCCTATCAATTAATCTATCAAAAGCTAATAAATTATTTAATCTTCCATGATCAGTAAATCACTTTTTCTGTGCTGCATCACCTTAATATCATGTTCTATGTGCAAAGGAGCGCCAAAGCCTGTCTTTCATCGGAAAAGATGGTCAAATGACCAAAAAGGGCTCCTTTCCTTGCATTATGAGAAACATTTTCTTTGACTGAGGATGAGCACATATATAGCCTTTACTGTGCTATTGCAAATGGAGAAAAGTTGAGTGCTTTGGTGAGAATTTTGGATGAAGTGTTGTCAGTAAACATTGGCATAAGTTTAGGGGAAAACAACTTCACTCAGGGTATGCCAAATTAACCGTGCATCAACTTGTCAAGACGTGTAGGGTAAATCATCATGAGGTATGGTCCCATATATGGTTTCCTTAATCTCATGGCCTGCACATTGTGAGGTATAGTTGCACAATTGATGTGGCAAGCAGCGAGATTGTATTTCCCTAAATTTAAGGTGGTTTTCCATAAACTCTCTCATCCTATCATTGTGCTTTCAGTTGTTGAATGATACTGCAAATACTACGTGGCATGGTTAAGCGGATATGCCAGTTTGCAAGTACGTGTTTCTTTTGCAGGTTTTCTGAACTAAGTCTGAACGGCTTGAAGCTCAACAGGCCTACACTTGATAGTATTTGCCAGCTCAGTAAATCTTCATGTTTATCCAGTCTGATGCTTGGGGCGACAAACATAGACTCTGTATGTGAACTGAATTATTAAGCTTGATTTGCAGTAGGGAGCATTATAGCCGAGAATAGTATTCTCACATGTTGGCTACATGTTACTTTTTTGCTACTTTGCAGGTGGGAGCATTACAGCTGACCGAGTCCTTGTTCTGTGATGCTCAAGAGCTAGTGAAGCTTGATTTATCACATTGTAGACTATCACCTGAATATTTCAATAGACTAAACACGGATGCTCTTGCTAGCTGTATTCTAGAGCTGAACCTTGCGGGGAACCCCATTATGCCAAAGGTTTGCTTCTTTCCCATATAGAATTTGTATTCTATGCTGACATCTCTAAATCTATCTAGATGGAATTAAATAAACACATGATAACGGTGATGCAATACATTTCGATTCATCTGTTGAGTTATTGACAGGGATGTTGCAACATTGCTGTACCATCTCCATAAGCGTATATATTGTATTTAATTTACTAAAAGGATTATAAATATATATATATACATTGGATACTTTTAAAAGTTTGTAAAAATTAATAATTGCGTGACTATTTATTCAATTGAAATAGGGTCAACCCTAAAACATTTGTATTCACCCTGGTATTTAATGTTTTGAGTGAGATGTTGTCATAAGTAGGTACATGGCTCGTTCTGCACTATTGGAGTGGGAAAGAATAGTATGTGTGTCTCACTTACAATTTGCTCAAAATAATACTCTCTTTCTAAAGACAATATTGAGGGTTATAGAGCAGCCTTGATAATCATTATGTTTTGAGCATTTTTCTAGCCTTAAAATCAACACTCTTGCCTAAATTTGACTTGACCTGAGATAACTTGAAATTTGAAATGATGCAACCTGTTTGACCCAAAACCGAAATGACTCAATCTCGAAATGACTTAAATCAACTCAAACATGATCCATTCTAGCCTAATTCCTAAAATTACCCAACTTGATCAATCAAAATCCAAGATGCTCGAATACAAAACTCGACCCAGTTTGACTTGAAACTCAAATAACTCGAACTCAAAGTGATTCAATTCCATCAAAATTCGACCCTAACTGATTCAAAGCTCGCAATACTCCAACTCCATTGACCGAAAAACTTGTGATGACTTGAATCATTATGAATTTTTAATTCCGACCTCTAATTCCTTTGATTAACCAAATAATGAAATTTCAATTACATCGGAATTCTAATTCCCCCAGAATTGGAATTGGAATTGCAATTCCACCTTTCAATTCTAATTTCATGTGCAAAACAGCGCGTCAGCTTATTTTGCAGCATATCAAATACATCATGAGGATTTTTTTTATGCCAAGGGGAGATGAGGGCCAGCAAGATCGTTTAGTAAGTTGGTATAAGGTTTTTTGGCCAGTTCATGGGGGATTGCGGGTTATTAGCATGGCATCCAAGGACAATATCCCTTTTGAGTGAATAGTTATGGCAATACCTCAGAAAACTTTATTCTGTTCAGTATATGGTAATTAAGAGTAAGGTTCCATGAGATTGAGCAGAAGTTGTTCCTTTTTGTAAAAGTTCATATCGCAACATTGGCCATTTTCTTTCCCAAATCTAAATGTTGGGTTAGGTGGTGTATTCTATTTTTGGGAAGACTCCTAGGCTGGATATTTACGGATAAATTCCTACTTTTGTATAAACCCTCAATTTCTCATAATGTTCTTGTTATTTATGTCACAACTCATCATGTTGATTCACTTTCTTGGAACCTTCACTTCCATGGACTTTACAAATATTTAATGAATTTCACACATCTAAGTTATATTTTGGATAAATGCATTTGTCTTCTCTTCCTGATAAGAGCATTTATGTATTCTATGGATTAAATATATTCTACTTATTTCCAAAATCTTATTCAACATAATTAACAATCAGTTTTTTCTTTATGCTGTTTTTGGAATTCCAGCTACTCTTTAGAATTAGCTCATTCTCATTAACAAGCTTATACTCAAGATAATTATAGAAATGGAGACCTTTTAAGGAATTATGTCCAATGATTTGTGTATTGTGCTTCTAGAATAAGGAAACACAATATCATCTGTTCTGCAATTCAATACGGTTTGTGATCTATGAAAGTTATTTTTGCCTTTCCAAAATATGAGAGCATGTCCAAAATATGTTGAAAGTTTTTTTCTGCTCCAATTTTGTGGCATGAGAAAAAATGCATTGTGTCAAGTTGCTTTGCAATTCTCTGATGTGTTTGGTTAGAGTAAATACAAAGTTGTTTGGAGACCCTTACCTACGAGTAAATTTCTCGTTGGAGAAGGTGGCCCTTTTGGGATATGTCTGACAAACAGGCTTTCGGGAATTCTTTGATATAACCTTGATTGATCTGCAAAGAGATTAGATGATCTTATGTTATTAGCTTTATTTGTTAACTTTTAAAGTTTATCTTTAATGCTAAGTATATTCGTCATCTTTTAATAATGCTTCTATTTTGATTAAAAAAAAAGGTTTAGCCACTTATATTCACTTAGAAAATCTAATGCAATCATCACTACGAATTATGTAATGTACATCATGCCTCGTTCCTATTACACATTGACCATGATGGTTACGCAGCCGTAAAGCACAATTTGATACCATGATAGCTATTAGTATAGAATGGAATGGAAGTCGTTACATTATGTACCTGTCATTGTGTAATGGATTCTTGAGTATGGTACTTTTTACTGGTTGTATGACTGTACATGAATAGAGCTGACCCCGAACTAAGGCTCGGCTCAAGCTTGAGATTGGGTTAGTTAAGTTCGGGCCTTGTTACATATCATGCATTACTTTTCCTATTCCAGCGAACTAATTGCCCTGCCACTGATTGGAGATAGAGGAGGAAAGAATGATATCTACATTAAAGATATTTGTTGTAATTTTTATATTTTAGAATTTTTAATTAGGTTATTTATTAGGATTAAAATTTTGTTTATTGATAATTATTTGATTAGGAGTCCGTCATGCTCATTTTAGATTAGCTTGTTATTATCTCTAAAAGAGCTTCTTTTCCTTTAGGACTCTAGTTTTATATTTCTATAAATAGGGATGTAAACAGATTCTTAAAGGCATATCACTAGACTATTGAATAAAAATCAGTCTTCCTATTTTCTTAAGCACAGAGCTGTTTAAAGCAAAGTATAGGGATATTTAGTTCGTTGGGCATAGAGTTATTCAACCGTCCTGCCAGGCATAGGGATGCCTAGGAACCCCCTCGATTAGGTACATGGATGATTAATATTTATCAGCCAAATTTTACGTCAAGCTTGTAACTATTACATGTTTGATTGTTACGTAATTATATTGTCTAATGACTATCATAACCTGTGATATAATCTGTAATATCCTGTGTTATATTTTTGGAACATATAAAAGTGCTTGCATACTAAAAACTATTGAAAGGGGTTTTGAGTTAAGAATTGTATGCCGTCTGTTCAAAAGTCTACAAACATATTACTTTATATGTTCTCTTAAAAGCTCGAAGTGATTGCTGTGGACATTAAGCGAAATGGCAACCATTAATGCGTGCTGCAATAAATATTCTTGGTCCCTTGAAAATACTTGTCACAAATAAATGGCATGCTTCCAGTTTAGAATGTTTCAAAATTGGAGTTCACTACTTTATATTTGAATCGTTTACTTTAAGTTTCCGTGTACTGCTTCCATTACCTTTCCCCGGATGATGTTATTCAGGGGTGGTTTTCAGCAAATGTGTTGTGACATATCATTTTGTTAGGCTGACACAAGTTACAACAGAGATGATTGTTCTGGGATGAAGTGGTCTTTTCATTTTTTTGAGTACATATTATATTTTAATCAAGAGGCTGCAGCGTCATGTGGAAATCAATGCTTAAGCTTCCATGTGCAACTTGTGAAATATTCTCTCCCGATAACCCCTGGCTTTTTAAAATTATGAATTTCCCCGTACAAAACTGTCTCATACCTGACCATACAACTTATGTTGTGGGAACGAGTGTGTTTGTGTGCGTGGGGGATAGAGGGAGAGGATGACATGTCATCTTTCCTTTTCTTGCTACCAAATTGGTTTAGAGGAGAGGGAGAGAGATAACTCCTACTTCCGTCTATTAATGAAAAAGATATTGCACCCCTCTCCCACCCAACTCTATTCGCTTGGCCTTATGATCATCGTTTCGCATTTCCCATAGAACTTTCGTCCTTGTGGTCTTGATTGAATTCCTTAGACAGAAAAAAAAAGGATGGTTCATTTTGTATTTCACAGCAGACTTGCCTCCCATCCACCTTTCTTGCTGCTTTTGAGCCGTATTTTTAGCTCTCTTACTATAAATGTTTAGAAAGAAATTCAAATTTGGGAGGTGCACTGAAACATGGACATCACTAGCCAGAGGGCTCACTTGCCTTGGCTGGGCATGGCTTTAAAATTCAAGCTCAATGTTTAGATGTTAATGATCCGTTTGGTATCATTTTCTATTTGCTGTCTTGGGTTTGATAGAGAATGGAACTCGGGTTTTGGAAATGAAGTTTTCAAGTTTTTTATTTATGATTTTTCAGTTTTTGCCCAAGTCTTCCGAAAATTTAAAACAACAAACTGAGTGCCTAAAAGGCTCCTGCCATGGCGAGCCCGGGGGGGGGGGGGGGGGGGGGGGGGGGGGGTGATATGTACACAACCTTATCCCATAGGGTGCTATCTTGTAGGAAGGTTGTTTTTAAGAGCTACCCGAAGAAGCAAAAAACAAAAACTAAACAATATTTATAAAATCAAGTCAAGTAAAGCAGCATTAGACCTGCAAGCAACAATAAAGCAACAACAATAGCGACTATCAAAGCCTAAAGGCGCTGTGAACTAGCATCGCAGTGGTACCCTCTTTTTACAACTATGTTGGCCACACTTATTTTTTCCACCACTGAGCTCTATCTAAGGTCATCTCCTCATTAAGGTTTAGGTGGGTAAGGTTATGTCTAATTGTCTCCATCTAGCTTTTCTTTGGATTGCCTACTTTCCTCCACAGTGTAATATGTAGTTGTTCACACTTCCTAACAGGGGTAGAGTCTATCTTCTCCTAACATACCCAAACTATTGCAGATGTTGCTCCCTCAAATTGTTCTTAATTGGAGCCACGCCTAACTTGCTTCTTACAACGTAATTTCTGATCATGTCCTTTCTAGTATATCCACACATCCGCTGCAACATCCTCACCATCACCACCTTCAATTTTTGTACGTGGTACCATTTAAATCGTGAAAATTGTTTCGAATTTTGGTTTAGTTTCCTTAAAACCAAAAATTGCAAATAGAAAATAATACGAAACAAACCTTAATTCACTTGAGCCTTGCATCGCTGGGTGAGTAGGTCCAAGACATCCATATGTACCTCATCATTCTTGGTAATATCATTGATCTGTGATTTTCAAGAGATGGTTCTTATGATTCATGGGTGCCTTATACCATCCTTCCCCTATAGTTTGGTGTATTTTTTTCTCTGCTTAATGACCCAAGACAACTAACCAAAACTCAAAAATAGGTTTCTTCTAGCATGGCTATTATGCATGTGGTCCAAACTTCTCAAAGATTGAGCCATTAAAACTTTCCAGGTCAGTTCTATGGTTTGCTGGTGTCAGATTGGGATATTTTGAGGGACATTGAAGCTTGAGAATGATGATCCTTGCAAAAATGTGGCATGTGCACAATTATGGCTGGAGAATTAAATTTGTTGCTCCTTGGAAAGCTGAAAGATCATTTGTCTTGGCTTCTGTGTATGATCCACATTTGAATGTTCACTGAAGGAAGCACCTTTTGCTAAATGTCTTCATCAATACATAGTTACTTCTAACGCTCTATTTTGCTCTAAGTTACCCATGTCAAAAAAGAAGACTTTAGGACGTTGGCATTGGGTTGGACACTTCAAATTAGGAAACAACTTAACAATCTGAGTCTGAATTCTTGGTATTTGACTGCCATGCCTGAGTCTGGTTAATATAGTATCAATGTAATATCCTCTCCTTACACTTGCTTATCAATTTTGACTACGTAATGCACAGTCTACTCCATATTTGGTTGCTGTGATTTCTGTGCAGTTTGCTTTTTCATTTTGCTATGGTATTTATGAGAAACTTGAATGCAGGGAGGCTGTGCATTAGTATCTGCGCTCGTGAATCCTCAGTGTTCTATTAAAGTCCTGACGCTAAGAAAGTGTCACCTAGGCCTTGTTGGTGTTATTCAGATAATCAACGCATTAGCAGGTTGAAAGCACTAAACTCAAGTCAGTTTCCATTTTGCTATTTGAAACATTCAATTCACTAACACCAACGGAGTTCTGTCTTGAAGAGAACAACTCGCTTGAGGAACTAAATGTAGCGGAAAACATTGAGCCACTAGAATATTGCACTTGTCAGTTGGATTCCGCTCCCGGAAGAAGTTCAGATGCAACTGGATGTCCACGAGAGGAAGCCGAAGCAGGGAAACATGAGCCTTCTGGGGTTGAAGTGGCTTTTGATCAGTTACAAGCCGCTGATAGCTATGATAATGAAATGAGGGCCGAACCCTCCTTGTCTGCCCTTGATGACAGCTGTACTAGTGCAGGCGGAAGGCATGCCTTGTCCACCAGTAACCAATCTGTAATGGAGCTGGTGAGCGCCATTAACAAGGCCAAGCAGCTTCAGTTACTGGATCTGAGTAACAATGGTTTCCCGGTTCAAGTAGCAGGAGCATTGTATGAAGCATGGTCATCAAGCTCGAGAGCTGGCTTGCCTGGTAAGCACATCAAGGACCAGACACTGCACTTGTCAATCCTTGGTAAGAGGTGTTGTGGGGTGAAGCCCTGCTGCCTTAGGGATTGATTTCGCAGCATTTGAAACTTATTTTACTTCAAAATTGTGTATATTGTTTGCTAAGAAAAATGTATTCACGTCCACAATTATTCTCCAATGTGACTGTTTTTTTAATTTTTTAATATATGTAGGGATTATGCTCTTATACGCTAATGCTCTTATGCTTTATGCTTGTATACTCGTATGCTTCTCAGGTTGGGGGGTCCTAAGACACAGCCTCCCTTTAGGGTAGCACCTTGAAGGGGTAAGGTTGCGTACATCCTTCCTCCCCCCAGACCCTACATATGCGGGAGCTCTTGAGGCACTGGGTGGGTAGTTGTTGTAGAGGTAGGGATTATGTTATGATTCCAGAACAATCTTGAATCATAACTAGAGTTGAGATAGGGTTAAGATGAGGAGAGAAGTGAAAGAGATGAGAAATAGAGAGAAATTAGGGTTGAGAAGTGAGTGAGAAGTATATTCATTCATTAATGATCAATTACACGATAGATTTTACTTATTTATACAAGATAGATGCATTGAACCTAAGGCAACCGCCACTATTGATCAACTAACACAACTAACTTCACTTGGCTTAACTCCCTTTTCCTGCCTAAACATCAACAAGCCGTTTACATTGAATTATAAGAACAATACTAACTAATGATCATAACAATTTCCTCCCCTTAACAACATTCTTGGCCTTAAGAATGAAACTGAGGGAACTGACTTCGAAGGAATGGCAAATCCTCCCAAGTGTTGTGCGTAGCTGCCAAATTAGCCCACTGAGTCAAGGCTTCAACCATGTGCTGTGAAGTAGGACTTGGTTTGGTAGCAAGTATAGCCACTGGAGCTTGCAAAAGACTTCCATCGTTGGCTGTTGCTGGTGGAGTTAAGGAACTGCAAGATCCTTGCAGCACCTGTTTCTTCAGAAGTGAGACATGAAACACTGGATGCACCTGATAACTTATATGCAACTGTCCCAACTCTCTGCAGTATCTTGTAATGCCTAAAATACCGAGCTCCTCACATTCTTGGGTACAGTAACAGAAGATTGTCTATAAGGCTGCAACTTCAAATAGATCTTGTCACCTATAGCAAAAGACTTGTCAGTTCTATGTTTATGTGAAAAGAATTTCATTCGTGATTGAACTAGTTGCAGATTAGAACTCCGAAGATGGCACCAACACGTCGTCATCGGATCCTATTAGAACTCCGAAGTTAAGCGTGCTTGGGTGAGAGTAGTACCAGGATTGGTGACCTCCTGGGAAGTCCTCACCCTCAGGTTGGGGGCACTGTGAAACCACTTCTCTTCAGGTTGACACCCTGAAGGGGGAAGGCTGCGTACATCCGCCCCCCCAAGACCCTGCGTAGGCGGGAGCCCTTGAGGCACTGGGTATGTTCCTTTTGTTCCTTTTATTGAACTAGTTGCAGATTATCCTTAAGCTGACGCATAAGTTGCCTCTGCTCTAGCAGATCTAAAACTTTAGTAACAAATGACACCACTCCTTGAAGGTCCATTGGTGGGGGAGGATCATAACCATAAAATGCCTTGAAGGGAGTTGTCTTGATGGCTGAATGTGCATGCGTGTTGCACCAATACTCTGCCAAGGCAAGCCAGTTAAACCAGTGCTTGGGATGGTTGAAAGACATGTTGTGCAAGTACTGTTTGAAGCATTGATTTACTCTTTCAGTTTGGCCATCCATTTGAGGGTGGTAAGAAGAACTTAGAGGAAGTGTAGTGCCTAACAATCCAAACAACTCAATCTAGAAATGGCTGTCAAAATGTCTATCCCGATCAGAAGTAATTGATTAAGGCAGCCCATGAAGGAGATATATGTGATCTATGATGCTTACTTTGCGCATGCGTTAGCAAGTGCACTAGTCGTATCAAGTAATAAAGAAATGAGCACAGTGTTGTCCCACGAGGATTGTTATTGAATGAGTATCAAGATTAGTAGCTTTAATGCTATTTGAACAAACGAAAAATTGATATGTTGATATGAAATAAAATAAACTAAAAAGAAACAAAATATGTTAATTGATTTTATGAAGTTTTTATGATTTAATAATATCCAAGGCATTCGATTTCACCTAGTTGCATCAATACGCCTTTCTATTCTCGTTATTCAAGTTGTTATTACGTGTTGATGTTTGAAAACCCTAATTTGCTAAATATTCTGTCGAGCAACATTTAGCATGCTCTTTTACGTATTAACCTATCACTCTCGTGCATGAATTGAAATAAGTAAAGAGTTTTAAAAGCTATATGATTTTCACTTAAAAATCACATAAATCGCGTTAATCTCTCTGCAGCATTCGCTCAATTAGTGGTGCTTATCACCTAAGCACTCATCATAAATCTCCTTTCGGACTCATTATGAATCATTATAGGTCTTAAATGGTGATCAAGCATTTAAAACTCATGAAGAACAATGATAAACACTTCAACAACGTAATGACAAAACAATGAATACGTTGAATTAGAAATAAGCGTATATTACAACTTAGACTACATTGTAGCCTTTGAATAACAAAATTAGTTCATGATAAACTTAATATAAGACATATTTAACACAAAATACATGAACTCAATGAAGAAAAGGTTAGAAAGGACTTAAAAATACAAAATTACAAGCCAAACTTTCTCTGCTTTCTCTTCTTTTTCTTCATCCGTTTTCTTCTTGCTTCTTCTACACTTTGTATGGGTTTTTTGTTGAGTGAAGGATGATCAAACACATCCCAAACACCCCTTATTTATAGTGTTTGAAGGAGAAATAAACTATGAAAAAAATTACATCAAACTTGCTTTCCATTTGCTCTAAGTTGCGGTTGCTTTTCAAGTTGCAAACTTTGACATTTTTTTTTAATCTTTTTTTCTGCTATCAAGGTGATGATGTTTAAGTATTATGCAATGTATTTGGGTAGTAAAATATGTTAAAAGTTGCCGCCCATTGCAACTTGCATCAAATATTGTCAATTCATGTTGGTTCTTGTATGAACCGTGAGCTTGGGATGCTTTTTGCTATTTTTTTTGTTTTTAATTTGATGTATCTTGCATTTACTTGTTGATTTTATGTTAAAACCTAGCAAAGATTTAGCATAAAATGGGTGTTTGTATAAGAAAATGGCAAAATAGTTTGGAACGAGCAAAACCGAGGAAAAGTGATAGAAGTTTGATGTAAAAATGGTTAAAAATGAATAAAAATGATATAAATAATTATATACTAAATTAGACTTACCAAAATACCCCCAAACTTAAATCTTACTCATCCTCAAGCAAGGCTAATTATTAAAGAGCAGGATCTCATGCTTTTTAAGAAGTTTTCCACAAGTCAAAGTAGGCGCACTCTAAATTAGATAAGAATAACTGAGGCTCAAAGTTTAAGGTTTTAAAGGCAAAACCATCTTTCCAAGGAAAAATCTGTCAATTACTTAGGTAATTGAATTTAAAAGTTAGCTAAGCAAATTAAGTTTATCCGTTCTTTCTAATCTTATGATATTCAAACTGAATAGATGACAAAAATCATACCACTCATAACAAGACTTATCAAGTATGCCCAAAACTAATTATTTTTGCGCCATTTTTTTTTTCTTTGGAGGAATTTATTTACTCAAGTCAATTTTGGCTCATAAGCATATCTACAGTGAGAATCAAGCTCCGACTCCTGGGCGATGATCCATAAGTAAGAGAAGCCACCAATGAGACGTCCTCATAATGGGTAGCATATATCTTTAAAATGTTTGTAAATGGGATAGTGGTGCTGGAGATAATTTCCTCTTTTTTTTTTTTTTATTTTTTTTTTAGTGCTTGCTTCCTTGTTAGCTTTCTAAGTACCCCTTGTAGCTAGCTTTCAATGTGACAACTCCCGTTCCAGTTGGCCCAGGGTACCAGGTGTTGAAACACTTCTACGGATATACTTGCTCGAGGTACCAAGGCACGAAACCATCACACCATAGCACATATCCAAATGAAGATAGCGGTGCTTAGTGATTCACTCTCTCTATTTTTATTATATTTTTCTTTTATTTAGACTTAGGCATAACTTTTCAAAATCTATTATGTAAATGATACTCTTTATGCAATCTATTCAAATTTGAGCATCTTTTAATCAGAAAGAAAAGTAAAACAGCCATACTAACTAGTGACGTCAAATACCATGGTTCTATCAAGATAGTGCCTTAGATTGGATTGTGTTTTGAAATTAGAACACAAAAACAATTGATTCTCAGGTTATTCGAATCTAATTTAAATTAAATGAGCTAAAAAGAGTAGAAAAATTGCCTAAAAAACATGATGATAAGTTCTTTCTTTCTTTCTTTCTTTTTTATATGAATTTTTTTTGAAAGATTAATGATTAAAACTGTAGAAAATAAACAATCTTTTTATTGGCTGATACTATTTACATCACCATACAAAGGCTCCGAACTCTGGGACGCACTAAAGTCGACTCTAACGCATAAAACAGGAAACTTTTCAAAAAAGAAAAAAAAATATTTTCTTTCAAAACTTTAAAAATTACTTCTCCCACCCCCAAACTTAGAGTTAACATTGTTCTTAATGTTAAAAGAACTTCAAAGATTAAGTGAAGCGAGAGATACTTCCCAGGTTTGAGGATTGCTTGTTGATGGTGTATGTTGACGTCTTGCTACCCCCAAAACTTGTTGTAAAATACCTGTTTAAATAAAATATTCATAAACATGTGTCAAATAAAAATAATGAAAGGAAAAAAAAATAGATAAGGAGAGAAACACTTGGGTTGCCTCCTGGGAAAAGTCGTAAGCGGGAGTTAAACAGTAGAACTTTTTGTTCCACTATGAACTCTTTGTTCAGAATGTACTTGTCGTGCCATCTTTTGGTTCGGTCTTTGTAAATTCGAGCATTTTCATAAGCCTCATTTCTGAACTCATCCATCTCGTTGATTTGTAGCAACCTCTTTTCGCCTGCAGCTGCTAAATTGAAGTTTAAGGTTTTTATGGCCCAGTATGTTTTGTGTTCCAATTCTACTGGTAAATGACATGCTTTGCCATAAACCAGTCAATATGGAGACATTCCAATAGGTGTTTTGAATGCTGTTCTATATGCCCAAAGTGCGTCATCTAACTTTTTCGATCAATCTTTTCTAGAGGCACCAACTGTTTTTCAAGAATAACTTTCAATTCTCGGTTTGAAATTTTCACTTGTCCACTTGTTTGAGGATGGTATGGAGCACCCACATAGTGTGTAACTCCATACTTAATAAAGCTTTTAGTTGGCGGTCACGAAAATGTTTTCCGCCATCGCTTATAATTGCTCTAGGAGTTCCAAACTGTGAAAAGATGTTTTTTCTAACGAAGTTTACTACAACTCTAGCATCATTGGTTGGAAAAGTAGCTGCTTCGACCCATTTTGACACATAATCTACAACAACCGAAATAAATCTATTAGAAAATGATGAGGGGAAAGGACAAATGAAATCAATCCCCCAAACGTCAAATAATTCAACAACCAAAATGTTATTTAGAGGTATTTCATGTTTCTTGGAAATGTTACATGTCCCTTGACATCTATCACATTTACTAACAAATTTAAAAGTATCTTTAAAGAGTGTAGGCCAATAAAACCCAGATTGTAAAACTTTAGCTGCAGTTTTTGTCCCACCATGATGGCCACCAGTTTCAAGAGAGTGACAGTGGCGCAGAATGTTCTCCATTTCTTGCTTGGGTACACATCTTCTGATAATATGGTCCGCACAATGCTTATACAAGAATGGTTCTTCCTAGAAATAATACTTTAAGTCCGTGAAGAACTTCTTCCTTTGTTGATAGGTCATGTCCTTGGGTAGTTCCTGTGCAACCAGATAGTTAACAATGTCAGCGTACCATGGACAATTAGGATTCTCGCTTACCATCATAAGACTTTCATCAGGGAATTTTTCGTTGATAGAGGGACCTTCGTCCTCTCGTTCAAGACGTGACAGATAATCTGCTACAACATTTTCTGTACCCTTTTTATCCCGAATTTCTAAATCAAATTCTTGTAGCAAGAGAAACCATCTAATTAGTCTCGGTTTTGCATCTTGTTTTGCAAAAAGGTATTTTCGGGCAGAATGGTCAGTGCAAAACAATTACCTTCGAATTGAGTAGGAAGGAATGAAATTTATGAAATGCAAATACTGTAGCTAGTAATTCTTTCTCGGTAGTAGCATAATTAATCTGTGCATCTGTCAAAGTTTTACTAGCATAGTAAATTACATGAAAATTTTTGTTCCTTCTTTGTCCTAGCACAGTCACTAGCGTCGCACATAAGTTCATAGTGTAAAGTCCAGTCAGGTGCTACAATTATTGGTGCTGCCACTGGTTTCTTCTTCAAATTTTCAAAGGCATGCATGCAGTCACTATCAAAGTTAAAAGGGACATCTTTCATCAATAAATTACAAAGAGGTTTAGCGATCTTAGAGAAGTCCTTAATAAACCTTCTGTAGAATCCTGCATGTCCTAAAAAACTCTGAATGCCCTTGACATTGGTAGGGGTTGGTAATCGTTCTATCACTTCAGTTTTTGCTCTATCAACCTCAATTCCTCTTTTTGAAATCATATGCTCTAACACTATTCGTTCTTGTACCATAAAATGACATTTCTCCCAATTCAAGACAATATTAGTGTCAGTGCATTTTTGTAAAACCATAGAGAGGTTAGCTAAACAATCATCAAATGAGGTTCCAAAGACTGAAAAATCATCCATAAACAACTCTATAAAATTTTCCACCATATCACTAAAGATTGCCATCATACATCTTTGAAAAGTCGCAGGGACGTTGCATAACCCAAAAGGCATTCTCCTACAGGAAAAGGTACCATAAGGACAAGTGAAAGCGGTCTTTTCCCGATCTTTTGGGGCTATGGCAATTTGATTGTACCCTGAATATCCATAAAGAAAATAGTAATACGAATAACCCGTCAGTTTTTCTAACATTTGATCAATGAATCGTAAGGGGAAGTGGTTCTTTCAGGTGGCATCATTAAGTTTTCGACATTCTATACAAACCCTCCACCCAGTGACAGTCCTGGTAGGGATGAGCTCATTGTTCTCATTTTCTACTATAGTTACCCCCCCCCCCCCTCCCTTTTTGGAACTACTTGCACTCGGCTAACCCATCGGCTATCAGATATGGGATAGATGATCCCGGCATCTAATAATTTGACAACTTCTTTTCTTACTACCTCTTTCATGGCAGGGTTTAACCACCGCTGAGGTTGTACAGAGGGCTTGAAGCTATCTTCCATAAGGATTTTGTGCATGCATATGGAAGGGCTAATTCCCTTGATATCAGAAAGGGTCTATCCGATTGCTGTTCTATGCTATCTAAGAACCCTAAGCAACTTTTCCTGTTTAATATTATTTAATGAGGCATTAATAATAAAAGGATAAGTGTTAGAATTACCAAGATATGCATCTTTGAGATGTGGTGGCAATGGCTTGAGCTCTTAGTTTGGCGGCTCTTCTTCTTCCGTTCTCTACTGAATTTCAATTGCTCGAATGTCTTCCACTCTTGTTTCACGGTGCGAATTGAAAGGTTCACAACTTTCCAAGTATTATGCACATTCCTTTATTAATGCGTCTTCCGTGTCTATGGTCCCTGACTTTGTTAGGCACGCTTCAAGGGGTAACTTGGAGAATGTGTCCCTGAATGTCTCAGTGACCAACTCATTTACAATATCAATCTCAAAACAAGAATCCATGTTAGAGGGAAATTGAATGGCATTAAAGACGTTGAAGGTTACCTATTCATCTTGTACCCTTAGGATCAGCTTTCCTTGTTGGACGTCTATCAGGGTTCTTCCTGTAGCAAGAAAGGGTCGGCCTAGAATAAGAGGTATCTCACGATCCTCTTCCATATAAAGCACTATGAAGTCTGCTGGGAAGATGAATTTATCAATCTTCACAAGGACGTCTTCAATTACACCTCTAGGATACTTGATTGTTCTGTCCGCAAGTTGGAGAGATACAGTGGCAGGCTTTACTTCTCCTAACCCAAGCTTCCTGAAAACAGAGAGAGGCATTAAATTTATACTTGCACCAAAATCACACGAAACCTTATCAAAACTAATGGAGCCAATGGTGCAAGGTATCTTGAAACTCCCTGGATCTTTTAGCTTGGGAGGCAACTTCTTTTGCAGTATGGCACTACATTCTTTAGTAAGTGCTACCGTTTCGAACTCTCCCAACTTCCTTTTGTTAGACAGGATTTTTTTTCATGAATTTTGCATATTTGGGCATTTGTTCTAACATGTCAGCAAAAGGGACATTAATGTGTAACTTTTTGAAAATTTCCAAAAATTTAGCAAATTGTTCGTTCGCTTTTGTCTTTCTCAGGTGTTGAGGGAATGGGACCTTTGGTTTGAAGGGTTGAGGTTCAACCCTTTTTGGTTCATTTTCTTCTTGGACTTTTGTCCCTTTCTCATTTTCCAATTCCTGATTTGCATCAGTGGACAGGTCAATTATGGGTTGTTCAATTGGCATGGTTTGGTCTACCTGAGTTGGTTCTTTCAAAATTTTCCCGCTTCGTAATTCTATTGCTTTTACTTGCTCTCGTGGGTTAATGACAGTGTTACTAGGTAAAGAACCTTGAGATCTTTCAGAAAGGTGATTTGAAATTTGCCCAATTTGGGTCTCAAGGTTTCTAATGGTCACTTCTTGATTGCGAATCAAGGTTTCTTGATTTTGAAAAGTTGCTTCAGTGTTTTGCATGAAACTTCTAGTATCTTGCATAAACTTACTAAACAATTCCTCGAGATCAGTCTGTTTTTTTTTCAGGGGGCTGAAAAGGTTGCTTTTGTATCCCTTAATTATTCCACGAAAAATTTCGATGGTTTCTCCACTCGGGATTATATGTGTTGGAATAGGGATTATTTTTTTGAAAATTTGAAACAAAATTGGCTTGTTCATGGGTTGATGGGGTGAAAGGATTTCATGTTTGGCATTCTATGCTAGGATGATTCCTTGCACAAAATTCACACTTGAGTACAGGAGAATTTATGGCATTCACGTTCATGTTCATTTGTTTTTAAAGCATTGAAACCTGGGCAGTTAACTTTGTTATTGCATCCGGCTCGTATATTCCTGTAGGTTTCTTTTGTTCAGTTGCCCTTGCATAGTTATTGCAAGACATTACTTCTAGCAATTCATACGCTTCATCTGGGGTTTTGTGATTTAGGGATCCTCCCGCAGCTGCGTCTACCTTCGTTTGAGTATTAGGTGCCAACCCATTGTAAAAAGTTTGGACTTGCATCCAAACTGGCAAACCATGATGTGGGCACCTTCTCAAAAGTTCTTTATAACGTTCCCACGCCTCATACAAAGATTCTGTATCATATTGCATAAGCAAGGTAATGTCATTTCTCATCTTAGCTGATTTGGCTGGTGGAAAATATTTAGCAAGAAATTTTTGAGCCAAATCATCTCAAGTGGTGATAGTTCCTGGTGGTAGTGACATTAACCACGCTTTGGCTTTGTCTCTTAGTGAGAACGGAAACAGCCTTAAGCGAATGGCATCATCACTGACACTGTTATGCTTAAATGTATCACATACCTCCAAGAAGTTAGCAATATGCAGGTTCGGGTCCTCACTAGGTAGACCGCCAAATTGGACAGTTTGTTGAATCATTTGTATAATAGCAAGTTTAATTTCGCAATTGTGTGGTTGTATTGGTGGACGTTAAATGTGTTAAGGTTTCGAAGATTAGGCTCTTGAACCTTAACCTTGGTTGGGATAGTGAGAGTATGAGCTGAGAAAGAATATAGAGTTTAGATGAGAAAGAAGGGAAAAGAGATGAGAAAATAGAGAAAGGAACCAAGTGAGATCAATTCATTCATCAAAAGTTATGGATTACAAGCTAGGACCTCCTATTTATACTACTTACATGATATGAGCTAATACATTGAATCTCGCCACACAAGGACTAACGAACTTAGGAAACATCAAGAAATATCTAGAATTAAAGCTTAACTAACATTTAAATCCTAATTGGAGCCAAAACACCTCTCCTAACCGAACTAACATCCTGCTGCAGAACTAACAGCCTAGATTATTGCAGGCTAATTACACGCAGGCTTATTACAATACAAACTAAACATCAATCTAACAGCAACATAGACAACCGCAGCAGCCTATCAGCAGGACACATCACAGCCTCCATGGGTTCATGCCTCGGATTCTCGGATCATAACATTCCCTTCCCCTTAAGAACATTCTTGTTCTCAAGAATCAAGAAAAGAGTTAAGACCTTCAAGAACACTTATTATTGTCGAAAGGAGAGCTGATATTGAAGCAATCATGGTGAAATCTGCAGTTAAGAGCATCTGGGTGCTGAACATGAGCTGACCATGGAGCAATTGGCTGTAGAGCTGTAACTTCAAAATTTCTGAAATGCAGCAGTACTCCTTAATATGATGCTTGTTCTACACAAGGACCCCGTATGGATTTGTTGAACCTTCTGGTGGTCCACACTGATCAAACCAAACATCAACGACACACCCACAACCCCTCATGCTGCAGTTAACATAGCTCAGAGCTCTAACTTGCTGCTGAGAATCACCAATTGCATCTGTAACTCTGAAATTCTGTTTGTAGAAAGCAGCCCAACAGATTTTGAATGTCATAAACCACACAAAATTGTATTTGAAGTCCTTTATCATCTCGGGAGGCCTTCCGAACTCAATCCAAGAGAACCAATTATCGAATTCAGCTTGAAGACATTCCCAAGTGCAGCTCCAACAATCACTTACCTTGATCATGGTAGCAACACACATACTAAACTCCTTCATCTTGGATCTTATCCAAAATTTGTATTGTTCAAACATCCACATATTAGACCAACCCATAACATGCTCAACAAATTCTAGATTGCTTTCCAATTGCACGTAATTTGTTGCAGAATCCAGTAATTCAGCATTGCAAACCTGATGCAATTCATTATGACATTTTGCAGCTCGGTTTATGTCCATACGGAAGCTACTTGAGGTGAACAAGTTATGAAATCTTCCCATAATCATAATAGCACCATTCACATTCCATTTGAGCTTCTCATTTGCTACTGTCAGTGAAAAAATTGCAATTACCCTCAGATTTTCAGCAGCCTCTTCATCTATTGCTTGAATCTTGATTGGAAGCTTGTAAGATCTGAAATCTTTAGCCACTTCTTCCCCAACTCTTGTATAATTCACACAAATTAGGAGTTCATAAACCATTGTTGAATGCCCAAGATCCGGCGTCATGGCCTGAGCTTCCAAAACACTCCAACTGACCTTGCTAATGCTGCAGCTCCCCCTTTGCAATCTGTACTCAAGTCTTCCCCGGAACACCAGCTCGACTAGCCACCAAATGCACCTCAAATGGTCAAGCTTTGCTCCCTTGTCTACCAACTCAAGCATGAGTAACAAGTATAGCAAATGGAGACACCAGCCCAGCCCTTGATACGCTGAAAACTTCTTCCAACATCGCGCAGTTCTGTCCCAAACTACGTTGCTGACTTCTACTCTGATTTTAGCTAGAGTTTTCCTCAATCTTGCGTTGATCTTTTCCACCCAAACATTAAGGACATATTGGAGCTTTTGAATACGATTTTTCCATTCAAAACCACCACTGCAGATCACTCCAAACCCAATCAGATGCTGCTCCAAATCAGTACCATCCAGTTGCAGTTTATCCCGATTTTCGAATGCTATCACCGTTGGCTTTACTTGGCCTTGAGCATTAGTTGTGAGGTCATACCAGAGGCCCAACACCTCTTCAAACCATCCACAGCCCTTCCAACCACTAGCAACAACTACCAACCTTAAATGAGTGCTTTTGTATGAACCGAAACCACACCAATTCCGGGACAATGGAAACTTTATTGTCACATGCATTATGTAGCATGCAAAATGTATACTTCCTGTCTTCAGCACTTACTTTGAAGTTATCTTCGCAATGACCCACAGCCTCAACCAATTTTACACCAATGCTTACACTGACATTGCATTCTTCAACATCAAACAGCAGCACTGGATGTGTAGCCCCTCCAAATACTTGTAATTCATTCTTTCCCGGATCAAAGGGAATTTTATCATCAATTTCATCAGCTAAAGCATCTGCTGTACAGTTGCTAGTCTGATCAGAATTAGGCTTCAGCATATTACTGCATTTATACACATCGAACAACTTCAATGCTTGTATAGATACAAGGCTTCTCCTTCGTTGGACCTTGAAACGCACCCTCGCAGCTTGATTACTTCTCTTCAACAGGAAATCGACTCTTTTCGGCTTCGTATAAACTTGGAAAGCTTCTCCCGGATTAGGAGGCAACTCGTCATACGAGTGTACACTTGAATACAACTTTTCTTTACTCAAAAGCACACCTTGTTCAGCTTGCCATGGAGTATCTCTTAACCGATTTGATGATGTATTAATTGCTATCACAGCAGTAGCATCGACCTCTTCAGTTGGAATCACAAATCCCGTAATCACCACTCCTCGTATACCATCTGAATCTCGTATACCAGCATATACATCGATAAGAACATCATCTTAAGATCGTTCTTGTTGATCATCAAGCAACATAGGCTGAAACACAATCTCTTGCTTCAATTTCTACTTTGTCATCTTCTTTGTTTCCCAAAAGTCTTTCAATGCGTCGTTAAGATGATTCCTCTTCACTTTACTCTTTGCACTTTTTAACATTCCAATGACATGAAAATTATATTCCCATTCCGGATGCATGTCATATTGTACCTCAACGTCATCAAGATACTCCAACTCTAGCAAAGAGACTTCATAAGAATCATCATGCTCAGACTCAGGTTCTTCACGCCTGTGTTCATCAATTTCGGCATTGTCGTGGTCGAGTTCATCTTCAACAACAACAGATTGCACCTTCTCTTTTTGCTCAACAAAGAACTCTTGCTGTAGAACCACTTCAGTAGGTGGACTAATCTCAATTTTTTGCAATCGTTCCTCCTTATTCGCATCTTTATCCAACATCAACTTCAACATTTGCTGAATGCTGTCATTCTGTTGTTTAATCTCGAAGCTATGCTAATCAAACTTCGCATCCTGCTGATCAAACTAACATGATATGAGCTAATACATTGAATCTAGCCACACAAGGGTTAATCAACTTAGGAAACATCAAGAAATATCTAGAATTAAAGCTTAACTAACATTTAAATCCTAATTGGAGCCAAAACACCTCTCCTAACCGAACTAACATCCTGCTGCAGGACTAACAGCCTAGCTTATTGCAGGCTAATTACACGCAGGCTTATTACCATACAAAATAAACATCAATCTAACAGCAACATAGACAACCGCAGCAGCCTATCAGCAGTAACAACGTAGCTACATAGCAGCAGGACACATCACAGCCTCCACGGGTTCATGCCTCTGATTCTCGGATCATAACAGAATGCTGGAAGTGCACCCCCCCAATAGTACGTACAACGTAATCTTTTAAGGTCCTTTCATCCTCATTTCTAACATTATTTGCCATGGTTTCAATCCTTTTTGTTTTCCTGATTAGTTGAAGAGTTTTTTCGATTTCAAGGTGAAAAGGAGTTATTTCTTTTTCAATTAGATTTTGCATACAAAGTAAAAATAAGTAACTAGAAAGTTAAAGGTAAGGATAACAATAAAAAAGAATGTTACAAAAGTATAATACAAAATTTAAACAAAGCCAAATTTTAAGGGGAAAATAGTTACTACTAAAGGTTTTGAAAAACTTAGAGATAACAAGTCTAACTTTGAAAAACCTATTTGGATGATAAAATAAAATTAAAATAAAGTTGCAATTGATCAGAAAGCCTAAAAATACAACAATATAAAATAAAAGTTAACAAAATACAAATTTTAAAGAAAAAGGGGAGGGTAGTAACCCTAATGTTTTTGAAAACTTAAAATTATCGAATTTAACTTTTAAAAACCCTAACAAAGTGAACATAGTTAAGCTTTATCTTGCCCAAGCTTTGAGCTCATCTTACCTTATTTAGTCTTATTTGAGCTTGGTCTAGTTAGTTTGGGCCTGTTTAGCATGATTTCAACTTATTTAGCCTATTGAAGATTCAAGAATTCTCAAGGAGAAGATCATGGCATAATTGTGGGAGATCATGGCATAATTGTGGGAATAGAATTAGGCAACTCTCTCTAGGGTTTACTACATTGACATCACTACCCCTCATCCCTCATGTAATGTATAGGGCTTGTCTTGTCTTTTTCATTCTCATTGTACTTAATAAATAAAGACCATTCATGTACTCTTTATTCATTCAATAGAATCATTATTACATTGCTACTTCGTATGGCATCAGAGCCTCTCTAAAGAAACTCTCTCTCTCTCTCTCTCTTTCTCTTTTTTTTCCAATCTTACTTTTTCCGCATTTTCTTTTTGCTAGTTCTCTATTTCGTCCTTATTTTACATTTTTGAGTTTTTAAACTAATCTATGGCAGCAAACAACCCTAATCTCCCCTCTTCCCCCATCTCCCCCCAACCGCGTCCCTCCTTCCACTGATCCCCGCTCCTCTCATGCCGGTGGTTGTTTGAGTGGGAGGACGAAAACCCACGCCATGGATATGTCCGATCTTCCCTGTATCGGGTCATTATCATGGGGTTTATTCCTCAACGGACTAACGGACTCTGTTTTCGCCATTTTCGATGCATCGTTACCCCTCATGAGGTCACAATTTTCTCAGTCTCTTGGCTTGAGCATTTACCATATCCTTTTACCATCGGCCACCACACGTCCATCCACTGCCACCCAAATAGCCTTCACACTTCAACCCATCGAATTCCTTGGTGTGGGACACCCATTGCCGGTCATCTCCAGAGGTTTGGGCAGCACCGTCTATGGTGCTGGTGGTGGTCATATGGGTCTCGATGTTGGAGGTACTGTTACCATGTCTGGTGGTAGTGCTATAGTATCATCACAACTCCCCCACTCTCCTTTCAATCAAAATTCAAATTTTTATAATGCTACTCCATTACTTCTTGTTATGATTCAAGCTCAACTTGAATCATAAACTAAGGATTAAAAAGTAATAGATGAGAATAGAAGTGAAATCAAGATAAGAAGTAAGAGAAATTAGAGATTAAGATGAGAATTAGGGAGGATTAGATGAGATTAAGAGAGATTAGAGAAGAGAAGTAAAGTGAATTGAGAGAAAAGTAGACATAATTAGGGTTTGAAGAGGGAAAATATATTAATTATCATTCAACATATCAAGATTTCAAAGCAAGATTAACTACTTATACTGGAGGATATACATTGCACTTGAACATCTACTTGAACCTAACATAACCGACTTCCCTTAGCTGCCGCCAAACATGACTAACATCTTGACCAAAACAACTAACTAGCCAACAATGAAATATACTAATGACTTATGCTAACCATTGCTTTGTTAAAACTTTCCTATATCCTAGAATCATGACAATACTGTCTCCTCAAGAATTGTTTGAGAGAGCATTGTCTATAAGAACTCCTTGATGCTGGGACTTCTGAAATTTGCAGCTGAAAATGAGGTAATTTGGCACGAATTTTTGATTTATTTGATGTAGGAAGCAGCAGCCAAATGCAGAAAGCTAGATTCTTGATTTCTTATTTCTGGTGTAGACAGTATTTCCGATTTCTGGTGCATACTGTCCCACATTATACTCCCAGATTCATCCACACCCGGTAGCTTCAAGGTTGTGGGCCACTGCCATTCCCGGATCATAATACTTTATGCCTTCCTCATGATTCCCTTCAATTTCAATTTGCGAGACAACCATTAAGTGTTGAGGATTACATTTATGACCGAAGAAGTATTTCCAATTACACTTGAAGCATAGATTTTGTGCCTTCTTTTTTTTCATACTCAATGTACTCGAATCATCAGGTGTAGCTTGTGGTAGGGGAGCTGTTAGCTGACTTCTTTGACCTTCTTCAGGCATGGGTAAAATGATAGACTTAAATAATCTTCCCTTTGCATAAGCTCCCTTTGCATAAGCTTTGGACAGTGTAGGAGGGTTGAGTGTCTTGACTAGTTTCGTGATCTTGGGCTTGAGGCCACTGATGAAGCTAGAAACATTGAAGGCCTCCCTTGCTTCCGTAGTTATGGACACCATCCTTGCTTTGAAATTTTCAAATCAGGTCATGTACTCCCTGCATTGCTTACTTAAGCTATCTTGTTGAAATTGTCCATGACCTCCCTTGGATCTTCGTCTCCATACCTCTCACACAATTCATCCACAAACTCTCGTCATGTTAAAGTTGGATTACCAAGGATTAGGCTATGAAACTAAACTTCTTGGTCTCCTTGCAAATAAACTGTGGCCAGTTCGTCTTTTTCCTCCTCTGAAGTAGCGTAGAACATAAAGTATCATTTGCATCTTCTTATCCAAGATTGCGGATGCTTTCCATCAAAAGTGTCGAGATCAACCTTAGGCTGTCTAAACCTTGCTCTTCTTGCCACAACCATTGGAATAGGTTGCACTTCTACCGGCCTTGGTAGTAGAGGATCCAAAGGCCTAGCTTGATGAGGTATGATGGGTGCATTTCCAGTTCCAACATTCACCACTTGAACTGGAACACCTTCTTGTTGAGGCACTTCAGGTAGGATTCCTACACCAAGGCGAATGTCTTGCCTAAGAAGTTGCTCGTACATTTCATTTAAATGCTGTTCATGCCTGTGCTCACTTTGTTCTTGATGTGCTTGATGCCTTTGCTCAAATTGCTTAAATCGTTGCTCAAGTTGTTGCACTCCAACCATCCTTTGCTCAACTTGCTACTATGAGATCAACACTTGCTCCTTCATTGCACTCATTACAAGTATGACTTCATCTATATTTTGTTGCAACATCGCCATTTGTTCATCCGGTGTCACCACAACCGAGCTTCTTGCATTAGCTCCTACATTGGTAGGGGTAACCGATGTATTTCCTACAGCTATCTTAGCATAAGTTGCTGCCTGAGATCTAGTTGTAACGTGCCCCGCCATGTCTAATGCTTGCTTCTTCTAGCCAGTTCAATTTGTAATTAAGTAACCAACTGCCAAAATCAACCGTGTCGAAATGGAATTTCAGTCAATCGAGTTTAGTACACAATTGCAGCTTTTTTCCAGCAACAAAATTTGTGAGCCTAGATCAAATATTGTACTGCACTTATGAATTGAATTCCGTGAGCTGATTCAATCTAAACAAGCAAAATTAAATCCAATGCAATGCATTGTGAACTGAAGTATATGAATTGAGTGAGCTTAGCACCGGAGCTGATTCAATCTGAATAGGCAAAATTAAATCCAATGCAATGCATTGTGAACTGAAGTAGATGAATTGAGTGAGCTTAGCACCGGAATTCTTCAAAATTTAGCTTCAATTTGCACTGCTAGCAACCGTGAGCTAAACCAAGGTAGTAATGAGCAAAACCTGAACACTTTAGGTCAATTCCTTGATTAATTTCAATCTCAACACTTCAATTTAGAACTTCGTATAACAAATGTATTGAATTCAGCTTTGTTTTGCTCTGAATTATGTATAGTTGATCAAGGTAACTACCATGCTAAGCTACAATCAATCTGAAGCCTGTATATTTATTGAAGTATCAGCCATGCTAAGCTGATGTCAATGCATCATTTGTCTAAGAATTCTGAACAAATAAGCACGATATTTGATGTTACACCAGCTAAACAGCAGAACTTGAGATTAACGCCACAGGATCTGAATTTTCAGCTCAATATCTTGATCAAATACAACCTGATTACACAATTGATATCAAATAACCAGATCTAGTGCTTTTACAATCAAATTGAACTTAATCAACTTTATTTGGAAGTAAATTTTCAAGTCCTGATACTAATTGTTATAATTTAAGCTCAACTTGAATCATAAACTAAGGATTAAAGAGTAATATATTAGAATAGAAGTGAAATAAAGATAAGCAGTAAGAGAAATTAGAGATTAAGATGAGAATGAGGGATGATTAAATGAGATTAAGAGAGATTAGATGTTAAACCTTTTGATGAATCTTGAAGTTTAACTAGTGTAAAGAGAGAGATTAGATGAGAAGAGAATTGAAAGGGGTGACAAGTATAGAGAAAGAGTTAGATGAGAGAGAGAAATATCTCAAAAGAGATTAGGTTGATATTTTTATTGAATGACCTCACATTACAAAGATCTAACTGCTTATAAGAATCAAGATTCAATAGACTAAGACACTTAAGCACGGCTAACAGCATTGCCGCCAAAAGACTCAACCGAAACAACTCAAATTCAAACAATAAAAGGCGCCAAGTAACTAACTAATTAACAAGCTACTACACTTTGGCAATTAAGCCTTATTACAACTCAATGAACTAAGAATCATAACAATTCCTCTCCCTTAACAACATTCTTGTCCTCAAGAATGAAAAGAGGGAAATTGGCTTAATAAGAAGCTTCGTCCTTCCCAAGTACTAAAGGATTCATCCAGGTTGCTCCACGTTACCAGCATCGCAGATCTGTTTTCGGTGCCCTCCTGCAGCAGCCTCGTTTCCAGCACAGCTACAGGTTGCAACCTCAAAGAACCATTTGAACCCACAACTGGAGGTGATGAAGAGGGACTTTGGCCTTTTTTAACCTTGCACAGAGCTTCACATTGCTCCTTACAGCTACAGTAGACTATTTGTATGGCTGCAATTTCTAGTAAACCATGTCCCCAACATCAAAATTTCCATCTTCTCTCTTCCGGTCTGCATAAACCTTCATCCGGGCTTGTGATTGCTGAAGATTATTTTTCAACTGATGCATTAGTTGTTTCCTTTGTTGCACTAACTCAGTGACTTCAGCTACACGGGAAGTAATTCCTTGCAACACAAAGGGAGATGGAGGATCATATCCATACAAGGCTTTGAATGGAGTAGTTCCAAGAGAAACATGGAAGTGAGTATTGTACCAATACTCTGCCAGCGATAGCCACTTTCCCCACACCCTTGGACGGCTAAACACCATACTTCTAAGATATTATTCAATGTATTGATTAACCCTTTCAGTTTGGCCATCAGTTTGTGGGTAATAAGATGAACTAAGGGCTAAGGTAGTTCCTGCAAATTGAACAAGTCCTTCCAGAAATGGCTGGTGAAGAGCTTGTCCCTATCAGAGACTATGGATTGAGGCAACCCATGAAGCTTATAGATGTTGTCAAGGAACACACGAGCCAATTTCTCAGCAGTTACAGGACGAACCAAAGCAATGAAATGGCTGAACTTGGTGAACCGATCAACTACTAACCAAATCACCTCTTTCCCCTCTGATTTAGGCAATCCCTCAATGAAATTCATGCTTATGTTTTGCCATACACCATGTGGAACAGGTAATGGTTGAAGAAGACCTTGATATCTATGATCTCCAAGTTTTGTTTGCTGACAAACTGCACAACATTGCACAAATTCAGTCATAGCCTTCTTCATTTCCTGCCAGCTGAAATGAGATTTGAATCTTTGGTAGGTCCCTTCAACTCCAGAGTGGCCTCCCCATGATGAAGCACTAATAATTTGATGTCTGAGATCAGTAGAATTTCCAATGTACAGCTTCCCCTTGCTTCAAATAATGCTTTTAGCCACAGAAATTTCAGCATTAGAAGCTGCACCCGATACTGCACTAGAAGCAAAGTTTTCTGCCCTGCCAATGCTAGAAGTTGCTATACATTCCTGAGCAAAAGGGTCTCCCACATAGGACTGATGAACCTCTTCCATCGAAATAGGTGTAATCACTGAAAGAGCCCCACACGAACCCTGCTCACAGTCCTCCAACCTGCATGATAGAGCATCGTCCGCACCATTTTCTTTCCCTTTCTTATACTCGATGTCATAATCAAGGCCCAACATCTTAATTAGCCCTTTCCTTTGAATTCTTGTAACAATTTTCTGCTCTAAGAGATGCTTTAAGCTTTGATGATTAGTTTTGATTGTAAAATGATGTCCATCCAAATAATGTCTCCACTTTTTTACCGTAAGCAAGATAGCAAGGTACACTTTTTCATATGTGGACAAGGCTTGATGTTTGGGACTTAATGCTTGGCTGAGATAAGCTATAGGTCTTCCTTTTTGAGATAGAACTACACCAATTCGATTCCCATGAGCATCAGTCTCTAAAATGAATCCCAAGGAGAAATATGGCATTGCCAACACTGGAGCTTGACACATCACATCCTTTAAGGTCTCAAATGCCACCTAAGCTTCATCAGTCCACTGGAAGGCATCTTTCTTCAATAGATCTGTTAGAGGCTTAGCTATATCCCCATACTTGGCTACAAACTTGCGGTAATGACCTGTCAAACCCAAAAACCCTCTCAATTACTTTAGAGTAACCGGAATAGGCCACTCCCTCATAGTTTGAACCTTTGAAGGATCAGTTGAAACTCCCTCATAAGATATCACATGGCCTAAGTACTCGAAATGAGTCAGAGCAAAAGAACACTTAGCCAATTTTGCATACAACTTGTGCTTGCGCATGATCATGAACACTTCTCTTAATTGCTTCAAATGTTCATCAAGGGATGAGCTGTAAATAAGAATGTCATCGAAGAACACTGACACAAACTTCCTTAAGAATGGTTTGAACACATCATTCATGAGAGCTTGGAAGGTAGCTGGAGCCTTGGTCAATCCAAATGGCATTACTACAATCTCAAAATACCTATGATGTGTTCTAAATGCAGTCTTGTACACATCTTGCTCCAATACTCCGATTTGGTGATACCCTTGCCTTAGATCAAGCTTGGTGAAGATCTGTGCTCCATACAACTCATCAAGCAAGTCATCTATAACCGGTATGGGAAATTTATCTTTCACTGTCATTGAATTGAGCAGCCTATAATCAACACAAATTCTTGCTGACCCATCTTTCTTCTTAACAAGAATGACCGGAGAGGCAAAAGGGCTATGACTCTACCTTATGAAGCTTGTCTTAAGCAATTCATCCACTTGCTTCTCAATCTCAGTCTTTTGAGCATGGGGATACTTGTATGGTCTAAGCTTTACTGGTTCAGCATCAGATTTGAGGGGAATGGCATGCTCTAGACTTATTTTGGGAGGGAGTGCCTTGGGTTGCGAGAACAAATCCTTAAAGTCTTCAACTACAGCTTGCACTTCAGGCTGGGAAACCTTCACCATCTCAGTTGGGGATATAACAAACAACTGCCCCACCCATTGATAAGCACTCTTTCTAAATCCTTTCTCTAACTTCTTTCGTTTAACCATCTGCAATTGAGCTTGATCAGCCACACCTTACAACGAGACCTTGGAGCCTTGGATGTTAAAGGAAACTGTCAGCTTAGCAAAATCAAACAAAAATGGGCTATATGATCTCATCCAATCAACCCCAAGCACCATGTCACATCCACCGAAGGGCAAGATCCTAAAGTCATAGCCAAACTTGCGATCTTGCATAGTCCATTGAAATCTCGGACACTTGTTTTGAGTCATCACTGAATTTCCATCGGCTACTGTCACTGCAAGAGGATGAGTCTTGATCACTTCGTCGCCCACCTTCTTAACCACCTTTGGATCAATGAAACTGTGTATACTCCCACTATCTATGAGAATGATAATAGACTTCTTCCCTGCCTTGCCTCTGATCCGGATTGTGTTATGAGTACCATTACCAGTAAAGGCCTTCATTGAAATTGCAACTTCATCATCCACATGGTCTTCCACTATCTCCTGATCTGAATCGTCACCATCAACATCAGATTTTTCATCCTCTGAGTGTTCATCAACACTAAACTCCTCAACTGTATTAAGGAACTTGGGATTACACTTGTGACCAAATTGATAAGATTGATTGCATTTATAACAGAGCCTTTGAGGCTTCTTCTCTTCTGATCGGTTAGTATTAGGCCTAACAGATCCTTTCCGGAACTTAACACTGCCCTTACGAACTCTGTTTCCGTCATTTGAAGCCAAAACTATTGCCTCATAAAGCTTGGCTTTAGCATAAGCCATAGACAATGTTGTAGAACCAACTGCTTTCACGAGGTTCTTAACCTTGGGCTTCAATCCACTTATAAAACATGACACATAGTAAGATTCAGGGGCATGAGGATTTTCTGCTATCATACTAGCTCTTAGGTTTTCAAACCTTGTCTTGTATTCTCTTACTGACGTTTCTTGTATCACCTCATTGAATTTATCAATAACATCACTAGAATCTTCATCACCATAACGTTCACACAATTCTTGCACAAATTCTGCCCAAATGAGAGTAGGATTGCTGATAACCTTAAATTTTTATATATTTCTCTATATCATTTTAAAACATTTTAAAACATTTTACTTCTAATTTTATCACTTTTGCCCTTTTTGCTCGGTTTTGACTATTTTACTACTTTATTGCAAAAACTCCAATTTTCTATTAAATCTTGCTAGTTTTATCATTAATTTCTTCAAGTAAAAGCAAGATAAATCAAAAAAAATTACAAAATAATAACAAAAATTGTACAAAATTACCAAGAATACCTAACTTACACCCTATTTCACAAGTTTTGCATCAATTTTTGGCTAAACTTCGAGCTTCTATCCTCATTATTCATCTTTTATGTCGTGTATAATACAATTAGACATTACTTAAAGCTAGTTTAAGCATTCTTTTACATAAAAAATCAGAAACAAATTGAAAAATATAAAAAATCACAAGTTGCAAAGCAGCTGATGCACCTGCTGCAGCAAGCAACTTTACAGCCCAAATATTTCTTGCTTTTTCTACTAAATACATTGAACCAAAGCTTAAATAAGTTATTTAACACCATATTAGAATGTTATTGTAGTATTTGGGCGGTGGTATGAAGAGAAAAAGCAAGATAATTGGATGAAAAATTGGCTAGGAGCACACAATACAGCTGTTGTAGAAATTATCAAATAAAGGTGAAGTTTGAGCTAATATTTGGCGGTGCAGCTACAAGAAAATTATAAAATAACTTCATTGATGCATAAAACTCAATTTCAACCAATTAAGATCAAGATTTAAGCGGTGTTCAAGCTGAAAATCAAAATAAAAAATGGAAGATGACAGTCTGATCTGCAGCTGCTGTAGGAACCACAAATGAGAGCTGATTTTTGAGATTTTCTCTAAGTTTTTTATTCCAAGATCTACTTGTATAAATAGGGGAGGATTCAGGGAGTAGATTCATCAAGTTTTAAGATCAAAAAACACAAAACATTCGAGCAAGAATGAGGTGAGAACAGGTCGGGTCGCAGCAGGCAGACCCTGACCTGTTCTCCTCTGTTTTTGTTATTTTTTTTTTATCATTTTTCTTCAGTAGTTCATGTATTTTGATGCTTGTAATGTTTAATATTAAGTTTAACATGAACTAATTTTGTTAATCTAAGGCTACGATGTAGCCTAAGTTGTAAAATACCCTCGTTTCTAATTTAAGGTATTCAATGTTTATGTTATTTACGTTGTTGAAGTGTTTATCATTGTTCTTAATGAGTTTTAAATGCTTGATCACCATTTAAGGCCCGTAATGATTCATAATGAGACCGAAAGGAGATTTATGATGAGTGCTGAGGTGATAAGCACCACAAATTGAGCGAATACTCAAAAGAGATTAACGCGATTTGTGTGGTTTATAAAAGAAAATCATAGAGATTTTATAACTCTTTTCTTATTTAAATTCATGCACGAAAGTGATGGGTTAATATGTTAAAGAGTACGTTAAATGTTGCTCGAGAGAGAATATTTAGTAAATTAGGATTTTCAACCATCAACAGGCAATAACAACATGAATATCGAGAATAGAAAAGCATATTGATGCAATTAAGGTGAAATCGGGTGCCTTAGACTTTGTTTATCTAATAAAAACCCAAAAACTTTAATTAACTTTCTATTTGTATTTCTTTCTCTTTTATTTTTATTTTTATTTTAACGAAACCGCTTAATTTTTAATCTTTCAAATAGTATTAAAGCTATTAATTTCAGTAATCACTCAGCAATCCTCGTGGGAACGATACTCTACTCACTATGTATTACTTGAAGCGACTAGTGCACTTGCTAGTAAAAATATGCATCAATTGCTTTTCAACAAACTATAAAACCATACCTCATGGTCTCTGAGGAGATAAACAGCAGCAATTTGGACCTTTTTAGCCTCATCAATGTGGTAAAAATGGAAATAACGATCACATCTCCTCAACCATGAATGAGGTTACTTTCCATCAAAGGGATCAATCTGCACCCTTGGTTGTCTATAGCCACTACTTCTACTGTTGGATGATACATTAATACTACCAAATCACTACTGATTCCACTGATAAGGAGGTTGGTCAAATTGTTCTTCACTCAAATTGGCAGTCTTGTGACTGTCTGGTAGATCAGGAGGTCGAACAGCCTGTGCTACATTCAAGCTTGAAGGTCTTGATTGAGTTTGATCTAATGACCGATCTTGTCTAGCAGTTACTCCTTCCTCTGGACCCTGAATGAGTTCTCACATCAGCTGCTGGAGTCATAACCGGAGGTCTTTTAGTGGCAGCTGTAGCTCCAGTCGAAACATTATATTGCATCATTACCGGAGGCCTTATCTGCTGATTCATAGGCAATGAGATGGCGAGAAGCAGAGGTTTAGGAACTGAAGGTACATTTTGCTTGCTGAACTGACTTTGAATTTCAACAATCCTTTCATTGAACAACTGCGTCTGATGATCAATTTGCTCAACCAAAGTTTTCTCCAATTGTTGCCTATGTTGATTAATTTGATTAGTAACATTCTCATCAATACGCTAGGAGTGAAAATTGAGCCTCTCATTGAAAGCATGCTCTTGATCCTTCAGCAGAATGCGCATTCGATCATCATTCCTTTGTTCCTTTTCCAGCAGAGTCTGATTAAATTGCACCATCATAACTGAGATCTGTGCACTCCAGGCATCTGTATTACTTGCTTGTGGTATATTTTCTACATTACCTCCAACCACCACTGCGTACAAAGGATTTGCTACTGCTCTAACAGCTGCTGATCTTGTGGTAACTCCACTAGTCAATGCAATCACATTCAAATCCATCAGCATCAATTTCCTTTTTTTTTTTTTTTGTTGTGTGTTTTTTTTTTAACAATTTTGCAAGAACAACCGCAAAACTTGATCAATACAATTCGGAATTGAATTCCTAATCAAATAACAATGTAATCAAAGATACTTGATACTAGTCACGTTTGAATTTGAAGCCAAACGAGGCTCTGATATCAATTGTTAAACCTCTTGATGAATCTTGAAGTTTAACTAGTGTAAAGAGAGAGATTAGATGAGAGGAGAATTAAAAGGGATGAAAAGTATTGAGAAAGAGTTAGATGAGAGAGAGAAATATCTCAAAAGAGATTAGGTTGATATTTTTATTGAATGACCTCACATTACAAAGATCTAACTACTTATAAGAATCAAGATTCAATGGACTTAGACACTTAAGCACAGCTAACAGCATTGCCGCCAAAAGACTCAACCAAAACAACTCAAATTCAAACAATAAAAGGCGCCAAGCAACTGACTAATTAACAAGCTACTACACTTTGGCAATTAAGCCTTATTACCACTCAATGAACTAAGAATCATAACATTAAAGAAGAGAGGTAAAGTGAATTGAGAGGAAAGTAGAGCGAATTAGGGTTTGAAAAGGGAAAAGATACCAATTATCATTCAACATATCAAGATTACAAAGCAAGATTAACTACTTATACTAGAGGATATACATTGCACTTGCACATCTACTTGAACCTAACATAACCGACTTCCCTTAGCAGCCGCCAAACATGACTAACATCTTGACCAAAACAACTAACTAGCCAACAATGAAATATACTAATGAGTTATGCTAACCATTGCTTTATTAATACTTTCCTTTGTCCTAGAATCATGACACTTCTTCCCCTTTCAAGCATATCCAATATAGTCACTATCAAACTTGAAAATACCACTGACTATCCAGCTTGGAGAGAACAATTTTTTATGCTTTTAATTGCTTACCAATTGATGGGCTACATAGATGGAACCTACCACTGCCCACCACCCACTCTTGCTTCTCATGGTGGGAACTCTTGACCCTAACGTTGAACATCTTAATTGGGTTAGGATCAACCAAAGCTTACAATTGTGTATAGCTGCCACCCTCTCCCATCCGGTTATAAATAACATTGTCCGACAACCCACCTCCAAAAACATGTGGGATGCCCTTGTCAAGCGATTCCGAGATCATTCTATGGCTAAGAAATTCAAATTGAGAACTCCAATTGTTAACATACGCAAAGATGTCAAAAGTATGGAAACTTACCTCTCTGAATTAAAATCCATAGCCCACAAATTAGCTGCCCTAGACTCCCCCATTTTGAATATGGAACTAGTTCATTAAGCCCTCTCGGGCCTCCCAATTGAGTATGCGGCCTTCAAGACTCTTACTCAAAATAGCTCTCCCACCCCTGACTTTGAAGTACCAAATGCCGCCCTCCTAAATGAAGAAGGAGCCCAAAACCATTATCAGGGATGCAACCCCCCGAACAAACTCATGCTTTAGCTGCTATAGGTACAAAATCTCAGGGATCCAACCAGGGTTGTGGTGGTTACGGACAAGGTAATAAAGGCCGAAATCTTGGCCGCCGTGGCAATCGGGGGGGATTGCTATTGTGGACAAAATCAACAGCCGCAATCGAGTCACCATGGTACACCATAACTGGTCTTAAACCCAAATCCAAACCGTGCCCCTAGACCATTCCATACGTCGGGAATTCTTGGTCCAGCTCTCAGCTTTGTCAAATCTGTAATCACATAGGTCGTAATGTTGTTTCGTGTCCTTATCCCTTCGGCATACAACTTTCCCGGATCCCTCACAGTCTCTTGCTTCCATGACATTAAGTGAATCCCAAGACTGCACTTGGTATCCCGACTCAGGCGCTTCCAACCACATGACCCCCAACTCATGTATAGTTTATAACCCTCTTCCTTATACCGGTCATAAAAGTGTTTTAGTTGGATACAGTGCATTACTTCCTGTTTCACATGTTGGTTCCTCAAGTATTAAAACTAAAAACAAAGTTTTACAACTTAAAACTGTTATGGTTGTTCCCAAACTCACCCACAACTTGCTTTCTATTAAATGTGTTTGCCACGACAATAACTGCTACGTTGAGTTTAACTCCATTGTTTTTTCTGTAAAGGACAAGGCCACTGGGATCCTTCTGCTTCAGGTTCACAACAATGGGCCACTTCATAGCTTCTCGCCACACTTGCTTGGTCTCGTTGCCCGCTCTTAGTCTAGGGATCTTTGGCATCATCGACTAGGACACTTAGGGTATCCTGCTATGGACATCTTATGTACACGTAAACTCATTCCCAGTTCGTGTGTCTTTTTTTTTTTTTTTTTTGTTTTTGTATTCGTTAGACATGCTATTTGGGAAAGTCCCATCGATTACCATTCCAACGAGTTTTGGATTCTTTACTACGCCATTGCATTTAATTCACTCAGACGTAAGACAATCATCGGTATCATCAACTTCTTGCAATAAATATTATGTTATTTTTGTCGATGATTTTACGCGATTTACTTGGTTATAGTCGATGAAATATAAATCCGATGTCTTTGAAATCTTTGAGACTTTCAAATTGCTTGTAGAAAATTAATTTTCCACAAAAATCAAGATTTTTCAAAGCAATGGAGGGCATGAATTTGACCATAAATGAATAAATACTCTTTGTCGTCAACATGGAATCCACTTCCAACTTTCGTGTCCTGATACCCCACAACAAAATGGGGTAGCGGAACGAAAACATTGGCATATTGTTGAAATGGCACGAACACTTCTCATACATTCCAATCTTCCATATTCTTTATGGGATGATGCAAAATGCACCATGTGATTTACTATAAATTGTTTGCCTACTCTAGTCTTTGCTAAACAATCACCTTTTGAAAAACATTTCAAAAAGATCCCGGACTATTCAAATTTTCGTGTGTTTGGGTGTTCTTGTTACCCTAACCTCACCCCCCATGCCCCTCACAAACTGGCTGTTACGATCGGGCTTGAACCACGAACGTAAACTAATATAAAATGTGGATAGATTGAGAATATGAGATGAGAAAGAATTGAAATTGAGATGAGGAAGTAGAGTTTAGAGTTTAGATGAGAGAAAGAAGGGAAATTAGATGAGAAATAGAGAGAGATGAGAGAGAATATTGATCTCAATTGAGATAATTTGTTGATACTTTGATTGAATATCTCAGATTTACATTTGATCTTCTTATTTATACACATTGCAAGATATTGAACCAATACACCTAAGTAACCAACTTGGAAATATCTAGAATCATCTAGAAAACTCTAGAACTAGCTAACTAACTTTTAAACCCTTTATTTTGGCGCCACAACAGCAAGTAACAGCAGCAGTAACGCATAGCAGCCAGCAGCAGAACAACAATACCAACGCAGCAGCAGCAGAGCCAAAACAGAACAGCTTTTAACAGAATTTCCAATTGCTAACAGATTTTCCCGCCAAAGCCAATTTGAACTCAAGCCTTGGAATATCGGTTTGTAACATTCCCTTTCCCTTGAAAACATTCTTGTCCTCAAGAATGAAAGAGAATTGAGACTTTAAAATCACTCATCCATGTTGGAAGATTGCTGGAAGTGCAGCTGAGAATGTAATGAACTTCTGAATTCTTGATCATTACTGTAAGAACTATGCAATACTGCTGATGAGAACTTGTTGCAGCTATATAACTTGATGAATAGCTCACAAATATCCTCCCAATAGCATAGCTTCATGATAGAGACCCTATTAATCAAATCTCCACTCAAAAATGGAAATAATTCATACCGAACTTGCCGATCGGCATGCCGACACTACATATTTGTTACTGGAATTGGATTTTGAAAGCTAACACCAGCTGTTTGAGTTAGAAATTGAGGATTAGCCGAAACAATAACAATTTTAGGTCCACCTAGAGGTCTTTCATCAATCACTGCAGGTCCAATAGCCACTTTAGCAGCAACAAATGATTTCCCAATAGAATAACTTTGCCCTGCAGGGAAAACACTTAGGTTCAGCCTTCCATCTTGCCATGGAGTATCACTTAACTGATTAGGAGATGTATTCAGTGATATTATAGCAGTAACGTCTAGTTTTTCAGCTGGAATCTCAAATTCGGCTTCACCTAACCCTTGTATACCAACACTCATTTCAGAATCTTGCATACCAGCATGTAAATTGGTAAAAGCAGCATCTTGAGTTAGTTCTTGCTGATCATCAAACATACTAGGTTGAACCACAACCACATGCTTTAATTTCTTCTTTGTAACCTTCTTTGCTTCCCAAAAATCGTTCAATGCATCATTGAGTTGGCTTCTTTTAGCTTTACTCCTTGCTTTCTTTAACATTCCTTCGACATGAAAGTCGTATTCCCATTCCGGATGCATGTCTTGTTGCAACTCTTCATCATCCAAATACTCTAACTCTAGCAAGGAATCTTCATAATGATCATCTTGTTCAAACTCAGGTACTCCTAAATTGTGTTCATCAATTTCGGCCTTGTCGTGGTCGAATGCATCAACAACATCAACCGGTTCTTCCTTCTCTTTTTGCTTGACATTGAACTTTGGTTGTCTAACACTATCCACTAGTTCCGGAAACTCATTTGCATCAAGAATACTAGCACAACCTTGACTGATGTTTGCCAACTGATGAGCCTTACTTCTCTGCTCAATATTGTCCACTACCTTCTTGAGATCTTGTCTCAATTCTTGCACTAATTTTATCATCTGCTTAGTCAACTCACACATATTGACAATGAACAACAACTTAAATCACTGCAATTGTCCTCTAAATTTTTCCAGATCAAGATTTGTGAAACAAAATCTGTTTGGTTGAACTGAGATCTGCACAGCACTGGATTCTGATCTTCAACCACAAATAATGCAGCATCACCACAACTTGAGTTCACTGTCAATTGCTTCTGAATTTACACTTACTGATTGAAGGAAAAAACTGATCTGATTTTTTGACTGGAATTTCTGCAATTGTGATTGGCAGAAGCTAAACATTGAACAATGCAGAACTGAACTGGATCGATGACTTCGAGCTGCTGATATGGAATGAGCTGAATATTGATCTTAATTCTGCTGAACAAGATCACTCAATTCACGCAATGAGTTCTCATCAATCTGGCAGAGCTTGATCTGATCTAAGGTCTAATTTTCTGCAGCACAATAATCTGAAGTTTTGTGCACGGCTTGAGTTCACTGAAATGAGAACTTCTGCAAATTTTTTTTTTAATTTTTTTTTGATTGCGCACTCGATCGGAACGAGGCTCTGATGCCAATTGTTACGCTCGGGCTTGAACCACGAACATAAACTAATATAAAATGAGGATAGATTGAGAATATGAGATGAGAAAAAATTGAAATTGAGATGAGGAAGTAGAGTTTAGAGTTTAGATGAGAGAAAGAAGGGAAATTAGATGAGAAATAGAGAGAGTTAGATGAGAGAGAGAATATTGATCTCAATTGAGATAATTTGTTGATACTTTGATTGAAGATCTCAGATTTACATTTGATCTTCTTATTTATACACATTGCAAGACATTGAACCAATACACCTAAGTAACCAACATGGAAATATCTAGAATCATCTAGAAAACTCTAGAACTAGCTAACTAACTTTTAAACCCTTTATTTTGGCGCCACAACAGCAAGAAACAGCAGCAGTGACGCATAGCAACCAGCAGCAGAACAACAATACCAACGCAGCAGCAGCAGAGCCAAAACAGAACAACTTTTAACAGAATTTCCAAGTGGTAATAGATTTTCCTGCCAAAGCCAATTTGAACTCAAGCCTCGGAATATCGGTTTGTAACATTGGCCCCTCGATCTAATGCATTTTTTTAGGCTGTGAAGCATGTTATAATGGTTATCGATGTTTAGAACCTAAAACTGGAAGAGTCTACGTCAATAGACATGTCGAATTTGATGAATCTAATTTCCTCTATCATGAATTTGTCAACCCTAATATGGTCCCCAATCTTGGATCTACGACAACCATAGTTGACCTCCCTATACCCCTCCCCAATTTACCATCCTCCCTCTCTGGCCGGTGCACCACCGCTGGGTGCCTATGCCACCCCTGCCTCAGTGCCCCTCAAACCTCCACCCACCACCGATGAGCATTGCCCCTAGGCGTCACCACCGATGGTCCAGTCAAGCACTGTCGAAACCCACACCACCAACCCCATCGGGTCCCCACTCGAAGAGCCACTGCTACCTAGCTCACCTAGCCATGCTGTCACCATATCAAATAGTGACCCTAGCCCATGCCCTGTGCATTGTTTTAGACCAGAAACCAAACTCGTAGGACAAATGGTCACTATTTTAGATAGTGATTCAAGTCCATTAAGGCGCACCGCACCACTTCTCCAATACCGCCACAGATTCGCAGCACCGCCCACACCACTTTTGGTGGCTGCGCCCATGACCAACATTGCACCGGTGTTTGATTCCCGCACCACTAGATCTGAAACCCCATCCTTGGGTTCCCAAAGTGCTGCCCACAACACTCATCATATGCAAACTTGTCTTAAAAGTGGAATTCAAAAAAAACTAAACATCCCCTTTCCATTTCCTCTATAGCCGTAATTCAGGAACCCACATATTATTCTCAAGCTATAAAGAATCCAAAATGGGAAGAAGCCATGGAAGATGAATTTAATGCATTTCTTTTAAACAACACTTGGGAACTTGTTCCCCATGACCCCTCCATGAACCTTGTAGAAAGTACATGGAAATACGAAGTAAAGTGTAAGAGGACGAGTCTGTATATCTCTTCAAGGCTCGCCTTGTGGCTTAAGGATTCCACCAACATGAAGGGATTGACTACAAGGAAACTTTTAGCGCTTTTATCGAACCCTTCACTCTATACTTTCACTTGCCATCACTAATGCCTCGTCCATCGGACAATTAGATGTCAAAAATGCTTTCCTACATGGTCATCTTAAGGAAGAGGTTTATATGTGACAACCTAAGGGTTTTATTCATCCAAAATTTCTCTCTCATGTTTGTCGGTTGCCAAAGCCCTATATGGCCTCAAGCAAGTCCCAAGGGCTTGGTTCCAATGATTTAGTGCTTTTCTATATAGTTTTGGATTTACTTCTTGTCAGGCAGACCCATCTCTTTTCTTGTATCATCGCAACAATCACATTATATGCCTCCTTTATGTTGATGATATGATCCTCACCGGATCCAACCCACACTCCCTATACACCTTAATTACAAAACTCTCCACTTAGTTTGCTATGAAAGGCCTTGGACCCTTGCACTATTTCCTAGGCATAGAAGCAAAATGAAATGAACATGGACTTTTTCTTTCTCAACATAAATACACCAACAACCTCTTGTCTAAACACAAAACACAAGATGCTAAGCCCATCAAGACCCCCCTACCAGCATGCACACACCTATCCTTACATTAGGGTGACCACCTCCCTAATGCCACTGAGTGCCGAAGTGCCGTTGGAGCTCTTCAGTACCTCACCATGACTCGGCCCGATATATGCTATGCTATTAATCTTTTCTCTCAATTTATGCATGTCCCTAGGACTAGTCATTGGCAAGTTGTGAAGCAGATCCTTAGGTACCTCAAAGGCACCCCGACCATGGATTGTCCATCCTTCTGGGCTCTTGTACCTCTGTAGTAGTCTATGCTGATGCTGACTGGGGCGGTTGCCTTGACACTCAGACTTCAAGAACAGGTTATGCTCTACTCCTCAGTCCCAGCCTCATCTCCTGGGGAGCAAAGAAACAAGCAACGGTCTCTAAGTCCTCCACTGAGTCAGAATATCGTGCGGTTGCTCAAGCAGTTGCAGAAAGTGATTGGTTCATTACATCATGCGGGACCTCGGCCTTCACCACTCTAGACCAGTCATTATGTATTGTGACAATGTCTTCGACTCTTACCTTGCCGTCAACCCCGCATCAAACGATCACAATAAACATGTAGATGTTGATTTCCACTATGTTACAAAAATTCCTCAAAGGTGACCTTCAAGTTCGGTAGAATCCTACAACTTGCCAAATTACTAACATCTTCACAAAGGGTCTTGCCGCTAACCCTTTTCACTTCCACAAAACAATCTTACCATTGCTGCACCTCGCTCAGATTGAGGGGGCCTATTGAAGGATATTCAAGGAGAAGATTATGGCATAATTGTAGGAATAAAATTTGGCAACTCTCTCTCAGGGTTTATTACAATGACATCACTACCCCTCATCCCCTATGTAATGCATAGGGCTAGTCTTGTCTTTTTCATCTTCATTGTACTCTATAAATAGAGACAATTCATGTACTCTTTATTCATTCAATAGAATTAATATTACATTGCTACTTCACAGGCTCAAATTTGGCCTGATTCGACATATTTAGACTTGTAACTTGTATCAACCTAGGGTATGTTAGGCTTGCAAGCCTACAAACTCGTGCTTGAAATGAGTTGAGTCTTTTGAGCATTATGACAACCAACTAGTGAGCTATCTAATAATTTCAAGAGTGAAGTTTTGTTCGTACCTTTTTCTAAAAGGATGAAACATTGCTTCATACTCAACTTGTGTAGAGAGAACTATCTTTATTCATGATCTTTTTTTTTTTTTTGGTTAATTACTACTTGTTGATCTACCAAAGAGGGCACCAACACGCCATCACTGGATCCCATTAGAACTCCGAAGTTAAGCGTGCTTGGGCGAGAGTATTACCAGGATGGGTGACCTTCTGGGAAGTCCTCACTCTCAGGTTGGGGGCACTCGGAAACAGTCTCTCTTCAGGTTAACAACCTGGAGGGGGAAGGCAGCGTACATCCGGGCCCCCCCCCCCCCCCCCCCCCCCCCCCGACCCTTGCGTAGGCGGGAGCCCTTGAGGAACTGGGTATGTTCCTTTTTACTGCTTGTTGATATAAGAAAATGATGGCTTTATATATAGAGGAAACCAATACTTGGAAATATAATGGTCAATCATAAATGGTGATGATATTTTTAACATTAATTTAATAGTTAAAATACTTTGTATTTTTAGAGTAATAAAGCTTAGGGAATAAAAAGTAAACTTATGGATTTGTTCTTAGAGGATGGTGAAGTTTCAATACCAGTTGCAAACATACATAATAAGCCAAAATGATGACAAGCAAAATTTTCACAAACAATCCTCTCGGTTGTACCAACATCCGAAATTAATGATGAAACCCATTCTGTGTATTGGGCATTATTTACGACCTTTTTCACGCAATACCATCATTATTTGGCGTTTCCCCCCCTGATAATTAGCTATAAAGTCGCGATACAATAGGTATCTTATATAATTGAGACCTGATTCAACCCGTAGCAAAATAGAAAACAAAACACAGATAAGGAAAAAAAATATAACACATACCAGGGAAATATGATTACAGGACAAACATAGGCAAAACAACCAACAGAGATTAAAAGACTACGGCCTTTTCTAGACCTTATGGACTAGGAGAAAGGGAAAGATCCAGTGTACCGCAATTGGGACTGAGGTTAACACAGAAACAGATCGACCAATATCGTAATCCATCAAGGCAATGCACTCAATCACAGTCAATTCATCACCACCAAAGCTCGGGCCAAACTTTTTCTCGGTCTCCCACGAGCATCTTGCACGAAGAAGCTTATTAATATTTACAACCCTTTTACCTTTCTTCACTAGCTTTTTCTTTTTTTTGTTTATGAGTAGGCTTGACCAATCTCCTCGCGCTACTCTTAGGTGACATATCTTTCAGAAATTTGTGCAGGTCTTGCTTCGTTTGTTCTTTAAATTTACGCTTTGGGGCTTTTCGACTCTTGTTTGATGACACAAATTTAGTGGCCTGACGTTCAGCCACCACCTTCCCCCTTTTGTCCCTCCCCTTACCAGACTCCACCATGCTAGACACCTGGATACATCTTAAAGACCACTCATCAAAAGGGATGAAGGGCTCGAAACCCAGTGGGTATTCCGGCCCCGAGGATCGAGAGTTACCATCACTTACGTCGTCCCGGACTTGAATGTCAATAGAGTCAGAAGGACCAGATGATTTATTTGGGGCTTCCCCATGCCGGAGTAAGAAAAGAGGAAGATGTGCGGCTTGGTTTGATGATCGTGGGCCCGATTGGGGAGGGTATGAACCTATAACCTAACCAGTGTGAAGGATGAACTAACCCACTTCAAGTTGGCTAGGCCTCACCTTATCAATAACCAACCTCGGATCGAGCATTAACAAGTCCTTACAATCTCTTATATCCCCCACCAAGTTCACATGCAAGGGGAGATCTGCTGAAGGAAGTGATTTTAGTGATGCCAAGTTTGATGTCTGAATTATGCTGGAAGGATGTAGCCTACTTCCTGAAAAGTTTAGTAGAGGCAACAAGGGTGATTACTTCTGGAGAGCAGTTTGGGATCATTTCAGAATTACCTTCCTTAATGAATACCAAGCGACAACCCCCATTGAAGTGCACTTGTACTAGTTATTGGATTATTGATGGGAAACATGTGTCAATAAGAACTCTTGTAATGTCAACGCACATCATCATAGAAGTCCTGGCGTCTACTCGAATAAATTTGCCCAGGTGTTAGCAAAATTTGTGAAGCATTGTTTTGACCAGCACTGAACTGGCAACCTGTGGATCTCAGTTCAAACTCTCCTACTGAAGGAGCCGAGGGCTTTACTTGAGTATCTAGAGACCTCCTTGGATTTGCGGAGTAGTAGCAGCTTAAGGGGCCCAAGGTATGAAGACAAAGTCGTAGTAGAGTCGCAAGTTAAGATGAACAGTGAAAGTAAGGACATTATCCAGGGTATCATCCTCAAAAGAATGTGTAATTAAAGACTTGTTTAGCCAGGCTTCCACCCTTTTGTTGGTATTAGTTATCACAATGTTTAGGTAGTTCAGGCATTCGGCATCTTTGATATGTGTCCTTGAAGTAGCTTCGTCCCATACATGACTGGCATCAAAAGCACTATAACTTTCATCCCTATTTTTCCTGGGAACCTACGTTTCGGACCTAACCTGATGAGGCATTGAACTAGGCCTTAACCTAAGACCCATCTCCCGTTCATGCTATTGATTGCCCTTTCAACTTTACTTCACAAGCGAAACCTAACGAAGCTGTAAGAGAGATGCTTCCTTTCTCTTCTCCTTTCGGGAACAAAGATATTGTAGATCGAACTGAAGTCGCGAAAAATAGCTTTGAGCTAAGTGCTTGTTGTTCTATTCGGAAGGCCATCCACGAAAAAGGACATTGCCTCTTTAACACCCCTCATGTTGAGAGACCTAAAGGAGAGAGGTGGTGGGGCTATAGGGGCGGTGGTGGGTGGTGAGATAGGGCGGAGGTGGAGGGCAGCAGTGGTGTTTACCAATGGGGAGGTGGAGTTGGTGGGGTAGTGGGTCAAAAAATATTACCATTGGAAAGAGCGAGAAATTGGTGGAGGTGGGTTGAGAGAGAGAAGGAGATTGGGGTGGTGGGTTTGAATTGTTGCTGTTTTTTTTGGGGGGGGGGGGGGGGGGGGGGAGATTGGTGGTGGAGGATTTAAAATCAAAAAATTACTATTGGGGTGGAGGAGGAGGGCGAACGTGGTGGTTGGGGAGATTAGTGATGGTCGCGGGAGGGTGGTGGTGGGTTTAAAAAAAAAGCGACTGTCAGAGCAGTGACGGAGGGAGGCGGCAACAGCTGAGGAATTGGTGGTGTTAGGAGAGATTGGTGGCTGTGGATTTAAAATCAAAAAGTGACCATTAGGGCGGCAATCGAGGGCAGCGACCACGGCAGCTAAGGAGGAGGTGGTGGTGGTTAGAGAGAGAGAGAGAGATGTTGATGGTGGTGGGTTTAAAATAAAAAATGTGATTGTTAGGGCAGTGGCGGCGGCTGAGGAGGTTGTGGTGGTGGTGGTGGTGTGGGAGATTGGTGGTGGTGGTGGTGGTGAGAGAGAGAGAGAGAGAGAGAGAAAGAAATATGGTGGTGGTGGGTTTTACCATCATTATTTGATACCAACTTTTTTTCAACTTATAACTATATAATTTCATTTTTGTAAGTATAAGATAGTAGTATTATTAAAATATTTTGTTATTGTGTTATAATTAATTATAATACTATAGATATCTATTTTATTATCTTGACATTGTGAAACCATAATAATGTTATTATTGAATGATGAAGTAGAAGTACATTGAGCCTCTCATATAGGCAAGTATGAAAGGAAAAAAGGCATAAGGTGCCCTTAGGGTTAGCTTTACCCTAAGCGTACAATAGTAAAAGTAAGCTAGATACATGGGTGATTGCATAATCTCTAATGATCTACTAGTATCTTCCAATGGGCCCCCTCAAGTTGAACGGGTGGAGTTGCGTGAAGGTTGGATTTTGAAGAAGAAAACAATCAGTGGCGTGCCCTTTAGTGAAGATGTTAGCAACTTGCTTTGTGGTGGGTCTGAACCTAGAGATCTCCTTTCGAAACTTTTTCTCGTACATAATGGAAGTCGATATCTACACGCATGCTTCAGTCATTGGAAATTGGGTTGGTAGCGAGATATGAGGCTCAAACATTGTCATAGTAGACGACGACGGGTTCGAGATGGCAAAAACTAAAGTCAAAAATGAGGTAACGGATCTACTCACTTTCTGCAATGGATTGGGTCACAACTTGATATTCCGATTCTGTAGTGGATTTTGAGATGGTGGGATGTTTCTTTGATTCCAAGATATGAGGTTAGATCCAAAATATATGGCATAACCTGTTGTAAAGAGCCTTGTGTCAAGGCAGTCACCCCAGTCAGCATCTGCAAAGGCAACAACAGAGGCCAGGGAACTCGGAACTAGGAAAAGGCCGTGGCCAGGGGTGTTTTTGAGGCAGCGTAAGATACGCTTGACAACCTAGCAATGCAATGTTCAAGGGGCGTGCATAAATTAGGAGACGAGATTGACCATGTAACAAGTGTTGGGATGGGTCATGGTGAGGTATTGTAGGGTCCCCACAGCACTTCGGTACTCGGTAGGGTCAAGGAGAAGCTCCCCTTCTTTAATGAAAGATGTGTGCGAGCCAGTAGGGGAGTTTTAATTGATTTAGTGTCATGAAGGTTTTGGTTTGTGAGAAGGCCAATAGTGTATTTGTGTCGTGAGAGAAAAGTCCGTGTTTGTCACGTCGAGCCTCGATCCCTAGAAAGTAGTGTAAGGGACCGAGATCGTTCATCGCGAACGGAGTGGAGAGAGAGTGAATAAGATGGTCAATGTGGGTGACATGTATACCTATTCCAATGATGTCATCAACATAAAGTAAGAGGCATGTGAGAGTGTTTTTGATCCTTTGAATGAAGAGAGATGGTCAGCTCTATAGCATGTAAAGCCAAGACTATGGAGGAAAGCACTGAATCTATGGAGCCAAGCTTGGGGTGCCTATTTAAGGCCATAAAGGGCTTTACACAACTGACACATAGGATTGGGAAATTTGGGATGGGTAAAGGTCTGTGGCTGCTCCATGTAGACTTCTTCCTTAGTGACCATGTGAGAAAGCATTTTTGATATCAAGCTGGCAAATGGGCCAGTCATGAGCTATGGCAAGGAAAAGTATAAAACGAATTGTGGAGGTTTGACTATGATATTGAAAGTTTCCTTGTGGTCAACCCATCACGTTGGCTAAATCCTTGGGCGAGGAGGCAAGCTTTAAATCGCTTAACAGAACCATTCATTTTATACTCGACCTTATATTTCATGTGCTCCTAACAAGGTTCTTACTAGGGCCATGAGGAACGAGGTCCCAGGTGTTATTTTGAATTAGTGCATTTAATTCATCAGGCATGGCTTCTTGTCATTGTGGATTTTTCATTACCTTTGAATAACACGTGAGTCCCTGGAAGATAGTAGAGGAAAGGAAGAGGGGATATTTAGGTTTATGGATCCCATCCTTGAGGCGTGTTTGCATAGGGTGAACTTTGGTTAGGGCCCTATCAAAGGCGCTAGTGGTATTGTTGGGTGTGATGTTATCTGGGTGCAACGTCTCAGGCAGATCGGCCCCAGTGAGTGAGGGATAGTGGTAATTGTACGGGTTGGACACGAGGGAGGGGTTGTGGGTGTCAGCGCGGTCTCGGGTGGGTTGTCGGGCTACTGCGATGGTGACTTGCAAGGTAGGGGAGTTGCCCCCGTGGTTGGTGGGCGGGTCTATTAGTTCGGTTTGGTGGGTTGAGCTAGCACAGGCTGATTGGGTACCCATATCAGGTATCGATCCAGGGGGAGATGGTGGCTGACGGTGGCCGTGTCAGGGGGTCCGAGTGGCCAATGTGGTCACAAGTGAGGGGTAGTGGCCCTATGGAAGGGAAGAGATGTTGGGAAAATTTAAGTTTAGAAACTAAATTTTTACTACATTGGCTCAATTAGCTGCAGCAGAAATAACTTTAAAATTCTTTAATTTTAAATCTAAAGGACCTCTATTATAATATATACATAAGAAACATTGAATATCAAAGCATAATAATTATTGAAGAAAAAGCATAAATAAAATTGCGAAAATTAAAGGAAAGCTTTAAAAGAATAGTAATAAGAAATAACTAGATTGTAGATTGCAATTGTCACTCGGGAGGAATCATCAAGACAGCGAGATCTTCTTGGCAAATATGTTATGATTAGAGATCAACCTTGAATTATAACCTAGGATAGAAGAAGAATTTGAGTTGAGACGCATAGAAATTGATAGAAGAAGTAGAGAGAATTGAGATTGAGAAAGAAGAATCAAATTGTATTTATTCAATAAATAAAAATACAAGGGCAATCCAAACATATATACTCCAATACTAGCTAAGTCAGTGGAGCTAAAATATTCAGCAACTAAAGATACCCGACTTAACTACCCTTAATAGAGAACAATTCCCTTCTAAGCTTTCCCATCACTCTCTTATTCAAATATTACAAGAATTGCCACTACTTACAACTTTCCCAAGATCAAATCATGACAATACCCCCTCCTATAGAACATTATTGTCTCAAGAATGAAAGGATGGAAATTCACTCTTAATGAAACTTAAGCTCTCCCATATAGCATCTTCACGGTCCAAATTAGTACACTGCACTAACACCTCCTGAATCTGATTTCCCTGTTGCTGTATCACCCTTGAATCTAAGATACCTACTAGTTGCTGCATGATGTCACCACTGGCAGCTACTTCAGGGGGAGAAATTGAACTGAACTTAACATCAGCTACATGTTGCTTCAGAAGGGAAACATGGAAGACTGGGTGGACAAAAAGAATCTAGAGGCAGCTCCAATTTTCCAACCTTCTCCAATACCTTGTAAGGGCCAAAATAACGTGCACTCAACTTCACAATTTTGCACAGTAGTACGCTTGATTGTCTGTAAGGCTGTAGTTTCAAGTATACAAGATCTCCCACCTAAAAATTCTTATCAACAAACTTCCTATCAGCATAGAATTTCATTCTGGCCTGTGCTAATTGCAAGTTATCCCTTTGTTGTTGCACCAATTTTTGCCTCTGAAGTATCAATGCATTAACTTCACTAATAGAAGAAATAGCTCCTTGCAACATCATTAGAGATGGAGGATCATATTCATAAAGAGCCTTGAAGGGAGTTGTCCCAAAAGTCGAATGAGCATGAGAATTGTACCAGAATTCTGCCAAGGACAACCACCTGTGCCATTATTTGGGATTGCTGAAAGAACTTCTCAAGTATTGTTCTAAGCACTGATTTACTCTCTTAGTTTGACCATCTGTTTGTGGATAATAGGATGAGCTCAAAGCTAAGGAAGAACCCAGTAGCAAAAACAACTCATGCCAGAAATGACTTGTGAGCAATCTATCTCGATTAGAAATAATGGATTGAGGCAACCCATGGGGCTTGTAGATGTTATCCAAGAACAATTTGGCAAGTTTTTCAACTGAAATGGGATGATTCAAAGCTATGAAATACCCAAAGTTGGTGAATCAATCCTTGACCACCCAAATTATCTTCTTCCCTTTAGAGTTCGGCAACCCCTCAATAAAATCCATACTTACATGTTGCCATGCTCTATCTTAAATGGGCAAAGGCTGCCACAAACCTTGGTAATGTGTATGATTGGCTTTAGTACGTTGGTAAATATCACAAGCTTGAACAAATTCCACAACATCTTTCCTCATACTGTTATGATTCAAGATCAACCTTGAATCATAACCTAAGGATAGAAGAAGAATTTGAGTTGAGAAGTAGAGAAATTGAGAGAAGAGGTAGAGAGAATTGAGATTGAGAAAGACGAATCAAATTGTATTCATTCAATGAATCAAAATACGAGGAAAATCCAAACATTTATACTCTAATACTAAGTAAGTCAGTGGAGCTAAAATATTTAGCAAACAAAAGATAACCGAATTAACTACCCCTAACTGAGAGCAATTCCCTTCTAAGCTTTCCCGCCATTCTCTTTTTCAAATATTACAAGAATTGCCATCACTTACTATTTTCCTAAGATCGAATCATGACAATACCCCCTCCTTTAGAACATTCTTGTCTCAAGAATGAAAGGATGGAAATTGACTATTAATGAAACTCAAGCTCTCCCTAGTAGCATCTTCACAGTCCAAATTAGTTCACTGCACTAACACCTCTTGAATTTAATTGCCCTGCTGCTGTATCAATGTTGAATCCAAGATAGCTGCTGGTTGCTGCACAATGTCACCATTGACAGCTGCTTCATGGGGAGAAATTGAATTGACCTTACCATCAGCCACATGCTGCTTCAGAAATGAAACATGGAAGGCTGGATGGACAAAAGAATATGGAGGCAGCTTCAATCTATAAGCAACTCTTCCAACCTTCTCCAATACCTTGAGGCCCAAAATAACGTGCACTCAACTTCACACTTTTGCGCAGTACTATACTTGGTTGCCTGTAAGGCTGTAGTTTCAAGTATACAAGATCTCCCATCGGAAAAGTCTTATCAACACGCTTCCTGTCAGCATATAATTTCATTATAGCCTGTGCCAATTACAAGTTGTCCCTTAGCTGCTACACCAATTATTGCCTATGAAGTATCAATTCATTAACTTCACTAATAGAAGAAGTAGCTCCTTGCAGCATCATTGGAGATGGAGGATCATATCCATAAAGAGCCTTGAAGGGAGTTGTCCTTGAAGCAGAATGAGCATGAGAATTATAAGAAAATTCTGCCAAGGACAACCACCTATGCCATTGTTTGGGATAGCTGAAAGTCATGCTCCTCAAGTACTATTCTGAGCACTGATTTACTCTTTCAGTTTGACCATCTATTTGTGGATGAGAGGATGAGCTCAAAGCCAAGGAAGAACCCAACAGCAAAAACAACTCATGCCCAAAATGACTTGTGAACAATCTATCTCGATTCGAAATAATGGATTGAGACAAACCATAGAGCTTGTCAATGTTATCCAAGAATAATTTGCCAAGTTTTTCAGCTGAAATGGGATGATTCAAAGCTATGAAATGCCCGAACTTGGTGAATCGATCCAACACCACCCAAATTACCTCCTTCCCTTTAGACTTGGGCAACCCCTCAATAAAATCCATACTTATATGTTGCCATGCTCTATCTAGAATGGGCAAAGGCTGCAGCAAACCTTGGTAATGTGTATGATTGGCTTTAGTACACTGGCAAACATCACAAGCTTGAACAAATTCCACAACATCCTTCCTCATACCAGGCCAATGAATGTACTGTCTCATCCTTTGATATGTTCCTTCAATACCAGAGTGCCCTCCCCAAGCAGAATCATGAGACACCATAATGATTTGCTTCCTCGAATCAGTCACTTAGCCAATGTACAATTTACCCTTTAGCTTAACAATTCCATTAGCAACAGACACATCAGAATCTATCTCAAGGGAGCTATTCTTGATGCTAAAGTTTGTGACACAATCTTGAAAAAAACTATCACCATCATAGGACTTCTTCACCTCATCCATCTAAGAAGGAAAAGTAATTGAAATAGCAAAACAAGAGGCTGATTCAGTCCCTTCCTGCTTGCGTGACAAGGAATCAACAACTAAATTCTCTCTGCCCCTTAAATACTCAATTGAGTAGTCCAACCCCAACATCTTCATAAGACCTTTACGTTGCACTCTTGAAGTGATCTTTTGCTCCAATAAGTATTTAAGACTTTGTTGATCAATTCTAATAATGAAGTGATGTCCCTCTAGATAATGCCTCCACTTCTTGTCTGCTATAAAGGATTGCTAGATACCCTTTCTCATAAATGGACAAGCTGATGTGTTTTAGGATAAGACCTTGACTCAAATAAGCCATAGGTCTCCCTCTTTGGGATAAAACTGCTCCCGCCCCAATTCCACTTGCATCTGTTTCCAATGTAAAAGGACTACTAAAATTAGGCATAACAAGCACCTGGGCTAAGCATATAGCAATCTTTAACCTTTCAAATGCCTCTTGAGCTGCTTCAGACTAATGGAAGGCATCTTTTTTGAGGAGATCAGTTAATGGCCTTGCAATCATACCATAACCTTTTTTTTTTTTTTGGTAAGTCAGCGTTTATATTTTTTATTACCAAAAGAGAAAAGTACAAGAGTACAGGGGCATACCCCTAACAAAGTCCAACAGCCTACATGCAGGCGGGACAAAAAATAAGCGAAAACACTCAAAACAACTCAAGAAAAGAGGAACAAGGCCAAATAGAGCCCAACAAAAAAGGAAAAAAAAAAATTTCCTCAACAAATAAAAATAGAGCAAAGAGAAAAAGAAAGAGAAAGAGAAAGAAATCAAGACTCTTGAGCAGCAACAGCAGCAGCCTTAGCAGCGGCCCGAGTCATCCGATGCTCAGCCTTCCTCGATTGACGAGAGGAGGGAGCGATCCAGTCAGAGTCCGAAGAATCCAAAGCAGAGGTGGAAGAGTACACCACAACACTAGTACCTTGCGGAAGAGAAGCAGAACTCGGAACACTAGCCTCGCGGGCCAGTGTACACTGAGTAGAAATAGGCCCCCTCGGGGGGACGGGAGACATCGAAGAGACACAGAAATCCGAAAGCCCCGGGGGAACAAAACGACCATGGACCGGGCCCAAAGCAGAAGGGTCCCTAGAGTCCGAGGAATTCGATAATCCGAGGAAGGAAATGGCATCCAAAGCTGAGGCAGAACGAACACCCGCGATGCTACTACGACCCTTATCCGAAGAAGAGGAGCCATAGGAGACCGAGAATCCAAACTACCCAAAGTTAGTTGGTCTCGAAACGAACCCGGAATATTAGAAATAGCCTGAGCAGAGGCAGAGGAGCAGAGGGAACGGGTACAGTCTCTCGCCCACGAGGAGGTCCGGGTGGGCCGGACACACCCAGCCTCCTAATCGCTGCAGGGGGCTCAATGCCCCCTGCAGGAGCCGTGTTGGGCCTAAGGGCCCCGTCGCCCCTTAGGCCCAACGGGGTATGGGGCAGCGCGGGCCTCCCGAGCCCAAATCCCTTGCTGGGGGCCCAGTGCCCCCAGCCGAAGCACATCCAGGCCCAGCATGCTGCTGGGCCTGTAGAGGAAAAGAGATAGGCGGCCCACTTGCGATTTCTAGGCTTTGTCTTGGAACTTCGGGCCCAATAGCATTTTGGGCAATTTTTCTGGCCCAATAACGTGAGTTTCAGTTTCATCAAGCCCAAAATTCACCCCGAGCCCCCGATCGGCCCTTGCTTTGCGCTGCCGACCACGAGGACGAGCCTTGGCACCATAAACAATCTCAACCGAGGGACGAGGAGTAGAGTCCGAGCAGAAGTGACCAAAAGTCGAGCACTTAGAACATATAGGAGGCAAACCTTCAAACTTGAAAATGATCGGGATATGAATATCCTCAAAGTGGACCTCCATGCTACTAGGAAGCGGCTTCCTAGCATCAATCTCTATGCACACACGAGCATATTGTGTAGAAGTCCCATCAAGTGTCAGTCGATCCATAGAGAGGGGGCGTCCAACCCCACTAGCGATTGAGCTTAAGGTCTTACCCGTCCAAAAGGGGGGATCTAGCCCGTGTATTTGGACCCAAATCGGAATAGTTGATGGCTCAACTCAGGGAGTGATGTCATCTAGAAACCAATGATGAAGAGCCAAATAACGACCCTTAAATTGCCAAGGACCATCTTGAAGAACCTTGTGGGCTTCATCATAAGAGCGGAAGCAAACAAAATAGCCCGTTTTTGAGGGGATAACACACTCAAGGCCTCTTGAGCCCCATAAGAAAGTAGCAATAGCAGTACAACATGAGAGCCCTACCCGCCCCCCAATGAAACGACCCGTGAGGCAACGACTCCACTTTGCAAACCCCGGGGCTACATCATCAAGAGAAATTGTTGCAACAGTTATGTCATTGATAGATGTGGTAGGAACATAAGAGAGGGTATGCGTCGAAGGGGCATTCACACGAGCATGCCAAGCATCAAACGACTCCCCCGAACTTTTGTCCCAAAAATCATTCGATAACCAATCAGGAAGCAACTCATCATCTCGAGGCATGGGTCCCGAGGCCATAACAAAGGATGAGAAAGGAAAGACAAGCAACCCAAAATATCTTGTAACAAACTAACAAACAACCTCAACTTCTTCTCTAACCACCCAAAACCATCGGCCAGCCACGCGCCACCACCCGGCACGCCCTACCTCCACCAGTCACCCCCAGACCCAGAACCACCAAGAACCACCACAAAGGCCACCACCAACCACCACACAAGCCAAAAGAGATGAGAAGTGAGAAGAGAGAAAACTTAAATCAAGCTCCAACAATGTCAAAAACAAACCAAGCAACACCAAATTGATGTGAGCAACAAAGTTCAGCCAAGAACCCGATCAAAACACCAAAAACCAATCAAGAAACCAACACCAGCCGTCAACCATTCGAGTCACGAATCACGGTCTCAAGAACAGGAGGAAGGTAATTGGACCTCAATCAGCATAGAAGACGCAAGAAAAATCACCAATACAGTAAGAGGAGGTGAAGAACACAAGGGAAAACCCACAAGAGCAACCAAGAACAGCACCCCACGACGAAACACCACCACCCCTGGTGGTACCCTATTTTACCGAAAATAGGGCAGGCCAAAGAGCCAGGTGGAGAGCACGAAACAAGCCAAAAACCAGGAAATTTGACTAAAAACAATGAGCAAACACAAAGTTCATACCATAACCTGCTATAACTTTTCGGTAGTAACCGGTTAATCCCAAAAATCCTCTCAATTGCTTGAGGGAAACAAGTGTTGGCGATTGTTTCATTGCTTCAATCTTAGCTGGATCAATGGCTGCACCAGTAGACGAGATAATGTAACCCAAATACTCCACTTGACATTGAGCAAAAGTGCACTTAGACAACTTAGCATACAACTTGTGCTATCGCATAAGCTTAAACATCTGTTTAAGAGGATCCACATGTGAGTCCAATGAAGGGCTATATACCAAGATGTCATCGAAGAAAACTAGGACAAACTTCCTCATAAATGGCTTAAAGACTGGATTCATCAAGGCCTGAAATGTGGCTGGAGCATTGGTCAATCCAAAAGGCATCACCACAAATTCATAATGTCCCTCATGAGTTCTAAAAGCAGTCTTATGAATGTCTTGCCTCAAATCCAACTTGGAAAAGTAGTGTGATCCATGCAATTCATCCAAGAGATCATCAATAATTGAAATTCGGAATTATCCTCTATGGTCAAGGCATTTAGTTTCCTATAATCTATGCACATCCTTGATGACCCATCCTTCTTTTTGATAAGAATGACAGGAGAAGCAAATGGATTGTGGCTTTGTCTAATGAACTAAGTTTTCAGCAGCTCATCTACCTCTCTTTTAATCTCGCTCTTCTGTGAATGAGGGTACTTGTAAGGGCTCAAATTGACAGGATCTGAATTGGATTTCTACATAATAGCATGATTAAGAAATCTTCTAGGAGGAAGGCTTTTTGGTTGATCAAATAAGTCACTGAATTCCTGTAGCAGCTTGCTTATGAAAGGATCTGAATTCATCCCTGCCTCTTTTTCTTCAACCGTGATAGAGAACAGATGTCCTATCCATTGATAATCTTGCTTCTTGATTACTCCCTCTAATTTCCTTCCACTCATCAACTGCAGCAGGCCTTGTTCCATAATCCCGTGTGACTTTATTGTTTTGCCATTCATCTCAAAGGATATTGAAAGCTGGTGAAATTAAACACCAAGGGACTAATTGTCTTCATCCAATCCACCCCAAGAGCCATAGCACACCCACCTAACTTTAAGACTTTGAAGTCATACACAAATGAGTGACCTTGTATCTGCCAACTGAATTGATTACACTTCATTTGAGTAAGCATTGAATTCCCATCGGCAATAGTCATAACTAAGGGACCTGTTTTGATCATTTCATGGCCTACTCTCTTCACAATTTTTGGATTAACAAAACTATTTGTGACTAGCTTCACCCTTGATTCTTATAGTATTATGCGAGCCATTACCAGTTAGGGCCTTAACTAAAATTTTCATCTCATTCTCCTCAGATTCCACTTCTTGTTCCCCCTTCACATGATCACTGTACTCCTTTTCTTCCTCCTGACCATTTGAAACTTCATGAGCCTCAGCTCTAGAAACAGACATGAGAAGCTTAGGATTGCATTTATGTCCAAAGAAATATCGCTGATTGCTTTTGAAGCATAACCTATGAGCCTTTTTCTCCTCTAAACTCAAGGGTTTGGATGCACTCTTATTGCTAGTTTGCAGTGATGAACCAACCCGGCTACCCTAGCTCTTATGTGCATCAGAACTTGCAAGGACCCTAGCCTCATACAGCTTAGCTTTGGAATAAGCTCGGGACAAGGTCAAAGGACTGATTGCTTGAACTAAGTTTTTAATCCTTGGCTTGAGACCACTAATGAAGCTAGAGATATATTATGTCTCACTAGCTCCCGGGTTCACAGACATCATTCTTGCTCTTAAGTTCTCGAATTGAGTCATATAGTCTCTTACTGAAATTGTTTGAGTTACTTAATTGAAACTATCCACCACATCCCCCGTATCCTCATCCCCAAACCTCTCACAGAATTCATCAACAAATTCAAGGCAAGTGATATTAGGATTGCTAAGAAGCAAGTTCTGGAACCATACCTCATGCTCTCCTTGTAAATGCACCACTGCTAACTCCACTTTCTCAACCTCTAACACATGATAAAATTGAAAATACCTATCACACCTTCATATCCGAGATTGCAAATGTGGTCCATCAAATGTATCAATTTCCACCTTCGGTTGCCTGTAACCAGTGGTTTTGACCACAGCTACACCTTTAGAATTCTCCACAGAACCGCGATGATATAGAAGATCAAGAGGCTTACTGTGATGGCTTGCAGGTGACAGTATTTCAGCTCCAGGAGGCATCGCTTGGCGATCAACTTGCTCTTGCAAACCTGTCAACTATTGTTGTACTTGCTGTTGTGAATGAGTCATATTTCGAGTCAGATCTCTAACAGACAACAACAATTCCTAGATCTGCTGTTGCATTTGAGCCATACGATCATGTAAACTTGAATTTGTAGCTGCAGTAGCAACAGTACTAGCTCGACCATGAGCAGCAGCTCCAGCTATAGCTCTCGTAGTAACTCCAGCATAAGAAGCAACCTGAGCTCTAGTTATGACTCGTCCAGCCATTGCTAAAGATTTCTTACGTCTTGCCATATCCAATCGATTAAACAAAAGTAAGCAACACAAGCTCTAGTACCAATTGTTATGATTTAAGATCAAACTTGAGTCATAACCTAGGATAGAAGAAGAATTTGAGTTGAGAAGTAGAGAAATTGAGAAAAGAAGTAGTAAGAATGGAGATTGAGAAAGAGGAATCAAATTGTATTCATTCAAAGAATCAAACTACAAGGATAATCCAAACATTTATACTCCAATGCTAACTAAGTCGGTGGAGCTAAAATATCTAGCAAACCAAAGATAACTGGCTTAACTACCCTTAACCGGGAATAATTTCCTTCTAGGTTTTCCCACCATTCTCTTATTCAAATATTACAAGAATTGCCACTACTTACAACTTTCCTAAGATCAAATCACAACAAATGACCCCTGACCCCCGGAGTGTGGGCTCCGATAATATTTACTAGGAGAAAATTCAAAGTGAAATTCCTCCTTTTTAATTTTCCAAAAAATCATGTTTCAGAGAATTATTCGATTGCAAAATTGAACCCCAGAGACCCCTATTTATAATAGGCTAATGAGTAGAAAATGATTTCAAAATCGATATGGGACTCTCATAAAAAAAAAAAAATTGAAATCTTGTTGCATTAAACAAAACGACGCCGTATCATTCTAAATAAAGGGCACCCAGTTAAAGTGTTACGTGTATACGTGGCACCATTTGATTACTTATAGTATCGGACACGGATTACTGACCTTGGGCACAGCTGCAACACGTGTCGCACTCGTAATGAAGGGGCCGCTTTGATGAGAATTTTTCCCCCTTGGCCCCAGCAGGTTCACTGCAAGTGCCGGGTTGACATCTTGAGCTGGGCCGTGCGTGTGGCTCAGTTTATTCAATTTCCTCTTTCTTTTATGATTTACAAATCAATTAAAATTTTCACATGTATAAATTCATGTCATGAATTATAATTGGTAAAATAAATTTATTTATCTTATGAATAAATAATTCATCTAATGAATTATGTTTAGCAAAAATAACTTTATTCATCACATGAATAAATAATTCATCTCATGAATTCATTTCAAGCATTTTCAACTGGTGTACTTCTGGAGGCTTGTAGAGGGACCTCAGGAAGAACGTAATTCTGGCTCCAAATGGGCCAAATCTAATTATCAACATTTGATAACATTGATTATCATTTAGTAATATTTAATTGCACTTGCTAAATATTACTTCAATCTAGAATTTTTTATGTTTATTCAATAATGCCCAAATGACTTTCATTGTGACAATCAACCCCTTTGTTGGATATCTGTGAAGAAAAAAAAGCTTTAACTGCCATCGCTAATTTTCTCACATCATTTAGTGCAGTTCCCGACTTGCCCTTCGTGAACAATTCAATAATTCATGGAATACTTTATCTTGTTAGAGATTATAGATTCCACGTAGAACAACTGTTCCTGCTGCACTTCATGCCGTTACCCAACGCACATAAGATTTAAGCCAACGCGATTTGACGAATCCTTTTGGCATATTAAAGCAATGAACAATCCATGTGTGAGTTCAGGCTATTTCCTGGATTTAGAGTTATCCTCTGACACAATTTATTATTTCTGATACCAGTAAATAAATAACTAATTCAGGTGCTCATGCTTAGTGTTCTAATCATATAGACAACACTAATATAATACTTTTGGATCCCTACCCACATGACCAAGATAAGTCATCTAAAGTATCATGTTATAGTCTTATCAGACAAATTGTCCAAACTCATAACCTACTACGAACATATTGTTCGACAACATATCACTAATTTGATTAAGTCTACCTGTGGCTCAATGTCATTGACCACTTAAATCAAACCTGACATGTCATCTTGGACAACGTCCATCTCATGGAACGTTTTAGAAAAACAATCACATGGATTTTTGACTCCTAAAACATATTCAGACAATAAAAAATAAAACATCATTTATTTAATATTTAAAACCAACTAATTGGGTTTTCTGGGATACTGATTCCAACAAGACATTACTTCTTAGAACTATGGATTACCCAGGGAAGTGAGAGTTTGGCATCTTTGTTGGTCTCTTTTGAATGAGTTAAGTCGTTGTAGGCAAATCTTGTTTCATTGAAATGACGTCTACTTATATATATGTGTTTTGTGATAGAATCAAGACATCTATAAACCTAATAGCATGTAGCATAACCTATAAAAATGCATGGAATGGATCTAGGGGCGAGTATTTTGGGGGGGCGCGCAGGTGTGAGGTTAGGAAGACATGCAACACCCATATACATGAAAACAGTTGTAGTCTGGTGGTTTTTGAAAAGTTCTTTAAACAGTAAGAAATTTTGTAAAAGAGGGGTGGGGAGCCTATTAATTGTAAAACACAAAGTACAAAAATCATCATCCCAAAATTCATAGGATGTGCTTAAAAAAAAAGCTCATAGGATAGTTTAGAATGTGGTACATCCATGCCATTTCAGATAGATGTTGATGCTTACGTTTTGTCACCCCATTTTGTTGTAGGGTATCAGGACATGATAGGTGGAAGTGAATTCCATGCTCCCAACATAGGGCGTTCATGCTTCAGTGATCAAATTCACCCCCTCCATTAGTTTTGAAAATCTTTATTTTTGTGTTAAACTGATTTTCAACCAAGATTTTGAAAGCGGTGAAAATTTCATAAACCTCGAATTTACGTTGCGGCGGATATAACCATGTGGATCTAGAATAATCATCAATAAATAGGACATAGTATTTAAATAACGAATTTGATAAAATAGGCGATTTCCATATATCGGATTGAATTATTTAAAGTGGAGAACTAGTGTTGTGCATTACACCATCAAAAGGAAGACAACAAGATTTCCTTAAACAATTAAAAAATTGAAAAATATGTTTCGTACATAAAGTATTCAAAATTGTACTTTTAACATGGCCTAGTCTTTGGTGGCACAACTCTTCCATATCAATGCTAGCAACAAGGACGGTGGCATGGGGCGAAATATTATAGAGTGGACCATTACTTGGCACTTGTAGAAATAGCTTCTCCATAGTTTTGTCTTTGACACAAAAAAATAAGTCAAACTTAACACTACAATTGTTATCCTAACATAGTTTTTTTAATAGACAAAAGTTGTGGGTGAGTCATGGAACCAACGTGGCATTAGGTAGGTGAAGGGGGTGGGAAAGTGTGTGTACAGAGGTGCAACCCATGTGAGTTACAAGCAGTAGGACACTATTTCCAACAATCATACCTTTATGACCCTTATAAGGAAGAAGGTTATGAAGTATACTTGGATTCGGCTTCATGTGATTGGAGGCACATGAGTTTGGATTCCAATTGTAGTCATGTGGTTCCCCTATGGTCATGGCAGTAAATAACTGTGATGGATAAGGGAAGGAGTTACTATCAAAGCAGTGTGGGAAGGCGAGAGCGGCATGTCTCTTTTGGGAGCATATTTAGTAGTTTTGGGGTCCAGGTCCGAGCACACCGACATTAGGATTGAATAGGGGAGCTTCTGTGGGTCGTACCGAGTATCCGTAGGGTGGGGAGTCCCACCAATGTTATATCTTGGGGCCCGACATGTGGTTGGTTGTTATGATCTAAGTTGGTCTTAGATCATAACCTAGGAGAGGGAATATGGGATGAGAAAGAATAGAGAGAATTAAGATGAGAAGAGAAGATATTTTTCTATTACTTGAATGAATCTTACAATGATGGATCAAGACTAGTTATAGCAACCCAAAAATATCTAAGCAACAATCAAAGGAATATCTAACTCACATGAGCTAGCTATAATCGACATTCCCTCTAAAACATACAAGTCCTATTACACACTATTACTTAGCTAATATAACTAAAGAATTGAGCTAATACTAATGAAGAAACTACTTAACCAAGGAATACAATCCACAACAATACTCCCCTCTTTGAAAAAATTCTTGTCTCAAGAATGAAAAATTGAAAATACACTCTCTAAGAACTTCAATTCCTTCCAAGGTGCATCTGTTTGGCAAAGAATAAACCAATGAACCAATGCTTGTTGAATATTTTTGCCACTTTGCAGGACAATTCATGAATCCAAGATAGCCAAGGATCCTGGAGGATGCAACCACTTGAGGAAACTACTGGGGATCCTTCTAAACCATTTGAACCATGTGTATCAGCAACAACATACTCCTTTTTAACTGCCAGTCAAGACCTTATTCTCTTGATTGAGCTAAATGCAAATGGTCCCTTGACTGTTGTACTAACTATTTCCCTTGCTGTTGTATACACTCCCTCACCTTCTTTTCCTTATCCTTCCAATGGGAATGCTTCTCAACTCTTTGATGAATGCTTCAGTGCCTGACTTCCCTCCCCAAGCCGAAGAATGGAAGGCTATGATAATATGCTTCCTGAATTCAAATGTAAACACAATGTAAACTTTGCCCTTCTCTTGCGTAATGTCATTAATCAAGATAACCACAGATGTGGGAGGCTCCACCGAAGACTTTCCTATGCTCAAAACTAAATTTCCCTCCTCTTGCCTTCCAAATAGTACATCATCTATTGCATTTCCCTTCCTTTGTTGTATTCCAAGTAACAATCCAATCCTAGCATCTTCCTTAGCCCTATGTTTTGCACAACTATATTCATTAGTTGTTCCGAAAGATAATTTAGACTTGGATGATCTGATTCAATTATGAAATGGTGATCTTCAATATACTGCCCCCAATTCTGAACAACTGTAAGAATGGCCAATTGCTCTCGCTCCTTAATTGACAAGCTTAAAGATTTTAGAGTAATGGATTGGTCGGGAAAGCTATTAGTCTTTCCTTTTGAGATAGATCTACCCCCATTCCCATCCTGCAAAAATTAGGCATTCTCACGATCGGTGCTAAAAAATTTGCTGCTTTCACGTTTTTAGAAATCTTTTGAACTGAACTGTTTACACTAAGGCGTCCTTCTCAGCTTCCGAAGGTGCTACACTAAGAGAAAACATCTAACGATTCCCTTGAAAAGCTCTTTTCTTGATTACACTTTCCCACTTCTTACCACTCATCCCATGCAACTGACCTTGTTCAACTATGCCTCACAGCTTAATTAATGTGCCATTCCTCTGATAATTGAGCAAAATCAAAATCCAATGGACTGATTGTCTTCACTAATCAACACCAAGAACCATACCGTAGCCTCTAAGTTTTCAGCACCCTAAAGTTGTATACAAACTGATGGCCCTGCATTTCCCATCTAAATTGCTTACATTTAGTATGCGTTAGCATTGAATTGCCATCAACCACTATAACAGCAAGTGGGCTTGTCTTGATCAACTCATGACCCACTAATTTAACAATCTTTGGATCCAAGAGGCTATGTGCGCTACCACTATCAATTAATATCAACAATGGTTTGTGACTTTCCTCTTTTTAATTCTTTTTATGTTGTGAGACCCATTTCCAGTCATGGCCTTCACTGAAATCTCTATCTCATCATCATCTAGACCTTTCTAAACCTCCTCTACCAAAACATTGGAGTCTGGCACTTCACCAAGCTCCTTTTGAGCTTTAGCACTAGTAATAGCCATCAACAACTTGAAATTACACTTATGTCCGAAGAAATATTTCTGATTGCACTTGAAACATAACTGTTGGGCCTTCTTTTCTTCCACACTCAAGGGTTTGGGGGCCCCTGGTGTTGATTGTTGCAAGGGAAGACTTGGATACATACTCATTTTCCCTTTCTATCCTCCTTCTGGCGAGACTAATATCAGGGACTCAAACAATCTTGCCTTTGCGTATGCCTTACACAGAGTCTATGGATTTAATGCTTTCCCTAGATTTTCTATCTTGGGCTTAAGACCACAAATGAAGCTAGAGACATAATAAGCTTCACTTGCACTCGGATTAACAACCATCATTCTTGCTTTCAAATGCTCAAAACGAATCATGCATTCCTTAACAGAACCAGTTTGAGCCACCTTATTGAAATTGTCAACCACATCACCCGGATCTTCATCCCCATACCTCTCACACAACTCATTTACAAACTCATGCCAAGTAAAGGAAGGATGGCTAAGGATCAAATTACCACAATTCTTGATCTCCATGTAAGTAAATGGCCGCTAGTTCCACCTTTTGTGAATCAAGAATACCATAGAAACGAAAATACCTCTCACATCTCCTAATCCAAGATCGAGGTTGCACTCCACCAAAGGTCTCGATCTCCACTTTAGGTTGGCGAAACCTTGTATTCTTGATCATAACCATTCCTTCCTCACCTTCTCCATTTAGTTTGGGAAATAAGGGATCGGGTGGCCTCCAATGAAGGTTCCCTGTTGGAAGAATTCTAGCTCCGTGAGGCTTAGATTCCCTATTGATTTGTTCTTGCATTCCCGCTAGCTGCTGCTAAACGTGCTTTTGTGATTGATGTATACTGCCCACCGCAAGTATCAAATCTTGTAGTTGTTGCCGCAAATGAGCCATTTGCTCAGCTTTATTTGAAATAACAGCTGCATCTCCAGCCATAGAGGCTTGTTTCTTCCCCTTGGCTAGCTTAATCGTTGCTAATTTTACAAGCTCTGATACTAATTGTTATGATCTAAGTTGGTTTTATATCATAAACTAAGAGAGAGAATATGGGATGAGAAAGAATAGAGAGAATTGAGATAGGAAGAGAAGATATTTTTCTATTACTTGAATGAATTTTACAAGGATGGATCAAGACCACTTGTACAATCCATTACAATAGGCAGCAAAAGCAACTCAAAAATATCTAAGCAACAACCAAAGGAATATCTAACTCACATCAACTAACTATAACTGGCATACTATAACCGACATTCCCTCCAAAACATACAAATCCTAATACACACTATTACTTGGCTAATACAACTAAAGAATTGAGCTAGTACTAATGAAGAAACTACTTAACCAAGGAATACAATTCACAACAATGGTATGGTTGGTTCCCTTGGCGACCACCTCATCCTCCATGGCCACCACCCTTTCCTTTTCCACTTCCATTGCCTCGGTCATTGTTGGATTCATGTTATGATTTAAGATCAATCTTGAATCATAACCTAGGGATAAAAGAGTATGAGATGAGAAGGGAAGTGAAAGAGATGAGAATTAGAGAGAAATTAGTGTTGAAAGAGGAAAGAGATCAATTTCAATGCAATGAATCCCAATTATAAAAGAAATCACTCTTTATACACATTAGGAACCAATCGGAGCAACTAGAGCAAAATATCAAGAAATTCAATGTATCTAGACACAAGCTTTAACTGACTTATTAACTAACAATCCAAATATGCCACCAAACTAACAATTAAACCTCTACGGCTAACAAATCAGCAAAGCGCAGAGTTCTAATGATCTTAATACTCAAACGCAACTAGAATCATAGCAACGCTTCCCTCTTAAAAGCATTATTGTCTCAAGAATGGAAAGAAGGAAATTGACTTTGAAGGAACTTCAGCTCTTCCCAAGTAGAATCTTTTTCAGCCAAATTACTCCACTGCACTAGAACCTCTTCAAACTGCCTTCCTGAATGCTGAATCACCCCGAGAGCCCAATATTGCACTAGGCACTTGCAAAAGAGCTCCACTTGAAATAGCTTCTAGGGGTTTAGAAGAACAAGACTTCCCTTTCTGCACATGTTTCTTCAAAAGGGAAACATGAAACACCGAATGAACATATGAATCAGGAGGTAACTCCAACTTATGAGCAAAGTTTCCTAGCTTCTGAAGCACTATGTAAGGGCCAAAATATCATACACCGAGTTTTACATTCTTGCACATTGCCAACGTGGATTGTTTATAAGGTTGTAGCTTTGAATAACCCAAATCTCCAACTTCAAAAGCTTTGTCTGAAAGCTTCCTTTCAGCATAGTATTTCATTCTTGCCTGAGCCATACGTAGATTATCCTTAAGAAGTTGTACTAGCTGTCTTCTCTGAAGCAGAGATTAGATACTTGAGGCACTGAAGTAGTGATCTTTTGTAATACCAAAGAAGAAGAAGGATCATATCCATAAAGTGCCTTGAAGGGAGTGGTGCCTAGAGATGAATGGGCACGTATTTTGTACCAGAATTCTGCCAAGGACAACCACCTACACCATTCCTTAGGATGGAAGAAGGTCATGCTTCTAAGTTATTGCTCAATGCACTGATTAACCCTCTCTGTTTGTCCATCTGTCCGGGGATGATAAGATAAACTTAAAGCCAAGGTAGTGCCCAAGAGAAGGAACAATTCACGGCAAAAGTGGCTGGTAAATAGTCTATCACGATTAGAAATAATGGAATGTGGTAAACCATGAAGCCTGTAAAGGCTATCCCAGAAACCTTGGTAAGCTTTTTAGCTGAGATTGGATGTGCCATAGTAACAAAGTGGCTAAATTTGGTGAAATGATGCACAACCACCCAGATGAATTCCTTCCCCTTAGATTTAGGCAAGCCTTCAATAAAAACCATGCTTATATGCTGCCATGCACAATTAGGAATTAGAAGGGGCTGGAGCAACCTTTGATACTGCTTGCCATCTGATTTTTACTATTGACATACTTCACATGATTGAACAAATTGCATTACATCTCTTCTCATACCAGTCCAGCTGAAATAACTCTTTGATAAGTCCCTTCTATTCCAGAATGCTCTACGTAGGCAGAGTCATGAGAAGCCTCAATAAATTGTCTCCTCAAGTCTGTTGCTGAACCTATATACAACTTCCCAATCACTCTAATGATTCCCTTTATTACAGAAATATCAACATCTGTTGTAGCAGAGGAGGCCTTTTTGATCCTAAAGGCTGTCACACATTCTTGACAAAGCTATCTTCTTCATATGATTTATATACTTCTTCCATCCAAGTTGGAAATACAACTGACACAGCCCCACAAAACCTAGATTCAGTCTCTTCCAGCCTACGAGATAGTGCATCTGCAGCTAGATTCTCCTTTCCCTTCAAGTATTCAGTAGAATAGTCTAGTCCAAGCATCTTCATGGAGCCTTTGTGTTGAACTCTTGATGCGATCTTCTGCTCCAACAAGTATTTGACACTTTGGTGATCCATTTTGATGATAAAATGGTGACCTTCTAGATAATGTTGTTACGAATTAATAAATTTCACTTGTAATACATTTTAATTTCTTAGTATTACTTTTAATTAGAGTCTTTATGATGTAATAACAACTCAAGAGTACCGGAAAAAATTGAATTAGGTGCCAAAAGAATGCAGTTTCCCCACGGTTAGCATGTGCAGGTCTGTGCTGCACTTAGGCGGGAAAAGCAGTTAAGTTTCTGGTGTTTGGGCGGAAATTGCAGCTAAAAGTTAGGCCTAAATGCAATGTACCCATTTGTGTATAAATTGGGAGCTTAAGGTGTAATTTCATCATCCAAAAAATTAATACAATCTTATTCCTAAGGGAAAAGTCTGATTTCTCATCCCCTTCTCTATTTTTCTCATCTATTTCACTTTTCCTCTCATCTTTAACTCTCTTCTACAAGGTTAGACTTCCAAATTGATTTTGGGAGCTAACAATTGGTATCAGAGCTTGGCAATAAAAATTCAAAACAAAAAAAAAATATATGATGGAAGGTGTGCGAACCAGATCAGGAGCTGGTGGTACAATCGTTGCTGCTGTTGTGACAGAATCTGGTGTGAATACACCTTCTGATCACCACAAGGAATTGAGTGACAAGTTCGAACAATTGAACGCTAGGTTTGATCGGCAGGATATTAAGTTTGAACAACAAAATGATAACATCCAACAAATACTGAAATTGTTGATGCATAAGGATGCACGGTTACAACAAATTGAAGAGAAAATTGAGAAATTGCAAGATCAGGTGAATAAGCGAAAAGAATCAAGTGTTGATGCCATTTTGAGGCCGGCTAGTCAGATCTTCCTTCAATCGAGATCGGATCAGCAGCCGACCGGAGTAGAACATACCAATGCAACAGTTTTGGAGCGAGGAAAATCACATGAAGTTCAGATGGATGTTGGGCCATCAACCAACATCAGATCATCAGAATTCCAACCTATGCAACATGATCTTGAGGTGGAAAGTCCAGTTCGAGTCTCAAACCGTGAGGCTAACCGATCAGCAGCAACTCAAAATCAGCCAGACAGTCAGTCTCGACAGTCTGTTCTTCATCCAAATGCGGCAACCGATGAGGTGGAACATGTTGTTAGACCACCGAAGCGATCTTTTCAACAAAAATCAGAATCTAATGACAATACTCTCGGTAGTAGAAGTGGCTCTTACAGGCAGCCAAGGGTGAAAATCGACCCTTTCGATGGAAAGCAACCGGAGTCGTGGTTAAGGAGATGTGATCGGTTCTTCTTATAATACAACATACCGGAGGAGGAGAAACTCCAACTCGCAGCAGTACATTTACATGGAGATCACGAGGTTTGGTATTATAGCTTGTTGAAATCCAAACCAAATCTTTCTTGGGGCCAGTTCATAGAAGAGATGTGTGAGTGATATGGAGAAGGAGAATCAACCGATGTTGTGGATAGCCTTAATAAGTTGGTCCAAACATCAACTGTGAGAGAGTATATGCTCAGATTTGAGAATTTGAGAGCCAATTTGATGTCCGTCCTGATCATTGCTCCCAAAGATGCCGAATCCTATTATGTTTCTTGCTTTGTGAGTGGACTTAAGCCTAGGATCAAGAATATGCTGAAAGCCATTGGTCCTAAGACTTTGTCAAGTGCCTACAACAAGGCAAAGTTGATAGAGGCTACTCAAGTTCAACAAATGACAAAAATAAGCAGCACAACAATGAAATCAGAGTGGCGCAGCAGAGGAGTTCGGGCAATGGTTTTAAGTATGCTGTTGACACTAGTGCAGCAAGGCTGTGTTTTCGTTGCAACCAACCCTACCAGCCCGGACATAGGTGCAAATCTCAAGCACTTATGTATGCAAAGGGAGTCCGAGTCCCTGTCGAAACTGACGGCACAGATTCAGACGCAGAAGAGGATGGAACCGAACGCATTTTACAATAAAACTCAAGCGATGATGAGGTCGAGATATCCATGAAAGCTCTAACCGGAAGTGGAGCTCATAACACAATCAAAATCAAGGGACGGGCTGGAAAATACGCCATTATTATCCTCATTGATGGTCGAAGCACTCACAGTTTCGTCGACCTGAAGTTGATTAAGAAGGTCAAGCACGAAATGATAAAAACTCATCCCTTGGAGGTAATAGTGGCTGATGGTAATTCTCTAACCACTAAAATTAAGTGCATAGCATTCCCATGGTCTATGCAAAACCATCAATTCACTTTCAACTTCAGAGTTCTTCCCTTGGGAGGTTGTCATATGGTGCTCGGGGTAGATTGGATGAGAACCTTCAACCCGGTTGTGTTTGATTTTGACAAAATGACCGTGGCATTTGAGGTCCAAGGTGTCAAAGTATCCTTGTAAGGCATGTCCGAGGAAGCTCAACTCAAGTTGATGGATGGGAAACGTGTACAAGGTAGAGTCAAGAAGAAGGCAATGCAATGGATGGGACACTTGTTCATGATTAGGCCGGTAGGACAGGGGCCACTAGAGGCAATTGAAGGAGAAGAGGTTCCAGGTAGTAAACGCGAGCTGGATGTACTTGAAGTTGAACGAGATGATTCTTTACGAGAACCAGCGTCTCTTGACGGCATTAAGGTACAATATGACACACATCCAAAATGGGAAGATGATTTTCATGTCATGAAAGTGTTAAAGAATGCAAAAAGCAAAATGAAGAAGAATCACCTCAACAACACATTAAAAGATTATTGGAACACAAAGGAGATCACAAAAAAGAAGTTGAAGCTTAAGGATGGGTGGCAACCTAAGAGGTCTGATACTCAACAAGAATTGATTCAAGATGCTGCTCTCACTGAGGTATATGCTGAAAAATCAGATCCGAATATACAGGTGGGTGTACATGGGTTGATTGCAACAGAACCTGAAATTCCAACTACAAATACTGAGATCATTGCTGAAATATCACATCCCCACATCTGCTAAGTGTCATTCATTGGCAAGGTTACAGGCAGAATCAAAGTGATTTCACCACTGGGCAATATCTTCATGTTGGAAAATCAGTTGTTCCTGCTGCTTTAACATCAGATAGTAATCAGAATATGCCAGAGTCCACTTTTTGGCGAGCTGGAGCATTAACTCAGGACCAAAACAACATTAACTTGGTGACTTTGCTAGGATCCTTGTGTGAAGTAAGCAGTTACGCAGGTATAGTGGCAAAAATGCACTATTGGCATGCCGATCGGCAAGTTCGGAGTGGTTTATTCCTTTATGAGAGGGACAAGGTGACGTATTCAAATGCAAGATCATGTGTTAGGTCACCCCCTGACCCGAGAGAAGATTTTTAAGCTAATATGCAATCAAAACAAGTCGATTTTATGCAGGAGAAGCTGAATCAAGTTGCCACGGGTTGCTTCCAAGCCCAGCTGAGTCCAGAAAACATTTCGGGTGGAAAGCTTAAGCTTGGGTTTGTTATTACGGTTAAGACCTTCCAACTCTATGGCATCCGGCACCTTAGGAGCTTACATAAGGATTTAGAGGACCTTCATAACACATTGCAATTGGGAGGACGTTGCTACTGGGTCTTTGGCCATCCAAGTCATGAGCAGAACTGCTGGAGCACATAGAATCCTGCTGCTGCAACCGGATTCAGTCAGATCAAAGAAGATGCTGCAGCTCAACAACAAGAAGATTCACGAAGTACTAGCCACTTGGAGCAACTTAAGCGAGAACTTCACCACTTGGGAAGACTACAATTTCTTGAAGAGTCAATTTCCGAGTTTCACTTCTTGAGGACAAGAAGATTCTCAAGGGGTAGGGAATGTTACGAATTAATGAATTTCACTTGTAATACATTTTAATTTCTTAGTATTACTTTTTAATTAGAGTCTTTATGATGTAATAACAACTTAGGAGTACCGAAAAAAATTGAATTAGGCGCCAAAAGAATGCAGTTTCCCCACGGTTAGCATGTGCAGGTCTGTGCTGCACTTAGGCGGGAAAAGCAGTAAAGTTTCTGGTGTTTGGGCGGGAATTGCAGCTGAAAGTTAGGCCTAAATGCAATGTACCCATTTATGTATAAATTGGGAGCTTAAGGTGTAACTTCATCATCCAAAAAATTAATACAATCTTATTCCTAAGGGAAAATTCTGATTTCTCATCCCCTTCTCTATTTTTCTCATCTATTTCACTTGTCCTTTCATCTTTAACTCTCTTCTACAAGGTTAGACTTCCAAATTGATTTTAGGAGCTAACAAATGTCTTCATTTCTTAACTGCCAAGAGGATAGCTAGATAGTCTTTCTCATATATAGACAACTCCAAATGCTTTAGATTGAGGGCCTGGCTGAGATAGGCCATTGGTCTTCCATTCTGAGCTAAAACTGCTCCAATTCCTTTGCCATAAGCAACATTCTCCAGAATAAAGTTCTCATTGTAGTCTAGCATAGCCAACACTGGTGCTGAACACATTGCTACCTTCAAAGCTTCAAAGGAATCTTGAGCTGCTTCTGACCACCGAAAAGCATCCTTCTTCAAGAGGTCAGTTAATGGTTTGGAAATTACTCCATAACTAGCTACAAATTTCCTATAATATCCAGTCAAGCCTAAGAATCCCTTCAAATGCTTCAAGGTAAGAGGTGTTGGCCAATTCTTCATAGCTTGAACTTTTGAAGGATCTGTGGATACTCCTTCATAAGAGATGATATGGCCAAGATACTCCCCTTAATACCTAGCAAAAGAGCACTTGAAAAGCTTAGCATAAAGCTTATGACTGCGCATAATATTGAACGCCTGCCTCAGATGAGCCATTTGATCCTTAAAAGTTTCACTGTAAATTAGAATGTCATCGAAGAAAACTAGTACAAATTTTCTCAAAAATGCCTTAAACACTTCATTCACCAAGGCCTGAAATGTGGCTGGAGCGTTTGTCAATACAAATGGCATCAACACAAATTCGTAGTGTCCATGATGAGTTCTAAAGGCAGTCTTGTATATGTCCTGCTCCAAGACTCTGATCTGGTAATATCCTTGTTGCAAATCTAACTTAGAGAAGAAATGTGAACCATGAAGTTCATCTAGAATATCATCAATAATTGGAATGGTAAACTTATCCTTTATTGTAAGTGAATTGAGCTGGCTGTAATCAATGCACATTCTAGCAGTTCCATCCGTCTTCTTGACTAATACAACTGGTGAGGAAAAAGGGCCGTGGCTATGTCGAATAAAACTGGTTTTCAGCAGCTCCTCAACTTGCTTCTCTATCTCAGTCTTTTGCGAGTGAGGATATTTATATGGTCTCAAATTCACTAGATCTGAATTGGACTTTAAAGGTATTGCATGATCTAAAGTCTTTCTGGGAGGTACGGATACTGGTTGCTCAAATAATTCCTTGTATTCATCAATCAATTTGCCAATTTTAGGATGTGAATGCACATGAGCCTCAGAATGTGTTATAAATAAAACTTGCCCAATCCACTTATAAGTTCCCTTCTTGGTCATTCCCTCCAGCCTCTTTCCTTTCATCAATTACAACTGAGCCTGCTCCACAATTCCTTGCAACCTGACAGTAGTCCCTTGCATCCTAAGAGAGACTGACAGCTGAGAAAAATCAAAGATCAGTGGACTATAGGTCTTCGTCATATCAACCTCGAGAACCATGTCACAGCCTCCCAATTGCAGAATCCTGAAGTCATACACAAACTGATGATTTTGCATTTGCCAACTGAATCCTTGGCATTTGGTCTGAGTGAGTATAGAATTCCCATCAGCCATGGTCACAGCTAGAGGACATGTCTTAATCACTTCATGCCGCACTTTCCTCACAACCTTAGGATCAACAAAGCTGTGAGTACTCCCACTGCCTATCAAAATTAGAATAGGTTTTCATCCTGCCTCCCCTTGATTCTTATAGTATTGTGAAATCCATTCCCAGTTAAAAGCCTTAACAGAGATCTCCATTTCATCATCCACAAGTTCATCCTACAATTCTTCTTCTTGTTCAATCAGTCCAACTTCCATCTCTAACTCTTTAATATCCTCCTCTGCCTCTACTCCAAATTGCTGACATAAGGAGCTTGGGATTACACTTATGTCCAAAGAAGTATCGCTGATTACATTTAAAACACAATCTTTAGGCCTTCTTTTCCTCCACACTCAAAGTCTTAGACCTTGCTGGTGCATTCTGCTGTTGATAAGAGGCTTGGTTACTTCTGCTTCTCTGACCATCAGATGCTGCCAAAACAGTGGACTCATACAACTTGGCTTTTGCATAGGCTTTAGACAATGTTCCAGGACTCAAAGCTTTGACAAGATTCTTAATTTTTCGCTTAAGGCCACTGATAAAACTTGAAACATAGTAAGCTTCAATCGCAATAGGATTCACAAAAATCATCCTTGCTCTCAAGTTCTCAAGCCTTGTCATATATTCTCCTACTGATGCAGTTTGCACCACCTTGTTGAAGTTATCCACAATATCACTTGGATCTTCATCATCATATCTCTCATACAGTTCCTCCACAAATTCAGGCTAAGACAATGAAGGACTACTACGAATAAGGCTATAGAACCATACCTCTTGATCTCCATGAAGGTAAACAACTGTTAATTCCACCTTTCTTTGCCTCATCTATATGGTAGAAATGGAAGTATCTCTCACATCTTCTTATCCAAGATTGAGGTTTCTTGCCATCAAACTGTTCAATTTCAACTTGAGGCTGTTTGAATCCATTACCTCTACCACCAACTGTTCCATTTTCACTAACTTCTTATGCCCGAGGTTGGATCAAATCTGGAGGACGATCTAATTAACCAGCAGTTGCTCCTGATGCCTGAGGTTGCATAACATCTGGAGGGCGATTGTGCTGATTAGCAACTGACAATAATCTAGTTCCCACAGGCAAATGTTATGATTCAAGCAAAATTGAATCATAAACTAGGGTTTTAAGATTTCAAGTTGGAATAGCGTCAATTTAGATGAGGAAATAGAAGAAGATGATGAGATTAAGAGAGAATTAGATGAGACAAGAAGAGATTAAAGATGAGAAGTAGAGAAGAAGTAAGAGATAGAAAGAATCTAGAGAGAATTTAGAGAGAAAGAGAATCATTCATTCAACATATCCCAAACATACAAGATTAGCTCCTACTTATACCATTCCCTAAGTATCTAAGAATACATTGTATTTAGGCATCCAACCTAACAGACTCAATAGCCAGCAGCCACCAAACTTAACCTCATACAACTAACATTTGACTTAAACCAACCTACTAACTGACTATAAGCAAGACTAAGGCATTACAAGGACCAATATTGAAATGAGCTACTTGATTATTACTTGGTTACTACTAAAGACTTATTACTACTTATCTCCTCGTATTACAATCATGACAATACTCCCCTTTTTAGAGATTCTTGTCCTCAAGAATCGTATTGGAGAGGATTGACGTGAAGAACTCTTATTGGTGCTAAAAACTGCAGAAGTTACAGCCAGAACCAAGCTATTTTGGTGCAGACTTCCTTTTATTGGTGTAGTTGGTGAGCATTTTATCCTTGACACCAATTTCGTGAACCATTGCAGCAAGACTCTAAGGCTAAAGATAGTTTCACACTATGCTCTGCATTGTCCACACCCCGTAGCTTCAAATTCGTTGGTCACTGCCATTCTCGGATCATAATTCTCTAAGCCATCTTCGTGATCCCCTTCAATTTCAGCTCCCAAGATTGCCGTTAAGTGTTTAGGATTACACTTATGACCGAAGAAGTATTTTCGATTACACTTGAAGCATATATTTTATGCCTTCTTCTCTTCCATACTCAATGTCCTCGACCCATCAGGCGCAGCTTGTGGCAAGGGGGTTGTCGACCGACTTCTTTTACCTTATTCAGGCATAGCTTAAATGGTAGACTCAAACATTCGCGCCTTCGCATAAGCTTTGGACAGTGTAGGAGTTTGAGTGCCTTGGCTAGATTCTTGATCTTGGGCTTGAGCCCACTGATGAAGCTAGAAACATAGAAGGCCTCCCTTGCTTCCGGAGTTATGGACATCATTCTTGCTTTTAAAACTTTAGCCATGCTAGAGTTGGATTACCTAGGACTAGGCTATGAAACCAAACTTTTTGGTCCCCTTGCAAATAAACTGCAGGCAATTCAACTTTTTCCTCCTCTAAAATAGACCTAAAGTATCGCTCGCATCTTCTTATCCATGATTGTGGATACGTGCCATCAAAAGTGTCCAGATCAACCTTACGCTATCTAAACCCCGCCCTTCTTGCCACAACCGTTGGAACACCTTGCACTTCTACTGCCCGTGGTAATAGAGGATCCAAAGGCCTTGCTTGACAAGGTACGATAGGTGCATTTCCAGTTCCAACATTCACCACTTAAACCAGAACTTTTTATTTTTGAGGCACTTCAGGTAGGATTCCTACACAAAGGTGAATGTCTTGTCTATGTAGTTGTTTGCGCATTTCATTTAAACAATGTTAAAGCACTTGCTCACTTTGTTCCTACTGTGCTTGAAGCCTTTGCTCAAGTTGTTGTTGCCGTGTGGAATTTTCTTGCTCAAGTTGATCTTGTCCTGCTTGAAGTATTTGTTCAAATGCTAACAATAAGTCTTGCGTTTGCTGATGTAGTTATTGCTCTGACTTTTGGTGCAGCCTTGTCATGTGCTTAAGCAGATCAACTGTAGATCCTTCTGCATTAGTAACAACATTGGGTGTGTTTCCACCAACCACCTCTGCATAAGATGCTGCTTGGGATTGAGTAGCGACACATTCAACCATATCTGGTGTTTGTTTCGTCAATTCACAGGTCAAATTGATGCAAGTGATCAACAATTTTCAGCTATGCTGAATACAAGTTTACCAAGATCAGTGTTGCTTTGTCACAATGCACTCGAGTTGTTCCACTGCGGGAAATCTTTAGGACTTCAGCTCAATTCAGTTCAATCCTCTTACAACATCTCAAAAATGTAGCTCGAACAAAAAACAGACAACTCATTCTGAACAGCTAACAACTTAGCTCAATTCCTTGATCAACCTTAATTGGATCCCGTAGATTTGAAGTCCAAAGCAGCACAATCTAAACAATGTAGCACACTCGATCAACTCTTGAGGATCAAATTCAAATTCAAATTCTCCTGTGCTGGAGTAAGCAATCATAGCAACAATGATTCAATCCTGCTCTCTGTCAATCCAGATCCGATCCAAAAATTTTCTATCCAGAACAAATCTAAATGATCAGGTCAAATACAATCTAATTTTTTCAAGTTAATGTTGATCAATTCGATCTGAAGTTGATCTTAGGCATAATATCCTTGATCAATTGCAACTTGATCATAAGCTTGATATCAACTAAAGCTTTGATCTAGTTAACACAATCAAATTGAATGTAATTAACTCAATCGGCAGCTAAACACAAGCCCTGATACTAATTGATATGATTCAAGCCAAACTTGAATCATAAATTAGGGTTTAAAGAGTTTTAAGTTGAAATAGAGTGAATTTAGATGAGGAAATAGAAGAATAAGATGAGATTAAGAGAGAATTAGAAGAGAATTGCATGAGACTAGAAGGGAATAAAGATGAGAAGTAGAGAAGAAGAAAGAGATAGAAATAATCTAGAGAGAATTTAAAGAGAAAGAGAACCATTCATTCAACATATCCCAAACATACAAGATTAGCTCCTACTTATACCATTCCCTTAGTATCTAAGAATACATTGTATTTGGACATCCAAACTAATTGACCTAACAGCCAGCAGCTGCCAAACTTGACCTCATACAACTAACATTTGACTTAAACCAACCTACTAACTGACTCTAAGATAGACTAAGGCATTACCAGGCCTAATATTGAAATGAGCTACTTGATTATTACTTGGTTACTACTAAAGACTTATTACTACTTATCTCCTCTTATTACTATCATAACATCAAATTCTGTTGTAATTTGCTACTATAATCCTTGGCTCTTCACTTCAATTTGCTGTTAATGTTGATACATTTTTTCATCAAGTTTTTGATCCTGAGATTGCTGCATTTTAACAAATAGCTCAAACATTTGCACCAGCAACAATAGTATATGTAGCATCTGTAGCAGCATTTACAGCTACATTTGCTCTAGTTGTAACTCCACCAGTCATTGGTACAATCTTCTTGCATCTGGCTAGCTCCAATTAACCAATTCACAATCAATCCACAGCAAACACAAGCTCTGATACCAATGTTATGATTTAAGATCAATCATGAATCATAACCTAGGGATAAAAGAGTATGAGATGAGAGGAGAAGTGAAAGAGAAGATAATTAGAGAGAAATTAAGGTTGAGAGAGGAAAGAGATCAATTTCTATTCAATGAATCCCAATTACAAGAGAAATCACTCTTTATACACATTAGGGACCAACCAGAGCAACTAGAGTAAAATATCAAGAAATTATATGCATCTAGACACAAGCTTTAACCGACGTATTAAATAACAATCAAAATATGGCGCCAAACTAACAATTAAACCTCTATGGCTAACAAACCAGCAAAATGCAGAGTTCTAATAATCTTTAATACTCAAATGGAGTTAGAGTCATAACAATTTGGCGTTTCCTATGATTTTGATATGGGTTGAGGCACCCAATGTATCAATTTATGGCAGCCCCTTCATTTAAGAAAGCCGTTTTTACGATTCAAAAGTGTAGTTGGGAGAGTTTTGACCTATAAAAGTGGAAAAACTGGAACATTCTTAAGGAAGACCGTATAAATCATAGTGACTGAGTTCTCTATTGAAAATGGGAGAGTCAATAGTTGCAAGTTCATCCGTAATGGATTTAAGTTCAGAAAGGTAACACCCATTTTTTTTCCATCTTTCCTATGATGGTTTAATTGGGATCGGAGATCAAACTCTTTGGCTAACGAGTGAACCTTAAAATGCTTGGCCAAGGAGTCTTGCATGGCTTTGGAGGTAGGGTGCCAAACAATGTCATTAATGAGTGGGCGAGAAAGAGTAGCGGTGATCCATGAACGTAGACTTTGGTCCGTACGCACCGATGTGGTTTGTTCGGGATTAGGGTAAGTCAATCCATTTGTAATTAAATAAGTGCGATGTTGGCATGTCCTTTTGTTTGTAGGTCTTGCTCTTTTATGTTTATAAAATACAGAAATGGCATAAAAGTCATAAAAGTGACATTGAAATTATATATAATTTTAATAAATTAATTTTCAAAATTAAGACAATCTAATAGTGTTATATATGTATAAAGTACGAGCAAGTAGCTCATAGCCTAGTGGTGTGGTTCCCGGTCGCCTATGTGAGGGCGCCGGGGTTCGAGCCCCCACTAGAGCACCCCCCTCCCCTGAATTTACCATGATAAAAAAAAATGTATGAAGTACTAGCGGCAACAGAACTTAAGAAATAACATATTGAAATGGAAAACGACATGAATACATTGCCAACATTAGTTTGTGCAAGTTTTGCTGTAAACGTTATGAAAAATAAATAAATAACAATTATAGTACGCAACATAAATCAACCCACAACAAGTAGATGAATACAACAATCACAAACCGCAGACAATATGGCTCCATCATTGTAATACAAAAATAGGGGCTGAGAAATTAATCAAGAAACTATTAAAAAATAACCAGGGGCAATTTAAATTTTATACAAGCAAATATACTATAATGATTGTAAAGGACATTAGGTTGTTGGATCTTGGGGGGAGTGTGCTTCAATTTTGATAAACTTGTAAAACCAACTCAATATCACATCAGAAAACTGGAGGTGAGAAGTCTTATTTATATACCCCTTTTTCATTGTACTCGGTAAAGTTTTGTGGGCCACAAGTGCGCACATGTGCCCTAGCGCGCTAGGCCTGCTGGCCGGCTAGTGTGGTGAGGGCTTTTTCTAATATGGACATTTATTTTTAAGACCATCGCACTTATTTAAGTTACTGTAAATGAACTCGAGGTGAGTTCTTGTCTTTGAGTATAGCTTGAGGCCTTTGGCTCGAGCTTGGGTTACCTTCCTTATATGACCTCGAGGGTGCCACCTCGAGGTACTATTGTTTACATTGGTCTCAAGGCTCTTGGCTACAGTCTTGAGCTTGAGTATGCGTTTTTGACTGTGTTAACTCCCACTCTTTCCATAACTATTATTACCTTAACTAAAACCAGATTTTTTGGCTCCCCCATATCCGCCATTTTTCTCAGTCTAGCCGGTTTCTTAGGCCACGATTATTTCCTTAACCTACAAGCTTTTCATCTATAAATATTGTGCCTTAGTGGGTCATTCAATACACAAAAGTTATAGAAATTCATAGTCTTCTTCTCTCCCTCACCTTCTCCAAAAATATTTTTTCTCTCCTCCATTACTGTGCAATTTGAGGAGTGCTCTAGTGCATTTCCCCGGAGTACACTATAGAGGTGGGCGATGTGTCAACCTTGGGGTTCGGAGTGCCATTCATCCCATTGTACCTCTGTGGGTGAATAAATGACCTATGGCAGTGGAGTTCTCCACGAAGCGGCAATTCTTCAGTTCACTCTTCCCTTTCTATCAATTACACTTTTTTCATCATTTATGTTACTAGTTTTGTAACAATCAAGATCCGGTAGTTGATCTCGAGCATACTTTATTGTATTAAGAGTTTTATTTTGACAACTCATTTACCATATTTCTCTAACAACAAAGTAGTTTATTATAATGAGTAATAACAATATGAGTCATGTGGGCTTTAGTATACCAGATATATCTAAAACTGAGCCTTTGGATGGGAAGAACTAAAAAATGTGGGTTAATAAAAGGGAGTTCTTCCTAGGCTAAATTGAGGTCCATTACACTTTGTTCAATGATAGAGCCCCACCTAGGTCCAATGAGGACTTCGAGAAAGATAACCGTACTAGTAAGGGGATGCTTCTCCACTCTATGATAGCACCTCTTGACCAAATATATAGCACTATGAATACTGCTAAAAAATATAGTTGTTTATAACATAATTGAGTAGCTTGCTGCTGTAGATAGGTGAGTAAGCTATACATATGTTTAAACAGGTAATTGTTATATAAAATCATGACAACAATAAACACTATATCTATCTTTGTTTACACGCCAAGCACCTACTCGCCCAGTGCAATAAATATAATGAGAAGGTAATTATTATATATAATTGGGTCACAATAAACTAGACTTAAACTCGAAAGCCGGGTTCGAAATACCAAAAAATCGATTACTTGGATCATGCCACATGTCACATTTCGGTGTCACATGACATAAGGGGAGGTTCCCAATTTACATCTCCCCCAACTTAATCTTGAATTATGCTCAAGGACAAAATAGGGCGAGGGGTACGGTGAAGGGGGTGGAGAAGAAAAGGAGTGTGACGGTATGGGGATGATAATGATGCAAGCATGATGATGATGATGTAAAGGAGTGATGGTAATGGTGATGGAGTATATGATGGCTGATAAGTCTAATTTATTATATAATTATTCTTGTCATTTAAGTTCATTTCATAATCGTTTTACATCAAATTTTTACCCTTTTTGCTGGCTTTTACTCTTTTTTGCTCTTATTGCAATTTCCTTGAAAAATCACTCATTTTATGCTAATTCTTGCTAGGTTTTATCACCAACATCAACAAATGAATGCAAGATACATCATACAAAAGCAAAAAAAATGGCATAAACACATCCATTCTACACGGCAATGCAAGGAAACAACACCACCATGTACGGTTGCAAATCTCAATTTTGGGTGGCTAATTGAAAAAATCAAGCGCAAGAACTTCTTGAAAACTTCATGAAAACATAAAAATTGATATAAAGGCTGAGGTAATGGAGAAATAAAATGAAGAATTCCACAAGTTGATTCAAAAGCTGGAAATGGGCGGCAAGCATAGCAAATGAGGAAGAACTTCTGTTAATTATTTATTTCATGACTTCTCATCCTAGAATACTATAAATAAGAGTGTTGGAGAAGTTTTTTAATCAATTCAACCAGCAAAAAAAATAAAATACAAAGTAGAGAAAGCTTAGGAAAACTGTGAGAGAGGGAAAGAAGGAAGGAAGAAGAGTTTGGCTTGTAATTTTTCATTCTAAGTCCTTTTCTATCATTTTCTTCTCTAAATTCATGGACATTGTCCTATTTTTACTTTATATTATGTCTACAATGTCTACCATGAACTAATTTTATTTTTCCAAGGCTATGATAGAACCTAAGTTGTAATATACGCTATTTTCTAATTCAACATGTTCAAAGTTTGTTTACTGCACTGTTTGAGTGTTTATCATTGTTCTTCATGAGTTTTGAATGCTTGATATAATGATTAAAACTGTGTCCAAGAGGAGAATTGTAATGATTGCTAAAGTGATAAACACCACAAATTGAGCGATTGCTAGAGATAGATTAGCGCAATTCGTGTGGTCTTAAGTGAATACTATGGATCTTCAAAACTCTTTTCTTATTAAAATTCATGCAAGAGATTGATGTGTTAATATGTAAACGAGCATGCTAAATATTGCCCGACTGAGAATGTTTAGTAAATTAGGGTTTTCCACCATTAACATATAATAACAACTTGAATATCGAGAATAGAAGGGCGTATTGATATAACTAGGTGAAATCAGATGTCTAGAATCTTATTAAATCACTAACTTCATCTAAAAATAAGTGCATCTTCCAAAAATTCAGTAAACATTTTAGTTCGTTTTCATTTCGTTTGTTTCATATCAAAAACTACAAATTTCGATCTTTTAAATATTGCTTAAACTACTAATTTCAATACTCATTCAATAACAATCCATGTGGGACGATACTGTACTCATTTCTATATTACTTGATATTACTTAGTGCACTTGCTAAGCATACACACCAAACATCAAGTTTTTGGCGCTGTTGCCGGGGATTGTTCTTATTTGAGTGATATTTATACCAACTAGTTTTAGCATTAATTTGAAATTGTTTTGTTCAAATTTGTAAATCTTGTTTAAGTTTGAAGAAGAAAAAATTTCTATTTCTTTTCATTCATTTATTTTTATTCACTTGATTTTATTTGTAAAGTTATTTTTACTTGAAAAATTCGTATAGCACCCCCTTCTTTGTGTTTTTGTTAAGTTTGTGTTATTTTGTTGTTTTTCTTGTATTTTCTCTTTATTTTACTTATAATTTCACTTTGCTAAAATTTTGAAATTAAAATTGTTATTTTTTAGTTTTTCAAAACATTAGTGTTACTACCCCGTCCCCCCCTCCCTCTCCTTCTAAAATTAGATTTTTGTTAAGTTTTTGTATTAGATTGTTATATTTTTAAGTTTTCTTATTAGTTTTATCTTTCTTTTCACTTTTTAATACACCTAGTTAAGTTTTTCAAAGTTAAGTTTGTATTTTTAAAGCTTTTCGAAATATTAGTATTACTACTTACCACACCCCCCCCCCCCCCCCCCCCAAAAAAAAAAATTGGTTTAGTTAAGCTTTGTATTATATTGTAGTTTTTTGGTTCTTTCTTTTGGCTTTTAAGTTTGTGTTTCTTACTTTGTATGAAAAATCAAAACAAAAACAAAATGATCCCTTTGGATCCTGAAATAAAAAAAAAACTCAACAAATCAGGAAAACCAAATCATTTGAAACAATGGCTAATGAAAATAATGATAATGAAAGAGCTTTACAGGATTATGATGTCCTCACTATTGGCGGATGCATTTCTAGCATCCGACGTCCATCTATACAAGCGAACAATTTTGAAATGAAACCCGTGATAATACAAATAATCCAACAGACTATTCAGTTTAGCGTTATCTCTAACTTTCTTGAGATATGTGATACATTTAAGCACAATGGCATCAGTGATGGTGCCATTCGCTTAAGACTATTCCCATTCTCACTAAGAGATAAGGCAAAGGCATGGTTATTGTCATTGTTGCCAAGTACCATCACCACATGGGATGGTTTAGCACAAAACTTTCTTGCTAAATATTTTCCATCAGCCAAATCAACCAAACCAAGGAATGACATTACCTCTTTTACACAATACAATATGGAATCATTGTATGACACATGGGAACGATGTAAAGAGCTTTTAAGAAGGTGTCCACACCATGGTTTACCAGTTTGGATGTGAGTCCAAACTTTTTACCATGGTTGGCACCTAATATCCAAACAATGGTGGACGCGGCTGTTAGAGGAGCCTTCAACAACAAGACACTAGACGAAGCATACAAGTTGCTAGATGCAATGGCTAGCAGCAACTATGTAAGAACAGCTGATCGAACAATGCAAAGGAAACTTGCAGGTATTCACAAAGTAGACGCGTTGACCACATTATCAGCTCAAATTTCAGTGTTTAAGAAACAGTTGGGTAACATAGGCGTTAATGTCACAACCTCGCGGATGTGATGGCCAAAGTACAAGGCTTGGGCCCAAATGAAAGAGAGGTTAGATGAGAAAAGAAGAGAAATAGAGTTGAGATGAGAGAAAGAATTAGAGTTAGATGAGAGAGAGAAGTAGAATTAGATGAGAATAGAGAATTAGATGAGAAATGAAAGAGATATTTCATATATTTGTCAATTGATTGATTACAAATGAATTACAAAATGCCTATTTATAGAAACACAAGAAAATACTAAAATATCTAATAATATCTAGAATTGTCAATTACAACAATTAAATCTAGAATAATATCAAAAGGAGAATCTTTCCAACGGCTAGTAACGGAGGAGCATCCTGGGCATGGGCTAGGCTGCAGCGCGGCATAGGACAGGGTCGCTGGGGACGTGGGCCTGGGACGGCCTTGGACACGGACTGGGCAGCGCACTGGCACTGTCATGACAAGGCTGGGTCACGGCTGGGCAGCGACCTTGACAATGTCTTGACATGGTTGGCACGGGCCTTGGGCAGCGACTGAGACAAAGCCATGACAAGGCTGGGCCCGGCACTGGACAGCAACCATGACAACCAGTGCACGGACCTGGGTAGCGACCTGGGCACATGTCTTGACAAGTGATCTCGACTTGGACTTCGGCCTACCTGCTCGGTCCTTGGACACTGTCACGGACCAGGGAATATCGTGTCCATGACAGTTAATGCCATTCATTCTTCTATGCTAACATGTGAGTTTTGTGCAGGAAATCACGCGAGCATAGAATGTCAGATAGGGAACCCCTTGGCCACAGCCTCTTCAAATCATGAGCAAGCCATTATTTATTTTTTTATTTTTTTCAGAATTTCAAAAATTACAACACAATCCCTACTCTAACATTTACAATCCCCAGTGGAGAAACCACCCAAATTTTTCATGAAGTAACCATGGAATTCAAAATAGCCCATTCACGCACAACCAGAAAAGAAAATTGATCTCGAAGATATGTTCTATATGTTTATGCAAGAAACCAGAAGTTTCATGCAACAAACACAAACAAATCTTCGAAATCAAGAAGCTTCTATTAGAAACCTTGAGTCCTAAATCAGACAAATTTCAAACCAAATCTCTAAAAGGTCTTAAGATTCATTGCCTAGTAACACAGTTACTAACCGATTAGAGCACGTCCAAGCAATTGAATTAAGAAGTGGGAAAACTCTGAATGAACCAACTTAGGTAACCAAGAACACACAAAATAAACAACCCCTAATCGACCTGTCCACAGACATGAACCAAGAAATTGAAAGTGAGGAAGGGACAAAAATCTTAAAAAAAGATGAACCAAAAAGGGCTTAACCGCACCCCCAAAAACCGAAGGTTCTGTTCCCTCAATGTTCGAAAAAGACAAAAGTGGTGAACAATTTGATATTTTTGGACGTTTTCAAAAAATTACATATTAATGTCCCTTTTACTGATATGTTAGAACAGATGCCCAAGTATGCAAAATTTATGAAGGAAATCTTATCTGAAAAAAGGAAGTTGGGAGAATTTGAAATAGTGGCACTAACTGAAGAATGTAGTGCCACACTCCAAAAGAAGTTACCTCCAAAGCTAAAAGATCCGGGGAGTTCAATTGTACATTGCACTATTGGCACCATTAGCTTCATTAATTTTTATGTGATTCTGGTACAAGCATTAATTTAATGCCTCTCTCTGTATTCAGGAAGCTTGGCTTAGGAAAGGTGAAGTCCACTACAATATCTCTTCAACTAGCAGACAGATCGATCAAGTATCCAAGAGGTGTGGTTGAAGACGTCTTAGTGAAGGTTGAAAAATTCATCTTCCTGGCCGATTTCATAGTACTTGACATGAAAGAGGATCGAGAGATGCCTCATAGTCTTAGCTGATCCTTCCTTGCTACAAGAAGGACCCTGATCGATGTGCAACAAGGGAAGCTTATTTTAAGTGTGCAAGATGAACAAGTAACCTTCAATGTTTTTAATGCTATGAAATTTTCCACTGACATGGACTCTTGTTCTGAGGTTGATATTACTGACAGTTTGATAGCTGAGAAGTTTAGGGACGCATTCCCTAAGTTACCACTTGAAACGTGTCTAACAAAGTCAGGGACCTTAGCACTGAGAATGAATTGATGAAGGAATATGCCTAATACATGGAGGATTGTGAACCTTATAATTCACACCATGAAGCAAGAGTGGAGGACATACAAGCAATTGAAACACAGCAGAGAATAAGAGGAGATGAGCCTCCAAATCTCGAGCTTAAGCCACTACCATCTCATCTCAAGTATGCTTATCTTGGTAATTCTAACGCTTATCCTATTATTATTAATACTTCTTTGAGTAATGTCGAACAGGAATGGTTGCTTAGAGTTCTAAGGGAGCATAAATCAACCATCAGATGGACTCTTTTAGACATCAAGGGAATCAACCCTTCCTTATGCTTGCATAAGATTCTAATGGAAGATAGCTTCAAGCCTACCGCACAACCACAACATCGATTAAACCTTGCTATGAAGGGGTTGGTAAGGAAATATGTTGTTAAGTTATTAGATGCTGGGATCATCGATCCTATATCTAATAGTCCGTGGGTGAGTCCAGTGCAAGTAGTTCCAAAGAAATGGGGGATAACCATTGTAGAAAATGAGAACAATGAGCTCATCTCTACTAGAACCGTCATAGGGTGGAGGGTATGTATAGATTATTTAGAAAACTTAAAGATGCTACCAGAAAAGACCATTTTCCCTTACCATTCATTTATTAAATGTTAGAAAAACTTGCTAGCCATTTGTATTACTGCTTCCTTGATGGTTATTCAGGACAAAACCAAATTTCCATAGCACCGGAAGATTAGGAAAAGACCTCTTTTACTTGTCCATATGGTACCTTTGCCTATAGGAGAATGCCCTTTTGATTATGCAATGCTCCTGCCACATTTCAACGGTGTATGATGGCAATCTTTAGTGATATGGTGAAAAATTTCATAGAAGTATTTATTGATGATTTTTCAGTCTTTGGTGCCTCATTTGATCATTGTTTAGCTAACCTCTCTGTGGTCTTACAAAGATGCACTAACGCTAATCTTGTTTTGAATTGAGAGAGCTATCATTTCACGGTACAAGAAGGGATTGTGTTAGGGCATATGATTTCAAAAAGGGGAATTGAGGTTGATAGAGCAAAAACTAAAGTGATAAAGCGATTACCACCCCTACTAATGTTAAGGGCATTCGAAGTTTCTTGGGTTATTCAGGTTTCTATAGAAGGTTTATTAAGGACTTCTCTAAGATCACTAAGCCTCTCTGCAATTTACTGATGAAGGATGTCCCTTTTAACTTTGAGAGTGACTGAATGCATGCTTTTGAAACCTTAAAGAAAAGACTAGTATCAGCACCAATAATCGTAGCACCCGATTGGACCTTGCACTTTGAACTTATAAGCAATGCTAGTGATTATGCAGTTGGGGCTGTCCTAGGGCAAAGAAGGAACAAAAATTTTCATGTAATTTACTATGCTAGTAAGGCTTCAACGGATGCACAGGTTAACTATGCTACCACCGAGAAGGAATTGCTAGCTGTTGTTTTTGCATATAGAATAACATTTAAAACATCAATTAAAAGGTCTCTATGTCGGCTGGTTTATGGCAAGGCGTGTCATTTACCAATAGAATTGGAACATAAAGTATATTGGGCCATAAAAACATTGAATTTCAATTTAGAAGTTACAAGAGAGAAGAGGTTACTGAAAATCAATAAAATCGATGAATTCAGAAATGAATCCTATGAAAATGCTCGAATTTATAAGGACCGAACCAAAAGATGGCATGACAAGCATATTTTGAACAAGGAATTCGTAGTCAAACAAAAAGTTTTACTTTTTAACTCCCGATTATGACTTCTTCCAGGGAAATTGTGCTTCAAATGGTTAGGACCCTTTGTTGTAACTCATGTCTTTCCATATGGCGTAGTCAAGATTCAAGATGAGAAGAAGGGCGCATTCAAAATTAATGGTCAAAGGCTGAACCTTATATTGATATCGTACTTAGGCTGGATTGGATGAAGGCAATTAGTCCAATCACCTTTGATTTTACCAACCCATCCTTGTCTTTTGAGAAGATGGGGAGTACCATTAAGCTACAAGGGGTGATGAAGTATGGGTCACTTAAGATAATGTTTTGTAGAGAACATGCATAGGTAATATATTGGCTATTTACACTCTATCAATTTTGAACCAAAGAAGCTACCGATAGTTTCTAATCCCTCCTTCGATTACTACATGATTTCAAGGACAGCTTTAAAACTCCATCCTTTCCCCCTAAAAAAAAAAAAGACCATGCCATACCACTTAAATCTGATGCTTGCCTGATAAATCTTAGACCATATAAACATCCTCATGCCTAAAAATTTGAGACTAAGAGACAAATTGATGAGTTTTTGAAAATTAATTTCATAAGGCCAAGTCATATCCCTTTCGTCTCCCCAATTATACTTGTCAAAAAGAAAGATGGTACTTCATGAATGTGCATTGACTATAGACAACTTAATGCACTAACAATCAAAGATAAATTTCAAATTCTGATCATAGATGACCTTTTTGATGAGCGTTTTGGTTCATAATTCTGCTCTAAACTTGATGTTCGTCAAGGATACCACCAAATCAGAGTTAAAGAAGATGATAGTCACAAAACTGCTTGTAGAACACACCATGGAAAGTTTTGACTTTATGGTGATGCCCTTTAGCCTAACCAATGTCCCGGCGACTTTCAAGCCTTGATGAATTCCATTTTCAAACCTGTCCTGAGAAAGTTGCCAGTAGTATTCTTTGACGACATTCTCGTATATAGTTCTAAATTTTCTTCTCATTTGGTTCACTTGAGATATGTATTTGATACCGGGAGAACTCACAAATTATTTGCCAAACCGTCAAAGTGTTCTTTGAATCCCAAATTGAATATTTAGGTCATGTATTGCCTAAGGATAGGGTAGCGACTAGGGGTGTTTATCGTTTGGTTAACCGTACTGAAAAGTATTTCATTTCGATTAAGCATAACCAAAATACTAAAAAAATCTCTAATCGTTATCGTTACCAAGATGACCAGTTAACCGCTTTTCAGTAATTCGGTTCGGTAAAGCTAGTGAACCGATAACTGAATAAAAAAGTATATAAATATAAAAAACTCCAATTGATATGTGAAAATTGTTTTAATGAATTTCCAATGTAAGTAAAAAGTACTCTTGATAAGAACTAATTACGTATGATAATTTTCAACAAATTAACAATAACTTTTTTTTTTTTTTTGGAAATAATAACGCAACAATAAATATAATGATAGACATAAAGTATATTAGTATGCTTTAGAGTTGGAAATCGATAGTTTTATGCGTACGACTTCAGTATCAATTTTCCATCAATAAGAGATTGAAGCATGGATAAGGACGTGAAATTCTAGTTTTATTCGGCTAGCTTTTTGGGTTTAGTTTTTTATTTGGCTTTTAAAAATTCTTAATGCATTAGAAAAACTTAGCAATCAAAATTATTAGTTAGCAAAAAATAGATTTAGCGAAACACAAATATTAAACAATTTTCGTTTTTATTGGGCCCTGCTTTTAGTAAGTGCACCCTCCTTTGTATTGTGAGCTTTGGTTCCTTATTTATTAGAAGAAAAAAACAAATCTTAAACAATTATGAATAGGAAGACTTGAACTCACCATTAAATCAAGTTATATTGATGTATTAAATTTAAAAAAATATATATTTGTCATATTTCGGCAATTCGGTTAACCGAAATGATCAAAATCATTAACCGTTACCGTCCCAAAATATTACAAATTTTACCAGTTATGTTAATTGTACCAGACATTTGGATAGGTTAACCGCATTTTCGGGTCGGTGATGCTTATTTTTGTTTGCTTAGCAAGGAAATTTGTAGTTTTTGAAATGAAACAAACAAAATGATAAATAAAGGTGGCTATTGTTTTTTTGAAAGGTTTTATAATTTTTAGATCAGTTTAAAGATTTAATAAGTTCCAAGGTATCCGATTTCAGCGAGTTGCATCAATACGCCTTTTTATTCTCGATATTCAAGTTGTTATAACATGTTGATGGTCGAAAAACCTAATTTATTAAATATTATGTCTTGAGAAACAGTTAGCATGCTTTTTTAGATATTAACGCATCAATATCTTGCATGAATTTAAATAAGAAAAGAGTTTTGAAGATCGATGGTTTTCACTTAAGACCACACAAATCGGGTTAATCTATCTCTAGCATTCGCTCAATTTGTGGTGTTTATCACTTTAGCAATCATCATAAATCTCCTCTTGGACTCATTATAAATTATTATAGGCTTTGAGTGGTGATCAAGCATTCAAAACTCATGAAGAACAATGATAAACACTCAAATAGCGCAATAAATAAACTTTGAATACTTTGACTTAGAAAAGAGCGTATATCACAACTTAGGCTACATCGTAGTTTTGGAAAGGAAAAATTAGTTCATGGTATACATAATATAAAGCAAAACTAAGATAGAATTCTTGAACTTAAGGAAGAAAAGGATAGAAAGAACTTAAAAATGCAAAATTACAAAGCAAACTTTCTTCCTTCACTCCTTTCCTTCTCTCACGGTTTTACCTATCTTTCTCTACTGTGTATTTGGATTTTGCAGAGTGAATTGATGATAAAAGACCTCCCAAACACTCCTGTTTATAGTGTTTGAGGTTGGAAATAGGTAGAATAAAAAAAGTTGCAAGCTTGAATCCCATTGCACCTCATTGCCACCCCTTTCTTGCAAGTTGCTGCTTTTGCTTATTTTTTTGGCCTTTTTTCTTTAGCTTTGCCACCCAAAATTGGATCTTACATCATCTTAACTTGTTCGTGAAGTGTACAATGAATCCTTGCTCTTGATTTGTTCATTTGGCCACCCATTCTTGCAAGTTGAACTGAATTGTACATGAACTTGGTTCATCCTTGCTTAAAACGTGTGTAATTGACGTGTTTGGCCCCTTTTTTGCTTTTCTTTGATGTATCTTGCATTCACTTGTTGATGTTGATGATACAACCTAGCACAATTTGGAGAAAAAAAGAGTGCTTTCGCAAGGAAATAGCAATTGGAGCACAAGCGATAAAAGTTCAATGTAAAATGGTTTGAAAATGAACCTAAGTAATATGAATAATTCTATACTAAATTAGACTTATCAAAATATCCCAAAACTTAAATCTTGCTCATCCTTGAGCAAGGCTAAACAATAAATCATAGGATCTCATGCTTTTTAATAACTTTTAACACAATTCAAAGCAAGACTAATTCTCTTAGAAAAGAATGATTGAGGATCATTATCTTGAGGTTCTAAAGGCATAATAATCTTTCTAAGGAAAAACCTATCAATCACCTAGGTAAATGAATTCAAAAGTTGGCTAAGCTAATTAAGGTTATCCGTTCTTTCTAATTAAGTTTATCTGTTTTTTCTAATTTTAAGACATTCAAACCAAATACATGACAAAAATCATGCCACTCATAACAAAACTTTTCAGGTATGCCCAAGACTAAAAGTTATTCACAAACTTTTCTCCTTATTTATACATTATTTATGAGGGACTTATCTGCCCTAGTCAATCCGGTCTGTGAGTATATCTTCAGCGAGAATCGAACTCCTTACCCCTAGGTGATGACCGCATTGGTGAGAGACGCCACCCCTGAGACGTCCTCAATATGACCGAGCGAGCATATTTTCAGCGAGAATCAAGCTCCTAACCCCTGAGTAATGACCGCATGGGTAAGAGAAGCTACCACTGAGATGCCCTCATTATGATTGCATGAATATATCTCCAGCGAGAATCGAGCTTCTGACCCCTAAGCGATGATTGCATGGGTAAGAGATGCTACAACTGAGATACCCTCATGTTGGGTAGCACATATCTTGAAATGTTTGTATGAGATAGCAATGCTAGAGATGTTTCCCTCATTTTTTCTCTTTTTTTCATATTTTTCTTTAGACTTAGACGTAACTCTTCAAAGTCTATTATGCAAATGATAATCTCAATGCAAGCTATTCAAATTTGAGCACCTCTTAATTAGAAATAAAGGTAAAACAACCATGCTAACTAGTGAACTCAAATACCACAGCTTTATTAAGATAATGCCTTTAGAATAGATCATGTTTTGCAATTAGAACGCAAAATAATTTATTCTCATGTTATTCAAATCTAATTAAAGTAAACGACCTAAAAATATTAGAAAAATTTCCTAAAAAGTATAAAGATAAGCTCTAAATTTTTTTATTTATTTTAAATTTGTTCAAAATACGCAATAAAAGACTAATAATCTAAAGTATAGAAAATTGAAAATCTTTTTGTTGGCCTGCACTATCTACACCCCCATACAAAGTCTCCAAACTCTAGGAGGCACTAAAGCCGACTCTAAAAGATAAAATAGGACTCGACAATAAAACTTTTTGAAAAATGTTGTTCAAAAATAAAAAAAGTGACAAAATATCTCTCCCACCCCCATACTTAAAGTAAACGTTGCTATCAATGTTAAAAGAAATGCAAGGAACGAAGCGGTAGGTGAGAGATACTTCCCAGGTTTGAGGATTGCTTTTAGATGGTGAATGCTGACATCATGCTACTCCCAAACTTGTTTCAAAAACCAGTTGAGCAAAATGTAAAAGAATATTAGAAAATAATAAAAATTAAAGGAAATTAAAAGAAATGAAGTAAGGAAAGGAAACTTAGATTGCCTCAGTGCTTCAGTTATATTCGTTAGCTCGAGCTTGGATCCTTTAAAAGAATGGAACTTCCCCCATCCACCTTTCCGTGCCCTTCTTTGCAAGACCATCTTCACCTTTTCCAGCTATGAAATCCTTAATTTTAATGCACCGCTCCTGGAGTTTTCTTCTTTTAATTTTGTCACCTCTCTTTACTAAAGCTTCCTTGGCTCTCAAAGCCTTCGACTTAGTTGGAGAAACTTGATCTTCAATTTGAAAACATGTGTCCTTCTCTGATGAAAGTTTTATTAGTTTAAAAACATTGAATGACACTTGCTCATCTTCTACCCTTAAGATCAGTTTTCTTTTTTGCACATCAATCTAGGCCATACCCATAGCAAAGAAGGTTCGGGCTAGAATAAGAGGTATTTCTTTATCCTCCTCTATGTTAAGGACTACAAAATTAGCTGGAAAGATGAACTTGTTTATTATCACCAAACGTCCTCTACGACTCCTCGTGGATACTTGATGGACCTGTCCGCCAATTTGAGCCCAAGAACAATATTTTTGAAAACAGAGAGTGGCATCAAATTTATACTTGCACCTAAATCACATAAGACATTATTAAAAGTACTGGTACTAATGGTGCAAGGTATTAAAAAACTCCCTGGATCATTGAGTTTATGGGGAAGCTTCTTTGTACTATCGCACCGCATTCTTCATTCAGTGCCACGGTTTCAAATTCTTCCGATCTTTTCCTGTTAGATAGTATTTCTTTCAAGAATTTTGCATTTTTGGGCATTTTCACCAACATGTGAGTAAAAGGGACATTAATGGGTAATTTCTTGAAAATTTTCATAAATTGGTTATCCACGTTTTGCATTTTCAAGCATTGAGGAAATGGAATTTTTGGTTTGCAGGGCTTAGGCTCAATCATCTATGATTCACTTTCGTCTTGGTTTTTCGACTCATCTACTCATTCAAGTTAGAGGTGTGATGTGATCGTGGTGGGTTTGTTTGGGCTATCCCCTCTAGGTGCTTTTTCACAAGTAATGGCATTTACGTACTCTATAGGGTTAGTAACTACGGTAGAGAACCCTGAGACCTTTTAAAGAGTTAGTTTGAAATTTGCCCGATTTGGGTCTTGAGTTTTCTAATAGATGCTTCTTGATTTTAGATAGAAGCTTCTTGATTTCGAAGATTTGTTTTTATTTGTTGCATGAAACTTCTGGTTTTGTGAATAAACTTATTGAACATATCTTCGAGATCAATTTTATTTTTTAATTAGGTGTGAATGGGCTATTTTTGAATCCTTGGATTACTTCATGAAATATTCGGTGGTTTCTCCACCCGGGACTGTTAGTGTTAGAGTAGGGATTGTGTTGTGACTTTTGAAAATTAGAAACAAAATTTGCTTGCTTATGATTTGAAGAGGCTGTGGCAAAGGTGTTCCCTATCTTACATTCTATGCTCTAATGATTTCCTGCACAAAAATTGCATGTTAGCATAGGAGAATGAATGGCATTAACACCTATGTTACCCAAATGTTTTTGAATCATCAAAATTTGAGCAAATAATGTGTTTAATGCGTCTACTTCATGAATACCTGCAGGTTTCCTTCACATTGTTCGATCAACATTTCTCGCATTGTTGTGTCTAGCCATTACCTCTAGCAACTCGTATACTGCGTTTGGTGTCTTTTTGTTTAAGGCTCCCCTAGCAGCCGCGTCAACCATTGTTTGGTGATTACGTGCCAAACCATTGTAAAACGTTTGGACTTGCATCCAAGCTGGTAAACCATGGTGTGGGCACCTTCTTAAAAGTTCTTTATAGCATTCCCACACAACATACAACGATTCCATATCATGTTGCGTAAAAAGGGTAATGTAATTCCTCATTTTGGCTGATTTGGCTAGTGAAAAATATTTAGCAACAAATTTTTATGCCAAATCATCCCATGTGATGATGGTACCTAGTGGCAATGACATTAACCGTGCCTTGTCCTTGTCTCTTAGTGAGAATAGGAATAGTCTTAATCAAATGGCATCATCACTAATGCCATTGTGCTTAAATGTATCACATAAATCAAGAAAGTTAGTGATATGTAGATTCAAGTCCCCACTGGGTGGACCACCAAATTGAACAATCTGTTGAATCATTTGTATTGTCGCGGGTTTTATTTCAATGTTGTTCTCTTGTATGGGTGGGCGTCAGATGCTAGAAGTGCATCCACCAATAGCTGGGACAACATAATCCTTTAAAGCTCTTTCATTATCATTAATTTCTTTAGCCATTGTTTCAGTTTTTTTTGTTTTCCTAATCTGTCGAAGTGTTCTTTCAATTTTAGCATCCAAAGGAATTATTTTGTTTTCGTTTTGATTTTGAATTCAAAGTAAGAAACACTAACTAAAAATTTTATAGAAGATAACAATAATGAGAAAGAGTCAAAACACTACAATACAATACAAAGCTTAACTGAATCATTTTTTTTGGGGGGGGGGGGGGGGGGGGGGGGGGGGGGGGAGGTAGTTATGCTAATGTTTTGAAAAGCTTAAAAATAATAATTTTAACTTTCAAAATTTTAACAAAGTGAACTCATAAGTAAAAAAAGGACGAAAATAAAGAGAAAATGCAAGAAAACAACATAAACTTAACAAAAACACAATTTTGGGTTTTGGGGGGGGGGGGGGGGGGAGATGATGCTATACGAATTTTCCAAGTAAAAATAATTTTACAAATAAAATCAAGTGAATGAAATAAATGAAAGAAAAGAAAATTTTCCTTCAGACTTAGAAAAAAATGATTTACAAATTTTAACGACTTCAAATTAGTGCTAAAACTGGTTGGTGTCAGTATCATTAAAATAATAACAATCCTCGGCAATGGTGCCAAAAACTTGATGCTTATTTGTGTTTGCTTAGCAAGTGCACTAAGTCGTATCAAGTAATATAGAAATGAGTAAAGTATCGTCACACTAAAATTGTTTATTGAATGAGTATCAAAATTAATAGTTTCAGCGCCATTTGAAAGACTAATATATATATATATACAAACAAAATGAAAAATAAAGATGGCTACTGATTTTTTTTGAAAGGTTTTCTGATTTTTAGATGAGGTCAATGATTTAATAACATCCAAGGCATCCGATTTCAGCTAGTTGCATCAATATGCGTTTCTGTTCTCGATATTGAAGTTGTTATTACATATAAACGGTCGAAAACCCTATTTACTAAATATTCTCTCTTAAGCAACATTTAGCATGCTCTTTTACTTATTAACTTATCAATCTCTTGCATGAATTTAAGTAAGAAAAGAGTTTTGAAAATCCATGGTTTTCACTTAAGACCACACAAATCGCGTTAATCTATCTCTAGCATTCGCTCAATTTGTGGTGTTTATGACTTTAGCAATTATCATAAATCTCCTCTCAGACTCATTATGAATTGTTATAGGTTTTGAATGGTGATCAAGGATTCAAAACTCATGAATAACAGTGATGAACACTTAAATAGTGCCATAAACAAACTTTTAATGTGTTAACTTAGAAAAGAGCATATATCACAACTTAGGCTACATCGTACCTTGGAAAGGCAAAATTAGTTCATGGTATACATAATATAAAGCAAAACTAAGACAAAATCCATGAACTTAAGGAAGAAAAAGATAGAACGAACTTAAAAATGCAAATTTACAAACCAAACTTTCTTCCTTCACTCATTTCCCTCTCTCACCGTTTTACCTATCTTTCTCCACTTTGTATTTGGATTTTTCTGAATGAATTGATGATAAAAGACCTCCCAAACACTCATATTTATAGTGTTTTAGATTGGAAATACTTGAAATAAAAAGATTTGCAAGCCTGAATCCCATTGCACCTCATTCTCTCCCCCTTCTTGCAAATTGCTGCTTTTGCTTATTTTTTTACATTTTTTGTTCAGCTTTGCTGCCCAAAATCAGATCTTACATCATCTTGAACATGTTCTTGAAGTTTATAATGCATACTTCCTCTTGATTTGTTCATTTGGCCGCCCATTCTTACAAGTTGAAATGAATTGTACATGAACTTGGTTCATCCCTGCTTAAACCGTGTGCAATTGATGTGTTTAGCCCATTTTTTGCTTTTGTTTGATGTATCTTGCATTCACTTGTTGATGTTGATGGTAAAACCTAGCATGATTTAGAATAAAATGAGTGTTTCCACAAGGAAATAGCAATAGGAGTGAAAAAAATCAAAAGCAATAAAAGTTTTAACGTAAAATGGTTTTAAAATTAACCTAAATAATATGAATAATTATATACTAAATTAGACTTATCAATCAGTAATTTGGTAATCCCTTTTTTGAACACCTCTAGTAGCTACTAATCCTCCTAAGGTTTAGACTATGGAGAAGTGGCCAGTGCCTGCTACTCTCAAATCCTTGAGAGGGTTTCTTGGGTTAGCTTGTTATTATAGAAAGTTTAGTTGTGGATATGGAGTGTTAGCGAAACCTCTAACTGAATTGCTTAAGAAGGATGCTTCTCTTTGGTCATCAGCGGCTTAGACATCATTTGACCGACTGAAATTGACTTTGTGTTCAGCTCCTGTATTGGCTATGCCCAATTTTGTAGAATCATTTGTCCTTGATACAAAAACTTGTCATAAAGGCATGGGCGCAGTTATGTTGTAGGTTGATAGATCGATTGCCTTCATCAGTCAAGCCTTAAGTGAACGCCATCAATCCTTGTCTATACACGAGAAGGAATATTTGGCTATTCTTGTGATAGATAGATGTTTGTTTACTAAAGTATTATAGAGCATAGTGTGCCATCTTAGGTCTTTTACTTTTAAACTAACTAGACAACAAACTCTTAACAGCTCATAACAATTCTACATCATTCTTAAAGAGTAGAATGTCATCTATATACAACACTTAGAAAGTCACTACTTTCTTGTTATGTCACTCGTACACTGATGGTTCACTAACCATTAATTCAAAACCCTAGGACTTGATTAGCCGTCATCGAATCTACTATTCAATGAACAATATGCTTATTTGAGTTTACAAATAGACTTCGTCAGTTTCCATACTATATGGTTTGGACTCTTGGCAACAAACTTATCTAGTTGTATCATATACGTAAGCTTGTCAAGATGAACGTTCACAGAATGTCGTCTTGATTTCCATTCGCATACATCATCACAATGAGATACAATGGATAAGAGTGGCCTTATAGACTTTAGCATAGCGTCTGGCTAGAAGGTTTCATCACAGATGATTCCTTCTATAACGGTGTAACCCACTACCATTAATATAGCCTTGAAGGTCTCTGCATTCTTGTCCACTCTACTCTTTATACTTGTAGATCCATTCAGATCTAATCTAATGGACATAGTGCCTTTCGATGCCTCTACAAGTTTCTGGACTTAGTTAAAATACAAGAGCTTTAACTTAACTTTTATTGCCATGACCAATTGGTCTGTATCTTTATATTTAAGAGTTTCATTGTAGTCTAAATGATCGGATTCACCATCATGCTTAACCATTAAGTCTTAAGCCAAGAATATGTCAGGTGACTTTGGCAATCCTCTCACTACTCCAAAACTCTCATATACTTGGTGTGACAATAACCTGGTTGAGATTATATCTAATACATCATCTACACTATAAGTTGTATCATGCTATTTAAGCACAATATCTCATACTGTCAATCTATCTAATAGAAGCTATCTACTGTGCTTTTAAAACAATTTCAAAAACCTCTTACATAACAAACCTTTTGATATGTAAATGCGACTCATCATATGAATCTTACCATATTCAATAAAACATTATTGATCCTTTGTACAACTCTTTGTAATAAGGAAAAATAAGAATTCTCTTGACACCACCACATTGATCTAATCAAGGTGACTTGATATAATTGCCTAACTAATTCCAACTTAAGTCTTTAATTCTTTGAACCTTTCAAAGAATTCATGACTTTAGTCTTCATAAGTGCATCCATTCAGCAAATAATTAAGTAGTCATTCATAAATATTTTATGAAATACTCATCGCTTCCACTCATAGCGGTCCATAAACATTTTATGAACAAGTCCTAGCAGCTTGGTGGTTCTATTACCTTTACTGTTAAAAGCACTTTCAGTCACCATTAATTCGAACATGATTTCCATACAGGTTATCATCTTAGTACTCAATGATCACATAAGGCATATCAAACCAATTTTTGAATCAAACTAGATTAATGTGACCTAAGAATAAGTACCACTTAAGCTATATGGTTTTTAAGAAATTCTTCTTTCATACACTTATGCAACCTAGCTTGTATTAGACAAATAAACTATAATCAATATAGTTCTGATTAAAATAAGTCAACTATCTACCAATGTACTTTCTAAATAAATATATTATTCATATAACTGTCAATCTATTTTTCAGAAAAATAACTAAAAGACTATTTTAAATATAGTGAATAGAAATCATATTTCTGAAGTACATCAAGATAGTTACTTAAATACAAATTATATTCCTTAAACTACTATCTCCTGGTACCCATAGTGAAAGCCCATTCATCAGAACACTAGTGAGCTACCTACTAGTCACAACTACAGGAGACATGATATCAAATATCCTGCCATGTTGGCATTCCGACTTAGAAACAATAGTATCTAAGTACCTTAATAATTCCTTTTAAAGCCCAGTGCTTTTATAAAAGAGACAAAACTATTTTGACTCACATTTTATTTCACCCTCTTGAGGTTCCTAATTCCTGAGATAGATTTTTGTACTAAGTGGACTCTTCCCTTAGCTCTCTTAACACGTACTTTCATCAATTTAGACAACGAGCATTCTCCATTACTTATTGTATCGAGCCTAAACTGATTGAAAGACCTTAATTGGCAAGTCACGATCAAATCTTGTTGAGATTGGCTATCAATATTTGCATCAAGAATTTCAATTCAATTAAATGAGCCATCATCATATGACACATTCTTGAATTGAAATTTCCTAATGCAATCTTGTGTCTATCATCCTTCTCATTAGTTGGTCTCATGCTATTAGTTATCTAATCAAACACTTCTTTCAAAATATCTGATCATCTCTACTATAGTTGAATTTTCAAGTATCTAATACTAAAAAACATTCGACATCTAATGTCCGTCTTGCAACTTAGTAACTCTTTAGTCTAGTCTAACGTTTTAAACGTTTTTTTTTCAACTTAGTAAATGTACTGGTAGCAACCTAGAGAGCACTGAGCATCTCCTAGTGCTCTACATGTACTAAAACATATCATGTCATAGTGAGCATAATAGAACATACCAGTAAGACATACTAGTATTGATCGCAATGCAAAATATAACAACAAGCCTAAAATTAAAAAACTATAAACATGTCAAATAACATACATGATTACTTTTCTTACTTTTGGCAAACAATCAAAGTTCGCAGATCACAATCAGACACTTACATGTATGCCGTGGCGACCCAACCGAACTATCTAAAACTCCCTGTCGGTGAGGTCGAATTGAGATATTAGAAGGGTGAAAGGATTTATAAATAAATACATTTTCTTGTAAAATCTTTACTAAACATATTTGACACACTACTTTTGCCTTAGGCTGTAAGGTCCTACAATAGAGCTTCTCAGGGAGGCTAATGCAAACCCTAGTCAAGTGTACACCATTACCTGAACATCCATACAAGGTTTTGATATACTCCAAAATGCAGTGGCCGTACTCGATTGCTTGGACTTAAGTTCATCCTAACAAAAGTCTAACCTTGTATTCCGTGGATTAACATCCTCCTTAGGGAGTAATGCAACCCACTATATTGTTAGACTAGTAATGGAGGCTGTGAGCATTCACTTAGAAGCTTGCACCCACTTGAGATTTTGAATCATGTAAACTTCTATAATAACCTTCAAACAGACAAAGTATGGAATCCACCTAACCATTCTCTGTATGTATGCAATGATGAGCTAACCAATCTAGCTGTAACTCCATGGGAGAGGGGCATAATAGATAATTAGTGAAATGAGAACTATTCTTAATTAATATGTTTCCAAAACATAATCTACTCATCGTTTCTTCCTTGGTCCCCATGACAGTATCACAATGCTCCCTAGGAGACTATCATACTATCCTGGTCAAGTGTATACCATTATATAGAGATTAGTACAAGTAAACAAGATACTCCATGTTAGCGTGCCTGCACTCATTTTTCTCGTACCTCTATCTATCATTAAGAAGTCTAACCTTATATTCCGCGAACAAACGGCCTCCTCGGGGAGTAGCGCTTATCCACTATACTATCAGACTGGAAATGGAGGCTGTGAGGAATCAACTCCTGATCCTCGGTCCCACTAGAAATTTACGATGGCAAATCTTTCTTTTAAATTTTATTATCGCATAATCATTATTAGAACGACATTCTAAATTTTATGTAACCATTAAATAAAATCATAATCCAATTAGGTTGCTTTAATTATCCGACACATGTAATCTAATCTCATTAGGTAAATTATGAGAATTTTCTTTTCAAATAATTCAACTTTTGAATTATCTAATCTCATTAGATCTATTTGAAATAATTCTCCTACATGACGAAATCAAATATTTCACCAAGTTACAGTTCACATGGCCTTTTAACTTTATTCACATTATACATAATATTTAACTCTTTAAATAATGTCAAATATGTGAACAAAATTTAATAAGTATCCTGTTATCAAACTATTTTTGAATAACATTACTTAAGGCCTAACAAAGGTCAGATTAATTAAAGATTTTCTATTACACTTTTAGAAAAGATTATCACTTAATCTTAATTAGGATATTATCCTAATAATTTATTTATTTATTCAAATTAATTAAATAACAAAAATTAAAAAAAAAATTTTATAAAATTGAGGTGTGCCCAACCGTAGCGCTAGTCACGTCCGACTTTTAATTTTTTTAATTTATTTAAATTAATAATTAAATATTATCTTAATCTCATTAGATCGTAAACCGAACATCTAATCCTATTTGATATTCATTGTTTTGGATTATCATAAAATATTCAACAAATGAACATTTCACACTTTGGTTCAAAATATAATCTCATTAGATTAATCTAAATTGTTCAAGTCCTTGATTATCTAACCTCATTAGATCCAATTCAGAATGATGCTCCTTGATTGAATCATGAATCATCTAAAATTTTGAACAAATTAAAACATTAATGAAGATTCAATCTTGTGATTAAACTCTTTAACAACAATATTGAGGATTTTCCTTTTCCTTTAATGAAATTCCCAATTTCATATTTTCGTAATTCTACATACTTCTATTTTGTCAAAACTAATGTTTTTTGATGCTTGACTTAACGTATGCTTAGCAAGTGTACTAATTTATATCAAGTAATGAAGAGTGAGCAGAGTACCATTCCCACCAGGATTGTTATTGAATGAATACCGAAATTAGAAGTTTTAGCACTATTTAAAAAACCAAAATTTGTCATTTTTTGTTACATAATAAACAAAAGAAAAAGAACTAAAGAGGTTACCGATTTTTTATAAGGTTTTCTGATTTAATTAGGTCCAAGGCATCTGATTTTACCTAGTTATATTAATACGCCTTTCTATTCTCGGTATTCAAGTTGTTATTAAATGTTGATAGTCGAAAACTGTAGTTTACTAAATATTCTTTGTCAAGAAACATTTAGCATGCTCTTTTACATATTAACTCATTAATCTTTTGTATGAATTTAAAAAAGAAAATAGTTTTGAAGATCCATGGTTTTCACTTAAGACCACACAAATCGCATTAATCTATCTCTAGCATTCGCTCAATTTGTGGCGCTTATCAGTTTAGCAATCATCGTAAATCTCCTCTCGGGCTCATTATGAATCATTATAACTCATGAAGAACAATGATAAACACTCAAAAACACAATAAACAAAACAATGAATACGTCGAATTAGAAAAGTGCGTAATTTATAACTTAGACTACATCGTGGCCTTGGAAAGACAGAATTAGTTCATGTTAAACATAATAAAATACAAAACTAAGACAAAATTCATGAACTTAAAGAAGAAAATGATAGAAAAGAACTAGCAAATAAGAAATCACAAACCAATCTTCTTTTCTCCTCCTTCTTCTTCCCTACGAATTTCTACCTATATTCCTACTTTTTATTGTGTTTTTTCTAGATGAATTGATGATAAAACACCTCCCAAGCATCCTATTTATAGTATTTGAAGTCGGGATTACCTAAAATGAAAAATATTGCAAGCTTTAATCTCATTGCACCACACTTCTGCTTCTGCCGCCCCATTCTGCAGCTTTTACTACTTTGAACCGACCAAAATCTGCTTTAACATAAATTTGAACATGTTCATGAAGTGTAGAAGAAGTTCTTTCACATTATTTGTCCATTTTGCCACCCAAATTTGCAAGTTCAAGTTAAAAATTGTTCATGGTTGTTATACAGTCTCGGCATTTTTCTATTCTTTGCTGTTTTTCTTCATTTTTTTTTCAGCTTTGCACGCCTAAATTCACTTTTGAAATCATCTTGGACATGTTAATGTATTGTTTAATCTATCCTTGCAACAACAACAACAACAAAAAACCCAGTGCCTGCAAGGGCTCCCGCAAAAGCAGGGTCTAGGGGGGGTAGATGTAAGCAGCCTTGAAAAGAGGCTATTTCCGAGGACCCCCAACCTAAGAAGCTGGTTTGCAGCATAGAGCATGTGACCTGGCAGCATTGATTTGTGCAACTTGAAATGAATTGTGCAAGTTCTTGCTGCAGCCATGTATTCTATTGTGTTGTGCCCAACTTTTTGCTCTTGTTTGATTTATCTTGCATTTACTTGTTGATTTTTATGATAAAACCTAGCAAGATTTAGCACAAAATAATCGTTTTTGGAAAGAAATGGCAATAGAAGCGAAAAGGAGTAAAAGTGAGCAATAACGATAAGAACTTGAGGTAAAATGGTTAGAAAATAAACTAAAATGATATGAATAATTATATAATAAATTGGATTTATCACTTTTAACACCGATCACGAACGTATTTAGAGGAGCTCTCTGATACCAATTGTTGGGAACAGATTTCAAAAATATTTCATAAAGTGAGCGAAGCAGAAATACAATTTCAGATGCTTAATTGTAAATCTAAAGCCCTGACCTAATTAAACTATTTAATTCGATCGAGATCTTACTCTAATAGGTTCATAATATGACAAAAAATTATCTTATAAAATATGTATAAACATTGTAGGTAGAGTAAACGAAATAAAGGAAAAATAAATGAGACAGACCCGAAGCGCGAATCCCAATTCTGACCTGAAGACCTGAAATTAGAAGAAGAAGAAGACCTAAACTTAGAAGAAGAACAACTTAACACCCTAAGGTCTTTTCTGCAATGTCCTCTTCCAGTATCGAGAGTGTGGGCTCCCGAAATATTTACTTTTGAAAAAAATTTTGAAACAAAAAATTTTCCTTTAATCTTTTCGAAATACTACTTTTTAAAATAAATATGCTAAACAATACTTAAAAAAATCCCTAAAACAATTTAAGGGTTTTCATTGAGGGAGAAAACTAGGGTCCAAAACCTTAAATCTTATTATTCAAATTCACGCCCAAAACGTAGTTTAAATAAAAAAAATAGCCGCTGACTAGCTTGGAAGAGATCCATAACGTGTGAAAATGAAGTGATCACGGGTTTCTAACCTCAGCATGACATCAGCGGCGTGCTTTTTCTTTTTTTCTTTTTTTAAATTTTAATTGTTTGCACGCGCCCACCTCTCAGAGGGAGGCTGTACCCCCGCGCATTTAACGCACGCACGAGTGCAGGGCTATGCAGATCTTTTCCCTCCTTTTTTTATTTGGATTTAAACTACGACATAATTTATAGTATTATATATTCATCTCATGAATTTTTATTCAGCATACAAATTTATTTATCTCATAAATAATTAATTCATCTTATTAATTCATTTTTAAATATTTTAAAACAGGACCTCAGGGACAATTTAGCTCTTGCTTCCAATGGATCAAATCTGATTATCATCTCATGATAACAATTGATTACCACTTAATGAAACTTAATTCCACTAAATAAGTTTTATTGCACCTAGAATAAAATATATTTACTAAAGAATTTCCTGAATAACTTTTTTTATGACAATTAACCGCTCTATTAGATATCCGTGAGCACAAGTAACTTTAACTACTATCGTTACTTTTCTTACATGTCTTTCCATAGTTCACGACTCGTCCTTCTTTAACAATTCAATAGTACATAAATAATTTCCGCATTAATTCCAAATGTCAAACGTATGGAATACTTTGGCCAAAAATTCTAGAATATGTTCGTATGTTTGTGAATCAATTAGGGAGGCATCTTTATCTCGTAAGAGACTATAGATTCCATGTAAAACAATTGTTCCCATTGCACTTGATGCCGTTACCCAACGCACGTAAGATTTAAGTCAACGCACTTTGACTAATCCCTTTAGCACGTCAAAGCAACGAACAATCCATGCATGAGTTCGGACTGCTTCCTGGATTTTAAGTTTCATCTTACAGAATTAATTTATTCTGATAGCAATTTAGAAACAAGTAATTTAGGTGGTCCTGCTTGGTGTTGCAATCATACAAACGACACCAACGTAATACTTTTGGATCCCTATCCACATGACCAAGATAGGTCACCTAAAGTATCAAATTATAGTCTTATGAGATGAGTTGTCCAAACTTATCACAGGCTACGAACATATACTTTGACAACATATCACTTATTTGATTTAAGCCTATCTGTGGTTCAATCGCATTGACCATTTAAACCAAACCCGACATGTCATTTGTGACTATGTCTATCTCATGGAACGTTTTAGAAAACAATCACACAAACATTAGATTTATAAAACATAATCTAACAATAAATAAATGAAACAATTTTATTTATTTAATATTTAAAACTAACTAATTGGGTTTTTCAGGACACCAATTCTAACAGACACTGCCTAGAGGGCCATCATTTCATTATATGCACTGATCATGAAAGCCTCAAATACCTCTTAGAACAGAGAATCACAACTCGAGTTTAGAAAAAGGGATTAATGAACATGCTTGGGCTGGATTACTCAATCTTGTATAGAAAACAGAAGGAGAATGTTGTAGCTGATGCATTATAATGAGGAGAGGAGTTCTCTTCAGCAGCTGAATTGCAATATGTTTATGTCATTAAGCCAACTTGGATGAAAGACATATACAACTCTTATACTGCAGATGAGGTTGCTAAGGAGTGGATTACATCTGTCTGTTAATCCATCATCTGTTACAAATATGATTTTCAGTAATGGAATCCTAAGGGTTAAAGGCAGAATCTATGCTGGCGGTCATATTTATCTTAGACAAGTGATCTTTAAGGATTTTCATTCTTCTTCTTTAGGAGGTCATTCAAGAATTTATGGTACATACAGACGTCTGAAACAATGGTTCTATTGGAGCCACATGAAGCATTACGTGACAGAATGGGTTCAAGGGTGTGATGTTTGTCAAACAACTAAGGGTGAGCATTGCCCTTATCCACGTCTACTTCAACCTTGACCTGTGCCTTATCATGCTTGGAACCTTATTAGCATGAATTTTATCGAAGGGCTTTCTACTTCTGAGGGTAAGGATATGATTTGGGTTATGGTGGATAAGTTCACCAACTATGCCCATTTCCTTGCACTGAACTATCCAATGACTGCATTACAATTAGCTAAACTCTTCTTGGACTCAATTTACAAGCTCCATGGACTTCCTCAATCAATTGCCTTAGATAAGACAAGACCTTTACTAGTTTCTTTTGGTAAGAGATTTTCATATTGTTGGGTACTTCCACTATAAGAAAAAGGGCCACTAATGACAGTGTTTGCCGTCATTAAAAGCCTAGTTTAACGTCGTTAATACTATTAACAATAGGGAAAACTTTTTGTAGTCCGTCATCGTTATTGCTTTTGACGTTAATAATATTTGGGATCAACGACCACTAGACTGAGGCGTCGTTAAAAAGTATATACGACAGTATATTATGTCTGTTGTTAAAAGTGAAATCAATAACGATGGCACAAGTTGTTGTTAAAATAAAAATCTTTAATGTCAGGTGGTACCGCAGTTAAAAAGTTGATCAATAACAATGAATATTACCGTCGTTATAAATATTTAACACCATACAAGAAAAAAAGTTCTAATGATGACGAAAACTATCGTTAAAATTTTTTGCACTATTAATTGAAAATAGTAATAGCAATATAGGCTATTGTTGATAAAGAATAACAACTAACCCTCTTTAAAGTATTTTCCACCAATTAATGACAACAAAAGTTTCCGTTAAAAGTGGTTCCCCCAATTAAACACAAATTTAGCCACTAAATTTATCAACATTAAAGACATGTACGTTCATGTAGTAGAATGTACATAAATACTTGCACATTCATGTAGTACAATGACAATTTTCTGGTTGTTTACAAGATTTGTACATCCATATAATATAAGGACAATTTTCAGGTCGTTTAGAACACATGCATATGAATGTAGTAAACAATTTTCATGTCAGTTACAATACAACAACAACAACAACAGTCCTAGTGCCTCGTGGCTCTCGCAATAAGCTGGGTCTGGGAGGGGTGGATGTACGCAGCCTTACCCCTTCCGAGAGGAAAGGAGGCTGTTTCCGAGGACCCCCAACCTGAAGTGCGTGTACGCCTGCAATTACAGCAAATCAATTTACCATCAATGGAATTAACAATAATTAGTTTCCAAATGAATTACAGCAATAGGCATGCAAGTATTTAAGTGTGCATGTATGCCACAAGCAAGCGAATTTATGTCATTGAAAATTAAATATCCAAGTATTCGTAAAAACTAATTTATGTCCAGGAGACACTATAAGCATACATCTTACAATTTGTCATCTAACAACTTAGAAAAAATTACAAACCCAACAAAAGTTTACAAACAAAGTTCAAATAAAAGCAAGAATTTGAAGTGCAGTCTTCCAACACCTAAAAAAATAAACACAATATTCATGTTAGAAATTTCTTGTCATTTGAGCATCCATAATCAATAGCATAGACACACCATAGACCAAGCAATAAAACAAAAATACAACAGAGAAAAACTATATTAAAGCAATCAGCATAAAATTGCATGGAAAGGAAACAAGTTGTGTTTATGAAAGAAAGTGATGAACAATTTCCCCAACTCAAGAAAAACTAATTGCATATCAAGGGACTATAAGCCCTATCAACAAGAATGCAATTAAACAACTTATGCAATTACATCAAACATAACGAGACAAATAGAAAGCATATGAATAGCTTAGACGAAAAAGAGCTCAGACGGAGTCATAAATCTACAACATTATCAAACTCCACATAAAATTCAGTCATATGCTCCAAACTCCACAAGAATTCCAAACTCAACAATGTATTCTTAATGAATACCAAAATAATCACAAACTTAATCTCCACATTATAGAACTCAATAATAGAGTCGCAAATTCACAATATTCTAAACTCCACATTAGATTTAGTGACATGGTCCAAACTCCACAACAAATCCAAATAACTTAATAATGTATTTTTAATGGGTACCAAAATGAATGCAAACTATAAATCCATAATATAGAACTCAATCACACAATCCTGAATCCATAACAATATCAAACTCACACAAAACTCAATCATAGAGTCCAAACTCTTCAACAATTTCGAACAACGGTGCAATGTATTATTAATGAATACAAGAATAATCACAAACTCAGACTCTACAATATAAAACTCAATTAGAGTAAAAAATCTACAACATTCTCAAACTCCACATTGAGCTCAATTATAGAGTCCAAACGCACAACAATTCCAAAGTCAAGCACCCAATTGTTCGAACTCAGCTCATTGAGCTTATTGAGCCAACTTTATCTCGAACTCGATAAGTTATTGAACTCTCATAAAAAATATGAACGAGCCTTAATTGGTTTCGAATAGGTGTATTTTATTCAACAGTCGGTTCACTTACACCACTAGATTTGAGGTCCTAAGACAAAAAGTCATAGATTAAGATTCCTGTTCCTTAACCTTTGCTTATTTACAAAAAAAGGAAAAAGAGAGAGGAAAAGAGGGTAACCATTAGATGAAGTCGAGAGGCAGAACTTCTTGAGAGTGTTGGGCTGTGGAAGTAAAAACTTACCATGTTTGGGATTCTACAAGGTGGGGTCATGAACATTGTTAAGGATTTCACATAGAAGTATAATAAGAATCCAACAAAAGAGTTGTGAGAAAGAAAGATCAGCAAATAAGCCTAATGGGTAGTCCACCAAAGGCTAAAGCCAATTGATTTGAGGATAGAACGTCATTTGGGCTTATGTGGATCCCATATATGCCAACTCTATAGATCGGGCCTAAAGGCTGATGAGTTTTAACATACATAAGAATTTTACCATGATACTTTTATTTTATATATGTATGTGTGTGTGTGTGTGTGTGTGTGTAAAGGTTCAAATTATAATGTATTGAATGACATTAGATCATTAGTAAAGTTGCAGCCAAATGATTTAACTATGAATCTGCACTATATTTGAAATTCAAATGAAAAAAGATTGTTCAGTAACTTAATGAAAAAAGACTGAATCTGCATTATAGGTAATGGTTTGAAAAATAATGTATTGAATGACATTAGATCATTAGCAACTACGGTCAATATTATCTGTGAATCTGCATTATATTTTACTGTAAATCTAGCCAATGAATATTTCTTATATTAGGCTCAAATGAAAAGAGATTGTTAAGTAACTTAATGGTCGTTACTCAAAGGAATTCTACACTTAAGTAATGCAAACACAATAACATGTTATTTGACATATGTGAGAACTCGCTTTAGCGATACTGTTGTTAGGAAACAGAACAATTAAAACAAAAAAAAGATTCAATGAGAAAATGAACACGAATTACCAGCAACTTTGTTAAATGAGCGAACAAGAATGCGAACTACCAACGAGCATGGGACAAATTCTCTTTGTAGCTTGGTCAATCTAGCCAAAAATCATCAGAAAGCTGGGCGAACAGAATGGGTTAATTCAGCGAAGCAATGAATGAGGGTTTTTAATTCGCTGAACTGCTGCTAACACTTTTGTTTCCCCTGCGTCGCTGCTTCAAAGCTTCGATTGAGGGTGGCTATGGAGGACCTAGGGTTTTTACAGGGGATATGGGAGTGGTAAGACAGGAGCAGATGGCAATTGAGGAGCTAGGGTTTCTACAGGGGTGACGGGAGTGCTAATGTAGGGGGCGGGAACTTTGATCTAAAATTGGCTTTAAAATTCATTTTTTGTTCAATTTTTTTAAATTTTTTTTTAATCAATTAAAAAATTATATTGTAATATATTAAATGAGTAATTATCAAGTACAATTGGAGTATACTGAACAACTAAAATATCAAGTTGAGTATTCGTCAGGGTATTATTTGATACTCGAACTTGAATTATAATATGGTGGATGAGAGAATAATTAGAAAATATAAGAGAATAAAAAATTTGGCAATAATAAATTTCAAAAAAGGGTGCCCAATTTTTACTAATTAACAAATTTCAACATTTTTGACCAAAATTTTACCGCTTACTTGAGCTTATTAACAACGGTTTGAGGATATAATTAACGACCTTATTTAATGCCCTTATAAGCCTATCATATACCACTCTTTAACGATAGTGTTTTAATCCCATCGCAAACTAGGCATTGCACACACACTTTTAATGATAACAAAAAGCTGCTGTCATTATTTTTTCTTGTTAAAAGCCGACTTTCTTGTAGTGTTCTCTCACTCTCAGTTTAGTCTATGACCCTCAAATTGATGGTAAGACTGAGCGATTAAATTAGTGTTTGGAGTAGCATTTGAGAAACATGACCTTTCAGCATCCCAAGCGGTGGAGTAAGCATCTCTCCTTGGCTGAGTTTTGGTTTAATACCAACTGCTATACTTCAATAAATATAACTCCCTTCTTTGCCTTATATGGATACACCCCTGTACCTATGTTGTATGGGGACTGTCACACCCCAATTCCAGAAGTTCAAGCACTCATGCAGTCCAGAACTAAGATTGCAAGGCAGCTCAAAGATCAATTAATGCAGGTGCAATCACTGATGAAACTATACTCAGATAGACATAGGTCTGATAGGAATTTTCGAGTCTGTGATCTGGTTCATCTTTTATTGGAACCCTATAGACATTCTTTTGTGGCTGTGAGAAGGAATGTCAAGCTATTAGCCAAGTATTACGATTCTTATGAAGTTTTGCAAAAGGTGGGCAATGTAGCTTATCGATTGGCTCTTCCTCATGGTTCCAAAAATCCACCCAGTTTTTAATGTACCTATTTTGAAGAAAACGATAGGCACCGATGTGGTTCCTTAGCTGTAACCTCTTCTTACTTTAGATCATGGTTTCGCTTTGGCTGAACCACTGGCAATTTTGGCTTGAAGAGTAGTCCCAAGAAACAACAAGGCGGGTCCAATTTGAGCATTGATGAAGCTACATGGGAAGATTATTAATTCCTTAAAAGCCAGTTTCCTACTTTTGATTCTTGAGACAAGACTCATCTTGTTGGGGAGGGTAATTGTCATAGTTATATACTAATTCATGTGTAATAGTTGAATTGATGTATGGTGGGAAAAGTGGTTAGAGTTAGTTGTCTAAGTGAGTTGTGTGGTTGATTAGCATATATTGGATATAGTTGTATTGGAAGGGCATGGAAAAATATCAATAAGAATTTCGCTACAATTCTACCTTTCCCATCTTAACTATGTTCTCCTACTTCTCTTCTCATCTAAACTCTAACTTTATTCATTGTTATGACCTAGGACATAACAGCGGGTTATGTTAAATTTAAGTGCTAAATTTGATGTTCTTGAGATGATTTGGGTTTAGTAATATAATGTTAGAAGTTAATTTTTTTTTAATTTGATATCAATGGGATAACTTGTTTCTAATATAATTCTTTTAAAAATTGACATAATTTAGTGCTTAATTAATTATTACCTAACTTAAAAGATAGCAACATCTAAAAGTTTGATATTAGATACAACTCACCTCATGCACGTTAAAATTTAAAAAATAACTCAATAAATTATATTATTAAACCCCAATAATCTATAGACATCAACGTTAATGTTCAAATTAAACATAACTCACTTTTTTCACCTAAAATAAAAAAAAAAAAAATTTGACAATCCACAAACTTTGTTATTGAACTCAAATCAAGTGTAGACATCGAATTTATGAAGTTATTAATTTTTAAGGAGTGGGTTGTTCATTAACAAAGTTTGGGGGTGTTGTATGTAATAACAAAGTTCAAAGGTTATTTTTTAAAATTAAAAGTGCACAGGTGTAATTGAAAAGTTTAAAGGGTGTGTTGTGTAATAGAAAAATTTTAGGAGGCTATTTCATGAAAATAAAAATGCAGGGGTTTTTTTGTGTTTAATTATAAAATTTAGGGGTATATTATGTAAAATTAAGTGTAGGGGGTCTCTTGTGTACAACAAGTTAGGAGGTGTATCTACATTTTGCCCTTTCCTTTTCTTTTACCGGCATATCAAAATAAACTAATGGGACGCCAATACACTTATTATAGGGTCCTTGGAAACATTTCAAAAATCTTAGTATACTTGAAGAATATAATACCAAATCCGAGTACACCTGAACCAAATTTTCTCAACTCAGGTACCATAAAGTTTACATATTATATCAATCAGGTATCTAAATGATAAATGTTGTTTCTGCCTTATACTTTGTATATATACCAAACATACTTAAATGGGACAACTGAACTAATGTGACAAGCAAAAGTGGACCCTCTTGATGAAGTATGAAGCTAAGATCAAGTTTAATGTATATCAGGTTGACATTGTTTGGGCCGAGATTCAATTTCTTTTTTTTTTTTCTTCCAAATTTCCTTCCAGTTTGAAGAGGAAAATGGTTTTCCTCAAATTTTATTGTAAATTTTGTTAACTTTCCATTCCAATTTTTCTTTCAAATTTTCCATGCATTCTAAATGCAAGAAGAATACAATCCTTCATATATTTTTTTTCTTCATTTGCAGCATTTTCTAGATTCCAAACGAACCTTGATGTTTACAACTCTAGAGATTGGCTAACTAGTCACAACTTGACACTTAAATCTAACTTTTGAACAACAATATCATGGATGCTAAATCCAAGTTCAAGCCCGTGGACATGGAAGTTTTATATCAACAAAATCAAGACTTAAGTTAGTTGCTTCTATTGTTGGTGAAATAGGGTAAATGAGCGACCAAAATATAAGCCTTTTATTACAATATAATTGATTTCGAGATAAAAAGAATGATGAAAGAAACAACTTTAAATAGATTAGCAAAAGGGAAAGAATTGACCGAATGAATTGCCACGCCATGGATAATCCACTGCCCTAAGTCATTTATTCCCCCACAGAGGTACAATGGGATGAATGGCGTTATGATCCCTTGGGTTAACACGGCACTCACCTCAGCAGTGTACTCGGGGAGATGGGCTGGAGTACATTCTAACTTGCTCGGCAACAGAGGAGAGAAATTTTTGAGAGAAAGACAGTTGTGAAGGAGAAGAATTTTGGTGTTAATTGTATTTAAGCATTAACTATGTATTTTGCAAAACCCTAAGGATTCTTATTTATATAGAAAATACTTGAAGGTTAAGGAAAATATCATGGCAAAGAATCTGCCTCAAACAAGGAAAGTGGCAGATATGGGAGCCAAAAAATCTGGTTAATTATGGGAAAAAATAGTTAAGGAAAGAGCAGACAAAGACGCGGTCAAACCATGTACTCGAGCTTGAGCTTGTAGCCTCGAGCATCGAGACAGGTCATATAGCTATACCTTAAGGAAACATTGATGCTTATGGTGTACGCTTACGCACTATGTTGTATCAAGTAATAAAGAAGTGAGTAGAGTATCGTCCCACGAGGATTATTTATTGAATGAGTATCAAATTCGTAGTTTGAGGACTATTTGAAAGATCAAAATTTGTAATTTTTGATATGAAGCAAACAAAATGAAAAGAGCTACAAATGTTTACTAATATTTAAGAAATGTGTACTGTTTTTTTATTTTTGAAATTTTTTTTGAATTTAAAAGATCCAAGGCATGCTCTTTAGCATGTTGAATTTACTAATTTTTGGTATTCAAGTTGTTATTACATGTTGAATGCCGAAAGCCCTAATTTACTAAATATTCTCCATCGAGCAACATTTAGCATGCTCTTTTACACATTAACTCATCAATCTCTTGCATTAATTTAAATAAGAAAATAGTTTTGAAGATCCATGGTTCTCACTTAAAACCATATAAATCGCATTAATCTGTCTCTAGTATTCGCTCAACTTGTGGTGTTCATCATTTTAGCAATCATCATAAATCTCCTTTCAGACTCATTATGAATCATTATAAGCTTTGAATGGTTATCAAGCATTCAAAACTCATGAAGAACAATGATAAACAACCAAACAATGCAATAAACACGTTGAATTAGAAAAGAATGTATATTACAACTTAAGCTACATTGTAGCCCTGGAAAAAAAAAATTAGTTCATGGTAGACATATTATAAAGCAAAACTAAAACAAAATCCATGGACTTAAAAGAGGAAAGGATAGAAAAGAACTTGGAATTGAAAAATCACAAAACAAAAAAAATTATAAAACAAGCTCTTTCTTTTCACACCCTCCTCTTTTATTCGAATTTCTACCAAAGTTTTTCAACTTTGTATTTGGTTTTTGCTGAATGAATTGAATATTCAAGACCTCCTAAACACTCCTATTTATAGTGCTTGAATTTGTTAAATCATGAATAAAAAATTTCATCAAAATTCATCCTCATTTGTTCATTTTTGCCGGCCACCTTGCCACTTGATTCAACTTGCTTTCTTTACCGCCTTTTTTTTTTTCCAATTTTGCACCACCCAAACTGAATTCTTGCATCATTTTGCTTATATTCATAAAGTGTACAATGTATTTTGGCTTTGATTTGCTAGAATTGTTGCCCATATTTTGCAAATGGCACAAATTATGTAAGTTCTTGTTGTTTCCTTGCATTACCGTGTAGAATTGATGTGTTTTTCCATTTTTAGCTTTTCTATGACATATCTTGCATTCACTTATTGATATTAATGATAAAACCTAGCAAGAATTAGCATAAAATGAGTGTTTTTTCTAGGAATTAACAATAGGAGCCAAAAAGAGCAAAAGCGATAAACATTTTATGTAAAATGGTTAGAAAATAAACCTAAATGATATGAATAATTATATGCTATATTAGACGTATCAAACACCCTCGAGGTGCACTTAGGATTAATAGCATGAGCTCGCGCCAAAGGCCTCGAGAACTACCCAAGACAAGGACTCAACTCGAGTTGGTTAACAACAACCCAAACATAGACAATGGTCGAAAAAATAGAAGTCCAAGTTAGAAAAAGTCCACACCACACTGCGACACGCCGAATGGCTTGGTGAGGCGAGGCACATGAGCTCGCGTGTGGTTCTCAAAACCCACTCTAGGCCCCCACAATACTTTATAAAGTACAAGAATAAGGGGAAATATAAAATAGACTCTCCTCCTCTAGATTTTTTCTGTGAGATATAGGGTTTTTCACAAGACTCCAAAATTGAAGTACACTACTCCTAAATTCCAACAATCCCTCACATGGTTTAATTTTGAGAAAGGAAGGAAATAAAGAATTTCAATGAGCAATGAGACCCACATTTGACGATGCCATTGTCTTTTGCACTTGAAACAACACCTAGTTACTAAGCATGTCCCATAACCACCCATTCGTAAACAAGGTCTTGAACCATGAGCAGTCGTTGTGAGGAGTATACCTAACCCCTTCACGTGGTTCTCGAGGTTAAAATGCACGCAATTAGCTGTGCTTCCCCATACCACTACAAAGGGCTATGGATGACATATCGAGCATTAAGCTCAACCTCTGCCATGGTAGATTCAGCAAATCCTAGAGCCACTCATACAGCAAACATGGGAAGGGCTCGAGTGGCTATCACAAATTTCTCGGTCACTGACTTCGTTTGACCTAGTGAACATCGTGAGTAACTTCCAAGATGGGTATCCACCAAGATTAGGACACACTAGGGATTTTAGACCCATTCCCTCTACTGTTTCATTTATCAATTTTCTTGCAAAACCTTTTATTACAGGATTTGCTAGATTTTTGTCACTCCTCATAAATTCAAGTGAGATCACATTGTTTGTGATCAAATTTCTCATGATACCATGCCTGAGGCAAATATGGCTCTACTTCTCATTATAAACCTCACTTTGAGCAACTCCAATGGTTGTTCGTAAGTCACAGTGCAAAGACACTCAAGGAATGGCTCTGCAATGGAATGTCTCCCAGGATACTCCATAGCCAACCTACCATCTTAAGAGCAAGAAATTCCGACTCCATGGTCAATTTAGCAATATAGGTTTGTTTAGATGATTTCCATGAAATAACACAATTAGCAAGAACAAATACATAACCACTAGTAGAATGAATTTCATCACAATTAGACACCCAATTAGCATCACAGTATCCCACAAAAATCGTAGGGTACCTTTTATACTGTAAACCCCATTTCATAGTACCCTTAAGATACCTTAACAACCTTTTCAATGCACTTCAGTGCTTACCACTAGGGTTATGGAGTAACGGCTAAGTCTACTAACGACATAGGAAATATCAGGACGAGTGTAGTTCAAGAAGAACATTATGCTACTAATTATCTAAGCGTACTCAGCCTGTGACACACAATCTCTTGTGTTTCTGATCAAATGAATACTAAGGTCATATGGAGTTTTAGTAATTGTGTCATCAAAGTGACCAAACTTCCTCAATATTTTCTCCACGTAATGGGATTGACTCAAGGTCAAATCCTCAGGTGTTCTAGTAATTTTAACCCCAAATATCACATTGGCCTTACCTAGGTCTTCCATATCAAAACATATACTCAAGAAAGACTTGGTATCATTCACAACATTCACACTCTTCCAAAAATAAGCATGCCATTAACGTACAAATAAATAATTACATAGTCATTATCATGCCATCAACGTACAAATAAATAATTACATAGTCATTATCAACATGCTTTGAATGTACACAAGCATCACCATTGTTTACAACAAAACCATGCGTGACCAAGGTACCATCAAAATTTTGATGCCATTGTTTAGGAGCTTGTTTAAGGCCATACAAGGACTTAACAAGTTTAAACACTTTATGCTGTGTACCAAGAACCTCAAACCCGTCCGGTTGTTACATATAACTTTTATGCTTAAGGTCACCATTCAAGAATGCTGTTTTTATGTCCATTTGGTGTACTATGAGGTTATGTATGGATGCTAGAGCTAACAGGGATTTTATAGTGGCAATCTTTGTTATGGATGAGTTAAGTATCAAAGAAGTCTATTCCTTGTTTCTGGGTGTACCGTTTGGCCTCTAGCCTAGCCTTAAACTTCTCTATGGACCCTTCAGTCCTTAGTTTCTTTCTAAACACCCACTTACACCCTAAAGGTTTGTATTCTCTAGGAAGGTCCATTAACACCCAAGTATTATTGCTCGTTATAGAGTCTAGTTCATTACTTATGGCCTCTTTCCCAAAAGGAGCATTTGTGATTCTCATGGCTTGATCATAAGTTTGGGATCTTCCTCTAGCATGAATGCAGTCACAACATGTTCAACAAAATCATGATGTTCAGACAAGAAAGCAGTAATAAAGTTTGGTCCAAAACTAGTCTCAGCTTGAGCCCTCTTATTTCTTCTATGTTCCTGAACATCAAGTTTAGGGGGCATATGACTAGATGATGATGCATATGTAGTAGGAAGAGATTTAGGTAGTGAAGCATGCATAGATTCTTTCATGGAAAATTCGTTCTTGAAGAATTCAACATCTCGAGATTCCACTATCTCACCGAGCCCGAGGCTCGAGGCATTAATGAGAATGAAACTGTATGCAGCACTGTTCATGGCACAACCAACAAAAATAACATCTATAGTTTTAAGACCAATTTTGCTTGTTTTAAACTCTAGAATCCCTACTTTAGTTAGACACCCCCATACTTTCAAGCATTTCAAGTTAGGTGCATAGCCCTTCCATAATGGGTCCTATCTAACTTTTTATGTGGAACCCTATTTAGTCATGACAAGCAGACAACATGGATTTTGCCACAAGCTCGAGGGTAAGCCTGAGCTAATAAGCATGGCATTCATCATCTCTTTAAGGGTTCTATTTTTTCCTCTCAGCTATACCATTCTATTGAGGTGTATAAGGGGCTAAAATCTCATGAATAATGCCAAGTTCTTAACAATTTTTCTTGAAGAAGGCAGTATCATACTCACCTCCTCTATTAGACCCAATCCTCTTCATCCTATGGTCCAATTGGTTTTCAATCTCAGCTTTATATTTAAGAAAAATTTCCTCAGCTTTGTCTTTAGTATTTAGGAGATACACCTTGGAGAATCCCGAGTGGTCATCCACAAATGTGATGTAATACCTTTTTCCCCCTCTACTCATGGTGCTCTTAAAATTTCCGAGGTCAGAATGTACTAGCTCGAGTAGGATCGAAGTCCTTTCAATTGATTTGTTAAATGGTTTCTTTGGATGTTTGGCCTCGACACATATTTCATGTTTATCAGGTTCGATTAAATCGTAATCAGGGATTACACTCATTTGTTTAAGTTTCTTAATCGAGTTATAATTTACATGTGTAAGCCTAGCTTGCCACAAATCCAAAGACTCAACAATATAAGCAAAAGTACATGCATTCTCATTTAACTCAATATCAAATGCAAACAAACCACAATTGTACAACCCATTCCCGACAAAGTTGGTAGTTGGTATTTTAAGTGAGAATTAACTTGTCAAACCCAAAGGTTAACTTAAAGCCTGCTTTGTTCACTAACGCACCAGAGACTAAATTCCTACCCACATCAGGAACACACATCATGTTCAGCAAGCATAGTGTGTTTCCAGAGTTGAATTTATAGAGGACCTTTCCCTTACCCAGTACAAGGACCGAACTAGAATTGCCATGTGCATGTTGTGAATTGTAATTCATCGGTCAATAGTTCATTTCTTTAGCTAGTTGTGTAAGTGTCTTGGCGGGAAAGGTACTTAGTGTGGCTTGTACTAACTAGATATTTTAGTTGTTTTCCGACTCATGTATGCAAGGATATAAATAGCATGAGTTCTTGTTTGTAATATTCATTCAATGAAATAGAAATATCTTCTTCTTCTCACCTTAACTCTATCTTCTTTCTCATCCCATACCCTAATTACCTAGGTTATGATCTAAGCTCATAACAGTACACCTTCTCCCAATGAGTGGCTTTCTAATATTCATGGAACAGGTCCTTATTGGTGCAGATGTGCCTCGTGGCACCAGTATGTACAACCCACTCGACCGTGTTCTCAACCATATTCACTTCCGAGATCATGGCAACAAACGCGTCGCCTTCCTCGGTGAGATTAGCTTTGGGCTTGAGTTCTATGTGCTTTCCAGGTTCGAATCCTTTCCTACAGTTCCATGAGGTATGGCTAGTAGTGAAATAGGTTGGGCACATTCCTTTGCTCCTCTTTTAGCCATTATCAGCATTGTCAATTGGCCTCTTTCTTCTAGATTGGCCTTGCTGGTGGCTAAAGCCATCCTCTCGAGCATTAGACTTGTCCTTATTCCGAGGCTTCTTAAACTCGCCTTTCTTTCCAGCATTTCTTGATTCCACAAGGTTAGCCACCAAGAAGGAGTGCTCGTAGGACTTCCCCTTGGCTTGTTTTCGATTCTGATTTTTCAAATTAATATGGGAGATCAGATCCTGCAAAGTCATGTCCTTCTTCTTGTGTTTTAAAGATGCTTTGTAATTCTCCCAAGAAGGAGGTAGCTTTTCAATTAAGCAGTTAGCTTGAAACATTTCACAAAACTTAATGCCTTATTCATGATATTAGTGCATCAAGTTTCATACTCATGGATTTGGTCAAGAATAGGTTTCTCATCAACCATGGTAAAAGATAACCACTTACTACATACATATTTTTTAACCATGCTATCATCAGATCCATACTTGTTTAACAATGCTTCCCATATTTATTGAGCTATTTTCATATTACTATAGATTTGGTAAAGAGGAATTGCCATATAATGTAGAAGCATTCCCCTACAAGTACGGTTGTCTTTCTCAAAATCCTTATTTGACTTCGGTGGGGCTCTATCATCAAACAAAGTATAATGGACCTCGATTTGGTCTAGGAAGAACTCCATCTTATCAGCCCACATCTTGTAGTTCTTCCCATCAGAGGGCTTAGGTTTAGGCATATCAGGAATAATAAAGCCCGTATGAGTCTCATTATGATTACTTATTACACAAACGACTTACATTGTTGGTAAAATAGGGTGAATGAGCGACCAAAATATAACGCTTTTATTACAATATAATTGATTTCAAGATTACAAGAAAGATGAAATAAATGACTCTAAACAGATTAACATAAGGGAAAAAATTAACCGAAGACATTGCTGCGTCATGGAGAATCCACTTTCCTAAGTCGTTTATGCCTTTACAGAGGTATAATGGGATGAATGGCACTCCAACCCCTAGGGTTAACATGGCACCGATCTCAGCAGTGTACTCCAGTGAGATGGGTTAGAGTATGGCCCAACTTGCTCAATAATGGAAGAGATTTTTGAGAGAGAAAGACTACCATGAAGAAGGAGAAGAATTTCTGTGTTAATTATATTTCAGCATTAATTGTGTATTTTGCAAAACCCTAAGGCTACATATTTATAGAGAACATACATAGAGATTAAGAAAAGATCATGGCAAAGAATTTGCTTTAAATAAGGTAAGTGGCAGATATGGGAGCCCAAAAATTCGATTAGCTATTGGGAAAGCAGTTAAGGAAAGAATGGAAAAAGATGCCGTCAAAACGCGTACTCAAGCTCGCGCTTTTAGCCTCGAGCCTTAAGGTAGGTCATATAGCAGTACGTCGAGGCAACACCCTCGAGGTCCACTTAGGATGGACAACATAAGCTTGAGCCAAAGGCCTCGAGCACTACTCAAGACAAGGACTCAATTGAAGTTGGTTTATGGAAACTCAAACAAAGACAATGGTCGTAAAAATAAAAGTCCGGGTTAGAAAAAGTCCACACCACACCACACCGTGATGCATCTGCCAACTCGGAGGGGCAAGGCAAGGCGGGCGCATGCGCTAGTGTGTGGTTCACAAAAACCACTGTAGGCTCCCACAATACTTTTCCAAGTTCAAGAACAAGAGGATATATGAACTAGCTTTCCTCCTCTAGATTTTCTGTGTGGGATATAGGGTTTATCACTAGACTCTAAAATTGAAGCAACTACCCCCAAATACCTATAATGCCTCACATGGTTCGATTTTTCGAAAGAAAGGAAAGAAAAATGTTACTGAGCAGTGAGACCCACACTTAGTGATGCTATTGTCTTTTGGACTTGAAACAACACCTAGTGACTAAGCATGTCCTACAACCTCCCATTGGTGAACAAGGTCTTTAACCATGAGCACTCATTGTGAGGAGCACACCTAACCCCTTCATGTGGTTCTCGTGTCTGAAACGCACTCCGCGATCAGAATATATGAGGTCACTCAAAAATAATCCAAAACCTGGTATTAGACTGCTTTAGAGGGTAAGTCCATACTCTCAAAAGAAGGACTTTTTGCACCCACAATCCTGGAGGTGAGTCCATTAGGTGCATTGCCTCGCACCACCATATGGACATCATTAAGAGCCTTAGGCTCAACCTCACATCATGGCAGTAGCATTGTGCCCATCAGTTAGGCTACCCACACCACCACAAAGGGATATGGACGACATCAACAACATTGAGCTCAACCTTTAGACTGCTTTAGAGGGTAAGTCCATACTCTCAAAAGAAGGACTTTTTGCACCCAAAATCGTGGAGGTGAGTCCATTAGGTGCATTGCCTCGCACCACCATATGGACATCATTAAGAGCCTTAGGCTCAACCTCACATCATGGCAGTAGCATTGTGTCCATCAGTTAGGCTACCCACACCACCACAAAGGGATATGGACGACATCAACAACATTGAGCTCAACCTTTGTCATGGTAGATTCAACGGATCCTAGAGCAACTCATACAACAAACATGGGAAGGGTTCAAGTGGCTACCACAAATTTCCCTATCTCTTACTTCGTTTGACACATTGAACATCGATAGTAACTCTGGAGATCGGTAACCACTAGGATTAGGACACAGAAGGGATTTAGATCCATTCCCTCTGCTGTTTTCTTTATCAATTTTTTGGCCTTTTGTTCTACCAGATTTTTCTCATTCCTCACAAATTCGAGTGAGATCACATTGTTCATGATCAAATTTCTCACAACACCATGCCTATGGCGAGTATGCCTCTACTTGCCATTATAAAATTCACTTTGAGCAACTCCAATGGCTACTCGTGAGTCACAGCACAACGACATTGAAGGCATGAGTTTTCCATACAATTGAATGTCTCCCAGGACACTCGTCAGCCCTTCAGCTTCCAAACCTGTGATCTCAAGAGCAATGAATTCAAACTCCATGGTCGATTTAGCAATGCATGTTTGTTTAGATGATTTTCATGAAACATCACAATTAGCAAGCACAAATACATAACCACTGGTAGAATGAATTTCATCAGAATCAGACATCCAAGACACGGACTCAACTTGAGTTGGTTTATGACAACTCAAACAAAGAAAATGGCCATAACAATATGATGAAATCACGATTCCATAAGGGTTGAAGCACGGGTTGACTTCTTCTTACATTACTTCTTTTTCTTCTAGGTAACCCCAACTAGGGCTTTGTCTTTAAGAGGGTCAAAGAGTTGATGTATGTCACACTTAAAATCATCATAGCTTAAGCCCAATTTTTTGTAAAAGTTCCAGGCACGACGGGCTCATTGGCATGTTGAGGAGGGCTCTGCAGCGAACATAACATGACTGTGAGAAGGACTAATTGCAGCCAAAGGTAGAGGAAGGGTGGGAAAGTCTATAGAATCAACATTAGATTGCACCATTGGATCAGAACAGTTGTAATTAAGTTCTATAAAGCAATTAACTTGCTCTAGGCCTGCATAAGCTGAAAAATCATCACCTAAATCATCCTTAGGCTCGCTAACATCATGAACACCTCATTAGCAGCCTCGTCATCAACACCAATATTGGCTTCCATCTTCGCAACAAGATTGAGAGCACCATCCTTAGTAACTTTAAGGGAACTAGTAAAGTTGGCAATATGAGTGCTGTAAGGGGAAGGGGAAGCACCCTTAACGTCACCATGATTGTCAATATCAATAACACCACCAGCTCTTGAGGGAGCCATAGTCACCATCGGGAGGCTATCCACCGAGCCCTTAGCCCCTCACTCCTCCTCACTAGAGCTATTTGAAATGCTTCCGTAGCAAGGGTCGATCCCACTCACACCAACACTAGAAGGCTACTCTTGAAACTTTTCAGAGGTAAGTTGATTGACCTCTACTATTGGGTGAACAATGTGGCGAGATTGCCCTATTGTTAGGATCACGACATCCTTGATTAGGTAACTTAATGTCGATATGCACTCTTCCAACCTCAAAAGACTTGAAGCTATGGCATGCTTTGTCCATCACCTAGATTGAACCCTACTACATAACCAATTTAAAGAAATTACCCGAGGACCACGCTTGAAGAGGCATCCCATAACAAGTAACTTAGGCTTTTGTTTTTAGATTTTGCTCAAATTCATTCGAAATAGATATTTTCTTAAGCCATTTGTTATTCTAAGGCGTCTTTAACAAAAAGAAAAAAAAAATCCCCCTTTCTTCTACGAATGTAAAATGAGGAGAAATTTCCTACCACTAATGGTAAAAATTTTAGAGAATTCGATCCCTTCCTCGCGAAGTTTAAAGAGGTTGCTTAGTCTCCAGCATAACTTTAAAAACCAAACGCTTTTTCGACCTACTAAAATTCTCGTGCATCTGTTTAAGATAAATGATTCTTCGATCAATCCCCATGACCTTCACAGCCTTCTTATAAGTTTGGTTTGACCTACCTCTCTGATTACCGCCTCCATCTCTCCAACTTTGGGGTTCATTGAATTTAACCTCGTTATCCTATGACGACCTTTCCTGGACACATTAGCAAAAGTTATTTAATTTTGATTCATGTTAAGCTGATTGATTACATAACAGTTGCATTTCTAAACAGTTATCCACTCCTCTTTTTGACATCTCTTTCTAATCTTTGCCAGCTCACTTTCAATCTTCTATTACCAAGCCAAGATCCATTTTCTTCTAATAGCTATCTCAGCTTTATCCCTACTTCTAAGGTGCACAAATCCAAATCTATCCTTTTTTAACTTGGTTATTTTTTAAGGAAAAAAAGAATTCACCAACACCCCAAAAATAAGATCTCTAGCCATTGATTGTTTATATTATATGGTAGATTGTCCACGAAAATTGAAAAAAGGGATTCCTTATCAGGCTGCTTGCAATCTTCTAGCCTAACTATGGCTTCAAAAGCACAAGTAGCGTAGTAGTGGTAGAGACAAGGGCTGTGAAATCTGATGGACGTTGTCATCGACGTCGCTCGACCTGTGTTTAAGCCCTAAAGATGAGTAAGAGAGGGAGGACCAAGTTGTGCCATTGTAGGAGTTGGGTACGACACCATTCACCCGCCCAGAAAAATGAGGTTTGTATCGATGACTTCCAATAACGTGGCAGTGGGGCATGTTGGGCGCGAGCCACGACCCACCAGAAGCTCGTTTGAAGATCTGAAAACTGTTAACAAAGATGAGCATGGTCAAGGTTGATGATGGTACAGCAAGGAGGAGGCTTAGGCGTCGAAACACAGTCTTCAACTATGGAAGTACCCGCCACACGTCGCTAGAGGGACGTGGAAGGCAAAGTCGGGGAGGTTAAACGGTAATGCGTTTGTTTACTTGAAAGCATTGAGGGGGAGAATTAAATGTTAATGTTTTTTTTTACCATATACATTAATTTGCCTCTTTTTATGTATCTTATACCTCATTTCCATGACATATTTGACAATTACATGTGTGTACTGCAATCTAGATACACTTAGGCTTAGAGTGCATTGAAGTAAACAAGAGCTGAATAGTGGCAAAATCAACATAATTTGAGCATATTTGAAGACTATGCTGAGAAACCCGACCATGTGTGTAAAAGGAGGACCTATCAGGTCATAATTTAGTAACACCAATAGATCTTGTAGGGTTTCGAAAACTAACCGACAAATCAAAACGATGAGTCCATCGAACAACCAGTAATAGAGGCATTGTTGACTGCCGATTGTCCGACAAGAAATGTTGATTGATCGGTAGCTAACAGAAGCTCTCTGTTGACTGCCAATTGATCGACCAATGTCAATGCCACTTTTGACAAAGGCCAATTGATCGGCTAACAATGCCAACCAATCAGTAAAGCCCCATAGCTCATCCTAGGTCATGTTGTGTGTATAAATAAAACAGAAGAAAGTCTTTGTTCCTTATCTTTTCCTCTTCTCATCTCCTCCTCTCTTTCATGAAGCCACTACAAGATCTAAGGGTTCTCCAAAGATGAAGTGCAGGTGGTCGGAGTGCTAGGGGATCAAAGCATGAAAGAATGTCTAAGCCAACTAAGGAAGTCTTCGTCTTTGATTTTTTCATTGTTATTTTTGTTATATGGATTTATATATAAAATGTCCATGGAGGAGTACATCTTTGGTTTAGGAACGAAGAATGGGTAGGCGTTGGCATCCTGAATTTATATTTTAGTTCTGACGATGATTGAGTTATTTTATTTTCGCACCCCGTGAGAATTTTTCATGTCAATTGGTTTTCTTTAGATGTGCTTTGAGCCATGTTTAGATTAAGGTTGTACCTGACCCTGAACACAATATTTTATATGAGTTAATAATAAATTAAGAGCAAGGAAAGAATTAAGTAGTACTATTGAAATAACATGAGGTACACTTAGGGTGATAAGATAGGTTATGCCCATAGATTAGTTCATTACCCTAAGACCTTAAGAAGGAATCATTTCTTTTCACATGTGAAGTATTTCTTTTGGGACGATCCAGATTTGTTTACACTATGCTCATACCAAGTAATACGTTGCTATATCTCAAAAATTGAATAGGAAATTATTTTGTAGTTTTGTCATTGTCTAGCATGTGTTTGACACTTTGGAGGATGATGCACTGCAGTGGAAGTGCTACAAAGTGGCTTCTTTTTGCCGACCCTTTTTTGGGGCACTCGTAATTTTTATTGGGCCTGTGAGGTATGTCAGCACATTGGTGCCCTTACAAAGTGCGATGAGATGCCTCAGTACCCAATCTTGGTTTTGAAAATTTTGACTTTGGGGCATCAATTTCATGCGGCCATTCCCTATCTCACACGAATTTCTATATATTTTAATGGTTGTTGATTACATGTCGAAATGGGTTAAGGGAATTGCTACTAGGACAAACGACCACAAGGTGGTTGTTCAATTTGTTAAGGATAATATTTTCTCACGTTTTGGTGTTCCTAGAGTGATCATTAGTGATTGGGGGACGTACTTTACGCATTGTTCGGTTGAGGCAATTCTTTGTAAGTACTCAATCACACATAAATTGGAAGCCCCATATCACCCTCAAACCAGTGGTCAAGTTGAGGTTTCATACCAAAAATAAAGTTCATTCTTGAAAAGTCTGTTACTTTGTTAGTCTTGAAGGCTGAACGTCGTTTTTTAGGCTTGTTGTATAGCTTTCAAGACTATAATCGGTACTATTGGTTAGTCTTTGGGAAGGCATGCCACTTGACTGTGGAGCTTAAGCACCGTGCATACTGGGCCATTAAACAATTCCAACATGATATGCACACCATCGGGTCACATAGACCACTTCATCTCAGTGAGTTGGAAGAGATGCGGTACGAGTCATTTGAAAATGCCAAGCTCCACAAAGAAAGAATCAAGGCTTTTCATGATAAACATATTTCTTGAAAAACTTTTTAAGTTGGAGAGAAAGAGTGGCTTTACAACTCGAACTTCGGTTGTTTCTTGGAACGCTCTCGATGGGATGGACCTTATGAAGTGATCCAAGCATACTCTTCTAGGGCGATCAAGAATCGAGACTTTAATGATGGGCGCTTTCTCATTGTGAATGGCCATTGTTTAAATCATGCCATTTGGTTAGGGGATTGTCGTCACGAGTTTGAGGAAATTCACTTTGAGGACCTAGCCTTGGGATCATTGTGCTTTTAAAGTCTTTGTTTTTTCAATCTTTAGGGGGCATACTGCAGCTCCACTTAGGATTGATTAGACGTCTTGGGGAGGCCTACTACAGGCACACGATTGATCGGCCAACAGTGCCAATCAATTGGGGGCGGCAGCATTGGAGCACCTAGCATTCCTGTCCCATCAATCGATTAGGGGCGCCAATACAAACCCCCTACTTTTGAAGGCCCGATCGTTTAGGCCCCCTCTTAAAATTTCCTTGTGTCCCTTGTTCTCCCCCATCCCCACATTATTCACTCCCCTCCCCCACACTTAAACCCTAGCCTTCGAACACCCCTCCCTCATGACACATTATGTCAGCACTTGGTCCATCGCCGATGTCACCAACACCACCACCATTACCTCCATTTTTCTGTTCTCCTTACGTCACTTCTTCTCATGGTCATGGTCCATAAAATGAAAGTCTGCTGTGAGGAGGGTAGCAGCAGCTCCCAAACCATCGACTTTGATGCCTGCCTCAACGCAGTTGAGATTATCACTAAACTATGTTCGGTGAGGATTTATGACAGGAAGCGAATGGGGAATGGGCGATTTCATTAAATATTGATTTGGGCTGCACTAACCTTCTTAGTAGAGAGTTGGAGGATGATTCTGTTTACCCATCTTAAATGTGCAGTTTTACCGTTCCTTTCATCTCCATCTTGATAAGGGTGATGGCACATCACGTGAGGTCACTATCCACGGCAACCACATCATCTTCAAGCGCACTGATGTTGTCGAGGCTGTTGGTGCCTTACTCTTCTTTGAAAAATCCCATTGGCATCCCCCGTCAACCCACTTAACTCCATGATCACAATAAATGAATGTTGTTTTGGCCATTATGCCAAGGATCGAATCACCACCACAAACTGGTCTGCCATTCCAACTCATATGTGATTGTTGGACTCCGTCTTCAAGTCCAACTTGTAGCCTATAGTCCATGTGCAGGAGTGCTCGATGGTCATTCTTAACCTTCTATGGAACTTCTATCGGAGAGCATGGGTGGATTTCGGGGCCATTGTCATTGAGAGTTTTGTTGTCATTTGTCTCTGAATCTTTGGTGCGGTGTTGGGCAAGACACTTTAATATTTCAACGTCTCATTATGGGTCTTATACGGTGGACAAGGGTTCGGTTTATGACTGCACCCAACACGGTTTGCGCCCCATGTGTCACTTACAGGGTAGCGCAGTTTCGAGAGTCTTGTCATATGCTCAAGTTTGACTTCGAGTCTGCTAAGGAAGAGGCCCCCAAGGAGGTAGATGTACCCCCACCCATTCCAGCCAGCCTCGATGCCCCATCACCTTAAGTGACGACCATCATGGACCATCTCTAATGCATTAAGTGAAGGATAGACCGTCTCGATCTCATTGAGCATGAGGTGGACTGGGCCAATTACATGGTGGATGAGTTGTGGAGGAGGCAGACTAGTGGATCTCCACGTCATTTCCCTCCCCTTGATTATTGAGCATTTTATTATTTCTCTTGCATTAAATGCTTGTACTGCAAATATTTCTCATCCTATTAACAAGTTTGTTTAGTATTTTGTCTTCTATGTCTTATTTTGTAGCTTGATGTTTCTTCCTTATCTTTTTGGATTTTCCCACCTCGCATAGCTATTTTCACTCTGCCACACATATACTTCAGGTTGTTTCTTTCCTTTCCTTGCTTGTATTTACTTTTTTTTGGTTCGCATGGAGGACAATGCAAGGTTTGGGTTTGGGGATGGTATGTATGGTTTAAACATTTATTTGTCCTTTTGGCATAACTTAGTTTAAATTCTTAGTTTTTTTTTTCATGGATTAGCATAGAATTATTGTGACTTATATTGAAGTTCAAATTTGAGATGCACTAAGACAGTTAGAACTTTTATGTAGTGAGATTATTCCTGGGTCTTACTATTGAATTTGTCATTTTTGTCTTTTATCTATTTTGAGGGATTATCACATTTCACCCTTAATCTTGTGACAAACCCTACAATTTGAAGTTGTGATAGTGGGAATAATTTTAGGAATTTGGATCAAGTATTTTACTGGTAATAATGTTGAAATCACTAATCTATCTCTTTTTCTTGAGTTAATTCTATTTCGAAAGTAATAATAATAAAGAGGGACCAATGCCTGTTTAATCAGGTGTACCTGAGACTTGTTGGTTCTTGTAGCCCTTGTGTCTTGAGCAAGTAAGCCTGTAGGGGTGTTTTAACACCTGGTACCTTGAGCCAACTGGATCGCGAGCTACCAGTCGAAAGCGCGCTACACCGGCCATCGAAAAGCTAAAGAAGAGTCGACTTCTTTAAATCACTTTAATAAGCACAACGCCTAATATGAGTGAAATATTCTTTCAAGGTATGTGCTAGTAATGGCTTATGTTGTGAATTTCTTTGACTCGAGCCATTAGGTTTGAGGAGTGCTCTTCCCTCGATGCTTTGAGCCAACTGAATTAAGGGTCACGAGCCAAAAAATTTCTACGTGGGTGCTAGGGAGACATGTCTAACCATAAGTTACTTGCATACGAAAGGAAAAAAAAAGGGGAAAAAAGAAAGAAAAAGAAGAAAACAAGAAAGAGAAGAGAAGACTTGAGATTTTTTTACTGATTAGAGGTAATTTGTTAGGATAACTTATTCCTTTAATTATTTTCTCTATTAATTTTAGACATGGACAACTTGGAATAATGAAGAGAGAAGAGAAGTTTTGAGCTCACTCACGAGTAAAAAAGGCTTGAATTACGAAAATTTTAGTTGGAACCACCGTAATAATGACATTACATTGAGATTTTCCATTCTTGAGTACTGATTCAAATATGTTTGGGAATATTTTTCACTAGTAATTCTTGCCATTACATGCTTTATTTAATTTGTCCATCTTTCGCTAGTTTGAGCTGAATCTTACTTGAGGAGAAGCAAGGGCTTGGGGATGTTGATGTGTCTCATTTTTATATATTTTATACTTCATTCCCATGACATATTCGGCTATTAAATGTGTGTTCTATTGCAATTAAGGTACATCTAGGCTTGGAGTGCATTGAAGCAAACAGGAGTTGAAAAGTGGCAAAATCAAGCATAATTTGGGCATATTTGATAACTACATTGAGAAGCCCGACCACATGTGTAAAAGAAGGACCTATTAGGTCATAATTCAATAACCTAAATAGATTTTATAAGATTTTAGGAACTAACAGACCAATTGGCACGAAAAGCCATTCGATCAACAGGTACCAGAGGCATATTGTTGACTGCCGATCGATTGGCCAAACAACCGTAGCACACCCTAGGTCATGCTACGGGTATAAATGGAAAGAAGGATATCTTTGTTCATTATCTTTGCCTCTTCACATCTCCTCCTCTCCTTCCCGAAGCCGCTACGAGATCCAAGGATTCTCCAAAGCCGAAGCACAGGTGGTCTGAGTGTTGAAGGATCAAAGCATGGATCAACGTCTACGTCAATCGAGGGAGGCTTTGTCTCTGAGTTTTTCATTTTAATTTTTGTCAGATTTAATGATGTGTAAAACTCCCATGGAAAAATAGACCTTTAGTTTAGGGATGAAGGATAGGTAGCCATCCGCATCCCGAATTTATATTTTGCTTTTGACGATGATTGAGTTAGGTTATTTTCACATCCCCGTGGGGAATCATTCCTATCAATTGGTTTTCTTTGGATGTGTCTGTGGCCATGTTTAGATTTTCAATTAATTTATGTTTTGTCTACGAGCTTGTAGCCTAGACCATAACATAACAAGTTTTCACGTGTAGTCATGGTTGAGGTTGTAGCTAATCCGGAACTCAGTCTCTTATACGAGTTAATATTGACTTAGGAGCGGGAAAGGAATTACGTTGTACTATTGAGATGACCTATGCTACACTTAGGATGATAAGATAGGTTATGCTCTTAGATTAGTTTATTACCTAAGCCTTAATTTAAATGTCAACTCAAGTTTAGTTCTTGTAGCCTCAGCCTCTTAAATTATTGTCATAAGTAAAATATAATGATAGGATTTGAGTTACTCTACCCTGAATTCATTCCCTGAACTATCCTTAATTGAATTGACAACCTTTGTATTGTTTTAGTTGTGTTATCTTGCTCACTTCACTAACAAAAACCTAAATCAAATCACTCTTTAATCATTGAGTCTAACTTAATGTAGATTCCCTGAGGATACGACACTCATAAACCCATCACAGCTATGACTTGCTTGTGTTCTTGCGGGTAGACAATTTTAAGACACTTCTAAAACCACATCGTATATGTTTCATAGTATGTTTGATTTTAACATAATTACGTAAAAGGTTATCTCTTTGATATGTGTTGCAATTATTTTTGTATTTAATTTTAAGAGCGCTTGTGTTCTTGCTAATATCTAGCCGCTTCGGTTGCAATGCTTATCTATTCAATGGACCTTTGTTAGTAAAATGAAGGTTGGATTATGTTGGAATTCGGGGTAGTGTGCTTCAATTTTGATAAACTTTTGAAAAACCTCAATCCCACATAGGAAAACTAGAGGTGGGAAGTCTTGTTTGAATACCCCCTTGTCATTGTATCTTGTAAAGTCTTATGGGCCTAGAGTCGGCATGCTGGGCCACATGCGGGTGAGGGCCTCGTCCTGCCATGTTGGGCCTGGCCAGCGTGTCGTGCTGTTGTGTAGTGTGGATTTTTTCTAACTCGGACTTTTATTTTCACGACCTTTGTGTTTGTTTAAGTTGACATAAATGAACTCGAGGTCAGTCGTTGTCTTTGTGTAATGCTCGAGGCCTTTGGCCCGAGCCTGAGTTACCTTCCTTAGATGACCTTGAGGGTGCCGCCTTGAGGTGCTGCACCACGATGTCAATTGTCGCTCTGTCTGTAACTATTTTTTGGACCCCATATCCATTAGTTTCCTAATTGAAGGCTGATTCTTAGGCCATTATCTTTTCCTTAACATGTAGGTATTTCTTCCATTTTCCTTGGTGGATCTTTCAGCATACATGAATAACAAATCTTTTTCTTCTACGGTTTGTTTCTCTCTAGAAATACAGTCCTTTATCTCTAAATAGTTGAATTGATGTATGGTAGGAAAAGTGGCTAGAGTTAGTTGTCCAAGTGAGCTGTGTGGTTGATTAGCATGGAATGGCATGGAAAAAAATCAACAAAAGTTTCATTACAATTCTCTCTCTCATCTCCAATATCTTCCCTCTTTTTTTTTTTTTTTTTTTTTTTCTCATCTGAACACTAACTCAATTCATTGTTATGACCTTAGACATAATAGCAGGTTATGTTAAATTTAAGTGCTAAGTTTGATGTTCTTAAGATGATTTGAGTTTAGTAATATAATATTAGGAGTAATTTTTTATATTTGATATATTTGACACACCACTATTTCCTTAACCTCCAAGGTCATAAGCTTCACGGGGAGGCTAAAGTAAGCCGTAGTCAAATGTACACAGCTACATCATAAAAGTCCATGAAGTACTCCATGTTGGCATGGGCATAGCCATTTTTCTTACACTTCAGTCTATTATAAGATATCTAACATTGTATTCTGCAAATGAATGCCCTCCTCGGGGAGTCACACCCACCAACTATACTGCTAGACCAGTAACGAAGGCCATGAGCTTGCATTTAGAAGCTCGCTCCCACTTCATATTTTGAGTCTTGTGAACCAAATAATAATTTTAGCAAATAAACAAAGCATGGAATTCATCCAACTATTCCCTGCATGTGTCCAACGATGAGCTAACCAATCCACCTGTTACTCCATGTGATAGGGCCATAACGAATTATCAGTAAGTTGAGAACAGTTCTCTATTTATATGTTTCCTAAACATAATTAACTCACCGTTTCAACCTTGGTCTCTAAGACAATATCTTAATGCTCCCTAGGAGGCTGTCATACTATTCTAGTTAAGTGCATACCATTACCTTGACGTTAGTATAAGTAAACAAGATACACCACAAATATGTGGTCCCATTTATTTTTTCGTACCTGCATCTATCCTTAAGAAGTCTAACCCTATATTCTGACAACAAACGCCTTCCTCAGGGAGTAATCCCTACCCGCTATACTATTAGACTGGCAATGGAGACCAAGAAGAATCAATTCCTGAGCCTCGCTTCCACTTGAATTATAAACGGTGGATCTTTCTTTTAAGTTTGCGTATCTCATAATCAATATTAGAATCACATTCTAAATTTTATTTTAATAAATAAATAAAACCCTAATCGAATTAGATTCCTTTAACTATCCAACCTGTGTAATCTAATCTCACAAGATACATTATGAGAAGTTTTCTTTTAACTTTTAAATTATCTAATCTCATTAGATCTATTTGAAAAGGGTTTGTTTACCAGGCACTAATGCATCGGGTCCCATTAGAACTCCGAAGTTAAGCGTGCTTGGGCGAGAGTAGTACTAGGATGGGTGACATTCTGGGAAGTCCTCATGTTGCCAATCCTATGAGGTTGGGGGTCCTTGGAAACAGCCTCTTAACAGGATTACACTCTGAAGGGGTAAGGCTGCTTACACCCCCCCCCCCCCCCTCTCAGGCACTCCGGTTAGGCGGGAGCCCTTGAGGCGTTGGGTCTATTATTGTTGTTGTTGTTGTATTAGATCTATTTGAAAGAAATTATCCCAGTAAAAGAAATAAAATATTTCACCAAGTTATATGGCCCTACCACTTTATTCACATCGTACATATTATTCAACTCATTTAAATCATATTGAACATGTTAACTAAAATTTAAAAAATTTCATGTTATCAAACAATTTGAATAGCAACGCTTAAGGCCTAAATGTTGGAGTCACTAAAGATTATTCTAAATGCATTTAGAAAAGACTATCATATAATCTTAATTAGAATCTCACATTTTTTGATTAAACTCTTTTTATTATAAATAATAAAAAATGATGATGTGACCCGATGGGTCACGTGACCGTCCATGCGCTGGGCCATACATTATACTTGTTTCATTTTCAAATAATTAATTAATTAAAAATAGTCTTAATCTCATTAAATCTTGAACCGAACATCTAATCCTATTAGGTAATCTTTGTTTTGGATTATGAAAAAGTATTTAACAATTGAATATTTCATACCTTAGTTCAAAATCTAATGTCATTAGATTTAATAATCTAATGTCATTAGATTTAATAATCTAAATCGTTTAACTCCTTGAATATCTAATCCCATTAGACTTGATTTAGAAATATGATCCTTGATTGAATCCTGACTCATTTAAAATTTTAAACAATTTATAACTTTAATGAACATTCAATCTTGTTATTGAACTCCTTAACAACAATGTTAAGGATTGTCTTTATCCTTTAATGAAATTTCCAATTTCATACTTTTGCAATTCTAAATACTCCCATTTTATCTAATATGATATTTTTAATGCCAATTATGAATGTATTTAGAGTTGGTTCTGATACCAATTGTTGGGTACATATGTTTTTTAAGAAAATATGTCCCTAAATCTGGCGCAGGGGAAAAACATATTTAAAATTCTTAAATTTTAAATCTAAAGCTCCAGTCTAATTAAATTATTTAATTAGATCTAGTTCTTACTCTAATAGGTTTATAATATAACCAAAAAAATCGAATAAAAATGATATAAACATGATATGCAGAGTAAACAATATAAAGAAAAGAAAAAATAAATTAAATATCATATATTTAACTAGACAAACCTGAAGCATGATCCCGATTTTGACTTGAAGATCTTAAATTACAAAAAGATATCTTGACACCTCAAGAACTTTTTCACAATGACCTCTTCCATCACAAGGAGTATGGGCTCCCAAAAATATTTAACTTCAAAAATTTTTCTTTCCAGTCTTTCCCAAAAATAATTTTTTAGAAAAACTATACTAAAACATAATTTAGGAAACCCTTGAAACAATATTAGGTTTTCCACCTTGGGAGAAATTCAAGTTCCAAAACCCTTAAATGAGCTTGTCAATCTCAATGATAAAACTCATATATAAACAAAAAAAAAAAAGGTAATGTTAGCGCGTGGAAAATGATGTGCCAGCTTGAAAGTTGTGTCACTTGCGTTGCTGATGTCAGCGACCCACTATTTTCCTTTTTTTTAATTTTTGACACAGGGCTCATGCAAGGCATGCGCCCAACCCTTGCTGATTCCCTTGCTTGTGCATTGCAAGCGTGGGGCTAGGTTTATTTAACGTCCCCTTTTTCTCCTGAAGAGTTTTCCTTCCCAGCTATCTTTGACTAGCATCTTATGCAAGCTCTTTTTTCTCCTCCCATGAGGCTCAATTTCCATCGAGGAAATCTTTGAAGGTAAGATTCTAAATCAAGGCTTCCAATTCTTGATGTAACAAACCATATTTGGCTCTAACATGCAAGCCTTATTCTCAAAAAGCTCCTCTGGAGGAAGGTGTATTAACGGTTGAAGAGCCAGCAACAGTTCCAGTGGTTGAGATACCTGCTGAAACTTCAATGATGGATGTACCATTAGAATATCCCATGGTAGTAGTGCCAATAGAGGGCCCTTCTTTTCCGCAAGCTTACGTCATAGAGGTCAAGGCATTTCTTTCGACCTTTGTTGTCAACCGAAGTCAAAACCTTGTCTAACCCTTTTTGTTGTTAACCTTTTGCAAGTCACTCATCCCACAGCCATTCCTTTCCCAAGGATAGGGGGAACATCTTGTCATTTAGAGAAATTTGGAGCAAGTGGTAGATTGGCTCTCAAACAACCGGACCTAGAATTTCCCAAACTCCAATGGCTAAGAGAAATCACGTATCTCCTTGTTCTAGCTCTAGGTGAGAGGGCCATTTTTCAAGAGGCCATATCCTTGATAAGATCCTTGAAATAAGTTCCAAAGGTGGCTTCTTCTATTACCAAGAAACTTGAAGTTCTCAAGGAGGTGCTGTCGAAGATGACCAAGAAGTTCTAGCCCTTCATTAGACAAAACAACAATGCTAAGATGTCATTAGAAACTTAGGGCATTCAGCTACCCTAGGGGGCTTGCAGCTGTTGTTTGAAGAGCTCCAGGCATCAAGAAGGATTTAGGACCACCAACCCCGGGGGATGAAAACTCTTGAAGACGAGATCCATAGCTTGGAGGAGAGGTTAATTCTCCTTAAGGAATAGCTAATCTCCTTAAGACAACATCATCTTTCTCAAGGTTAAGTAGTTGGAGAACTCGAAAAGGCCGCCATGAAAGCTTAGAGGAATAACCAAACCATTCAAAAAGAAGCTCTCTCCTTGGATCATGAGCTGAATATCACAACCAGGCAACCATTCCCAAATAGAGGAATCCTTAGTGAGGATTATGACTCAACTCTTTTGATTTTTATTGGTTGTAAAGAGATTTTGATGTACAATTTACTTGTAAAATTTCTCTCTTTTTTGTGTATGTAAGCCATGTACTTTTTGAAAATGTTAATGAAATATGCATTTTGTTTAATACGTCTATCAGATTGGTGGTCCCTTTTCTTCTATTTCTTTGTTTTCTTATCCTAAGGATCATGTAGTTGATCCTCACGACATTGATATTGAACTTCCTTGTTGGAATCCAAAATTGATGGCACATAGTTCTTTAGGTACCCAACATTGATAGCCATTGGGTGAGTTCTTCCATCTTGATCTTGGAGTAAGTAAGCATTACCTCTAAACACCTCGATGACTCTAAATGGATCTTCCGAGTTAAAGGACCAGTTCCCAAAGTCACGATCTTTTTCGCCAATGGGTAAAACCACTTTCCATACTATTCTCCTATGTGAAAAGACCTAGGCTTGATCCGTTTGTGGTAGGCTTTGGCCACCCTCTTCTTTTATGTTTCCATCTTGTGAAGAGCACCAAGCCTAACTTGGTCTAAGTTAGTTAGTTTGTCCGTCATAGCTTACTCATACTCAAGTTCAAAAAACCTTCCTTGATGAGCTAATCTAATTGACTGAACCGTTGATTCCATTGGGAGCACATCAACATGGCTGTATGCCAAATGGAAGTGTGTTGTTCCAATTGCATCTTGTTTAGAGGTCTTGTATGCCCAAAGGGCATCTAGTAGCAATTCTTGCCACTTCCTGGGATTGTCCTCAGTCATCTTTTCAATATTGGTCTTCATAATCTTACTAGTTTACTCTGTTTGGCCATTGGATTGAGCATAGTAAGGGGTTGAGATCAAGATTTCTATGTTAAAACTCTTGGCAAACTCCTTATCATCTACTCCATTGAGCACTCTAACTTGGTCCACAGTAGTGGTTTATGGGAAACCAAACCTACATAGGATATATTCTTTGATAAAATCAATCACTTCCAGCTAATTGATGTTCCTATATGGCTTAGCCTCCACCCACTTTGTGAAATAATCTGTGGCCATAACAATTTAAGATTGCTGCAATCGAGAAGGAGGGTTAATTTCTCCTATGATGTCCATTGCTCAGCCTCTAAATGGCTAGGGTTGACAATAGCATGCACTTCAGTAGCAGGGACTCTTGGCAAATGACCATGTCTTTGGCATGCTCTGTACCCGTTGGCATACTTTTATGTAGTCATCCATCATTGAAGGCCTGTAATAGCCATAACGGCTGATGAGCCAGTGCATCTTTTTCGTAGCTCGATGGGATCCATAGATACTCTTATGTGCTCCTACCATTACTAGTATTGCTTCGTCCAAGTCGAGGCACTTGAGAAGCACTCCACTAGCGTCCCTTTCATATAAGTCTCCAAAATCATCATCAAGATGGAATCTACGAGTCCTCATCTTCATCTTTCTATCCTTAATATACTCTTGAGGGTTCTTGAAGTAATCCATTAGACGCTTCCTCCAGTCCTCACATTGACTCAGGATAGTTTGATGGATTTCAAAGCGTTCCAAGTGTTCACTTGGCACTACTTCACTCTCAAGATTGAAGGACTTGATGTCATGGACTAAAACATTAGTTTTAATGACCATGGTTTCTCGCACCATGTCCTGGGCAATTTATACCCTGATGCTAACTCAGCCAAGTCATTGGCTGCTTTGTTATGCTCTCTAGGGATATGCTCAAACTACACACTATCGAATTTACCCAACAACTTTGGTACCACTGATAAGTACTACTTCGAGGAATCATTAAAACATTGAAATTACCTTTTCACTAGGCAAATTACCAGCTACGAATCCCCCTTGATGATAACATTGAGGGCTTGCATCTTTTGGAGAGTTAAGAGGCCTATTGTCAATGCCTCATACCCTGCCACGTCGTCAGAGCATTTGGCAACTAAAGTAAAAGCAAATTTAGTGATGATCTAGAAGGAGATTCTATCACAATTACAACTCCAGCACTAGAATTGGTCCTTTATCCATTGAAGAATAACTTCCAAGGGACCATTTCCACTACCAAGAGTGGGTTTGGCTCATAGTCCAAGCCAGTATTAATGTTTGGGTGGTCAGCTGAAAAGTCTGCTAGGGCAACTTTTGTGATATGTAAACCAACTCAAATTGGAGTAGCACTATACTCCACTTTTTCAACCTTCCCCTTATAAAGGTCCATCTAGCATGTATTTAAAGACATTTGCCTGAGCAACTACATATATAGTAAATGTCAAAAAGTAATGTCTCCATTTTACTGATGCATAGAATAACGAAAGGCATAATTTTTCAATCGAGGAGTATTTTATTTCACATTCACTTGAGCAACGGCTAAGGTGGAACACATCCTATTCAAACCCTTGCTCATTGTTTTGTATGAGCAAACAACCAAAGGATTCCTCAGAATTATAGACATAGGTCTTTAAAGGTTTCTCCTGCTTTGGAGGAATAAGAATTGGGGGCTTGATCAAGAACTCTTTGATCTCACTTGAAGTGCCTCTTAGATTTGAGCCTCAGTAGCAGAGACAAGACTTCCATTTTTCCTGCAACATTTGAGATAAAACGCAATAGGAAATTAACCTACACAAGGAAGCGTTGAAGCTCCTATTTATTTTAAAGTAGTCTGGCCTATTGAATGGCCTTAGTCTTACTAATATCTACCTTGATGCCCCTTTGGTGCACCAGAAAACCAAGAAAGTTTTTATAAAACATTCCAAAAGCACATTTTAATGGATCCATCTTGAGGTTATGGGCCCTCATTCTAAAGAATGCGCCCCTTAAGTCCTTGAAGTGCGTAAATTGGGATTTTGATTGAACCATGATATCACCTACATAGATTTTTGTGGTCTTGCCAATGAGTTTATGAAACATCATGTTCATGGCTCTTTGATAGGTGGCATTGGCGTTCTTCAAACCAAATCGTGTAGCCATCCACTCAAACTTCCCTATTGATCTAGGACATCTGAATGCCATCTTATGGGTATCCTCCGAAGCAATCATAACTTAGTAGTACCTCCAGTAGCCATCCATGAAGGACGAGACATGGTGACTCGAAGTTGAGTCAATGAGCACATTAACAATAGGCATTGGGTTTTTGTCTTTTGGGGTGGCTGCATTTAGATCCTTAAAGTCAATATAGAACCTGATGTTGCCGTTCATTTTAATGATAGGAATAATATTTGCCTACCATTCAACGTACCTGGTAGTCCTAAAAAATTTAGTTTTTCAGAGCCTTTCGATCTCTTCCTTAACCAAATCGATAACTTGTTGGGACATTCTTCTCTGGGCCTAAATGATGGGTCTTGAACCTGGCTTGAGAGGAAGCCTATGTGCAACCACCTTTCTGTCTAAGCCAGGAATCTTGCGATGATCCCAAGCAAAACAATCCTTGAATTCATGAAGCGAAGTCAGGTACTGCTCTATCTACTCTTGAGAAAGTAGAGCACTCAGATAGGTAGGTGTTGCCTCTTCTATCGAGCCCTAATTAACCTTGAGGAGGGGGTCTTGGACTTCAACCCTCAAATTCTCTCTTTTAGCTAGTGCTGCTCTTAGGTCAGACAGTTCTAACTCCTCTTTTCATACGGTATGGACCTGGAAACCATTGAAAGGCTACTCGGTCCAAAGCTGATCCTCAGCATGCCAGGCCATGAGCCTTTCCAACGTGGAGGAAATGACCGATTAGGACATTAATGAGAGGTCTTAGCTCCTTCACATCGAGGTTCTGGTGTGCCTTAGCATTCCCCTTCATCAAGAGGGACCCTCATGCATCCCTTGAAGTCAGAGTCTTTGTTATGATCCAAGATCAATCTTGAATCATAACCTAAGATGGAGGAAGAATTGAGATGAGATGTAGAAGAAAAGAGATGAGAAATAGAGAAAGAGTTAAGGTTGAGAAGAAGAATCAATTCAATTTCATTCCATCCTTTCTTACAAGAGAATATCTCACTACTTATAAGATTTGAGCTAAGAAAGAAGAAACAAAGCATTGGGACACAATTTCCACTGACTTACAACTTCAGCCACTAAAATAGACCAAATCCTCTTAACTTGCATAACTACCCTTTCCGCCAAGACTAATTCAAAACCTGCATAACTAGCCTTCCCACCGAGACTAATTCAAACCCAACACTAGAATTAGACTTATTCTAAGCAATTACAACCTTCCAATATTAAAATAGAACGATTACAAGCAATTACAAACTCTAATTCCGATTCCCTTCAGTTGAGATCATGACAATACCTTCCAATTAAGAACATTCTTGCCTTAAGAATGAAAGGAAGGAAATTAAGTCTTGAGGAAATTCAAGTTCTCCCATGTAGCATTCTCCAATTCCAAGTTTGCCCACTGCACAAGCACTTCCTTGGAGCCTTTTCCTTGCTGTTGTAGCACACGAGAGTCTAATATAACAACAGGTTCCTGCACAATGCTTCCCTGATCAATAGTTCTGGGAGGTGCTGTAGTACTAGTAGAACCCTCTACTGTATGCTTCTTCAAGAGAGACACATAGAACCCCAAATGCACAAATGAATCAGGGAGAAACTCCAACTTGTAAGCAACCTTCCCCAGCTTCTCTAAGATCTTGTAAGGGCCAAACTAACAAAGCACAAAGCTTGATATTCTTGTGCACTGCTACGGTTGCTTGTCTAGAAAGATGTAATTTTAAGAAACCATAATCACCAACTTCAAAAGTTTTGTCGATTCTTTTTTGTTTGCAAAGTATTTCATCCTGGCCTGGGCTATTTGAAGATTATCGTTAAGTTGTTGTACTAACTGCTGCCTTTGAGTTAAGAAGTCATCGACTTCAATAATCTTAGAAGTTGCTCCTTGCAAAACAAAAGGAGAGGGTGGATCATACCCATACAATGCTTTGAATGGAGTGGTTCCAAGAGTTGAATGAGCGTGTGTGTTGTACCAAAACTCAGTCGAGGATAACCATTTGTGCTAATTCGTAGGGTGATTGAATGTCATACCCCCTCAAATATTGCTCTACACATTGGTTTACTCTCTCTGTTTGCCTATCCGTTTGAGGATGGTATGAGGAACTCAGAGAAAGCGTTGATGCTAGCAATAAGAACAATTCCCTCAAGAATTTGCTAGTAAAACAACCTATCTCGATCAGAAATAATAGAGTGAGGTAGCCCATGAAGCTTGTGAATGTGATCCACAAACAACCTAGCAAGCCTTTCAGCTATAAGTGGGTGATGGAGAGCAATGAAATGTCCAAACTTGGTAAAACAATCCACCATCACCCAAATAATCTCCTTTCCCTCAGACTTAGGCAACCCCTCAATAAAATCCATACCGATGTGCTGCCAAGCTCTCTCCGGAATAGGTCAGGGTTGAAGCAACCCTTGGTAATGAACATCATCACTCTTTATGAGCTGACATGTCTCATGAATCTGAACCAACTTAATTACATCCTTCTTCATTCCAGGCCAATGAAAATACTGCCTCAACCTCTAAAAAGTACCCTCAATACCGAAATGGCCACCCAAAGAAGATGAATGAAAGGCCAAGACCCCCTGCTTTCTCAAATCTGTTGCTTAGCCAATATAAACTATCCCTTTGAATCTACTAATGCCTTTGCTGACAGAAAGATCCAATTTACCCTCTTGAGAGTTCTTCACACTGAAAGCTGTAATACATTCTAGAGCAAACCCATCTCCTTCATAAGAATTAAGCAAGTCAAGCAAATGAAATTGCAGCACAAGAAGCAGACTCTACATGCCTTCTTGATAGAGCATTAGCTGCAAGGTTTTCCTTCGCACTCCTGTACTCAATTGAGTAGTCTAACACCAACATTTTCATAAGCACTTTGCATTGAACTCTTGTGGTAATTTTTTGCTGAAGTAAATACTTGAGACTTTGATGGACAGTTCATATGAAAAAGTGGTGACCTTCTAGATAATGTCTCTATTTCTGTATAGACAATAAAATCGCTAGATATTCCTTTTCATATATGGATAGGCCTAGATGTCTTGGGTTCAAAGCCTGACTAAGATAAGCCAAAGGTCTTCCATTCCAAGATAGAAGTGCTCCAACTCCTCTACTAAAAGCATCTGTTTCAAAGGTGAATGGCACACTAAAGTTTAGCATTGCAAGTACAGGTGCTGAACTCATAGTAGTCTTAAACTAATCTAATGTTGCTTGGGCTGAATCAGACCAGATGAAAGCATCTTTCATGAGGAGATCTGCCAAAGGCTTGGAAATTAGGCCATAACCAGCTATAAACTTGCGATAATAGCTAGTCAATCCCAGAAATCCTCTTAGCTAGTTGAGTGTCAAGGGAGTAGGCCAATCTTTCATTGCTTGAACCTTGAAAGGATCTATAGCTACTTCGTTACCAGATATAACATGGCCCAGATATTATAGTTGAGTTCTAGCAAAAAAAAAAAAAAAAAAAAAAAAAAAAAAAACATTTGGAGAGCTTTGCATACAACTTGTGCCGTCGCATGGTATCAAACACTTGTTCCAGATGCGCTATGTGAGCCTCCAGAGATGGGCTATATATCAAAATGTCATCAAAGAATACAAGAACAAACTTCCTCAAGAAGGACTTGAACAATGAATTCATTAAAGCCAGGAATGTTGCTGGAGCATTAGATAAACCAAATGGCATTACCACAAATTCATAATACCCATGATGTATTCTAAATGCAGTTTGGTGAATGTCTTGATCCAACACTCTAATCTAATAATAGCCTTTCCTCAAATCCAACTTGGAGAAATACAATGTTCCAAACAACTCATCTAAGAGATTGGCAATGATGGGAATTCGGAGGTTGTCTTTAATTGTGAGTGAGTTGAGTTTCCCATAATCAATATACATATTGGAAGTCCCGTCCTTCTTTCTAACCAATATCACCAGAGAAGCAAATGGATTGTGACTATGTCTAATGAACTTAATCTTCAATAGCTCATCAACTTGCCTCTTCATTTTAGACTTTTGAGAATGAGGATACTTGTAAGGTTTAAGGCTCACTAGATTCGAACTTGCTATCAAAGGAATGGCATGATCTAATGTCCTCTGCGGAGGAATGGATGTTGGCTGCCCAAATAGCTCACTGTAGTCCTATAAGAGCTTGTCAATTGCAGGATAAGAGTTCACATGAGTATTAATTAGAGCAGCATCCACGGAGAACAACTGTCCTATCCACTGGTAGGATCCCTTCTTGATCACTCCTTGCAACCTCTTGCCTCTCCTCAATTGTGTCATGATTCAAGAAGATGGGGCATAAGAAAATTGAGTACTAATAAGGAAAGATTGTAATTAAGGTTGTAAAACATTATAAAAGAGTAGTTTAGGTAATTAGAATAGCCTAATAAGAAATTAGCCGTTAATCAATAGGTGAAAGAGAGGGATTCGGGTGGTATTGGAGGGAAGGTTAGTTGGTAGTTGTTGAAGTGTCTAGGTGAAGTGTTTTGCTAGATATTTTCATTGTAACTAAGAGGAGTATAAGTAGCTTATATTGCTTTGTAATGAGGTATTTGTTATAGTTCCAGAACAATCATGAACTACAAGCTTAGGGATTTAAGAATATGAGATGAGAAAGAAGTGAAGGAGATGAGGAATAGAGAGAACTTAGGGTTAAGAGAAGAGATATATCAATTTCATTGTACGAACTCATCAATTCAAGCTAGCTAGCTTCAATAGAACAAGTTCAGCCGAAATTAGGAAGAAAATACATAAATATACAATGCATCTGGGCGCCTCCCCTAGCCGACTTAACTAACAAGCATTATTGGTGCCAAAACATACTTTGAATTACAGGGCTATTACATCAGTAGAACACCAACACTTTAACACTCAAAAATGAAATAGAATCATAACAATGCCTTCCCCTAAAGATCATTCTTGTCTTAAGAATGGAATGATGGAAATTGACATTGAAGGAACTTAAGATTCTCCCAAGTTGAATCTTCTTTGGCTAAGTTGCTCCACACCACTAGAACCTCTTTAACCAGCTTCCCGCCTTGCTGAATGACTCTAGAATCCAATATAGCAACAGGTACTTGCAAAAGAGCTCCACTAGAACCAATCTTAAGAGGGTTAGGAGAGCAAGACTTCCCTCTTTCCACATGTTTCTTTAGGAGAGAAACATGGAACATAGGATGAACATATGAACCAAATAGAAGCTCCAATCTATAAGCAATTTTGCCCAACCTCTCAAGTATCTTATAGGGACCAAAATACCAAGCACTGAGCTTAATACTTTTGTGCACAGCCACTATGGATTGTTTATATGGCTATAACTTCAAAAATACCAGATCTCTCACTTTAAAAGGAGTGTCTGAATGTTTCTTATCTGCATAATACTTCATCCTTGCTTGAGCCAAGTGAAGGTTATCTTTGAGTAACTGAACTAACTGCTTCCTCTACTGCAGCAAATCAGAAACATCTAGGACTGAACTGTTGATCCTTTGCAAAACAAATGGAGAGGGAGGATCATACCCATATAATGCCTTGAAGGGAGTTGTGCCAATAGAGGAATGAGCATGCGTGTTGAACCAGAATTCTACCAATAACAACCACCTACACCGCTCCTTGGGATAGCTAAACATCGTACTCTTCAAGTACTACTTAATGCACTGGTTAACCCTTTCTGATTGTCCACCAGTTTAAGGATGATAAGAGAAAATCAAGGCCAAGGTAGTACCCAAGAGTAGGAACAACTCCTTCCAGAAACTGCCGGTGAAAAGCCTATCACGGCTAGAAATTATGGAATTTGGTAGACCATGCAGCTCGTAAAGGCTATCTAAGAAGACTCTAGCTAGTCTTTTAGTTGTAATTGGACAGATAATGGCACAAAGTGACTGAATTTGGTGAAGCGATCCACAACTACCCATATGACTTCCTTTCCCTCAGATCTAGGCAAACCCTCAATAGAATCCATGCTAATGTGTTGCCACGCACAATTAGGGATTGGAAGAGGCTGAAGCAGGCCGGGGTACTTCTTGCCATCCTGTTTGGTTTGTTGATAAGCTTCACAAGATTGAACAAAGTCCACCACCTCTTTTCTCATACCGGGCCAACTGAAATAGATTTTAAGTCTTTGATAGGTTCCTTCTACACTAGAATGTCCACCCCACGCAGAATCATTGGAAGTCTCAAGAATTTGTTTCCTCAAATCAGTGGATGAACCTACATACAATTTCCTTTCGATCCTGATGATTCCCTTAGTCACCACAATACTAGTTTTAGGTGCACCAGGAGGATCTTTGTTGATGCTATAAGATGTCACACATTCCTGAGCAAAGCCATCCTCTTCATAAGATCTATAGACCTCATCCATTCAAGCTAGTAATACCACAAATACAGCCCCATAAAAACCAATTTTAGACTCCTCTAATATGCGAGATAAGGCATCAGTAGCCCGATTCTCCTTTCCTTTCAAATACTAAATTGAATAATCAAGATGAAGCATTCTCATCAACCCTTTGCGCTATACACTGGTGGCTATCTTCTGCCCTAACAAGTATTTATGGCTTTGATGATCTATTTTAATGACAAAACGGTGACCCTCCAAATAATGCCTCCACCTCTTGACAGCCAAAAGGATAGCAAGATACTCCTTCTTGTATATAGACAATTCCAAATGTCTGGGGCTTAAAGCTTGAATAAGATAAGCCAATGGCCTTCTCATCTGTGATAAGATTGCTCCAACTCCATTACCATAAGCATTAGTCTCCAGCATAAAATCTTTGCTGAAATCAGGCATCTCCGGAGCTGGAGTTGCACACATTGCTTCTTTTAGTGCTTCAAAAGCTTCCTAAGCAGCCTCAGACCACTTGAAGGCAACCTTCTTCAATAGATCGATTAATGGCTTGGTGATAACTCCATATCCTGCTACAAACTTCCTGTAATATCTTGTTAAACCCATAAATCCCCTCAATTGCTTCAAGGTAACAAGTATTAGCCAGCCTTTCACAACCTAAATCTTAGCAGGATCTGTGGATTCACCTTCACAAGAAATTATATGGCCTAAATACTCCACTTGTGACTGAGCAAAAGAGCACTTGGACAACTTAGCATAGAGCTTATGACTGCGCATAACACTGAACACCTTCCTCAAATGATCCAAATGGTCCTTTAGATTTGCACTATAAATAAGAATATCATCAAAGAAAACTAGCACAAATTTCCTCAAGAAAGCCTTGAACACATCATTCATCATAGCCTGAAATGTAGCTGGAGCATTAGTAAGACCAAATGGCATTACGATAAACTCAGAATGCCCATGTCGAGTTCTAAAGCAGTCTTATAGATATCTTGCTCCAAAACTCTGATCTGATAGTACCCTTGTTGCAGATCTGGCTTAGAAAAGAAGTGTGAGCCGTGGAGTTCATTCAAAAGATCATCAATTATCGGAATAAGGAACTTGTCCTTGATTGTGAGTGAATTTAGTGGCCTATAAGCAATACACATTTTGGTGGATCCATCCTTCTTCTTGATTAAGATACCTGGAGAGGCAAATGGACTATGGCTTTGCTTAATGAAACAAGTTTTCAGCAGCTCCTCAGCTTGCTTTTCAATCATATTCTTCTGCGAGTGTGGGTACTTATAAGGTCTCAGGTATATAGGTTCTGAATTAGACTTCAATGGAATTGCATGATTGAGAGCCCTTTGTGGAGGTAAAGATACTGGTTGAACAAATAAGTCCTTGTACTCAGCAATTAGTGAACTTATTTCAGGATGAAGTGACACCTGAACCTTAGTTTACGCTATTGAAAACAACTGTCCTACCCACTGACATGCTCCTTTCTTGACACTGTCCTCCAACCTCTTGCCGTTCATTAACTGTAACTAGCCTTGCTTAACAATTCCTACAGTCTGACATTAACCCCTTGCATCTCAAATGAAACTGTTAGTTGAGAGAAATAAAAAACCAATGGACTGAAAGTCTTCATCCAATCAACACCGAGCACCATATCACAACCTCCCAACTGAAGAATTCTGATGTCATACACAAACCTATGATTTTGCATTTGACAACTAAAGCCTTGGCACTTAGTTTGAGTGAGAGTTGAATTCCTATCAGCCATTGTCACTGCTAAAGGAGTCGTTCTAATCACTTCGTGTCCCACCTTTCTAACAACCTTCAGATCAATGAAGTTATTAGTACTGCCACTATCAATAAAAATTAGTATAGATCTGCGTCCTACTTCTCCCTTGATTTGAATAGAGTTGTGAGAACCATTCCTTGTTAAATCATTCACTAAAATTTCCATTTTTTCATCCACCAACTGCTCCTGTAGCTCATGTTCTTGTTTGGCCAATTCAGTCTCCATTTCTTCCTCTTCAATATCTCCTTCAGCCTCTGTTCCACTAGCTAACATCAGAAGCTTAGGATTACACTTGTGCCCAAACAAATAACACTGATTACATTTGAAACATAGCCTCTGAGCCTTCTTCTCTTCCACACTCAAGGGCTTAGATCGTGCCGGAGCACTTTAATGCTGTAAAGACCCTTGATTACTCCTATTTCTTTGGCCATCAGAAGCTGCCAATACCACGGGCTCAAAGACCTTGGCCTTGGTATATGCTTTAAACAAAGTTCTAGGGCTCAAGGCACTTACAAGATTTTTGATTTTTGGCTTTAAACCACTTATAAAACTTGAGACATAGCAGGCTTCATTCACATTAGGAGTCACAGTCACCATCCTAGCTCTTAAATTCTTAAATCTAGCCATATACTCTTTCATAGAAGTAGTTTGCACTACCTTATTAAAATTGTCCACAACATCACTAGGATCATCATCACCATATCTTTCACAGAGTTCCTCCACAAATTCAGACCAAGACAATGAAGGATTACTACACATCAGACTATAAAACCATACCTCTTGATCTCCATGGAGGTGCATTGATGCTAATTCCACTTTCTCAGCCTAACTAATGTGATAGAAGTGGAAGTATCTCTTACATCTTCTAAACTAAGACTGAGCTTGCTTACCATCAAACTGCTCAAGCTTTACTCTCGGCTGTCTGAATCCACTGCTCTTGCTACTACCAGTAACGTTTTCACTCGCCCCTGAATTCTGCATCATATCAAGTGGAGGACGATCAGATTGTCAAACTACTAAACCTGGATCCTGAGGTAACCCAACATCGGGAGGTCGATCAGGCTAACTAGCTGCAGATAAGACTCTAGCTCCCTCTATCTTTTGATCTATTGCTGCAATCTTTGGAATCTTACTCTCATCTGTTACAATTGTTGATCAATTCTTTCAGCCAGCTTTTGCTCTAGAGATTGTTGTTATTGTTGCATCTGAGCAAACATCTCCACCATCTGAAGCCTCAATTGTTCAAATTGATTTACTTCAGCACCAGCAACTACAGTATATGAAGCATTTGTGGTAGCATTTGCAGCAGCATTGGCTCGAGTAGTCACTCCACCAGCCATTGATACAATTTTCTTGCGTCTAGCCAGCTCCAAGCAATCAAATTCCGAACAATCGGTAGCAAAACACAAGCTCTGATACCAGTTGTTTTATTTCAAGAGCAATCTTGAACTATAAGCTAGGGATTTGAGAATATGAGACGAAAAAGAAGTGAAGGAGATGAGGAATAGAGAGAATTTAGGGTTGAGAGAAGAGAGATATAAATTTCATTATATGAACTCATCAATACAAGCTAGCTAGCTTTATAGAACAAGATCAGTCGAAATTAGGAAGAAAATATCTGAAGATACAATGCATCCGGACACCTCCCCAAACTGACTTAACTAATAAGCATTATTGGCGCTAACACATACTTTGAATCCCACGGCTACTACATCAGCATAACACCAACACTTTAACACTCAAAAATGAAATAGAATCATAACAGTATTGATAAATGATAATGATTTCTATCTTCTTCTTTCAACCCTAATTCTCTCTACTTCTCATCTACATTCTCTAATTCTCATCTTGAATCTCTAATTCAGTTCTCATCTCTACTCTAATTCTTCACCTATCTTACATTATGATCCAAGAGTAATCTTGAATCATAACAATTGGTATAAGAGCCTTGATCTGATTCCAAATCAAGTTGTTTGATATCTAGTTCTTGATCAAATTATAGTTGATCATTAGATCGTGTTAAGTGTTCAGGTTTGTTGAGCTAGTTGCAGTTACATTGGATCTCCTTCTTGCTGTGTTTTTATAAGCTTGTTCATAAGTCAGGTTCTGCTAATCCAGTTGAGTTTGATCAAAGATTCAGTTCATAATTTGCTGTAATTATGTTATGTAGCTGAATTCTTGTGATCTTATGTTGTTAATTCATTGATCAAGCTAGAATTGCACTGGAACTCAGCTGATTCCATAGGTTCAGTACATTGCAGTCTTGGACAGAGGTTTTGTTCTTGATTTGATATAACTGAAATTTACATGCACGCAATTTTATTGAGCATAGGAGGTTGCATCTATTGAGCTGAATTGTTGAGTTAAAAGGTCATATTGAATTGATCAGATTTATTCGATTTATCCGCAGTAACCTTGACGTAACCTTGATTCTGTGTTCCTTTGCACACACCTTCAGTAAACTTGCTGAATTCACATTAATTACACTCCAGTACTTCAATTCAGGTGGGGTTATACTCGATTTAGCTGGAATTACATACAAGCAAGGCTGTGCGATTAATTATACTCAATTTTTAGTAATCCTAACATCACTTGGGCTGAGTTTGTGGAGGAAATGTGTGAAAGATATGCTGATGAGGACCTTGGAGAAGTAATTGACAAGTTTAACAAGGTGGTACAAGTGAGTAGTGTGAAGGAATACATGAATCGATTTGAAAGTCTTAAGGCTAGAATTATGACCATTAATTCAGGAGCCAAGGAGGAGTACTATGTGTCTAGCTTTATTAGTGGGACATAAATTAAAGATTAAGAATTTTTGTTAGGGCCCTTAATCCACCTACATTGTCTAAGTCATGCGCAAAGACAAGATTATTTGTGTCATCAGTCTCGGCCTATTCTGATTCAAGCCAGAGGCGCAAACCTATTTTGCAACCTTCTCCCCTTGTAGCTGCTAAACCTTTGAGCATAGAAAAGAAGAAGGTAAAGAGATTGTGTTTTAAATGAAATCAAATGTACTTCTTTGGGAATAAATGTAATCCAAAGCAACTCATCACAGTGACTGCTTCTGAGCTGGAAGAGGATTCAGAGGACTTTAAATTGGAGGATGCCGCAGACTTGGGAAGTCAAGAAGAAAACAGTGGTGAAATCTTTGATGAAGATGAGGTAGAAATTTCAGTTAAAGCTTTGACTAGAAGTGGTGCTCATACCACAATACAAATCAAAGGATTGGCTGGACAGAGATGTATGCTGATTTTGATCGGTTGTGGCAGCACATGCAGCTTTGTGGAGCCTACAATTATGAGATCAGTAGCCATGAGGTGCTAAAACCAGTCCCTTTGTTGTCACGGTTGCAGATGGCAGCTCAATGCTTACTTAAACTAAGTGCAGATTCTTCAAGTGGGAAATGCAAGGACATCAATTTGAATATGACTTAAGAATTTTGAAGTTGGGAAGCTATGATATGATACAAGGGGTAGATTGGATGAAAATGTTTAGTCCATTGGTGTTTGATTTCTCTCAATTATCTATTTCATTTGAAAAGGATGGGGCACAGATTCAATTGCAAGGAATTATGGAGGGTGGGCAGATACAGATGATGAGTGGCAAACGACTTGAAGGGTTGCTCAAGGTGGGAGCGTATAAGTGGATAGGCCAATGGTTCTCCTTACACTCTGAGGATATTGCAGCTAAGGTGGATTCAGATCTAGATATTGCTCAATCGATAAGTGAATATAGTAATCTAGTTGTTGCACCTACTTCTCTTCCACCAAAGAGGTCATTGGATCATGCTATTCCACTTCTACCAGATTCAGTTCTAGTCGATCTAAGGCCATCCAAGTACCTGCAGAGAAGGATGAAGTAGAGAGGCGGGTTGAAGAGCTATTAAAGACAAACTTCATCGGACACAGTCACAACCCTCATACATCTCCGGTCATATTGGTGCTAAAGAAAGATGGATCCTGGAGAATGTGCATTTATTGCAGGAAATTGAGCTCCCTTACAATCAAGGATAAATTTCCTATTCCTATAATAGATGACCTCCTACATGAGTTATAAGGCTCAAGGTGTTTCTCAAAGTTAGATTTAAGGCAAGGGTACTATCAAATCAGGGTGACAGATCAAGATGTTCACGAGACAGCTTTCCGTGCACACCATGGACACTATTAATTTGCTGTAATGCCTTTTAGGTTGTCTAATGCCCCAGCTACCTTCTAGGCTTTGAGGAACACAACCTTTAAGCCATTCTTGAGGAGATTTGTTTTAGTGTACTTTGACTATATACTCGTGTAAAGTCCATCCATGGAAACACATTTATGGCATCATGAGCAGGTTTTTCAGCTCATGAGGCAGCATAAGCTTTGCAGGCAATGGGTTTGTTGTTGTGGTTGTTGTTGCAGCAGCACAAGCTCTATGCTAAATTGTCAACGTGCCCATTTGGAAACTCTCAGGTGGTATATTTGGGGCATGTAATCTCTGAAGAGGGAGTATTTACTCAGGTTGCTATGGTAGAGGCAGTGAAACAGTGGCCTAGTCCTTCCACCAACAAGAAGTTGAGGGGATTCCTTGGTCTTGTAGAATATTATAGGAAGTTTGTGGTAGAATATGGAGCAATTGCAAAGCCATTGACAGCACTGCTCAAGAAAGATGCTTTTAAATGGTCAGAAAAGGCTCAGGATGATCTTGAAGGACTAAAATTAGCTAGATGTTCAACACCAATTTTGGCAATGCCCGATATCATATGTGTTTTGTAATTATTAATTTATGAGTATTTGAGACTTATAGTATGAACAAAAATATTTAATATGTGTTATCTTATAATTTATTTAGATTATTAATTTAGTACATTGATACTAATTCGATACTAATTCGAGACATGATAATTTTATTATTTAAAAGAGATAACTAATTTACCTAATATTAATTTAAAAGGTTCTATTATTTGTTATAGTGAAGAATTTTGCATATTGCAAGTTACAAAAAATTCCGTTGTCGTATAATATTTAAGTGTGTACATATATATATATCTTAGTGTACCCAAAAATAATCTAACTCTATTTCCTACATTAAAAAAAAATTTTAGCTCTAACTTTTCTACCAAAAAAATAACAAAACTGTAAAGTTTTGATTTTAAAAAATACTAAATTGGTGGCTGAGTGTGATGCATGGTATAACGCTTCTACGATATATTTTTTTCTAAGTATTTTTGATTTTGCTAGTTTCTTTTCCCACCAGTATCTGAATGTACCTAAGTGATAACTTTTTATTGAAAAAATATATCTATAAAAATAATTTCAATGATTTGAAGTCAGCGGTCAAGATTTGAGATGATTCATAACTAAAATTAACCTAGTTTGGTTGATTCAAAACCTAAGAAGAGCCGACTAGATTAAAACTCGGTCCTATCTAGCTTGAGGTTTGACTTGATTTAATTAATATAAAATCCAAGATAATTTCAACCCAAAATAACCTGATTTAAAATACATGAAGAAGCAAAATGTCCTAATCTGATTAACCAGAAATCAATATAGATGAAACATATTATGCTCCAACTCAACCTTCACCTAACTTCGAGATGAGTTGAATAAAAAATAACTCAACTCAATTTACTACAAAATTCGCACTTAAGATTACTTGTTATAATTCCAACTCAATTATTATAATATATTCAACTTTTAAGAATACATACTACTTTATACAACATGGCTACGTGTGTAAGATGTAGATAATCCATGAGTACAGCAATCATGTATCACATTTAGCAATTTTTCTCTAAACTTCAATGAGTTATTTTCAAAATGAAATGCCCCTAATCAAGTTGGATAGTACCTAAATGACAAATTTTGAAAACATTAAAGTATATTAATCATTGTATATACCTAAATATTAGATTATCTAAATAAGAAATCTTTTATACTTCATATATCAAATTATTGTATACAGATTTAATACACAATATATTTGTTGAAACTAATTAAATAATATATAATTATATTTATAATATTAAATATATTTTATTTTTTATATATAATGTTACACTTAATATTAATCATTTAACAAAATAATAATATTAAATGTAATTACTTCAAACTTTATGTTAGATGATTTTGTTGCCTCTTGGAAGCTCACACACGCAACGTAAGCTCAAAAGTCCTTCCTCTGTTAGGCTTTTTTTTTCCTTCAACTGATCTCCTCCTGCTTAAATACTTAGTTTTTCCCTAGAACATTCAAAATTTTTCTCTTAAAATTTAACTTCAACTGTTCTTCAACACCAACTTCAACTATTGAATATTATAAATTTTTGCTTCCTCATCAATTTAAGAGGAAAAAACAAAGATTGGAGTTCTAAAGTGTTTAGGTAAGTCATATTATTATAATTTTTCTTTACTATTTTTATTAGTGAAGCAAAACATTACGTAAAGAAAAGAAAAGAAAATAAATAGTTGCTGCTATGCTACTGAGTATGATAAGTAGATGTAGATGTTTTTGAAAAAGAGAGGAAACTGTAGATCAAGGTGGGGTTGGGACTTTGTGTAATGTTTTTGGTAGTTCTGGAGTATGTTTTGTGTGGATTGTATGTATCTGTGCTGGGGTGGGTGGATTGCTTTTCATTGATCTATCTTACATCTGTTTTTTGTTCTTGGGTTCCCGATTGTTAGGATGCCGCTTTTTTATAGAGGTTTAGCTCTTTATTTATCAAAAAAAGAAAACATATAGTTTATTTTCTTTTTTGTGATTTTATTATTTTTTATTGTAATATGTAGTTTTAAAACGAAAATTTGTTCGTGAATACATACTAATATTGTTCCCTTATAGAGTTCATATGTAGATTCTGATATCCACTATTTCAAAAGAAATGTAGTATGTTCTGATTTTTGAAAAATTGTCGTTGGTGTTCATTTAGTAAATACTTATGTTTAATAATATGCATGCATAATATGTACAATATATAATAAATGGTATTTCTTATATTTTTATAATTTCAATTTTTTATTTTTATATAGTATTTCTAAGATGAAAATTTGTTAACTTATGTACGTAATATTGTTTTTGAGGCACTGGGATTGTTGTTGTTATATATGTAATATTATATTACTATAGTGTTTATATGATTAGTTGTACCATTATTAATTTCAATATCCCCTATTTTAAAAAAAAAGTAATATGCAGTAGTTTTTGATAAATATCTTATTGGTTTTTTCATAACATATATTGATGTTTAATATTACATTTGTGTAATATGTTAAATAATTAATATATGTTGACTTTCATATTATTCATATTAGTGGCTCTATGGAAGACCAGCCGACCAATGAAGGAAATCAGGAACTAACAGTTGATAGTGCAATTGCGCCTGAGCAAATAGCGAATTCAAGTCAGATAGTGAGGGAAATTAATCAAGCGAGCCCTTTTGACAAGAAGGAAAGACAGAAGAGATCAGAAGTATGGGACACTTTGAGGAAACTATGGTAAATGGGGTTAAAAAGGTCAAATGTATTCATTGTAAAATGCATCTTACTTTCCAAAAGTTAGGTGCTACAGCCAAATTTAAAAGACATATTGATACATGCCCTAAGCGTAACGTGCCTAGTGATCAAAAACAATTGAATCTAGCCTCGGTTACCCCTAGATCTGAAAGTTTTAGTGGAGTTAAAAACTTTCGTTATGATCATGAAAAAATTAGAAAACTTATGTCTCACATGATTATTGTACATTAGTTGCCTTTCATGTTTCCGGAGCATGAAATGTTTAACATGTTGATGAAAGCATCCAATCCTTCATTGAGAAAGCATCACGCACCACATTAAAAAATGATTGCGTGTCAACATAAGAAATTGAGAAAAAAGGACCAAAGGGTTGTTGAAAGAGATGAGTATACAACTAATATTTGGAAGTCAGACCCCAAAAAATTGAATATATGACAATCACTTTTCATTTTGTTCAAGATTGGAAGATACATAAGAGAGTTATGAATTTTGTTGTTATGCCTCCTCCTCGTAGTGGAATTTCCGTGCATGATTCTTTATATAAGTTTTTGGTTGATTGGGGAATTGAGAATAAAGTATTGAATATAATGGTTGATAATGTGTCATATAATGATGTTGTGGTTAGATTATTAAATGGTAGCCTTTCTTGTCGTGTAAAGTTGCCTTTGGATGAGAGGTTATTCCATGTGCGTTGCTGTGCACATATCTTGAATATTTTTGTGCAAGATAGGTTGAATGAGATTTAGGATGTGATTTCTAATTTGAGAGCAAGCGTAAAACATGTTGGAGCTTCTCTAGCTCGACTAAACATGTTTAGTGAGATTGCTAGACAATTGCAGTTGCCTGGTGATGTGTTTTTCTACGTCTATCAAAATTTAATATAAAACCTCATCTACTAAACACATCTAAACTTAAGTATAGGGCGAGAGGGTGTCGGACCACATGGACTAAGTGCATGTGAAATTATTCCATGACCTAAATTGATTTGAATAAAATTGAGAGGTTTCTATGTTAATTAATCTAGAAAACAACAATTAAACTAAAATAATCTACTTCGAATCAGAAAAGTGTATTAAATTGGAACCTAGGGTTTCGAATCTATCATTAGCCAATTATTTTTGTGTTAACCTTTAAATTAGGATTGTTGATTGTCACACAGGTAGTGATTTAGGCTATAAGCTTCAATCTACTGAGGAGATACTGTTAGTATCTGGTATTTACCCTATCTAACTAAAGCATAAGAAAAATAGGCTCTACTTAGCATATTGTTAATTATTATGTATTGACCCTATCTAAATAAAGCATGCGGAAGATAGGCTTCAATTGACAATTCGGATAAATACTATTACTTGATTAATTAATCCTGAGGCTACAAGCTTAAAGAATTAATTTATAAATATCAACTTCAGCAATTAAAGGTTACAAACTCAATAATCATAATACTTGACTAAACAATTAAACGACAGTACTTCATAGTATTTCTCACAATCAAGCAATTCATGTAACAAATAAATGATCCAAAAAGAAAAAAAGGCTAAGACATCATCTAACCCTAGAGAGCAAGTTAGCTCTCCATAAAAGATGATCCGGTGAAGGAGTAGATGAATGAACTCATGTCGGTCCTCACGCTAATTTCGCTTTTGTTCCAATTTAACCAGAGAAAAGAAAAGGAGAACCAAGAAAGAGAGAGAAAAAGCTGAGCGAGATAGAGCAATTTAAAGCCATACCCCATTGCCCTCTGGTGAAATCCCCCCTTTTAAATCGATATCGTTGCTTCCCCAAACCCTAAATCGGTGCTGGGCTGGTCTTTGGCCATACGCGTGGTGAAGCTTTGGCCGAGATCTAGTGCTGACGGAGGTCTGGAGATGGGTTGGTGCCCTTGTGCGTGAAATGATGGCGGGCTTGGGTGTGCTGCTAGTGACGATGGGCCTGAACAGGACGCGGGTCTGGGCTGTGGGAGTTGGGCTGAAATTGTGCGCAGCTCTGGGCTAGTCAGGTGAGCCTGCTATGATGTTAGGTTCAGTGGTAGTATGGATCAAGTCGGTGCTATGTGGGCCTTGTGGCTGATGCGTCATGGGCTGAGGCGTGCCATAATAGTTCGAGTTGGGCTTGAGTTGGAGGTGACGGTGAAGGACAGTGCTGGGCTGTACGTTGACATTTGACGTGGGCTATGAAGGAGATGAGACTGACGGTGGCTTGAGGTGCGAGTTGGTGTGTCAGGCCAAGCTTATATGTTCTTGTCCCGAATCTCGATTGACTTGATTCAATTATTTACGCATTGAATTTGCCTTATTTGCACTAAATTTGACAATTTTTGAGATTTTAATCTTCAAACCTATAAACATTAGAATTGTCAAAGTGAGTACAAAATTATAATTAATCAGGTGCAAAATAATTACAATAGCAATTAAAAGATGCGTAAATATGAGACCTATCAACACCCCACACCTAATCTTTGCTAGTCGTTAAGCAAAGCATGGGATAAACTCAAATACTCAAGCAATCAACTACCCTAACCTTCATCATGCTTTTTGAGATTAGCACATAGATTAGAATTCAAGACAAGATTTAGTCATCTAGAGCATTTTCCAATTCCATGAATTCAGATGATTAAACTTTAATACTAGTCATAGAATTTCGTTAACCCTGTATCAACTGATAGAAACTACTCAAGCAATTTAAGCGCACAAGTGAAAGTGAATAGGATCTCATGCCATAGAATCTCCTCAAATTCTCGTATCCAGCCACGTATACCAAGGTTTTGCACACTCACATCATTGAATCACCTAAACACATGCCCTTACATAGAGAATTTCTATTAGCATATGAGTGACCACTTTACAACTTTTTTACATTGATATAGCACAAAAGAAAAACATCTTTATCTTGAATGTACATCAAATTTTCACTTTCTTCTTTTTCTTTTGCTTTTTTTTTTTTCCTTTTTTTTTCTTTGGAGGAAACTTTTTTCTTTCTTACTTTTCATTTTTTTTTTCATTTTTTCTTTTTTTCCTTTCGTTTCCTCTTCTTTTTTCTGTCTAATATTTGGATTTCGTATAACAAGTACCTCAACTTTGCAATTGGCATTGATCAACAAGTACTTTACATTGTATCAAGAGGCAATGATTAGGATAAGCCAATAGGGCAAGCCTGCAAAGCTCAAGACATATAAGATTGTTCACTCAATTTTTTCAGATTATCCACAACACGAAAGTCCTGTGCATAATGAATATGTGAGCCGCACGAGTAAAACCCATTAATATCAACACTGATCGACAATACTCACTAACACGTATGAAGAAGAATCATTTAATTTCATGCAATTAAGAGAACGAAATAAACAGCTAATCCTACTATCGTCCTAACATATGCGTCAATCAAGAAAAACTTGGCTAAACAGTTATAATGCACACTCAAAATGCACAAAAGATGTTAAAAAATTTTTACAATAAAAATTTAACCTAAAAATGAGCACATGCAAGTGAGCCTCACCCCCATGCCTAAATTATGCATTGTCCTCAATGTGACAACATAAATCATTAAAGCATAAAAAATGGGTGAGATAAAGCAATACAACCTGAAAAGGCGGCGTGAACATTTATATATCACTCCTTCAACCCAGGACGAGAACCTAAAAAGAGAGAAAACAAGTCTTCAAGAAACTAATTAGTTTAAGAACCAAACTAAAAACAAGAATTAATAAAACCTAGGCTACCTCAAAAGAGCGCTAAGTTTAATGCCTTCAGCCGGGTGCAATGGTCTAGCGAATATCAAGTAATGGCATCAACTAAACAAACAACTTCACTGAGCTCACCTAAAACAACATCTACAGCAAAATCAAAAGTGTCACACATGATTTCAAGAGGGAGAGAGTACTCGGGTGGATGCCTAATGGAGGCAGCAACAAGGGTAGATTGAAGCTTATGAAAAGCTTCTAACCAAGACTCATTGAGCTCAACTGATAGGTCCTTAGCTAGCAAACTAGTCAATGGCCTGGCTAACTTCCTACAGTCCTTAAGAAGTCCCTTATAGAAACTCGCATGACCTAGAAAGGCTCTAACTTGCTTCACATTTGAGGGAGGGGCCGAGTTAACATTCAAATGTACCTTAGTCTTATCAACCTCAATGCCCTTCTTAGACAACCTACATCCTAGTATAATTCCTTCTTGAACAATAACATCATTCTTCTCCCAACCCAAATTTTTTTTCATGTCCGGGTTCAACCTTCGTTGCATCTTTTTAGAAGGTTTTGCATACTCATCTAGGAGGTCACTAACTGGGATAGAGGGGGTGTTTCGTCTGCCAAATCATGAACAACATCCACACAAAAACGCTCTGACTCATTGTCACTAGTGGGTGACACAGAATCCTTCAAAATGTTCAACGTAATAGTCATGTTCACAAAACTAACATCCAATATCTCAGATCTATAGTTAATGGTAGCATTGGTCGTGGCTAAGAAAAGCTGACCTAGAATGATAGGGATATGGTATTTCAAATGACTAGAAGGTTCCATATGAAACACAAAGAAATTAGCAGGAAACAGGGCTTTTGTCTACCTTCACTAGTACATTAGTAAGCTCACCACGGGGGACTCTAGTTAACCTATCCGCTAACTGCATGGTCACCGTGGTGGGTTGCAACCCTCCTAGGCCTAACTTCTTTTAAAGTGAGTAATAAATAATATTGACACTCGCTCCTAAGTCCAGTAAAGCTTTATCGATCGGGTAGTCTCCAAGTGAACAAGAGATGGTGGGGACACTAGGGTCTTTGTACTTAATTGGAGTGTCACTCTTCAGAATGGAGCTGACTTGCTCAGCTAAAAGCACTTTCTTAGGTAGATGTGCTCTAGATCGCCTCTTTTGGTTCAATAGATCCTTAATGAACTTCGCATAGGCCGGGATCTGTTGGATCGCATCAAGATGGGGAATGTTTATCTTTAGTTGCTTAAATATCTCCAAAATATCTTCCCACTTCTTCTCCTTCTCATTTGGATGTGGTGCAACTAAAGCTTGGGGGAAAGGCACTCTAGGTACATATGAGGAAGGAAGATCAAAGGTCTTAGGAACGGGAGAAGGGTGTGTGACCTCATCGGTCTCCTTCTCTCTTTCTTTACTCTTCTCTTCTCCATCACCACTTATGGGTACTTTACTCTCAGCACTCACCACATTGTCAACCTCCTTCCCACTTCTCAACACTATAATGGACTTTGCTTGTTCTTGATGGCGAGGATACTTGTCTTGCCTCACATAGTTCCTAAGGTTCTCTACAGTTTGGCTAGGGAGTCGTCCCTCATCTCTCCTACTCAAAGTGTTAGCTAGTTGACCTATCTAGGTTTCTAGCTTTGAGATCGATTGTGTATGGGAGTGGAGGAGCTCGGAATTATCTTCCAAAACTTTCAGCGCACTTAAGACCTTCTCTTCAAAATTCAAATTAGAGCTCAAATCAGAAGGTTGAAAGCAGTTAGAAGCATACCCATGCGGTTGAAAACAAAGATGTCGTGTCGTGCAAGATGGTTGAGATCATGCATTCGGTTGTTGTGGCACGAATCCTCCTTCTCCTCCTTGCCTCCATGGGAAGCTTGGATGGTTTCCTTAGCCCGGATTGTATGTGTTTGAGCCAAGTCTGATCAGAAGGAGTTTGTTGGATCTAAGGCCACACATTCTATTGAGAAAAGGTTCACAAGATCTTGTTATAAGTGTAATAAGCCTTATCAACTAGGGCACAAGTGTAGTTCAAAGTTCTTGATGTTTGCTAAAGGAGTTAGCTAGGTTGTGCATTCCGACAGTGATGAACTTAAAGCTGATGAAGATAGTTCAGATCAGTAGTCATCAGAGGAAGTTATTATTGATGAAATTGAGATCTCTATGAAAGCCCTAACTGGAAATGGAGCTCATAGCACTATTAGAATCAAAGGGAGAGCTGGCAAGAGATTAATTGTTGTCCTAATTAATAGTGGAAGTACTCATAGCTTTGTTGATCCTAAGGTGGTGAAGAAAGTGGGACATGATATGATCAAGACTCATCCCTTGGTAGTGACAGTGGCCGATGGAAACTCTATCCTTACTCAGAACAAATGTCAAGCATTTCAGTGGTCTATGCAAGAACATCAGCTCACTTACAATTTCAAGATCCTTCCTTTGCGTGGATGTGATATGGTACTTGGAGTTGATTGGATGAGGGCCTTTAATCTAATGCTCTTTGACTTTGTAAAGCTAACTGTGTCTTTCAAGATTCATGGATCTAAAGTTACCTTGCAAGGCATGGCATATCAAGCACAGTTGCAATTGATTAAAGGCAATTGAGTTTACAAGGTGGAATCAGAAAGAGTGCTTATCGGTGGATTGGTCAATTGTTTGCAATCTCCCTAATTGAATTGGAAGCTATTCCTCAACCTGAAGTGCAAGAACTGATTGAAGAATTCGAAGATATATTCGAGCAGCCCAAGACTTTACCTCCTCAGAGGAATCTTGATCATGCTATCCCTCTCAAGCCAAATGCCGAACCAGTAAAGTTGAGGGCATACCAATACCCACATGCTTAGAAGAATGAGATTGAGAAACAAATGGAAGAATTACTTAAGACATGCTTCATCAGGCCAAGTCATAGTCATTTTATGTCCCCTGTTATATTGGTGAAGAAGAAGGATGGGTCAGCTAGGATGTGTATTGATTACAGACAACTCAACTCATTGACAGTAAAGGATAAGTTCCCTATCCCAGTTATTGATGACTTGTTAGATGGGTTGTATGGGGCATACTTCTTCACTAAGCTTGATTTGAGGCAAGATACATCAAATTAGAGTTCTTGAGCAAGACATATACAATACAACCTTCCAAACTCGTCGCGGACATTTTGAGTTTGTGGTTATGCCTTTTGGCTTAACCAATGCTCCTGCTACCTTTCAGGCTGCCATGAATGATATCTTCAGGCCATTCTTGAGAAGATTTGTGCTAGTCTTCTTTGATGAAATTCTTATTTACAGTCCTACTTTTGAAGATCATCTCAAGCATCTCAGGGAAGTGTTTCTGACAATGCGCAATCATAAGTTTTTTGCAAAATTGGCTAAGAGCTCATTTGTGCAGACACAATTAGAGTATTTAGGCCATGTGATCTTACATAAAAGAGTCTCAACAGATTTTTCCAAGATTCAAGCCATGAAGGAATGGCCTATTCCAGTAACACTGAAGCAATTAAGGGGTTTCTTGGGTCTTATTGGATACTACAGGAAATTCATTGCTGGATTTAGTTCTATTGCCAAGCCCTTAAGAGAATTACTCAAGAAGGATGCTTTTAAGTGGTAAGAATAGGCTCAAGCAGCATTTGAGGCTCTTAAGTCAGCAATGTGTGCCGCTGTAATACTAGTAGTGCCTAACTTTGCAGAAGAGTTTATTCTTGAGACAGATGCTAGTGGATCGAGCAGTTGTGCAATTTTATCACATAATAGAAGACCAATTGCTTACCTCTATCAGGCTTTAAGTCCCAAGCATCAAGCAAAGTCGAATTATGAGAAAGAATACCTAGCAATTTTTGTGGCTGCTGAAAAATGGAAACATTATTTTGATGGGCATAGGTTCGTTATTAAGATAAATCATCAGAGTTTATAGCACCTTCTGGAGCAAAACATTGTTACACGAATCCAAAAGAAAGGATTGATGAAAATGCTGGGTCTAGATTATGTCATAGAATACAGAAAAGGAAAGGAGAACGTGGCTACTAATGCATTATCTCGCCGGTTTGAGGATTGTGAGCAAGGATTTTGTGGAGCCATATCCGTTGTTCTTCCATCTTGGGTAGAAGAGGTGTACAAGTCTTATGAAGATGATTCTTTTGCTCAGGAATGCATAATAGCTTTCAGTGTGAAGAAGTCAGACAGTGAGGCTGCAGATGGTGAAGTTTCAGCAACAAAAGGCGTCATCCGCTTGAAAGGAAAGTTGCACATAGGCTCTACTACTGATTTGAGGGATCAGATTGTCAGTGTTTCCAATGACTCTGCTTGGTGAGGTCATTCAGGGGTTGAGGGCACTTATCAAAGAATCAAAGCTTATTTTAGTTGGCTGGGATTAAAGAAGACATTAGCTAAATTTGTTTGAGCTTGTGAAGTCTACTAACAAATTAAGCTCGGAGATCATAGGTATCATAGCCTTCTACAGCCTCTTCCTGTGCCTGAAGGAGCTTGGATCAATATAACTATGGATTTCATAGAGGGATTGCCCAAGTCAGAAGGCAAGGAGGTGATTTGGGTGGTGGTTGATCGCTTCACTAAATATAGTCACTTCATTTCTTTGATCCGGCCTGGTGCAGCTGAGAAATTGGCGAAATGTTTCTTGGACAACATCTAAAAATTACATGGATTGCCTCAATCCATTGTATCAGATCGTGACAAGATTTTCACTAGCCATTTCTGGAAGGAAATGTTCAACTTATTCGGAACAACTTTGGCTCTTAGTTCATCTTGCCATCCTCAAACCAATGGACAAACTGAAAGAGTTAATCAATGCATCGAACAATACCTCAGAATCACGGTGTTCACTCATCCAAAAGAGTGGAATAGATGGCTTTCTCTAGCTTAGTCTGGTTCAATACTCATGCTTATGCTTCACTGGGAACGACTCCTTTCAAAGCTCTTTATGGCTACGATGCTCCCACTCCATTTATGTTACAAAGTGTCAAGTCTTCAGTGCCAGAGGCTTCTGTTTTGGTGTAGCAAAGGAGGAAATTGATATAAATACTCAAATACAATCTTCATCAAGCACAAGCTAGAATGAAGATGTATGCTGACAAGAGACGTGTGGACAAGAATTTTGAAGTTGGAGACATGTTTTACCTCGAACTCCAACCTCATAGACAATCCACCGTGGCTGTGAGGAAGAATGTCAAGCCGAGTGCTCGATTCTTTGGGCCATACAAGATTGTGGAAAGGATGGGCAAAATAGCATATAAGCTCGATTTACCTCCTAACTCATACATTCACCCAGTTTTCCATGTGTCATTACTTAAGAAACAGGAGAAGAAGGGCTGTAAGAGTGAAAAGGAACCACCTGAAGCTTGTTCAAATGGTGTAATGTTGTTGCAACCTTCTACTGTGTTGGCTACCCGGAAGCTGAGGGTCGGTCGCAGGCCAATTCAAGAAGTATTTGTGCAACGGGCTAACCTGGACAAGCAATTTGCAACTTGTGAAGAATTTCCATTTTTGAAGAGTCAATTTCCCACACTCCTTGATTGAGGACAAGAAGGTTTTCAAGAGGAGGGGAGTGTTATGATCTGGTTTAGTGTAGCTCATTGTTGTGCTTTGTTGCTGTATTAGCTAGTTGAGCGTCTGTCATTTGGTTAGTAGAGTGCTGCATTTTGTTAAGCCAAATTGTATTTCTGGTTGCTTGGCGCCAAAGCTTTTGAAATGTTAGTCAAGTCGGTTGTGGTCTAGTTTGGGTCAATAGTTGTGGCTAGGCTTTTCTAAGTCGGTTAAGTAATGTCTTGAAGCAATGTATCTAGATTTCTATTAATAGTTTGTTCAAGTGTAAGTTTGGTCATTCAATGAAAATTCATAATATCTTTTGAGATATTTCTCTGTAATTCTCATCTACTTCTCTAATCTCTCATCTAGCTTTCAATTCTCTTTTCACCTAATCTCTCTCTTTCACAAGTTTACTTCAACTTTTGAATTGAAGCTTAACATCATCCCACTAGGTAAGGGGCCTAACTAATACTTAGCCTTGTCCTTTAAAGAGAAAGGAAAAGGACGAATTAAGATGGCATCATCACTAACGTCAAGGATCCTGAAGGTTGAGTAGACCTCCCTGAAAATGTCCAAGTGTGTGTATGGGTTCTCATTGCCTAAGCCGTGGAATGAAGGAAGCATTTGTATGGTATGTGGCTTAAGCTCGAATTGATAGGCTATAGGTGGCAACCTAATGCATGAAGGTGAGGTGTACGTGGTGGGAGTAAAATACTCCATAAGTGGATGTGGTTATTGTTTGTTAGCCATTGCAGTTTGTGCTTGATGTTGGGCTCTAAAGTCTCTTAAGTTCGTTTCAATTTCAGGATCGAATCTAGTAAGGTCAAGAGACAAAGAACGACAGCCGCGCATGAGCAAACAACCACAAGAAGCAAGTAAAAATAAAAACTCAAACAAAAAAAAAAAAAAAACAAAACAAAACAAACACAAAACAAAAAAAAAAACAAATAATAAACTATCCTAAAATCTACCTATGCATGAAATCACAAGATAAATGATGCTTCAAAAAATATAAAAATATGTAAATAACGCCTTTTTTTTATAGAAAAGAAAAGAAAATATTTTTTTAAAGAAAGAGATAATAACAATTAAAAAAAATTAAAAATCAAAGAAAATCACGAACGCTGCCTAGTCCCCATCAACAGCGCCAAAATCTTGTTGTGTTTTTCTACATTTATCAGAATTTAATATAAAACCCTATCTACTAAACACATCTCAATTGAAGTGTAGGGGGAGAGAGTGTTGAACCACAGGAAGTAAGAGCACGTGAAATTATTTTATGACCTAAATTGATTTTAATAAAATTGAGTGTTTTTTGAGTTAATTAATCTTGAAAACAACAATTAAACTAAAATAATCGACTTCTAATTGGAAAGGTGTATTAAATTGGAACCTAGGGTTTCGAATCCATCATTAGCCAATTATTTTTGGGTTAACCTTTAAATTGGGATTATTGATTGTCACAGGGTAGTGGTTTAGGTTACAAGCTTCAACCTACATAGGAGATGTTGTTAGTATCGTGTATTGACCCTATCTAACTAAAGCATAAGAAAAATAGACTCTACCTAACGTATTATTAATTATTACGTATTGACCCTATCTAACTAAAGAATAGGGAAGATAGGCTTTAATTAACAATTCGGTTAACACTATTGCTTGATTAATTAATCCTAAGGCTAAAAGCTCAAAGAATTAATTTTATAGATATCAACATCAACAATTAAAGTTTACAAACTCATTAATCATATTAATTGATTAAACAATTAAAGCACAATACTTCAAAGTATTTCTCACAATCAAACAATTTATGTAACAAACAAATTGTCTTGGAAAAAAAAAGAAAAAGAGGATAACACTTCATCTAACTCAGAGAGAAAGTTAGCGCTCCAGCAAAGATGATCCGATGAAGGAGGTTATGAACTAACTCATGTCGGTCTTCACGCTAATTTTGATTTTTTTCCAATTTAGCCAAAGAAAAGAAAAGGAGAACCAAGAAAGAGAGAGAAAAAGCTGAGCAAGAGAGTGCATTTCAGAGCCAAACCCCCTTGCTCTGTGATGAAATCCCCCACTTTTAAATCGATATCGTAGCTTCCCCAAACCCTAAATCGGTGCTGGGCTGGTCTTGGGCCATAGGAGCGGTGAAGCTGGGCCAAGATCTGATGTTGACGTAGGTCTGGAGATGGGCTGCTGTGCTTGTGCGTGAGGTGATGATGGGCTTAGGTGTGCCGCTGGTGACGATGGGCTTAAATAGGACACAGGTCTGGGCTGTGGGAGTTGGGCTGAAGTTGTGTGCAGCTCTGGGCTGGTCAGGAGAGCCTACTATGATGTTGGGTTTGGTGGTAGTATGGATCAAGTCGGTGCTACATCGGCCTGGTGGCTAATGCGTGATGGGCTAAGGCATGCTGCAACAGTTCAAGTCGGGCTTGAGTTGGAGGTGATGGTGAAGGACGGTGTTGGGTTGTACGTTGACGTTTGACGTGGGCTGTGGAAGCGATGAGACTGACAGTGGCTTGAGGTGCAGGTCAACAGGTCGGGCCGAGCATATACGTCCTTGTCCCGAATCTTGATTGATTTGATTAAGTTGTTTATGCATCGAATTTGCCTTATTTGCACTAAATTTGAGAATTTCTAAGGTTTTCATCTTCAATAAGACCCATAAACATTAAAATTTCCTAACTAAGTATAAAATTAAATTAATCAGGTGCAAAATAATTAGAATAGCAATTGAAACATGCGTAAATATGAGATGCACGACCCGGTAAGAGATTAGTTTCAGATTGCTGTACAAGATGGAATGTTACATTTGAGATGCTGTCAGCTGTCTTACAATTTAGTAAAGTATTTCCTCGATATCCAAAAAGAGACCCAAGCTATACAAGTTTACCATCAGAAGTTGATTGGGATAAGGCCGAGACAATTGATATATTTTCGGAACTTTTCAATGATGCTACACATGTCATATTGGGTAATAGTTTTTTATTTTGGTTCCAATATTTTGTTTATTTTCAAAAATTATTTTATGATATTTACTTTAATAACTTAACATTCATTTATTTGTAGGCATTGAGTATCGAAGTGCAGAGTTATTTCTTCCTGAACTTACTCACATAAAAGAAGCTTTAAATAAACAAAGTGAAAGTGAAAATGACTATATGAGGGCAATGGGCCAGAGGATGAAGGTTAAGTTTGACAAATACCGGGGTGATTGTAACTTGTTGATTTCTATTGCTGCTACCTTGGACCCGAGAAATAAGATGAAAATAATTAAATGAATTCATTCCTTGTATAGAGAAGGTGAAGCGACTAGGCATATTAAAAAAGTGCATGATACTTTATACGAGCTCTACCAAGAATATGTTAGTAAATCATTTGGTAGTTAATGCTGAAAAAGGTTTTCAAGCTATTGAATTTGAAGAAGGTGGTCCTAGTAGTCATATTGGAGCAAAGTTCGGTTTTGGGAGGAGGGCGGCATCTACAAAGGCGAAGAAAAAGTGGAATGATTATGTCAAGACGAACATTGATGCAATTGAAAATGTCAATTCTGAGCTTGATGTCTATTTGGAAGATGGTGTTGTGATTTGTCCCGAATATGTAGAGTATTTTGACACACTGGATTGGTGGAAGCAGAATAATTTGAAGTTTCGTATTTTGTCAAGAATGGCATGTGACATTCTTTCTATCCCTATTACTACTTTGGCTTCAGAAGCAACATTTAGTGCTAGTGGTAGAGTAACAGATCCTTATCGAGCATCTTTTTCAACAGAAACAGTACAAGTATTATTATGTGGTGAAGATTGGTTAAGGAGCTATTATGGGAGTAAGAGCAAGAGAAAGGTAACTACAATATTTTTGTTTCTTTGGTAGCTTCGTATTGTTATTTTGACATTGTTGGTATTTAATTAATACATATGAATTTTTTATTGATTTATTTAGATCAAGGAAGATATTAAAACCTTCACTTTGCCTTGAAGTTGCTTGACTTGATGATGAATTTTTTGACATTATCAGTAACCAGGTTTCATATTTCCTTTTGTATGAAATAATTTATGTTCCTATTGTTTTAAGCAACAAGTTGAAGTTATCTTCTTCTTGTAATCATGCAGGGATGATGTATCGTATACAACAATCCAGGATAATATTTTGAATACAAATGCTTTTGATGCTGGATATTCAATTTGAGCAAAATGCAATCATTCCAATTTCGTTTGTGTTTATATTGGTTTTTCTTTTGTTTAGAAGAATGGGTTTATTTTGGCATGAATGCCTTAGACTTGGTGGATGTAATTATTGAAAAATGAACTTGGTTTATGTCACTATAGTTCTAAGGATTTATTTTGGGATGATATTGTATGTAATATGCCAATATTTTTATTTTATACTATATAACTTGTAGACTATTTTAGGTCAATTAAATGACTTCGAAAGGGCTTTAGTATTTTATTGGAATTTATTTTTCTTTTTTGGCTCTTTGGATTATATTTTGTATCATAGGTTGACCATGTTTTAGTAAAATTTAATCAAGCTCGTTAATAAGCTCGACTCGGTAATCAGCTCAGTTCGATAGTGCAAATGAGCTTGATTAGGCTTCACGTAAATAAGGAGCTCCATTAGGCTCGATAATAAAATGAGCTCGATTGGGCTCGATTACTAAAAATTAGCTCGATTAGCTCGGCTTGTTAACAAGCTCGACTAAGCTCATTATGGTCAACAAGTGGAGTCGAGCTGAGTATCAAACACAATAGCTCATTATTGAACCGAGTTTGAAAATGGATTTAAAAGCTCGTTTGAAGCTCGGCTCAAACTCAAACTCGTTAACGCATATCGAACTCGAGTTCGAACAAGATGGTGCTCGGCTTGACTCGGCTCGTTTACACCACTGGCTGCTAGTCTCTGTTAGGAATAGGCAAAGGTTGCAATGACCCTGGATACTGAACATGATCTGACTTGGTCCTCTGGCAAACATCACACCCTTGTACATACTCTTCAACACCCTTCTTAGCCCCAATCCAATAGAAGCATTGCTTAAGCCTCTTGTAGGTACAATCTATTCCAGAGTGTCCACCCCAAGTAGATGAATGGAAAGCTAAATTATCTGTCTTCTCAAGTCAGTAGAGGCTCCTGCATACACTTTTCCTTTAATCCTCACAATTGAATTAATAACAGTGACTTCAGCCTCTGCAATTGAAGAGTTGTTCACACTGTCGGCTGTGACATAATCAATAGCAAACTTATCTCCTTCATAGGACTTGTACACTTCTTCCATCCAATCAGGCAAAACACATGAGATGGGTGAACATGAACTAGCTTCACTACCCTCAAATCTTCTTGAAAGAGCATCAGTAACTAATTTTTCTCTGCCACTACGATATTCAATTGAATAACTCAAACCTAATATCTTCATAAGTCTTTTTCGTTGCACTCTTGTTGAGGCTTTGGTGATCAGTTCTATGGTGATCAGTTCTAATGACAAAATGATGACCCTCAAGATAATGTCTCCACCTTTACACTACAATAAGTATAGCCAAGTATTCCTTCTCATAAATGAAGAGTTGCTGATTCTTTGGACTAAGGGCCAGACTGAGAAATACCATTGGTCTTCCTTTTTGAGATAGAACTACTCCTGCTTCCATACTGCTAGCATCAGTCTCCAAAACAAAGGGCTCACTAAAATTAGGCATGATCAAGACTGGTGCTGAACGAATGGCAAGCTTGAGACCGTCAAATGCTTCTTCAGCAGCTTCAGACCATAAGAATGCATGCTTTTTAAAGAGATCGATTAATGGTTTAGCCAATACTCAATACCCAGCTATGAACTTCCTGTATTATTGAGTCAATCCATGAAATCCACTCAGCTGCTTAAGGGTTTTAAGAACATGCCACTGCTTCATCACTTGTATCTTGCTTGGATCTGTTTCCACTCCCTCACTTGAAACTACATGTCCCAAGTATTCTACTTGAGTCTGAGCAAACGAGCATTTGGAATGCTTAGCATACAACTTATTCTTGCATATAATCTTAAAGACCTGTCTCATATGCTTGACATGGGATTCTAGTGAAGGACTATAAACCAATATGTCATCAAAGAATACCAGCACAAACTTCCTCAGATAAGCCTTGAACACTTGATTAATTAATGCCTGGAATGTAGTTGGGGTGTGTGTTAAGCCAAAAGGCATAACCACAAATTCATAATGCCTGTGATGTGTCCTGAAGGCAGTCTTGTGAATGTCCTTGTCTAACACTTGAAGTGATGATATCCCTAGCTTTGATTCGACTTGGAATAATGCTAGGATCCATTAAGCTTATCTAGCAGATCATCAATAATAGGAATTGGAAACTTGTCCTTGATTGTGAGAGGATTGAGATGCCTGTAATCAACACACATTCGAGAAGATCCATCCCTCTTCTTGGCAAGGATCGCCGGAGAAGCAAAAGGGCTATGGTTGTGTCTAATAAAATTTGTCTTCAAAAGCTCTTCAACTTGTCTTTCAATCTCACTTTTCAAGAGTGAGAATACTTATAGGGCCTTAGATTAACCGGATTAGAGTTAACCTTAACAGGGATAGCATGATCCAAGACTCTCTTAGGTGGCAAAGTGGTTGGTTGAGTAAACACATCCTCACAATCTTGTAGCAATTTTCCAATAAAATGGTCTGAATTCACCGAAGTTGCCTCTGGACTAGCAGTGATAGAAAACAAATGCCCAATCCACTAATACTTGCCCGTTCTGACCATCTTCTCAAGGCTCTTTCCATTCATCATTTGTAATTATTCCTGCTCCATAATTCCATGCAATGTCACATTCTGGCCTTCTTTTTCAAAAGACACAAACAGCTGAGCAAAATCAAAGATCAAAGGGCTAATGGTTTTCACCTAATCCACCCCTAGGACCATATCACATCCTCCCAACTTAAGTACTCTAAAATCATACTCAAATTGGTGTCCTTGCATCCTTCAACGGGAACCTTTAGATTTCATCTGTGTGATCATTGAGTTCCTATCAGAAGTTATTACAACTAAAGGGCTAGTCCTGATCATCTCATGCATCTGCTTCACTACCTTAGGATCCACAAAGCTATACGTACTGCCACTGTCAATCAAAATCAACATATGCTTGTGTCCTACCTCTCCTTTGATTCTTATCACATTGTGAGAACCATTTCCAGTTAGTGCTCTTGGAGATATCTCCATTTCATCATTCTCAGAGTCCTCTTACTCTTCTTCTTTTGATCCCTAGCAACCTCCTTCATATCCTGAATCTTTGTATCCTCACAAGCCTTTGCTCTAGTGACTGTTATCAACAGCCTAGGATTGCACTTATGTCCTAAGAAGTACTTCTAATTACGTTTAAAACATAATCTTTAATTCTTATTTTCCTCCAAGCGTAATGACTTTGAGCCACCAATAGGAACTATCTACCAAAGAGATGATGATTGAAGAGCCTTGGCCTTTTGTCCATTAGAACCAGTTAAGACAGTAGCTTCCATCAATTTTGCTTTGGAGGATGCATGAGTCAATGTCCCTGGGTTCAATGCCGTAACCACATTTTTAATTCTTAGTTTGTGGCCACTTATAAAGCTAGATATGTAATAAGATTTATTAGCTACGGGGTTAACTGTCAACATTTTAGCCCTCAAATTCTCAAAATGAGTCATATATTCCCTCACAGAAGAAGTTTGAACCAATTTATTGAAGTGATCAATCACCTCACCAGGATCCTCTTCTCCATACCTCTCACAAAGTCTTTCACAAATTTTGTTAAAGTTCGGGATGGATTGCTGCATATCAAGTTGTATTGCCAGACTTCTTGATCTCCATGAAGATATACCACAGCTAACTCCACCTTCTCTGTGTCATCTATATGATAGAATCGAAAGTACTTCTCACACCTCATAATCCACGATTGAGGTTGCTTTCCATCAAAAATTCTACTTCAACACGAGGCTGTTTGAATCCCTGACTTCTTCCACTAGCTGTTCCATTCTCACTTGATCTAGAGGACTAAGGTTACAATATGTCCGGAAGATGATCATGCTAACCAGCAGCAGACAATACACCAGCTTCTGCAGGTTGATTCTACCTCGCGATTTGCTATTTGAATCGATTAAGCTTTGATTCAATGTGCTGAGAGTATTGATCTAACTTCTCAGCTAACTTCTGACATTGTGATTGTTGAATTCTTATAAACAATTCCTTCATTTTCTCCATTTTAAGTCTCAAATGTTCAAATTGATTAACTTCTACATTAGCTCCAGCGTTTGCACCAACAACTGTAGCATAAGCAGCAATAGCCGCAGCATTTGCTCAGGTTTTCACTCCTCTAGCCATTGGTACTGTTTTCTTGCATCTAGCTAGCTCCAATCAATCAACAAGCAATCAATTAGTTGCAAACACAAGCTATAATACCAGTTGTTGTGATTCAAGATCAAACTTGAATCATAAACTTGAGATAATAAGGTTTATGATGAGAAGAGAAGTGAAAGAAATGAGAATTAGGGTAAAGAGAGGGAAAGAGATCACTTTTCTGTTCAATGAATCAACAATACAAGATAGTTTGCTTATTTATACACAAGATGAAAGATGGCTAAAAACAAAGCATCAAAACCAGGCCTTAACAAGCATTCCCGCTAAAACAGGCCTTGTGCGCTAACTAACCAAACCAACTTCGCCGCCAAAATTACATTTGTGTGAACGATGAGAAATTCATAACTAAAATCGGCTAAAGACGCAAGAAATCCTTCATGCGTTAGGACTGGATGATTTTTCAGTCTTCAGTGCCTCATTTGATGATTGTTTACCTAACCTCTCTATGGTTTTACAAACATGCACTGACACTAATCTTGTTTTGGATTGGAAGAAATGTCATTGCATGGTGCAGGAAACCATTGTACTAGGGCATATGATTTCAAAAAAAGGGAATTGAGTTTGATATAGCAAATATTGAAGTGAGAGATAGATTACTGCCTCCTACTAATGTTAAGGGCATTCAAGTTTCCTAGGTCATGCAAGTTTCTATAGAAGGTTTATTAAAGACTTCTCCAAGATCATTAAGCCTCTCTGCAATTTTTTGATGAAGGAGATCCCTTTCAACTTTGATAGTGAATGTATGCATGCTTTTGAAATTTTGAAGGAAAACTAGTATTAGCACTAATAATCGTTGCACCTGATTGGACCTTGCACTTTGAGCGTATGTGTGATGCTAGTGACTATGCAATTGGTGCTGTACTAGGGCAAAGAAGAAACAAAAATTTTCATGTAATTTACTATGCTGGTAAGACTTTAACGAACACATAGGTTAACTATGCTACCCCTAAGAAGGAATTACTGGTTGGTATTTTTACATTTGATAAATTTTGTTCCTACTTGCTAAACTCTAGGGTAATTGTTTACACTAATTATTCTGCTATTAAATACGTCTTTGGAAAACAGGATGTGAAACCTAGACTGATAAGATGGAATTTATTACTTCAAGAATTCGATTAAGAAATCTGAGATAAAAAAGGAATAGAGAATGTTGTGGCGAATCATTTATCACGCATTGACCAAGAGGACGAAAGTCCCTCTATGAATAACAAATTCTCGGTCGAAAGTCTTATGATGGTAAGCAAAAATCCTAATTACCCATGGTACGCTAACATTGTTAGCTATTTGGTTGCATAGGAACTACCCAAGGACATGACATAAGCATTGCATGGACAAAATCATTCGGAGGAGTGTACTTGAAAAAGAAATGGAAGACATTCTGCATCATTGCCATTCCTTGGAAACGGGTGGTCATTATGGGGGAATAAGAACAGCAGCAAAGGTTTTACAATGAGCATTTTATTGGCCTACACTTTTTAAAGATGCCTTTAAATTTGTTAGTAAATACAATCGTTGTTAAAGAATGGGAAATAATTCCAGAAGACATGAAATGCCCCTAAACAACATTTTAGTTGTTGAATTATTTGATGTTTGGGGGATTGATTTCATGAGTCCTTTTCCTTCATCATTTTCTTATAGATTTATTTTGGTTGCTATACATTACGCATCAAAGTGGGTTGAAGCAGCTGCTTTTCCAACCAATCATGCAAGAGTTGTGGTCAACTTTGTAAGAAAGAACATATTTTCTTGATTTGGAACTCCTAATGCAATTATAAGTGATGGTGGGAAGCATTTTTTTTACCCTGAAATTAAAGCTTTATTTAGTAAGTATAGAGTCATAGACCATGAGGGTGCCCCATATGTCATGATCCAAGGTAAATCTTGAATAATAACTTAGGGATAAGAGAGTATTAAATGAGAAAGAAGTGAAATACTTGAGAAATAGAGAGAATTAGGGAGAGAGAAGAGACATTCAATATTCAACAATGCCTTATTACAATGTAAGGCAAGCTACTTATACCAGTTCTATCCTCAGATGAGTACAAGGGAAAGTATCTAACAATTCACTTCACCTAGACAATCCACTTAACTACCCCCTTAACCGACGTTCCCTAAAAAATATATAGATTAATACAAGGCTTACATTAAAGAAAGTACTAATATGAATAACACTAATGACATATACTAATTCATGACAACCAATGACTTCCTGGTTCTTAATTCGAAATCCTATGTCATGATAATACTCCCCCTTTTAAAGATTCTTGTCCTCAAGAAACTTAGTTGAGAGTTGTGGTTAGAAGAACCCTTATTGATGCAGAGGGTTGCAGCTGAAGAGTGCTTATTGGCACCGTATATACATATGAAATATCACCATTAGGATCTAAATACGAATTGCAGCTTGAAGACTTGTTATTTGATGTTGGACTCTCGTTGTTGTTGGTGTTGTAGTAGAGAAAAAATTCCTTATAAAACAAATATCAAGCTGCCTTCCCACTTGCCTAAGCTTTGCCTAATGTCCAAATTGATAGCAGTTTGATCAACTTCGCAAGCTTCCAAAACATATTTAATCCCAACCGCTTGCTTGATACTACCAGCAGAACTACAATTCACAGTTTCTTGCTTCAAGCTTTGAGTCCTTTTCTCAGCAGCAACTTTCCTTCTACCATGTCCTTCCCAAATTACCAATGCCAACTTATACATCACTCTCCCACTTTGTTTTCCAAATTTAGATGTAAACCATACAAAAAAAATACCTGCACATTGCTCCAAGTGCAACACACCAGCTTAGACTCTTGAGCAATTGAAACTTGGTTTGAAAATTTTGAACTTTTCTCCACCAAAATAAGTCCTCAAATGTCATGGTTGAACCCCAAGGAGATTCTTTCAGAGTTTGAACCCTCAAGGTAGCCCAACTAACTACTCCCAGCCTGCAGAATAAGGAATTCAGGTCTTTTGCAAAGGCTTCAGCTCCTATCTGAACAGCCCTTTGTTTCTTGCATTCAAAAGAGTCTCTGCAGTTTAATTAATTCACAAAAATCTGAATTCCAAGGTCTTGGAACCTCTAGCCTTCCTTCAAAACAACAAGCCATAACTTTGCATTTGCAGTAGTACTTCTCAGCAGTGCAGATAAGGCCATGCCTGGGCTACTCACCACCTCCTTACTGACTTGACCATGCACAATAGTAGAGATTGCACTTGCTCTCATGTAATATTTCTCAACAAAAACTCTTTGGTCCTTGCAGTCAAAGTGATTGATCTTCACAACACACCACTGACACTCATCTACCAATGCTTCCTTTGTATAATCTTGAACCTCACTTAAGCCTTGACTATCTTTACAATCGATTATAAGGCTGGCTTGAGGTTTCAAATGATGCTGTTGGAGTATAAGCCAAAAGAATTCAGGAGGCCTTACATTGGCCGGGACCATTTGTGGATGCCCTTTACTCTTAATTTGATTCGCACCAACTCCCAGCTCCTATTGTAACAGCCTTGCTAATTTGGTATTTGAAGCCAAAAAATAGCTTGAATTGACATTTTAGTCCAAACATGAACTCTTGATTGCCACTATACCTACTCCTTTGGCCTTTCCTCTTGCTTCTTCCCACTTTGGAGCTAGCTTTGAACTAAATTCCTCCACTCTTTGGGCTCTAAGAATGTGGTTGATCAATCAAGATGTCTACTAACACATCATTGCTGCTGAATTTTTTTGTGATGATCTCAACATATTGCTCCATTTTCCTTCTATTAGGGGGCCTATTGTTAGTGTTCTTAGATGAATAAACATCAACTCCACATGCTCCACACATTTGTATCTGCATTTGGATCTGATCCAGCCCATTACTTAGCTGAATTGGAACACCTTCTTGCGCTAGAATAAGATCAGACCACTCCGCTGCTGAGTTCTCTTGCACTACTGTAGCATCAGCTCTGCTTCTTGCTGATTTTGTATCAATGCTCACCGATTTCCACCTCCTCTTCCTTGGTAATTTCATTGCCCTTTTTATCCATGGACAAGCCCCGAGCCTATCTATTAACAACAACACCACCTTGGGCTGTCTTTGCTAGGAATAGTGTCATAAAATCCAGATTTATTTCATTAATATTATTTTATTAAAAAATAAAATTGAAGTTTCGGTCATTTCCTTGTATAATTTGTGTAAGCGAGCATTTATACTGCATGTGATTTTCTTTTTGGAAATATCCATGAGATGGGAGTAGTCCTCATACTACAATTACATGCTTGTTTTAAGTGGTTCATGTGATTAACCCACAGATAGACTTGGAACAAATGATATTGATTGCACGACTAGTAGTCGAAGATATGTTTGGACCGCTTATATGCTAAGCTATAACACTACTGCATAATAGGGTCACGGCAATGGTTCAAAACTGCTAATGTAGACTGAAAACCATTGTTTTAGATCTACGGCAACGATTTTGGAACCGTTTAATACTCCGCCATTGTCGTAGCCTATGGCAACGATTTTTTGGACAATAGCAATGGATTACGAACCGTTACAGTATAGCTATCAATAGCAACAGATTTTTGACTTACATATGACAACGCTTATATTTATTTAAGGCAACGGTTTTTTTTTTTAATAGAAATGCCTATAGCGACGCTTTTGTATGAAATAACATCAGTTTTTAGGTACCTGTTGTAGCGGTTTTTCTATAATGGCAACAATTGTTATGGTTAGTTATGTTTATTGCAATGGTTTTCTCATAGACTCTAGCAGTTTTGGATACCTTTTACAACAGTTTTTTCCCCTATGGCAATGGTTTTTTACCATTAAACACAACAATTTGAGAAATTTATTACAATGGTTTTGTCCTCTATGGCAATGGTTTCTATGCAAATAACTACCGATTTAGGAAACCTACTGCAATAGTTTATTACCTATAAGAACGGTTCAATATACATTTATAATCCAACATTGCAATAAAATTCATAGTACAGTGCACCTGTTTCAAACAACAAATATGGCAAGCTTGATTTTCCAAATAAGAAATAACCAACTTCATTAATTGATAACAAAATTACTACGTACCAATTGTCAACAAAATAACATCCATCAAGTCCAACATAAAGCCAAACACACTCCATTGTTACTTACAAAACAGCCTAACACAAAATATGACAACCTAGCAAAGTAGAAAATTGCCTAACATACTCCATTCTTACTTACAAAAGTACTAACGACCTAATTTTTGATGTTAACTATACAATAGTCAGAAAACATCATCATCATCATCACCTACTCGCCATGAAAAAAACATTAAATCATGAGCACAAAGTTAATAGAAACATTTAGTAAATGACACATTTCGTCTTTACATTGACAACAAGATAATATTCACCAATAAAATCCAACACCAAACCCAATTTATAAAACACTATTATCCACCAAGGTAAAACATAACATCATACAAAATTCAATTGTCATCGGCAAATGTATGCACCACATGAAGTATGGGGGCTCCAAGTGTTTACCACCAACCCCACAACACTTTGTCACTTCAACCGCCAATGCAACTGCAATCACTAACACTTCATCGACCAAAAACTGCTACTACCAACCCTGACTCCCCTCCCTTCACATTAATGCCCAAGAATACCATGAGACCTTCAACGCATGCAATAAAAAGGAAACTAAACACAAAAGGTAGTTCAAAATCTAACAAATGTATACAAAGTTAACTGTTATGATTCAAGTTCAATTTGAATCATATACTAACAATGAGTTAAGACAAGTACATTGCATTAGGACAATACTCCCAACCGACTTGACCTTACATGATCTTATTAGCGATATACTACTAAATTACCCCTTACAACTCATTACGATCATAACAATACTTCCCCCCTTTAAATATTCTTGACCTTACATTGATTTTGCACATACAATTCAGCTTAATAGAATTCACTTCAGCTAATCTGATTGCACATACATCCCCAAACAATCACCAAGTCACACACAAAAGTTCATTGAACCTGGACAATGAACAAATGTTCACAAAACTTAGCCGAAGTGAGGTTTCTACCGCTTAATCTGAATCGCAAGAGCAAGCTTAAGCTTGAATCTTGAAATCTAAGCACAATGTCTGATTGTAGCTCAAACTTGAAAAAAAAAAATTCAGCACAACATCAACTAAATTCTTCTCAACAAAACCTTGAGCTAAATCTAATCAACCTCTGAAATAAATTCAGCTTGTACTTATAAGAATTCAGCTCTTCACTTGAGTTAAATCTGGTTCGAACTAATGAACATTGAATTTTAAATATTTAAGCTCTTAATCGCAACTCTGATGTGTATATAACACGATCTGAACAATGTAGCTAAGAATCTTGATCAATTGCAACCTAAGATAGAAGTATTGTAGCAGAGACACACACAATAACAGTAGCCTTGGACTGAATTTTGTTCTCACACCAGAACGACCTTGATATTTCAAATCAAATGCAATTCTTCAAGTCTAAATGAACTTCAACCTTTTTTTTTGTTTCAAAGTAGTTTTCATATATGTTCTTGATCAATACTCAAGAACTTGATATCAATTAACTTGATTTGGAAGCAAATAATGGCTTTGATACCTATTGTTATGATTCAAGTTCAATTTGAATCATAACCTTGGGTTTGGATAAGGATTTACACTTAGAAAGTGAAATCAAGATAAGTACTTAGAGAATTAGATGAGAGATAGAAGAATTCAAGAAGAATTAGGGATGAGTAGAAAAGAGATAGAGAGTATTCAAGCTCAAATAGAGAGAAAGATCAATTCATATCATTCATAAGTCAAATGTTAAATGCTAACAAAATTAATTCAGTAACAGTGACATATAAAAAGAACAGACTCAAATATTACAATTCACCTATTATCTAAAATAGAGTTAATATGATAATCATGAGCATGAGCGTATACTCTTCGACATCTAGCAACAAGTTTATTCTCGTGGCTTGTAACCATAGGTAAACGCAGAGTTATTGTATCATCAAAAATTTCACAAAATCTCAAGCCACATGACCTTAACAGGGGGAGAAGCAGAATCATAAATTGAAGAAGCACACCTGATTCTATCGAGATCTTCTGGCACCAAATAAAGAAGCACCATTTTGATTAGGAGCACTACCATCATCGCCAGGTGACTCAACTAATCCCTGTAGCACTTCAGGTCCTAGATTACTTAAGCCTGGGACAATGGCTCCAAGCTTTGATATAAGTTCCTTTAAAACTTCTTTTGTAACATCAGTTTTGAGTTCTGATTTCAGAGCATCCATAACATTAGATGGAACTTGTATGTCACCCATTTTTGCCTTTCCTTTCACATCCTTTAGACAAACACCCCTCTCATAAAGACGCAGTCGACCAGAATGTTCATCAGGCATAACCTTAGCGAAGGCATCCCTATTCTTGGCGTTTGCACCATCCTCGGCATTAATCTTGTCTTATTGTGACTGAACTTCACCCTACAAAAGTGTACAAATCAATGAAGACTCAAACAAAGTAAGATATCAGCTGTTAACTTATTAATAAATCAACTTACAACTTTAGCGACGGTGCTCCCTCCATCGTCTTTGTATACTTTATCGAGTCTTCTTTTACACATTAGGATGAACATTTCTGCTCGTGAAGGAGGCTGCTTAGCTGGATTAACTTGTTGCTACAAGTGACACTAAAGTAGTGTAAGTAAAATCTTAGTCTTTTGTAATTCTAAGAGTGGCCAAAGATGGATATAACACTTAGAGAGCTCTTTTACCAATCCATAACATATACGTGCGAAGCTTTTTCTCCTAGCCGTGTGCCTATATTTCTGACTAAGCGAATTACGGCTGTTGATTGTAGCCACATTTTATGAAACACATATGAGAAAGCATGTCATAAATACAATTTTAAGAAATATATAGTGAAAATTTATTCTTTTAATCTATTATAAATATCGGAGCTACCTGGGTATTCCATCGCCTAAAGAGAGCTCTCATACGATAATCAGGGACAACTCCTCTAGGGCGGTTAGCCCACCTGGTTGCATCGTCCTCATACTTGTCAAAATGATCTTGCTTCAGGTCATATTTGTAAGACCTCCATGCAAAATTCACTGAGTGTAACACCCACTTGCAACCTTGTGGTGGAATCTCATACCTTTTCTGCAAAATTAATATGATTTGTCAAGACAAGTATTAGTCAATTTAGACAGTAAACAATTAAAAATTGTACCTCTACATAGTCTAATATAGTTTGCTTGGGTACTTTACTCCAATGGGTATGATTCAACGAGCAAATACCAGGATCTCCGCCCAACGTTCCTAAGAAGTTACTAAATTCATCAGCAATTTTATCCGATGGACCGACAGCTTGGTTATATCCATTCACAAATATGGGAACTCTATCCACTGAAGATCGAGCATGAACATATTTCATTTTAGTATGCCCTCTATGCTCCTTAATATGAGATGAGGGATCTACATATATAGACAAAAAATATTATTGAACAAGGCATTTAACAATTTGGTTAATTTACAATTTTTTGATTTAATCAAAAGATGCACATTTACTATTTTAAGGATTGCCTTCGCTACCCTTAAAAGACAAATTTCGTTGGTTCTGCTGGGATCCTTGGTCTCGTCTTTTAGAAGCTTGACTTAGAAGATTTTCAAGTTCTCGGGATCTTTTACTCCGATGAGATCTTTGTTCTTGATGTGGAGAGGCTTGGCTTGGTTGATTTCCAGCTTCATGTGATATTTTACTTTGATGAGTTCCTTTTGATTTTCGTTCAGACACTTGGGGTTCGGAACTTTTGCTAGCTTAAGCTTTAGTAAAGAGATTCCTCCTCACTATTGATTGAAGCTCTTGTGCTTTAAGATTTGTTTCTTCATTTTCACCACTAAAATCATCATTTCCATGACCATAAAAATCATTTTCAGAATTAAAATCATCATTTTCAGCACTGTGTTCTTCATTTTGAACAGCAAAGTCATCCTCAACTTTGACCATTTTTAAAGCTTTAAGTTGTTCATTTCTTGGTTGTCTCATTAACCTTTGTTCTTGTTACTTTTTCCTTAGTAGTGTGGCCATAGTTCCAGCAAACATGCCTTCTCATTTCGGATTCAACTTTTGGGTCGGTTTCTTTCTCCATTTAGTGTCGTTTTTTCCTATCATTATTTCAAACCTAAAAATTCAAGTATAATGCATCGAAAATGTTAGAATTTCAACTTGCAAATTTATGTCAAGCTTGAGGAGAAAGAGAAGATGACATCATGTAAAATCAAAATTGGAACTTTCAAAATTTTCAATTTACAAAACAATATTGAAAATGCAATTAACACACCAATCAGAGTAGATGGAAGCATTAAACATAGTCCCAATCAGTGTCATAATCAAAGTCACTGTAATACAAGCCATCATAATCTGAGTCATCTTCTTCCTTTTCCTCTTCCTCTTTCTCATCTTCCTCGACTTTCCCACCTTCATCATGTCTGTTGTCCAACATATTGGATGTTATCTCAATGATGGTTGCAGGTGTGTCATTTCTAGCCTAGCTAACATCACGATCTCTAATTGTTATAGATTAAAATCGTCTAAATCACATCCAAGAGTATCATCCAACATATGAATATTTGTGTTCGCTTCTTGTTCCATATCGATTTCTCTAAAAACGCTTCTAATAACATACTGGACACCTTCTTCAATCGGGTCCTCCACATAGTAAACTTGATTTACATGAGATGCAAGAACAAAAGGCTCATTTCTACACCGCAACCTCTTAGAATTGACACGAATAAGCCCGTATTCATCATTTTTTGTATGAAACCAGTCACACCTAAATACTACAATGCTAAATTGAGCGTAATAATCAATTTCAACGATCTCTTATGTTTCATAATAGGTCACACTATCATCCACAGGATTACAATCTTTACAGCTTGCAAAACTTGAGGGCAAAGCAATGAGACTGACTTCACTATTTTGTGTTTTGCGTCTTGCATCATGCCCTGCTATGCGGAACCTATACCCGTTGATAAAATATCCTGTATAAGCCTTTGCTATCAGATTCAGACCCTTAGCTGGCCAACGGATATAGTTTGGCACTACATCAACACTTATCTTATCTTTAAACCATGCTTCGAATTCCTTATTGTGACTTTGAGCTTGATTCCATTTTGTGTTTTTGCCTCTACCCCTCTTGCGGTAACTCTTTAATAAGTGTTTGGAATCTTTAAATTCAGGATGTTGGCTGAGAGTCTTTGGGGCATGGCTTTTGCGATTGAGGCTTACACTTTATTCTAGCAGTAAGAATGCATCAGCTTTCATCAAGGATGTAATCAACGCTGGAGTGGGGCCACTCGTGAAAATCAGGCTGAATAATTTTCCTAAAATGACTAACCAGAAAGTAAGTGATGTTGGGGTTGCAAATTCAGTTTGGACTATGATGAATTTAGATTACAAAGGAGCATTGCAATGTTAACAGCTAAAGATTAGGGTGCTTGCTATGGGAACAAGAGGGATAGTCAAGTCCCCCATGCTTGATTTCATGAAGGTATTGAAAAGATGGTATAAGTATTGGCCGCCAAAGGAAACTCTAAGTAGAATAGAGATTTGAAGAAGATGTTGCTCTTTAGCTATTTTGACTGAGTATGGTACAGATAGAAAGGAAGCTACTCGTGATAAGTGGTTTCAAGGCTTTAAGAGCAAAATTGAGATAATTGATTTAGCTTATGCTGCAAATTCGATGACGGAGAAGATTATGCAAGAGGGTGTGACATGTCAAGCTTCGACGAGACAGCACGTCCTCCTCAAGAATCCCATGGACTTCATAATGGAAACTTGTTTTTGGAAGGTTATATGCAAGTTGTTCGGTTCATTAACTGGTTGGATTATTAGTGGGGTGGCCAAATTCAGTTTTGTCATGGGAGTTGGAATTTGGTTGATGCGGTATGATAGTGGAAGACCTTCCGAGGTATGTCCTTCAAACAACAACTCTCTTCCATTCTTGAGGACAAGAATGTTCACAAGGGGAGGGAAATGTTATGATCGGTGGTAGTAGCTGTTAGAAGCTTTTGAGTTAGTGTGTTGGCGGGAGTGTTGGAAAAGGGGTTGCTTCGGTTAAGTCATGTTTGGCGGCTATTTCATTGAGTCGGTTCTCCTAGTGAATCTCAATTCATTGTAACTAGTTAGCTATAAATAAGTTGATCATAGCTTGTAATTAATCATCTATCAAATACAAATATCTCTTTTGTGATCTTTCTCTCTCTCATCTAACTCTCTCTCTATTTCTCATCTCTTTTCACTTCTCTTCTCATCTAAACTCTCTTCTTCCTATCCTAACCTAGGTTATGATCCAAGCTTAGGTTTGAATCATAACACATTGATGCTGGCAGTTCCATGGTCAATGCAAACCGGGAATATGAGCTACAATGTTATTTATGCCCATTTTAGGGAAGACTCAAATGAACTTAAAGCAAACTCAAATGAACTTAAGCCACAACACACAAAAATGGAGAAGTTATTTATGCCAATTTTAAGTTATTTACCATGAAAATATGCAAGAAAATAATTTAAGGCAAACTCAAATCAACTTCAACCACAACACATGAAAATTACAAAGCTATTCATGTCAATTTTAGGTTATTCATCATGAAAATACACACAAAATCAAATTATGGCAAACTCAAATAGTCTTAAACCGCAATACAAAAAAATGGAGAAGTTATTTATGCCAATTTTAAGTTATTTACCATCAAAATATGCACGAAAATAAATTAAGGCAAACTCAAACAAACTTAAACCGCAATGCACGAAAATTACAAAGCTATGCATGTCAATTTTAGGCTATTTACCATGAAAATACAAACAAAATCGAATTAGGGCAAACTCAAATGAGCTAAAGCCACAACACACAAAAATGGAGAAGCTATTTATGTTCATTTAAAGTTATTTTCTATGAAAATATACACGAAATCAATTTAAGGCCAACTCAAATGAACTTAAACCGCAACACATGAAAATTACAAAGCTACCCACGTCAATTTTAGGTTGTTTACCATGAAGATACACACAAAATAAAATTAGGGCAAGCTCAAATTAACTTAAGCTGCAACACACAACAATGGAGAAGCTATTTATGTCCATTTTAAGTTATTTACCACAAAAATATGCATGAAACTGCAACACATGAAAATGACAAAGCTATTCATGTCAATTTTAGGTTATTTACCATGAAAATACACGAAATCAAATTATGGCAAACTCAAATGAACTTAAGCCACAGCACACAAAAATGGCTAAACTATTTATGTCAATTTGAAGTGATTTGCCATGAAAATATGCATGAAATCGGATTAGGGCAAACTCAAACAAACTTGAACTACAACACTTGAAAATGGAGAAGATAATATGTCGTTTACCTTAAAAATGGAGAACGAAGAAGTGAGTGCAACAAAAATGGGGCACAGCAACGGGGAGGTGCAGAGTGACGATGCAGAGCATAACGCGAACAGGCTGGGGGTGAAAATGAAATGCAGTGAGGAGAGTTTGGTTATTCCTTTTCCTTTAACATTTACTTTTGAATTTTTTTTTGTTATTGAAAATTATGGTTACAAATTTTTTTTTAATTTGGCAGCATATTACTAAAATTTCATTTTTTCCCTCTACTGATCCTTTGCAATGTAATTTGTGACAGGTAAAATCTCGTAACTAACGATGAATATTGTCATAAACAATTCACGATTTAATAATTAATTCCTAACAACTTATATTTTCCATCATAATTTACATACCACTTATGACGATTGTGTTATGAAAGCGAGAATCCGAGTTGTAATTCAAAGGAGGGTAAGTGGTTTTGGCGCCTAAGTTGTTAGGTGGTTAGGTTGGCTATTAGCATTTTTGGCGGGAGTTGTGAGTTGATTCCTTTGTTATTTTTTGTCTTTAAATAGCTAGTTTGATGGCTTGTAGTAATCATTGAATGAGAATTACCAATCTCTTTGAGATAAATTTCTCTTCTCATCTTATTCTCTCTCTATTTTCTCATCTCCTTTCACTTCTTTCTCATCCCTTACTCTCTCTTCATTAGGTTAAGATCAAGATCCAATCTCGATCTTAACAATTCATATCAGAGCCAGGTTTTGGCTTCCGAATGAAGCTCATATCCGAAAACAAAAATACAAAATCTGATTAATTGAATTGCAATTAATCAATAAAAATAGGTGATACTGATTTAGTTCAGTTTTTGCATTGAGGCAATTCAATTCTGCAATTTGAATTGAATTCTGGCGGTTCAGGACATATGCAACATTCATTGCCTAGGAATTGTTAGGTTGGGACATAATTGAGTTACATTGAAGGAAGTTAATTTGATTAGAAGTTGTTGATTACATTCAACATTAAAGCCGATTCAAATTGATTGAATTCGGTTGCATCGATCAAGCAAGTAGCAGTTTGCTGAAGTTTGGTGCTGAGCTAACTGTTCTTGTTCAATCAGTCATTTGATCTGTTGCGAAGAAGTTACAAGTGAGCTAATTGATCCACATTGCACTTGATCATCATCAAAAGATCAAAAACAAGCTGAATTGAGGTTTAATCAGATTCTACAACCCAGAAATTGAAGTTGAGGTAACTGTTCTGAACAGCAAGTTCAAACTCGATTCAAATCTGCTTTTCTTGCTAAATTGTGATGAAATTGTGTTGATAAGCTTAGAAGTGGTGAGAATTCATCAGAACATGCGTTTATTTCTTAAGAATTATATGTTATTGAGTGGAGAAGTATTAGGCGAAATTCTGACAGCGAAGCGAAAAGTTTGACAGTGAACTAGGAAACGAAAATTGTTGAAATCCGATTTCGTTCGTGAAGTTCGCTTTAGGTATTGTGTTGAGGACTTGATTGCGAGCTAGAGTCGAGCTTATTTCAGAAGTGTAAGTCGAATTACTCAACTAACTTTGCGGTTAGGGTTTGTTCGAGTTCCTCTGTTCGAATTGCGTCAGTTAGGGTTGGGAATCTGAGGTGATTCTTAAATCTGATCTTGAAATCCAGATAATTATAGATCTTAACATTTGGTGCTACAGTTAATTCAAAAATCATTCATATCAATTTACAGTGTGAAGTTTAAGAGCGATTATGGATGGTAGTGATGCAACAATTCCGGATTGGCTGAAGACAATGTTTGATCAACTCAAGAAATCTAATGCTGAAGTGATACAGCAAAACAACGTGAAGATTGATCAACAAGCTCAGCCGATTGTAATAGAGAGATCTGATCAGGTCATTTTTCAATCATAAGAATTGGTGGATAGGATTAACAAGGGCTGGGATCAGCAAAAGGAGCAACTTGAAGTGAAATTAGCTGAGATTCAAGAACAATGTTGAAGGCCAAACTCTTCCGTAGTAGTTGAAGTGCACATTGTGGAGCCACTTAATGTAGTTAAAGAAGAATTGGATCAAGGTAATGCCGTAATTGATGAACACGAGTTGGATGAACCTGAGGTTGAACGAGATGATCTTTATGAAGACTCTTTGCTAGAGTTAGAGTATTTTGAAGAGGATGAGCTACAATATGACATGCTTCAAGAATGGGAATACGATTTTCATGTCATGGGAATGATAAAGAATGCAAAGAGTCAAGTGAAGAAGAATCATCTTAACGACGCATTGAAAGAATTTTGGGAAACAAAGAAGATTACAAAGAAGAAGTTGGAGCGTGAAGTGGTGTTTTAGTCTAAGAGGCTTGATGATCAACAAGAACCAACTCAAGATGCTGCTCTTTCTGATATCTATACTGGTATACCAGGTTCAGATATGTATGTAGTTATACATGGATTGGATGCAGCAGAAATTGTGATTCCAACTGAAAAACTAGATGTCACTGCTGAGATATCACTGAAAACATCTCCAAACCTGTTAAGTATTACTCCATGGCAAGCTTATATTCAGAATGGAGGCACTTTCTATGATGAGCAATGTCATTCTGTTAAAAAGTCAGTTGTTGCTGCGACAGTGTCATCAAATACAGAGCAGGGCATGCCTAAGTTCACTTGTGGGCATGCTGGAGTGTTAACATGGGACCAGAACAACATCAACTCGGATGTTGAGCAAGGTCCCTTGTGTTGGGTGAGAGATTACGAATGTATAGTGGCTGAAATGTACTATCGGCAAGTTTGGAATGATCTCTTTCTTCATTTGAGTAGAGTTGTGACTTACCCAAGTGCAAGCTCGTGTGATAAGCCTCCTCCTGATCCAGGGAAGGTAGATCATGTTTATAACAAGCCAAAACTTGAGGCTGAGTGGGAAAAAATGGTAAATCCAGCTACCAAGTTTTGCTTCCAAGTTCAGCAGAGACTAAGTCTAATTTCTGAAAGAGTTATGGACATGTTTGAAGTTAACAGGCTGGGTGATAAGCTGAAGATTAAGTCTGCTCAGCCAAGATCCAACAGAGTTGAAGATCTTTGGGTTATGTTTGAAGTTGTAGGACCCCCTGATGCCTTGGGGAAGTCTGGTCGTACCTTGACAAATGTTAAATCAGATGCCGATTCTCAACTTGATCTGCACAGGTGCAGGCCATATGTGAGCAGGAGCACGTCATTGATTAAATTGAATGCATCCAATGATCGGTATTTTTGGTATGTTGCTGTAAGAATCTTTGGAAGACCCTACTCAGGACAAGAACGCGAGATGAAGCATGAGTTTGGTTTTGTTATTGCTACTAAGTCGTTAAAACTTGCTGCTAAATCGTTAAAACTCTTTGGAGACAAGCATTTTTGGAGCCTACTTACTTTCACCAAGAACTTGAAGGGCCTTATGATGACACCTTGCAATTGGGAGGACAACTGTTGCGTCAAATACATGAGTCCAGAACTTCAAGCCAATGTCACAAGAGCTTAGTTAATCAAGGTGAGATAGCAAGAGTTCAAGTTAGTTACTGTTAGGGCTGGGAGAATTACAATTTCTTCCCTGCCAGTAGTGACTGAGCTATTCAGATGGAGTTTGATTGGTTCTATGATGTCTTTTGGAAGGTGTAATAGCTTGTTCACTTCAATGAGCCTCCATTTAATCAAGAAACAAGCTGAAATCTGTCAATTTGATTTGCATCGGGTTAGCATTGCTGAATTGCTGAATTCTGCAGCAAATCAACGTGTGAAATTGAGAGGCAATCAAGAATTGCCTGAGTTTGGTATGAGATGGTATTGTAAATGGATGTTTAAGCAATACAAATTTTGGATAAAATCCAAGATGAAGGAGTTACAGCTGCATTCTTATGGAATTTCGACATGTGTTGTCACTAAGGTCAATATATGGGGTCGTTTGGACTGTAATTGGGCATTTTTCCAAGCTGATTTTGATCCTTGATTCTATTATCATGAGTTGGGGTGGCCTCCTGAGTTGATAAGGGACTCCATGTGTAGTCTTATAGTTTTAATGACAATTAAATTCGATTATGCCGCAATCAACAATCAGAATTACAGTGTTGCTGCTAACTGCCTCAGGAAGCGTCTTGGAGGTGTTGTTGAGGTCTGGTTTGATCAACCCAGACCCCCTGAAGAGGATTATATATTTAAGCACAAAAATTTTGTAACAACAAGAGGCATACTCATGTATCTGCTGCATTTTGGAGTTAGTTCAGCATGGGCTCTTTTCAGTTGCAACAAATTTCAGCAGGTCCAGTTGCAGTGTCATTCAGATCTTGATTTGCACGAGTTACATACATGTTCTTGCTGTTGTATGAGATTGCGAGGCAGTCAGCACACTCAAGGTGTCTTCTATTGCATAGCAAGTGAGTTTCAAGGGCAGATAGAGTGCTTCAGAAGGCTGTTCAGTTGCAAGATTTCAGCAAGAGGTTCTACATGGTTACAATTCTCTTCCATTCTTGAGGACAAGAATGTTTCCAAGGGGGAGGGAATGTTATGAATGCGAGAATCCGAGTTGTAATTCAAAGGAGGGTAAGTGGTTTTGGCGCCTAAGTTGTTAGGTGGTTAGGTTGGCTATTAGCATTTTTGGCGGGAGTTGTGAGTTGATGCCTTTGTTATTTTTTGTCTTTAAATAGCTAGTTTGATGGCTTGTAATAATCATTGAATGAAAATTACCAATCTCTTTGAGATAAATTTCTCTTCTCATCTTATTCTCTCTCTATTTTCTTATCTCCTTTCACTTCTTTCTCATCCCTTACTCTCTCTTCATTAGGTTAAGATCAAGATCCAATCTCGATCTTAACAGATTGTTACTATCTATCTTAACCAATTGTCCTAAATAAGTATCAAATCGAGTTAACCATTAGGTACCGAACAAGTCGAGTGTTAAACCACTCGACTCATACTCATTTATTAGTTACATACGTATTATTTTGTACCCAATCGAACTTCAATCAGGGTACAGACTGAGGAGATAATAGAGCAAATAGAAAAAAGTACCAAAAACATTTTATAAACAAATTTTAAAAAAAAAGAGCATCTACCTTTTAGAAAATTTTAACATTGGCACCATGACATTATATAACGGTTATAATTTGTTGCAATAAGTGTCATTTAAAAGACCGTTGCAATAAACCGTTGTTGTATGTATTTATACTCAATGGTTACTTTTTTGTAGCAAAAACTATTACCGTAGACATCCTTATGCAACGGTTTTAGAACCATTGCTAAACCGTTGCATAAATTTAGATTTTGCTATGGTTTTAGAACCGTTGCCATAGGCCTGTTTTGTAGTAGTGTAACGTGACACTTTAGATGACTTTGTCTTGGTTATGTGGATGGTAATCCAAAAGTGTAAAGTTGGTGTATTTAAAAAGATTGGCACACTGAGTTTGACCATGTGTATTACTTGTTTCTAGACTACTACCAGATATCAGAGATTCATGATGTACCTTTTGAATGATGACTCTAAACCCTGAGAGTATTATGGACCTATGCATGGAGCATTAGTTACTTTGATGTACTATAAGTAAGGTCTAAACGCATGATTGAATTCCCGCATACACTGGGTAGTAGCATGAAGTGTGACAAAGATCAGGTATTTAATAGGGAATCTATAGTCTCTTATAAGATACATATATCTCCTTAGTTGATTCACAAATATTTGAATAGTTCGGAAACTCTAGCCAAAGTATTCTAAGTGCTTGACATTTGGAATTTCTACTGTGAATATATTCAAGTATAAATAAATTATTCAATGAAGGGGTTGTCAGTAACTAATGGAGAAGCTGTGAAAAGAATAATGGCAGTAGTTATATATATCCTTTGTCAAGGACATCTTGTGGAGAGGTTGTTGTTATCAATACAGTCTATTAGGGAAATGTTGAATAAATGGTTTAAGTCTAGGGTGCCGTGAGAATTATTTAGTGGAATTAAGTCTCATTAAATGGTAATTAAATTATTTCATGATATGATTAATTTAACCCATTTGTAGGTAGATGTAAATTGTCCCTGAAGTCCCTACATAAGCCTCTGTATTTATTGCCATTAAAAAAATATTTAAGAATTCATGACATGAATTATTTATTCATAAGATGGGTAAATTTAATTTTTCCAAACATTATTGATGAGGAGAACAAAATTATAAAATAAAATAATTTTGGAAAATTAAAATTCATAAGATGAATTTTTAATCATGGGAAACAAAGTAAAAAAAAAAAATAAAAAAAAAATAGTGTGTACAGTGCAATCTGTGTTTTTTAATCGGATAAGCCAGCGCGCAACACATGTGATGCACCGGCTCGTCCTCTTGTGGCTATTCGCATCCCTTGCAGGGACGAATCACACGCTGCCACGTGGCAGCGTTCCATTGGATTAAACATGCGTGTTTGCCCTGGTAACGAAACGTTGCGTTTTTTTCCTTTTTAATGTTTAAACGACGCGTTTTGTTTTTTTTTTTTATCGATTTTGATATCAGCGAATCCCACATCGATTTTTGAGTAATTTTCGCTCCGGTAACCTACTATAAATAGAGGTACCTATTCAAAAGTTTGCCATTTAATTGAAAATAAATTTTTGGGGTTTTTGCCGTTTAAGTTTTTTCTTTCCTAGTTTAATATTTTTCGAAGCCCACCCTCTAGGACGCTCGAGGTCATTGCATAGAAGATCGCGGGTCTTTATTTTGAAGATTATTATTATTTTGGTTTTCTTCATTTGGAGCAATTCCAAGTATGTCTTCTTTCCTTCACTTTTTGTTTTCATTTTTCTATTTATTTACAGTATTTGTTGTTATGTCTGTTTAAGTTTGTGCATTGTTATGAATATATTGGAGTAAAAGCCCTATCGATCTAAATTAATTTAGATCTATAGATTTAAATTATGATTTTTAAATCAGCCCTAGGTTTAGAATTATGAATTCTAAACTCCTTCCGCTGCATAAACTTTATAAATTTGGGGAGAATTTTCGATATTCGTCCCAACTGCTAGTATTAAAGCAAAGGGATTTATTGAGATAACCCTATTCCCAGGAGCTTTCGCACGTGAGGTGTCACAAAGCGTGACTCTCTGACCGGGGGCTTAGGTAGAGAGAAGACTCTCCTACTCTAAGTGCTCTAGTAGGTGCCTTTTGTTATGACTATAGTTGAGAACTATGAACCCAACAATCGGCATCAGAGTTACTTTTTCCCACCAGCCTTAACTTCATATTCTTGAGCACAAAAGCCTTTTCAAGGATCACTTTATTTGCCTTCATGAGAAGGAAATCTAGTACACTTCCTTTGTAAGTGAAGATGGGCCTTTCTTCCTCTTTTAATTTCTTGCTTGAATAACATTTCTTGAGTTTTGACTGAATGACCAAACTGATCTCCCTACATTGTTGTAATGTGAACTTCAACTATAACTTCCTGGTGCTCAGTACCTCAATCTGCACATGTTTCCAGCTTGCAAAAGTAAGACTTGATTCCACAAGTTTCTTCTCAGGCAGCGATGCATCAATTCCTGATTGAAATGCACCTACTTCAGATTGTTGTGCTCCAAAACCTAATTGAGTTGCTACAGATTCATTCTCAATCACAGTTGATCTGGTCATTAGCCATCCAACAACTGTTTGATAATTCTTAGCACGATTCCAACCCAATTGTTCTTGTTTGCTCTCAAACATATCACTAAGCTCCTCCTTTCTAGATTAAGAGGCCTTAGTTTAGCTTGATTTGTTACCGTCTTGACAATTTTTGTGCTCAGCACTTGTGATTCTAAAGCAATCACATTTTCTTGCAAAACAAGCTGCAGAATAGAAGTATAGCTCATTTTTAGCACATGTTTCTGATGCGGTTCACTCTTCTTAAGTTATACAATTGGTAGACAAGCTCGAAAAGGATCTTTCACCTTCAGATTTTGTTATTGATCATGCATCAAGTCATCTGGATTTGGCTGTAAATTTGAAACATAACTTTGAACCGATGTCACTTCATTCTTGCCTTGCGTTTCCATAGTTTGCTGCTGCATTTGTTCTTGCACTCTTGTCCATTGGTCCACTAACTGCCTCATTAACTACTGACTCTCATTGAAAGACTAATGTATCAATTGCTTAACTGATTGGTGATGATTCTTCTCTGAATCACGCATCTCTTATAATAGCTGCTCTTGAACAAATTGCCCTGACTGATTTGAGCTATCAGCAACCACTCTAGCCATTATTAGTAATGTCAAGCCAATGCTTTTGCTAAACTGAAGCAGAGATCCTAAATTCAGAACTATAGAGTCAGCTGATTCGCATGCAATTTTAGCTCGATCTCTTGTTTATATCTTTAATATCCTGAATTGATTCTACCAAAGCTTACACAGCCATATCTATCTCAAATCATTGCAAGTACTTCAACTAAGCAATGAATAAGAATAACTTCAGATGAACAGAGGTATTGGAGCTGAATTTAAGTAAATTCAACAAGATCTATATAGATTCAGCTGATTTCTAAAGCAATTCTAGCTGGATCGATGAATCAATAGCACAAGTCACAAGAGTAAACTACGAGATCACCTTAATAGCAAGCTTTTGAGCTGAGGTCTTGATCAAATGCAACAAGAACAACAGAACTTGAGAGTAATACAGCACGATCTAAAGAATCTGGACAATTCAACACAATATCTTGATCAAATACAATCTGATCAAGAGCTTAATATCAAATAAACTTGATCTAGTGCTTATGCAATCAAATTGAACTCAATTCAACTTAATCAGAAGAAAAATCACAAGCTTTAGTAGCAATTGTCATGATTCAAGGTAAATCTTGAATAATAACCTAGGAATAAGAGAGTATGAGATGAGAAAGAAGTGAAATAGATGATAAATAAAGAGAATATAGATGAGAAGTAGAGAGAATTAGGGAGAAAGAATAGATATTTAATATTCATCAATGCCTTATTAAATACAAGACAAGCTACTTATACTAATTCTAGCCTAAGATAATTACAAGGGAAAATATCTAACAATTCACTTCACCTAGACAGTCCACCTAACTGCCCCCTTAACTGGCAGTCCCTCTAAAATATCTAGACTAATACAAGGCTTACACTAAAGAAAATACTAATATGACTGATACTAGTGACTTATACTAATTCATTACAACCAATGACATCCTAGTACTTAATCCCAAATCCAGGGTCATGACACCATACCATCCTCAAACAAGTGGTCAAGTGGAAATTTCAAATCGAGAATTCAAGACTATTCTTGAAAGACCGTTAGTGCTCCTAGAAAGGATTGGTCGAATAAATTAGATGAACTTTGGGCATATAGAACAGCATTCAAAACACCAATTGAATTGTCTCCATATCCACTGGTTTATGGCAAAGCATGTCATTTACAAGTAGAATTAGAACATAAAGCATATTGGGCCATAAAATCCTTGAATTTCGACTTAGAAGCTGCAGGAGAGAAGAGGTTACTGCAAATCAATGAAATGGATGAATTTAAAAATGAAGCCTATGAAAATGCTCCAATTTACAAGGATTGAACCAAAAGGTGGCATGATAGGCACATCTCCAACAGGGAATTCCTAAGTGGACAAAAAGTTTTACTTTTTAGAGCCCGATTACGACTTTTCCCAGGGAAATTGTGCTCCAGATGGTCAGGACCCTCTGTTGTAACTCGTGTCTTTCCATATGGCACAGTCGAGATTCAAGATGAGAAGAAGGCCACATTCAAAGTTATTGGTCAAAGGCAAAAACCTTATATTGATGGAGAGCTCGAGCTACAGAAGTCCTCCATTCATCTCAACGAAGTTGAATGATCCACGCAAAATGTCGAGCTAACAACTATAACTTCAGCACCTCTTGGGAGCAACCTAAGTTCACTATCTTACTTTTTTTCTTTTGATTTCTTTAATTTTAATTATTTTCTATGATTCTGCACATTTTATTTGACAAGTTTTGGAAACAAGATTGGGGGTAACCTGATGGCAACACTCACCATCTAAAACCAATCCTCAAACCTAGGAAGTATCCCTCACCCACTACTTCATTCCTTGTATTTATTTTAACATTGAGGACAATGTTAATTTTAAGTATGGGGATGGGAGAGATATTTTGTCACATTTTCTAAATTTTGAACAAAAAGTTTTGAAAAGTTTTCCTGTCTAGTCCTATTTTATCTTTCAGAGTCAGCTTTAGTGCCTCCCAGAGTTTGGAGCCTTTGTATGGGGATGTAGATAGTGTCGGCTGACAAAAAAAATTTATTTTTCTATAGTTTTCATCATTAATCTTTTCAAATTTTATTTTCAACCAATTTCAACTAAAAATAATAATAATAATTTTGAGATCATATCACCATGGTTTTTAGGCAATTTTTCTTCTCATTTAGCTCGTTTACTTTAATTATACTTGAATAACTTGAGAAATCAATTGTTTTTGTGTTCTAATTGCAAAACATGATCTATTCTAAGGCACTATGTTGATAAAGCCGTGGTATTTGAGATCGCTAGTTAGCATGGTTGTTTTATCTTTCTTTATGATTAAAAGATGCTCAAATTTGAATGGATTGCATTAAAATTATCATTTGCATAAATAGACCTTAAAGAGTAATGCCTAAATCTAAAGAAAAATATGAAAAAAAAGAGAGAAATTGAGGGCAACATCTCTAAGTACCACTATCTCATATAAACATTTTAAGATATGCGCTTCCCATCATGAGGGCATCTCAATGGTGGCGTTTCCTACCCATGTAGTCATCGCCCAGGGGTCAGCAGTTCGATTTTCACTGAAAATATACTCGTGAAGTCATAATGAGGGCATCTCAGTGGTGGCTTTTCTTAATCATGCGGTCATCACCTAGGGGTTAGGAGTTTGATTCTCGCTGAAGATATACTCACGTGGTCATATTGAGGGTGCCTCGGTGGTGGCTTCTTTTATCCATGCAGTCATCGCCTAGTGGTTAGGAGTTTGATTCTGGCTAGAGATATTCTCATGGGCCGGGTTTAACTAGGGCAAATCAGTCCCTCATAAAAATATAATAAAATAATAATAATAAAAATAAATTTTTAAAAAAAAAGAGAAGAGAAAGTTTTCTGAATAACTTTTAATCGAAGGCATATTTGAGAAGTCTTATTGTGAGTGATATGATTTTTGTCTTTTGTTCGGTTTGAAAGTCTTGAGATTAGAAGAACGGATAAACTTAATTTGCTTACCCAACTTTTGAATTCTGTTACCTAGATGATTGATGGGTTTTTCCTTAGGAAGATTGTTTTGCCCTTAAAACCTTAAGCTTCGAGTCTCGGTCATTCTTTTCTAATAGAAATAACACTTGCTTTGAATTGTGATTAAATTCTTGAAAAGCATGAGATCCTATGCTTTCATGTTTAGCCTTGCTCGAGGACAAGCAAGATTTAATTTTGGGGGTATTTTGATAAGTCTAATTTAGTATATAATTATTCATATAATTTAGGTTCATTTTCAAACCATTTTATATCAAACTTTAATCACTTTTACTCGCTTTTACAACTTTTCATTCCTTTTTTTTTTGTTAGAAAAAACACTCATTTTATTCTAAAAATTGCTAGGTTTTATCATCAACATCAACAAGTGAAAGCAAGATACATCAAACAAAAGTGAAAAATGGGCAAAACAAATAAATTTCACACGGCTAAGCAAGGAAACACAAAGTTCATGTACAATTCACTTCAACTTGCAATTTTGGGTGGCAATTCAAGCAAATCAAATGCAAGAACTTCATAAACACTTCAATAACACATCCAACTTGATGTAAAACCCGAGCTTTGGGCCGCAAAGCTAAAGAAAATTGAGAAAAATCAGCAAGTTGTTTGAAAAAACAGTTTTGGGCGGCAAAGGGTAGCAACAAGAGCAAATGAGATTAAGGCTGTTGTAATTTTTTATTTCAAGTATTCCCGACCTCATGTACTATAAATAGGAAGGTTTGTGAGTGTTTTTGATCATGCCATCAGCAAAACTCAAATAGAAAGTAGAGAGAAAGGAAGGAAAGCCAAGAGGAAGAAGAAGTTTGGTTTGTAATTTTGCATTTTTAAGTTCTATCATTTTCTTCTTTAAGTTCATGGATTTTTTTATAGTTTTTTATGCTTACTTGGTGTTTGCTTAGCAAGAGCACAAAGTCATATCAAGTAATATAGAGTAAGTGGAGTTCCCACGAGGATTGATTATTGAGTGAGTATTGAAATTTGTAGCTTTACCATTATTTGAAAGACCGAAAATTGAAGTTTTTGATATGAAACAAAATAAAATGGAAGAAAACAAAAATGGTTACTGATTTTATGAAAGGTATACTGATTTCAGCTGATTTTTATAATTTAACAACACCAAGGATCCAATTTCACCTGGTTGCATCAATACGCCTTTCTATTCTCGATATTCAAGTTGTTATTACATGTTGATGGTCGAAAACCCTAATTTACTAAATATTCTCTCTTAAGCAAAATTTATCATGCTCTTTTACATATTAACTCATCAATCTCTTGCATGAACTTTAATAAGAAAAGAGTTTTAAAGATCCATGGTTTTCACTTAAGACCACACAAATCGCGTTAATCTATCTCTAGTATTCGCTCAATTGTGGTGTTTGTCACTTTAACATTCATCATAAATCTCCTCTTAGACCTATTATTAATCATAATAGGCTTTCAATAGTGATCAATCATTCAAAACTTATGAAGACTAATGATAAACAATCAAACAACGCAATAAACAAACTTTGAAAACATCGAATTAGAAGAGAGCATGTGTTACAACTTAGGCTACATAGTAGCCTTGAAAAAACAAATTAGTTTATGGTAAACATAATATAATACAAAACTAAGACAAAATTCATGAACTTAAAGAAGAAAATGATAGAAAAGAACTTGAAATTGAAAAATTACAAACCAAACTCTTTCTTTTCACATCCTTCCTCGTCTATCCGAATTCCTGCCTATGTTTCTACTTTGTTTTTGGATCTTTTTTTTCCTGAATGAATTGATGATTAAACACTTCTCTAACACCTCTATTTATAGTACATGAGGTTGGGAATTTAAGAAATAAAAAATTTCACAAGCTTTATTCTCAGTTGCTACTTTTGCCACCCTTCTTTGCAACTTACTTACAACTTGCTTCTTTCTTCATTTTTTTCTTCATTCCATCACCCAAAGTAAGTCTTGACATCAGCTTCAACATGTTTTTGAAGTGTACAAGAATTTATTGCTCTTGATTTGTCCATTTTGCCGTTTAGATTGATGTGTTTATCCCATTTTTTGCTTTTGGTTAAACCATCTTGCATTCATTTATTGTTGTTGATGAAAAAACCGAGCAAAAATTAGCATAAAATGAGCATTTTTGCAAGAAAATAACGATATGAGCAAAAAAGAGCAAAAGCGATAAAAGTCTGATGTAAAATTATTTGAAAATGAACCTAAATAATATGAAGAATTATACACTCAATTAGACTTATCAAAATACCCCCAAACTTAAATCTTGCTCATCCACGAGCAAGGATAATCATGAAAGCGCAAGACTGCTTCCATTAGAAAAGAATGACTGAGGCTCAAAGTTTAAGATTCTAAATGCAAAACAATCTTTCTAAGGAAAAACATATCAATTACCTAGGTAAATGAATTCAAAAGTTGGCTAAGCAAATTAAGTTTATCCGTTCTTTGTAATCTGAAGACATTTAAACAAAAGAGGGCACCAACACGCCGTCACTGAATCCCATTAGAACTCCAAAGTTAAGGGTGCTTGGGCGAGAGTAGTACCAGGATAGGTGACCTCTTGGGAAGTCCTCACCATCAGGTTGGGGGCATTGGGAAACAACCTCTCTTTAGGTTAACATCCGGAAGGGGGAAGGCTGCGTACATCCGCCCCCCCTCCCCCCAGACCCGGCGTAGGCAAGAGACCCTGAGGCACTGGGTATGTTCCTTTTTAAGTTCCTCTATAGGGCAAAAATCATGCCACTCGCAACAAGGTTCTTCAAATATGCGCAAGCATAAAATCTTTTCACCAAATTTTCTTCCTTTTTATTTTTATTTTATTATGAGGAACTGATTTTCCTAGTTAACCCCGGCCCATGAGTATATCTTCAGCGAGAATCAAACTCTCGACCCTTGGGCGATGACCGCATGGGTAAGAGAAGGCACCATTACAACGCCCTTACTATGACTTGATGAGTATATCCCAGCGAAAATCAAACTCTTGACCGCTTGGCGATGACTGCATGAGTAAGAGAAACCACCATATAGACGCCCTCATGATAGGCAGCACATATCCTAAAATGTTTATATTGGATAGCGGTGCTTAGAGATACTTCCCTCAAAATTATTATTTTGTTTTCATATTTTTCTTTAAACTTACGCATAACTCTTCATAGTCTATTATGCAAATGATAATGTTAATACAATCCATTCAAATTTGAGCATCTCTTACTTAAAAAGAAAGCCAAAAATACCCATGCTAACTATTGAACTCAAATACAATGGTTTTATCAAGGTAATTCCTTGGAATAGATCATGTTTTGCAATTAGAACATAAAAACATTTGATTCTCAAGTTATTTAAATCTAATTAAAGTAAACAAGCTAAAAAGAGTAGAAAAATTGACAAAAAAGGCATGATGATAAGATCTCAAATTATTTCAAGGGTTTTAAATTAGTTCAAAAAGTGCAATTAAATTTAAAAAGACTAATGATTTAAAATGTAAAAAATCTTTTCGTTGGGCGACACTATCTACATCCCCATACAAAAGGCTTCGAACTCTAGAAGACACTAAAGCTGACTCTAAAAGATTAAGTAGGAATAGACAGGAAAACTTTTCGAAAACTTTTGTTCAAAATTTTAAAAATTGTGACAAAATGTCTCTCTCACCACAAAACTTAAAGGTTAACATTGTCCTTAATGTTAAAAGAAATACAAGGAACGAAGCAGTAGGTGAGAGATACTTCCTAGATTTGAGGATTGCTTTTAGATAATGAATGTTGTCATTAGGTTACCTCCAAACTTGTTTCAAAAACTTGTTGAACAAAATGTACAAAAACATAAGAAAATAGTTAAAGGAAATTGAAAGAAAAGAAGTAAGATAGGAAAACTTAAATTGCCTCCCAAGAAACGCTTGAGTTATAGTCGTTAGCTTGACTTTTTGATGATGTTCTATCCAGTATCCTGAAAGAGAATGGAGTTTCATCCATCCACCCACAATGACCATTTCCTTTCATGGATCTTCTTTTTACCCTTTTTGCACGACCACCTCTACCTTCTTTAATCATGGGATCCTTAAGCTTAATGTGCCACACCTTGAATTTCCTTTTTCTGATCTTTTCTGCATTTTTTTTATAAAGTCATCCCTGGCTCCAATAACTTATGACTTCATTAGACAAGCTCGACACTCTTATTCGATCACTGGTGGTGGTGGGTCAGTCAAGATGGGTTTGGTCATTGGTGGCAACGAGTCGATCAAGGGGGTTATGCCACATTGAGGTGGTTCTTCTAATGTGTCCCCATCCCTCAATGCTACGGTGCTAGTGTGTTCCCTTAGATTGGTGATGGTATTGAAAAGCAAGGAGTCTTTGGACCTTTAAAAAGTTCCTCAAATGTAGCCCGTGCTTGAGTTTCTAAATTTTGGATGGAAGCTTCTTGATTTCTAAAGATAGCCCTGGTTTCTTGATTAAAATTTTTACATTCACGCATGAACTCTTTAAACGTCTCTTCTAACTCATAATTCTTTTCTTGAGGTGGATGAATCGGTGACCAAGGTGCTTCGTGATGGTTCCACGAAAAGTTAGAAGGGTTCATCCATCCTTGACTGTAGGTGCTTGAGTAGGGGTTGTATTGGGCTTGTTGATAATTTGACATGTAGTTTTCTTATTCAAAACCCAATAAGGAAAAAGTGTTACCTACTTGGCATTCCATACTAGTATAGTTACCTGCACAAAATTCACATCTAGGAGTACAAACAACTTTGGTACCTAAGTTATTCAGTTGTTTTTGAATTAGTGAGAGCAGATAACATAATAATTTCATGAATTCCCAATTGTCTTCTTGGTGCAATTTGATATTGAGGTCTCATATAATTGTTGTATGCAATCACCTCTAGTAAAACTGTATTAAATTTAAAAAAAAAAAAAACAACTTAAAAGTTAAAAGAAAGGTAAAAATAATGAGAAAATATAAAAATACAACCCTATAACACAAAAACTTTAACAAAAACAAAATTTTAAAGATTTTAAGAGAGGGGGGGGGGGGGGGGGGGGGGGGGGGGGGGGGGGTGTAGTAACACTAATTTCTTGAAAATCTTAACTTTCAAAATTTTTTCAAAGTGAAATTATATGTAGAATATAGTTAGAAATAAAGAGAAAACATAAAAAAAAAAGCAACAACATAATACACAAATTTAACAAAACTTAACAAAAACATAATTTTAGGGTGTCATTATATACGAATTTTAAAAAAGAGAACTTTACAAATTAAACAAAGTGAATGAAATGAACGAAACAAAAGATTCTTCTTCAAATGTAAATAAAATTTACAAGTTCTTACAAAACAACTTCAAATTAGTACCAAAACTAGCTGGTATCGATATTACTCAGATAAGAACAATCCCTGGCAATAGCGCCAAAAACTTTATGCCTGATGTTTGCTTAGCAAGTGCACTAAGTCGTATCAAGTAATACAGGGTGAGTACAGTATCATTTCCACGAGGATTGATTGTTAAGCGAGTACAAAAATTAGTAGCTTTAGCACTATTCGAAATACCGAAAATTAAAGTTTTTGATATGAAACAAAACAAAATGGAAAAGAACAAAAATGGTTACTGATTTTATGAAAGGTATACTGATTTTACGTGATTTTTATAATTCAATAAGATCCAAGGCATCCGATTTCACCTAGTTGCATCAATACGCCTTTCTGTTCTCGATATTCAAGTTGTTATTACTTGTTGATGGTCCAAAACCTTAATTTACTAAATATTCTCTTTCAAGCAACATTTAGCATGCCCTTTTACATATTAACTCATCAATCTCTTGCATGAACTTAAATAAGAAAAGAGTTCTGAAGATCCATGGTTTTCACTTAAGAACACACGAATCGCGTTAATCTATCTCTAGCATTCGCTCAATTTGTAGTGTTGATCACTTTAGCATTCACCATAAATCTCCTCTTAGACTCATTATGAATCATTATAATCTTTGAATGTGATAAGTCCAATTTAGCATATAATTATTCATATCATTTTCGTTCATTTTCTAACCATTTTACCTCCAGTTTTTATCGCTATTGCTCACTTTTACTCTTTTTTGCTGCTATTGCACTTTCTTTGCAAAAACACTTATTTTGTGCTAAATCTTTCTAGGTTTAATCATCAAAATCCACAAGTGAATGCAAGATACATCAAACAAGAGCAAAAAGTTGGGCAAAACACATCAAAATACATGGAAACAACAACAACAACAAAAAGAACTTGCACAATTCATTTCAACTATCAAAATTGGGCAGCAATTCTAGCAAATCAAATGCAAGGATGAATTAAACAATTCATTAACATGTACAAGATGATGTCAAGACTGATTTTGGGTGGCCCAAGCTGAAAACAATGAATAGAAACAAGCCAGAACTGCAAGTTGGAGAGAATAAAGAACAAGCATGCACAATTCACTTCAACTTGCAAATGTGGGTGGCAAAATGGACAAATTAAGTGAAAGAACATGTTTTACACTTCAAGTACATGTTCAACATTATGTAAATGCTGATTTTGGGTGGTGCAAAGCAAGAAAAATTGAAAAAATCAGGAAGTTGGTGAAACATGCAGAAATGGGCGGCAACGCAGCAATTTGGTGCAATGAGCTTTAAGCTTGATATAACTTTATTTTCAATCACAATCTCATATACTATAAATAGGGATGCTTGAGAGGTGTTTTATCATCTATTCATCCAGAAAAAACACAATACGAAGTAGAAATACAGGTAGAAATCCATAGGAAAGAAGAAGGAGGAGAAAAGAAGAAGTTTGGTTTGTGATTTCTTAGTTTCTAGTTCTTTTCTATCCTTTTCCTCTTTAAGTTCATGGATTTTGTCTTGGTTTTGTATTATATTATGTTTACCATGAACTAATTTTTTTTTTCCAAGGCTACAATATAGCTTATGTTGTAATATACGCTCTCTTCTAATTCGATGTTTTCGAAGTTTTTTTATTGCGTTGTTTGAGTGTTTATCATTGTTCTTCATGAGGTTTGAATGCTTGATTTCCATCCAAAGCCTATAAATATTCATAATTATTTTGAGAGGAGATTTGTGATGACTACTAAGGTGATAAATACCACAAATTCAACGAATGCTCGAGAGAGACTAACGTGTTCTTAAGTGAAAACCATGGAACTTCGAAACTCTTTTCTTATTTAAATTCATGCAATATAGTTATAAGTTAATATGTAAAGAGCATGGTAAATGTTCCTCATGAGAGAATATTTGGTGAATTAGGGTTTTCGACCATCAACACGTAATAACAACTTGATTACCGAGGATAGAAAGACGTATTGAAGCAACTAGGTGAAATACGATGCCTTGGATCTTGTTAAATCATTAAAATATTCTAAAAATCAGCACACCCTTTTATAAAATCAGTAACCATTGTTGTTCTTGTTTATTTTGTTTTGTTTCATATCAAGAACTTTAAATTTTGGTCTTTCAAACAGCGCTAAAACTACTAATTTCGGTACTCATTTAATAACAGTCCTCATGGGAATGATACTCTACTCACTGTTTAATAGTTGATATGACTTAGTGCACTTTCTAAGCATACAACAAGTCAAGCATCAAGTTTTTGGCGCCGTTGCCGAAGATTGTCCTTATTTCAATGATATCGATACCATCTAGTTTTAGTACAAATTTGAAGTTCTGTTGTTAAAACTTGTAAACATTTCTTATATTTGAAGAAGATTCTTTTACTTCATTCATTTCTTTTAATTTTTTTGATTTGTAATGCTATTTTTTTGTAAAATCTGTTTAGCGTACCCCCCCCTCCCCCCAAAATTGTGTTTTGTTAAGTTTTGTTTGTTTTGTGTTATTTTGTTGTTTTATTTTTGTATTTTGTCCTCATTTTTATTTTTATTTTACCTATAAGTTCACTTTGTTAAGATTGTAAAAGTTAAAATTGTATTTTAATGTTTTTCAAAACATTAGTGTTACTACTCCCCCCATTTTGTCAAAAAACTTGGTTTTTCTTGACTTTTGCTTTAGATTGTTGTATTTTAAAGTTTTCTAATTAGTTTTAACTTTATTTTAACTTTTCAATTCACCTAGATAAGTTTTTCAAAGAGAATATTGTTATTTTTTAAGTTTTTCAAAACCTTAGTACTATTAACACCCCGCCAGCACCCCTTTCTTCCAAATTGTTTTGAAAAATTCATATACACCCACCCCCGCCTAAATTTTGGTTTTTGTTAAAATTTGTGTTATATTGCCTTGTTTTGGTACTTTCCTAGTATTTTTACCTTTCCTCTAATTTTTAAGTATACTTTTTTCGTATTTTGTTTATAAAAAAAAAAGGAGCTAAAAGTGATGGCTTGCAACATCTATATGGGACCTCAATATCATGCTATACCGAGAACACAATTGAGCATTCATGAAATTAATGCATTCTTGTCGTTATCTGCTCAGCTCCCACTAATTCAAAAACAACTGGATAACATAAGTGCTAAAGTTGTTCGTACTTCTAGATGTGAATTTTGTGTGGGTAACCATGCTGGTATAGAATGCCAAAAGGGTAATTGCTTTTCTGCATCGGGTTTTGAACAAGCTAACTATATGTCAAATTATAACAACCCTAGTACAACCCCTACTCTAGCACCCATAGTCAAGGATCGATGAACCCTTCTAACTTTTCTTCGAAGCATCACGAAGCACCTTGGTCACTCACTTATCCATCTCAAGAAAAGAAATTTGGCTTAGAAAAGACATTTAAAGAGTTCATGGAAACCACGGCTAACTTAAAAAACCAAGAAGCCTCCATCCAAAACATTAGAAGAACTTTTTGAGAGGTCTAAAGACTCCTTGCCTAAAAATACCGTCACCGACCTAGGGGAGCAAACTAACGTTAGAACACTGAGGGATGAGAACACATTAGAAGAACCACCTCAAAGTCACATAACCCCCATGACAGACTCATCGCCACAAATGACCAAACCTATCTTGACCTACACACCACCACAAGTGATCGAAATAGAATGTCGAGCTTGTCTAACATGGTCAGAGGTTTTCGGAACTATGGATGCCTCAGTGAAAAAATGCATAGAAGGTCAAAAAAGAAAATTCAAGTTGTGGCACATTAAGCTCAAGAATCCCATAATTAGAGAAGGTGGAGGTGGTAGTGTAAAGAAGGGTACAAAGAAGATCCACGGAAGAAAATGGTGATTGAGGGTGGATGGAGGAAACCCTATTCTCCTTCAGGACACGGGATAGATCATCATCAAAAAGTTGAGCTAAGACTATAACTTAAGCTCTTCTTGGGAGGCAGCCCAAGTGTTCTTATCCTTACTTCATTTATTTTATTTTTCTTTTATTTTTATTATTTTCTCATATACTTTGTTCAAACATGTTTTTGAAGCAAGTTTGGGGGTGACCTGTTGACAAAATTCACCATCAAAAAGCAATCCTCAAACATGGGAAGTATCTTTCACCTACTATTGCATTCTTTTTATTACTTTTAATATTGAAAACAATGTTAAATTTAAGTTTGGGGATGGGAGAGACAATTTTTTAAATTTTGAACAAAATTTTTTCCAAAAAGTTTTTCTGTTTTATCTTTTGGAGCCTTTGTATGGGGACGTACATAGCATCGGCCAACAAAAAGGTTGTCTAATTTCTACAGTTTGGATCATTAGTATTTTCAAATTTTCATTTTAAACCAAAAAAAAAAAAAAAAACCAAAAGAGAAAAAAAAATTGAGAACTTGTCTTCATTCTTTTAAGGCAATTTTTCTACTTTTTTTAGCTTGTTTGCTTTAATTAGACTTAAATAACATGAGAATCAAATTGTTTTATGTTCGAATTGCAAAACATGATCTATTCTAAGGCACTATCTTGATAAAACTGTGGTATTTGAGTTCACTAGTCAGCATAGCTATTTGACCTTTCGTTTTGATTGAAAGATGCTCAAATTTTAATAGATTGCATTAAGATTATCATTTGCATAATAGATTTCTAAGAGTTATGCATAAGTCTAAGCAAAAGAAAATTATGAATAAAAAAAATAGAACAACAACAACAGCAACAACAGTCCCAGTGCCTTGCGGCTCCCGCAGAACGCAGGGTCTGGGGGGAGTGATGTACGCAGCCTTACCCCTTCCGTCAGGAAAGGAGACTGTTTCTGGGGACCCCCAACATGAAGTAGTTGAGTGCCTGGGCCGGTCGGCTGCCCATTTGGTCTTGTGAAGGCGGTGATTGTTGGCAGCCTTGAGGACGGTAATGCCTTGGTGGACCAGCCCTCTGTACTAGCTTAGACTATCAGTGGCGTGTGTGGTGGCGGTGGTGGTGGGTGATTGGGTGCAATTAGGCTGTGGCCGGGCTCAGGGCAGGCGCAGCTGTGTGGTGGTGGGGGAGGTTCGGTGTCTGTGCCAGTGGGGGTGTGGTGTGTAGGTCGAAGTGGTGTCCGGCAGTGGTGGGTCGTCCGTGAGGTGCTGTGGGTCAGGGTTGGTGAGGTGCTGGGTGGGTCGAAGTGGCCGGTCAGAGGTGGGTCGTCGGTGTGGTGAGGTGGGTCAGAGGTGGTGGTGAGGCGTGAGAGTCGGTGGGTCGAGGTCGAGGTGATGGTGGGTCAGGTCGAGCGAGTGGATTTACGACTTGTGGTGGGTGGTGGTGGGTTGTGGAGGGTGGTTCGAGGTGGTGGAGGTCGAGGTCGAGTGGGTGGTCGGTCAAGGTTGAAGTGATGGTGGGTCGGGTCGGGCGCGGTCGAGGTTGTGGTGGTGGTGGTGGTGGTGGGTACGCTTGTCCGGCGGTGGGTCCTCGCCGTCACAGTAGCATCACCAGTGGGTGGAGTCGAGCCGGCGTGGTGGCCGACGGTGGGTGTCAGTAGACGTTGGTACTTGCAGAGCAGAGGGGAGAGAGAGAATCACTAAGCACCGCTATCCAGTTAAAAATGTCTATCATTTGGATATAGGCTGATAAGTCTAATTTAGTATATAATTATTTGTATCATTTTAATTTAATTTTAACCATTTTGGCATCAACTTCTATCAATTTTGCCCGGTTTTGCTCGCTTTGAACTATTTTGCTATTTTCTTGTAAAAACACTCATTTTATGTTAAATCTTACTAAGTTTTATCATTAACATCAGCAAGTAAAAGCAAGATACATCAAATAAATAAAAAAAAATAGCAAAATATCTCATATTACACGCCTAAATACAATTTTCACATAAAATAACACAAGTTGCAATTTGTGCGGCAACTTTAAACAATTGTTTTTACCCAAATACATTGCATACTACTTAATCATCATCACCTTGGGGTGAATTTGCAGATTTGGGCGGTGCAAAGTGAAGAGAAAGCAAAAAATATATAGATCTTATACAAGTTGCAAGCTAGCCGCACCATTTGGCAAATAAGAAGCAATTTTGTTGATTTTTTTTGCATTTTTTTTCTAAGTTCTACTAGTATAAATAGAGGAGGTTTGGAGATGTTTGATTCATCCCTCAACTAGAAAAAAAAAAAAAAAAAAAAAACCAAATAGAAAGTAGATGTAAATAGAAAAAACATGAGGAAGAACGAAGGAGAAGGAACAAGGGAAGATTTGTTTGTAATTTTATATTTTTAGTTCTTTCTATCCTTTTTCTTTCCTAAGTTCATGAATTTTGTGTTTATAATGTTTAATATTAAGTTTATCATGAACTAATTTTGTTATTCCAAGGCTATGATGTAGCCTAAGTTGTAATATACGCTTATTTCTAATTCAAAGTATTCAATGTTTATGTTATTGTGTTGTTGAAGTGTTTATCATTGTTCTCCATGAGTTTTAAATGCTTGATCACCATTTAAAGCCTGTAATGATTCATAATGAGTCCGAGAGGAGATTTATGATGATTGCTGAGGTGATAAGTACCACAAATTGGGCGAATGCTCGAGAGAGGTTAATGTGATTTGTGTGGTTTTTAAGAGAAAATCATAGAGCTTTAAAAACTCTTTTCTTATTTAAATTCATGCATGAGAGTGATGGGTTAACATGTAAAAGAGCATACTAAATATTGCTCGAGAGAGAATATTGAGTAAATTAGGGTTTTTAACCATTAACACGTAATAACAACTTAAATAACGAGAATAGGAAGGCGTATTGATGCAACTAGGTGAAATCGGATGCCTTGGATATTATTAAATCATAAAAACTTTATAAAATTAGTTAACATATTTTATTTCTTTTTAGTTTATTTTATTTTATATCAATATCTTAAATTTTCGGTTTTTCAAATAGCATCAGAGCTACTAATTTGGGTACTCATTCAATAACAATCCTCGTGGGACGATACTCTACTCATTTCTATATTACTTGATATGACTAGTGCACTTGCTAACGCATACGCAAAGTTTGCATCATGTGCTACAATGTGATGGTTTCGTGCCTTGGCATCTCGAGCAACTAGATCCGTATGGGTGTTTCAACACCTTGTACCCTGGGCCAACTGGAACGGGAGCTATTGCATTGAAAGCTCACTACAAGGGGTACTTAGAAAGCAAACAAGGAACTAAGTACCTTAAAAAAAAAAAAAAAAAAGAGAAAATTTGGTGAATAATTTTAGTCTCGGGCACACTTGAGAAGTTTTGTTATGAGTGGCATGATTTTTGTCTTCTATTCGCTTTAAATGTCATAAGATTAGAAAGAATAGATAAACTTAATATGATTAGCCAACTTTTGAATTCGATTACCTAGGTGATTGATGGGTTTTTTATTGGAAAGATTGTTTTACCTTTAGAACCATAAAACTTTCAGTCTCAGTCATTACATTCTATTAGAAGTAGTCTTGCTTTAAATTGTGATAAATTCTTAAAAAAGCATTAGATTCTAAGCTTTAACATTTAGCCTTAATCAAGGATGAGCAAGATTTAAGTTTGGGGGTTTTTTGATAAGTCAAATTTAATATATAATTGTTCATATCATTTTAGTTCATTTTCAAACCATTTTACCTCGGGTTTTTATCGCCACTGCTCAGTTTTACTGTTTTTCACTTCTATTGCCATTTCTTTGCAAAAACACTTGTTTTGTGCTAAATCTTGCTTGGTTTTATCGTCAAAATTAACAAGTGAATGCAAGATATATCAAATAAGACCAAAAAGTTAGGCAAAACACATCGAAATACATGGCTACAACAACAACAACAACAACAAGAACTTGCACAATTTAATTCAACTTACAAAAATGGGCGGCAATTCAAGCAAATAAAATGCAAGGATGAATTAAATAATTCATTAACATGTCCAAGATAATTTCAAGGCTGATTTTGGGTGGCCAAAGCGGAAAAAAAATGGAGAGAAACAAGCAAGAATAGCAAGTTGTAGAGAATGAAGAACAAGCCTGCACAATTCAATTTGACTTACAAATTTGGGTGGAAAAATGGACAAATCAAGTAAAATAACCTCTTGTACACTTCAAGAACATGTTCAAATTTATGTAAATGCTGATTTTGGGAGGTCCAAAGCAAGAAAAATTGAAAAAAATCAGCAAATTGGTGAAACCTGTAGATATGGGAGCCAATGCCAGCAATTTGGTGTAATGAGCTTGAAGCTTGCTATATTTTTTATTTTATGTAATCCCAACCTCAAATGCTATAAATAGGGATACTTGGGAGGTGTTTTTTCATCAATTCATCCCAAAAAAAAACACAATACAAAGTAGAAATATGGGTAGAAATTCAATGGGAAAAGAATGACGAGAAAAGAAGAAGTTCGGTTTGTGATTTCTTATTTTCAAGTTCTTCTCTATCCTTTTCCTCTTTAATTTTATGGATTTTGTCTTAGTTTAGCATTACATTATTTTTACAATGAACTAATTTTGTTTTTCCAATGCAACGATGTAGCCCAAGTTGCAATATACGCTCTCTTCTAATTCGCCATTTTCAAAGTTTGTTTATTACGTTGTTTGAGTATTTGCCATTATTTTTCATGAGTTTTGAATGCTTGATCACCATCCAAATCCTATAATAATTCACAATGAGTCCAATAGGAGATTTGTAATGATTTCTAAGGTGTTAAATACCACAAATTGAGCGAATGCCCGAAAGAGAATGATGTGGTCTTGAGTGAAAACCATGGATCTTCAAAACTCTTTTCTTATTTAAATTCATGCAAGATATTGGTGAGTTAATATGTAAAACAGCATGATAAATGTTGCTCGTGAGAGAATATTTGGTGAATTTTGGTTTTCGACCATCAACGCGTAATAACAACTTGATTACCGAGAATAGAAAGACGTATTGAAGCAACTAAGTGAAATGTGATGCCTTGGATCTTATTAAATCATTAAAATCTTCTTTTCTAAAATCAGTAACCATTGTTGTTCTTTTTGATTTTGTTTTGTTTCATATCAAAAACTTTATATTTCGGTCTTTCAAATAGCGCTAAAACTACTTATTTCTGTACTTATTTCTTTACTCCCTATTTATTACTTGATATGACTTAGTGCACTTTCTAGGGACGCACCAAGTAAAGCATCAAGTTTTTGGCGCCGTTGCCAAGGATCGTCCTTATTTCAATGATATCGATACCATCTAGTTTTAGTAGATATTTGAAGTTCTTTTGTAAAAACTTGAAAATTTTTATTTCATTTGAAAAAGACTCTTTTATTTCATCCATTTTATTTAATTTGTTTGATTTGTAAAGCTATTTTTTTGTAAAATCTGTATAGCATACCCCCTCCCCCCAAAATTGTGTTTTGTCAAGTTTTGTGTTATTTTGTTGTTTTCTTGTATTTTGTCCTTATTTTTATCTTTCTTTTACATGTAAGTTCTGTATTTTAAAGTTATTCAAAGCATTAGTGTTACTACTCCCTCCTTTTTTCAAAAAATTTGGTTTTTCTTAACTTTTGCTTTAGATTGTTGTATTTTTAAGTTTTCGAAATAGTTTTAACTTTATTTTAACTTTTTAATTCCACTAGATAAGTTTTTTTAAGGTAATTTTGTTATCTTTAAGTTTTTCAAAACCTTAATATTACAAACCACCCCCCTCCTTTAACTTCTTTTGAAAAATTCATTTACCACCACCCCCTCCTAAATTTTGGTTTTTGTTAAAATTTGTGCTATATTGCTATATTTTGGTACTTTCTCATTAATTTTATCTTTCCTCTAACTTTTAAATTTATTTTTTTCATATTTTGTTTAAAAAAAGGAGCTAAAAGTGATGGCTTGCAGCAACTATATGAACCTCAGTATCATGCTATACCGAGAAGGCAATTGAGCGTTCATGAAATTAATGCATTCTCTTCGTTATCTACTCAGCTCTCACTAATTAAAAAACAATTGGATAATATAAGTGTTGAAGTTGTTCGTACTCCTAGATGTGAATTTTGTGCAGGTAACCATGCTGGTATAGAATGCCAAATGGGTAATAGCTTTTCCTCATTGGGTTTTGAACAAGATAACTACATGTCAAATTATAACTAACCCCAGTAAAACCCCTACTCTAGGACCTACAGTCAAGGATGGATGAACCCTTCTAACCTTTCTTGGAACCATCACGAAACATCTTGGTCACCCACTTATCCATCTTAAGTCAAAAAATATGACTTAGAAAAGACATTTAGGGAGTTCATAGAAACATGGCTAACTTAATAAGGCAAGAAGCCTCCAACCAAAATCTAGAACCACATGTAAGAGCTACATTAGAGGAACTTTCTGAGAGGTCTAAAGATTCCATGCCTACAAATACCGTCACCAACTTGGCGGAGCAAACTAACTCCATATCATTGACGGATGAGAACACATTAGAATAACCACTTCAATGTGACATAACCTGTATGATAGACTCATCACCACTAACGACCAAACTTATCTTGACCGACCCACCACCACTAGTTGTCGAAATAGAATGTCAAGCTCGTCTAACATGGTCAGAGGTTTTTGGAACCATGGATGCCTCAGTGAAAAAATGCAGAAAAGGTCGAAAAAGAAAATTCAAGTTGTGCCACATTAAGCTTAGGAATCCCATCATTAGAGAAGGTGGAGGTGGTAGTGTAAAGAAGGGCACAGAGAAGATCCACAGAAGAAAATGGTCATTGTGAGTGGATGGAGGAAACTACACTCTCCTTCAAGACATGGGATAGATCATCATCAAAAAGTCGAGCTAACAACTATAAATTAAGCTCTTCTTGGTATGCAACACAAATGTCCTTATCCTTACTTCATTTATTTTATTTTCGTTTTATTTTTATTATTTTCTCATATATTTTGTTCAAACATGTTTTTGAAGCAAGTTTGTGGGTGACCTGATGACAACGTTCACCATTAAAAAGTAATCCTCAAACCTGGGAAGTATCTCTCTCCTACTGTTGCATTCTATTTTTTCTTTTAACATTGAGGACAATGTAAACTTTAAATATGGGAATGGGAGAGACAATTTTTAAAATTTTAGAACAAAATCTTTTTCGAAAAGTTTTCCTGTCTTATTTTTAGAGTTGGCTTCAATGCCTCCGAAAGTTGAGCCTTTGTATGGGAATGTAGATAGTGTCGACCAACAAAAAAATTGTCTAATTTCTACAGTTTAGATCATTAGTCTTTTTAAAATTTGATTTTGAATCAAAAAAAAAAAAAAAAAAAAAACAAAACAAAAAACAAAAGAGAAAAAAATTTTGAGAACTTAACTTAATGCTTTTGAGGCAATTTTTCTAATTTTTTTAGCTTCTTTACTTTGATTAGACTTGAATAACAGGAGAATCAATTGTTTTATATTCGAATTGCAAAACATGATCTATTCTAAGGCACTATCTTGATAAAACCGTAGTATTTGAGTTCACTTGTTAGCATAGCTATTTGACCTTTCTTTTTTATTAAAAGATGCTCAAATTTGAATAGACTGCTTTAAGATTATCATTTGCATAATGGATTTCGAAGAGTTATGCATAAGTCTAAGTAAAAGAAAAATATGAAGAAGAAATACAATACAATAAAAATAGAGAGAGAATCACTAAGCACCGCTTTTTGGTTAAAAACGTCTATTATTTGGATATGTGCTACGGTGTTATGGTTTCGTGCCTTGGTGCCCCAAGCAAGTAGATGCGCAGGGGTGTTTCAACACCTGGTACCCTGGGCCAACTGGAATGGGAGCTGCCTTATTGAAAGCTCGCTACTAGAGGCGCTTAGAAAGCTAACAACAAACTGAGCACCTTTAAACAAAAAGAGGGAAGAGAAAATTTTGTAAATAATTTTAGTCTCGGGCACACTTCAGAAGTGTTGCTATGAGTGACATGATTTTAGTCTTTTATCCGCTTTTAATGCCTTAAGATTAGAAAGAACGGATAAGCTTAAAATGCTTAGCCAACTTTTGAATTCGGTTACCTAGGTGATTAAAGGGTTATTCCTTGGAAAATTGCTTTACCTTTAGAACCTTCAAACTTTGAGTCTCGGTCCTTTCTTTTCCTGTTAGAAGTAGTCTTACTTTGAATTGTGAAAAATTCTTAAATAGCATAGGATTCTAAGCTTTAACGTTTAGCCCTACTCGAGGACGAGCAGATTTAAGCTTGAGGGTATTTTGATAAGTCCAATTTAGTATATTATTATTCATATCATTTTAGATCATTTTCTAACCACTTCACCTCAAGTTTTTATCGCTATTGACTTTTTCTCTTTTTAACTTCTATTGCCATTTCTTTCCAAAAACACTTATTTTGTGCTAAATCTTGCTTGGTTTTAACATCAAAATCAACAAGTGAATGCTAGATACATCAAACAAGAGCAAAAATTTGGGCAAACGCATTGAAATACATGGCTACAACAACAAGAACTTGCACAATTCAATTCAACTTGCGAAAATGGGCGGCAATTCAAGCAAGTCAAATGCAAGGATGAATTAAACATTTCATTAAAATGTCCAAGATGATGTTAAGACGGATTTTGGGTGGCCAAACCCAAAAAAAAAGGAGAAACAAGCAAGAATAGCAAGTTGTAGAGAATGGAGAACCAGCCTGCACAATTTAGTTCAACTTACAAATTTGGGTGGGAAAATGGGGACATCAGGTGAAAAAACCTCTTTCAAAATTCAAGACCATGTTCAACCTTATGTAAATGCTGATTTTTGACAGTGCAAAGAAAGAAAAATTTGAAAATATGAACAAGTTGGTCAAACCTGCAGAAAAGGGTGCCAATGGCAGCAATTTGGTATAATGAGCTTTAAGCTTGCTATATTTTTTATTGCAAGTAATCCCAACCTCAAATACTATAAATAGGGATGCTTGGGAGGTGTTTTATCATAAATTCATCCAAAAAAAAAAAAAAAAAACCCCAATACAAAGTAGAAATATAGGCAAAAATTCGTAGGGAAGAAGAAGGAGGAGAAAAGAAGAAGTTTAGTTTGTGATTTCTTATTTTCAAGTTCTTTTCTATCCTTTTCTTCTTTAAATTCATGGATTTTGTATTAGTTTTGTATTATCTTATTTTACCAAGAACTAATTTTGTTTCTCCAAAGCTACGATGTAGCCTAAGTTGTAATATACGCTATTGATACGCATGATTTTTACACATTTTATTTCCCATTTTTGTCATATATTTGCCCTCTACATATGTGTTCGATTGTTATTTAGTTACATTTTTATGTGGAACACATCAAAACGGACGAAAGAAGAATTCTGGCAAAATCAAGCATTATTAAGGCACTTTTGAAGACTGATGGGAGAAACCCAACCATTTGTGCAGATGAAAGACCCCTTGGGTCATAATTTGGTGAACCGAGTACATTCTATAGCGCTTCGGTGCTTAATCATGAAAAGGGGGCCAAGAAGAGATCAGCAGCTCTCGGCTAGGGAAACTAACCGAGAGCCTGACGATCGATCGGGAGTTTTACGTGAACTCACCAATCGATTGGAGCTTTTAGCCGATCGATCGGGCATTATTCCCGATCGATCGGGATGGTTCCATACAGAACCCTAACTCCTCCTGTGCCTATAAATAGAGAAGAAAAAGTCGGCCTTGGGGACGCTTTTTCTGGCCGTATGTCTTCCCCTTTCTCTCAAACTCGAAGCCGCTATAAGATTTACAGGCCCTCAGAAGCTGAAGTGCAAGCGGTTGGAATACTGGGAGAAGTCAGGCTCGGATTGGCATCGACACCAAGATTGAGGGAGTTTACTCTTTTATTTATTTTACACATAGTATCTTCTTTTATATAAATTTAAAGATGTGTGAAACTCCCATGGAGGAGTAAACTTTCTTAGTTTAGGGATGAAGGGCGGGTAGCCGCCTGTATCCCAGATTTATATTGTGCTTTTGACGATTGATTTAGTTATGTTATATTTGCACCCCTGTGGGGAGTTTTTCATGATTGTTGGATATTATTTGTATGTGTGCTTGTGGCCATGACTAGGTTTCCAACTATGCAGCGATTAGTCTTGTGCTTGTAGCCTAGACCATAACATAACAGGAATTCACGCGGTGGTCAGAGTTGAGGTTATACCCAACCCTTAACCTAATCCTTTATATAAGTTAATATTAAATTAGGAGTAACAAAGTAATTAAGTAGTGCTAATGAGATAACCTATGCTACTTCTAGGGTGCTAAGATAGGTTATGCCTTTAGAATAGTTCATTACCCTAAGCCCTAATTTATATATTAACCCAGGCTTAGAGCTTGTAGCCTAAGTTCTTCAAGTCATCGTCCTAAGTAGAATATAATGACGGGATACGTGTAAGCTACCTTAAATTCATTCCCTAAACTATTCTCAATGGAATTGTCTCATTTACTTTATATTCAGTTTTAATGATTTGGCTAATGACTTATTTAAACAACAAAAAAACCAAAAATCCAAACTGCTCGTTGATCAATAAATCTAACTTAGCATGATTCCCTATGGATACGACCCATATACCCGATAAAGCTGCGATGATCTCGTACGCTTGCGAGTAAACGGTTTTAAAACACACTTTAAAATCACATCAGCTATCTTCTAATTCGACGTTTGCGTTGTTTGAGTATTTATCATTGTTCTTCATGAGTTTTGAAACCTTGATCACCATCCAAAGCCTATAATGATTCATAATGAGTCTGATAGGAGATTTTTGATGATTGCTAAGGTGATAAATACCACAAATTAAGCGAATACTCGAGAGAGATTAAAGTGGTCTTAAGCGAAAACAACGGATCTTCGAAACTCTTTTCTCATTTAAATTTGTGCAAGATATTGATGATTTAATATGTAAAATAGCACACTAATATAGCTCAAGAAATAATATTTGGTAAATTAGAGTTTTTGACCATCAACACTTAATAACAACTTGATTACAGAGATCAGAAAGGCGTATTGAAGCAACTAAGTGAAATCGGATGCCTTGGATCTTATTAAATCATTAAAATCTTCTAAAAATCAGCACACCCTTTTATGAAATTAGTAACCATTGTTGTTCTTTTTTATTGTGTTTTATTTCATATCAAAAACTTTAAATTTTGGTCCTTTAAATAGCACTAAAACACCTAATTTCGTTACTCATTCAATTACAAAATTCTCATGGGAATGATGCTCCACTCACTCTTTATTATTTGATATGCCTTAATGCACCTTCTAAGCATACACCAAGTAGAGCATCAAGTTTTTGGCGTCGTTGCCGAGGATTGTCCTTATTTGAATGATATCGATACCATCTAGTTTTAGTATAAATTTTAAGTTCTTTTGGATAAACTTGAAAAGTTTTCCTATAATTGAAAAATAATCTTTTATTTCATTCATTTCATTTAATTTTTTTGATTTGAAAACCTTTTTTTTTTTTGTAAAATCCTTATAGCATACCCCCTCCCCCCAAAATTGTGTTTTGTTAGTTTTATGTTATTTTGATGTTTTTCTTGTATTTTGTCCTTATTTTTATCTTTATTTTACTTATAAGTTCACTTTATTAAGATTTTAAATGTTAAAATTGCATTTTAAGATTTTTTTAAAACATTAGTGTTACTACTCCCCACATTTTTTCAAAAAAATTGTTTTTCTTAACTTTTGCTTTAGATTGTTGTATTTTAAAGTTTTCTAAATAGTTCTAACTTTATTTTAACTTTTTAATTGACCTAGATATGTTTTTCAAAGTTAATTTTGTTATATTTAAGTTTTTCAAAACCTTAGTATTACAAACCACCCCCCCCCACCTTCTTTTGAAAAATTGACAAACCACCACCCCTACCTAAATTTTTGTTTTTGTTAAAATTTTTTTTATATTGCAATATTTTGGTACTTTCACATTATTTTTATCTTTCCTCTAACTTTTAAGTTTAATTTTTTATATTTTGTAAAAAAAAGGGGCTAAAAGTGATGGCTTGCAACAACTATATGAGACCTCAATATCATGCGATACCGAGAAGACAATTGAGCATTCATGAAATTAATGCATTCTCATCGTTATCTACTCAACTCTCACTGATTAAAAAACAACTAGATAACATAAGTGTTAAAGTTGTCCGTACTCCTAGATGTAAATTTTGTGCAGGTCAACATGCTGGTACAGAGTGCCAAATGGGTAATAGCTTTTCCTCATTTGGTTTTGAACAAGATAACTATATGTCAAATTATAACTATCCCCAGTACAACCCCTACTCTAGCACCTATAGTCAATGATGGATGAACCCTTCTAACTTTTCTTGGAACCACGAAGCACCGTGGTCACCCACTTAATAGTTGGATCAGTGAATCAAAAGGTAGGAGACATGACTTAATCGCAGCAACAAGTGCAGGAACAACTGATAGGATTACAAGAACAATTCTCTTGCCAAGCTATGCCTCCTGGAGCTTGAATATTATCATCTGGAAGCCAGCACACAAGACCTCCTGATCCTTTATATCCTCGAGCATCTGAGGAGAGTTCTGAAGGTGTTGATGAGGTTAGGAGCGCTTGATTTTGACAGCCTAAGGCTGAGATAGACACATTTAATGGATTGCATCTCCAATTGTGGATTCGAAGGTTTGAGAGGTACTTTCACTTTTATCCAAGTAATTGATGCTAAGAAAGTGGAGTTTGCAGCAGTACATTTGTAAGGAGACCAGGAAGTGTTGTTCCATAGCTTGATTCTTAGCAAACCTGCCCTCACTTGGCCTGATTTTGTTGAGGAATTTTATGAGAGATATGGTGATGAGGATACGGTTGATGTGGTTGATAATTTCAACAAGGTAGCACAGATCACTTCAGTGAGGGAGTACATGACACGATTTGAGAACTTGAGAGCCAGAATGATGGCTGTTAATCTTGGGGCCAGTGAAGCTTATTATGTTTCTACCTTCATAAGTGGCCTAAGCCAAAAATACAGAACCTTGTCAAGGCCTTGAGTCCATTGAACTTGTCCAAAGTTTATGCAAAGGCCAAATTATTGAAATCCACAGTTCTTGCTACTTCTAATGGACAGAGAAGTAAAAATGGCCAAGCGACTTCTTCTCACCTGCAACGTATGACTATGAAGCCTAAATCAGTGAGTTTGGAGGAAAAGAAGGCTCAAAGGTTGTGTTTCAAATGCAACAGGAGATATTTCTTTGGGCATAAATGCAATCCAAAGCTCCTTATGTCCGTAAAAGAAGCTGAGACTGAGGAAAGTATTTAAGATTCGATCAAGAAAAAGAACTACGGGATTATTTTAATAAGGGTGAAATGGAAATTTCTGTTAAGGACTTGACTGGGAATGGATCTCATAACACAATAAGAATCAAAGTGGAACCAGGCCACAAGCCTCTTTTGATATTGATTGATAGTAGAAGCACTCATAGCTTTATTGATCCCAAAGTTGTCAAGAGAGTGGGGCATGAAGCAATCGGAACAAGTCCTTTGGCTGTGACTGTGGCAGTTGGTAATTCAATTCTTACTCAGAGTAAGTGTAATGGATTCAATTGCCAGATGCAGGGCCACCAATTTATGTATGACTTTAGAATTTTGCAGTTAGATGGTTGTGATATGGTGCTCAGGGTGGATTGGATGAAGACATTTAGCCCTTTGATGTCTGATTTCTCTTAGCTATCAGTTTCTTATGAGCTGAATGGCAATATTGAGAAATTGCAGGGTATTGTGGAGCAAGCTCAACTTCAAATGGTGAAAGGCAAAGGACTAAGGAAGGTGATCAGGAATGGAGCTTATTAGTGGATTGGACAATTCTTCTCCATTTCTGCCACACAAGATGTTGATCTGGTGACTTCTAATCCTACAATTAGCTTGTTGATTGGGAGGAGTATAAAGACTTATTTGAGCAGCCAACTTCCCTTCCACCTAAAAGGTCCTTAGATCATGCTATACCTCTGAAATCCAATTCAGATCCAGTTAATTTATGACCTTATAAGTATCCTCATTCACAAAAGAGTGAGATAGAGAAGCAGGTTGATGAGCTTCTGATGACTAACTTTGTTCGACATAGTCATAGTCCTTTTGCCTCACCAGTGATATTAGTCAAAAAGAAGGATGTGACTTCGAGAATGTGTATTGACTATAGCCAGCTCAATTCATTGACAATTAAAGATAAGTTTCCAAGTCCAATCATTGATCACCTTTTGGATGAGCTTCATGGGTCTCACTACTTCTCTAAGCTGGAATTAAGACAAGGGTATTATCAGGTTCAAGTGCTGCAGTAAGATATACACAAGACCGCCTTCAGAAGTTATCACGGGCATTATGAACTTGTAGTGATTCCATTTGGTTTGACCAATGCCCCAGCAACATTTCAAGCCTTGATGAATGGTGAGTTCAAGGAATTTCTAAGGAAGTTTGTCCTGGTTTTATTCAATGATATTCTAGTATACAGTCCTACAATTGAGGACTATGTAACTCATCTAAGGCAGGTGTTCAGCATCATGCGCAGTCATAAGCTATATGCTAAGCCATCTAAGTATTCTTTTGCCTAAACCTAAGTGGAGTATTTGGGTCATATCATCTCTTATAAGGGACTATTTACTGATTCTGTCTAAAATTCAAGCTACGAAAGAGTGGCCTACACCTTCCACACTAAAACAGTTGAGAGGATTCTTGGGTCTGACTGGGTATTACAGGAAATTTGTGGTAGGATATGGTATAATTGCCAAACCAATAACCGATCTTCTCAAGAAGGATGCTTTCCTGTGATCTGCTGTAACTCAAGAGGCTTTTGAAGCATTGAAGGCTGCTATGTGCTCAACTCCTGTCTTGGCTATGCTGAATTTTAGTGTGAGGTTTTTACTTAAGACAGATGCTTGTGGGAAAGATGTTGGGGCTGTCTTATGTCAGAAAGGAATACCAGTGGCTTATCTCAGTCAAGTTCTTAGTTGCAAGCATTTGCAACTGTCCATTTATGAAAAGGAGTATCTTGCTATTCTTATGGTAGCTAAGAAGTGGAGACCTTACTTAGAGGGACATCACTTCATCATCAAAACTGACCACTAGAGTCTTAAGTATTTGCTTGAGTAGAGAATTACCACAAGAGTGCAGCATAAAGGCTTGATGAAGATGCTTGGGCTGGATTATTCAATTGATTACCTCAAGGGAAAGGACAATTCTGCAGCAAATGCACTGTCTCTCATACAAGAAGAGGTTGAATCAGGTTCTTGCTGTGTAGTGTCAGTGGTTTTGCCTACCTAGATGGAAGATGTGCATAAATCATATGAAGGAGACAGCTTCGCTCAAGAATGTGTTATTGCATCTAGTATCAATAGCACTTCCTTTGCAGCGAATTCTGAGATTAAGATAGCAAATAGAATAGTCAGAGTAAAGGAAAGAGTATGCATTGGCTCAATGACAGATTTAAGGAGGCAGGTTATTTTGCTTCCCACGATTCAGCTTGGAGAGGACATTCTTGAATCAAGGGAACATATCAGAGGCTCAAGAATTACTTCCAATGGCCTGGCATGAAGAGAAATGTAATGGAATTTGTTTAAACTTGTGATGTGCGTCGGCGAACTAAATCTGATCATAAGTAGTATCAGGGATTGCTCCAGCCCCTGCCAATACTAGATTGTGTTTGGCAACACATAAGCATGGATTTTATTGAAGGGTTGCCTAAGTCTAAGGGGAAGGAAATTATTTGGTGGTTGTGGATCGATTTACTAAGTTTGGTCACTTCGCTGCCTTGAATCATCCAATTTCAGCTGAGAAACTTGCAAAGGTCTTCTGAGATAACAATTACAAGCTCCATGGCTTGCCGCACTCCATCATTTCAGACTAGGACAGGGTATTCACCAGTCACTTTTGGCATAAGTTGTTCTTGTTGTTGGGATCCTCACTTGCCTTAAGTTCATCTTATCATCCACAAATAGATGGATAAACAGAGAGAAGCATGACATCTAGTCATCCTAAAAACTGGTGTAGGTGGTTATCCCTAGTTGAGTTTTGGAACAACACACATGCTCATTCAGCCTTGGGAACCAGTCCTTTCAAAGCACTCCATGGGTATGATCCTCCCTCCCGTATAGTGCTGCAAGGGGCAACAGCTTCTATGGCAAAAGGTAATGCACTACTACTTCAGAGGAGACAGTTGGTGCAAATTTTCAAGGACAATTTTGCAATTGGCTCAAGCAAGAAAGATGTTTTTTGCTGATAGGAGGCATTCTGATAAATCTTTGAAGTGGGAAACTTAGTTTATTTTAAGCTTCAACCTTACAGACAATCCACAATGGCAATGCGCAAGAATGTTAAACTTAGTGCAAGTTATTTTGGACCTTACAGAGTGCTTGAGAAACTGGGAAAGGTTGCCTATAAGCCGATGCTACCTCCTGATTCATTTGTTCATCCTATATTTCACGTGTCACTTTTGTAGAAGCATGTAGCAGAGGGAAAATCCTACTCTTCTACTCCTCCAGAAGCAAGTACCAGTGGAGATATTTTGCAAGCTCCAACTGTAATTTCGGATTCCGTAGTGGTTCAGCTGCAGCGAAGAAAGATTGATGAGGTATGGTTCAACAGGTTAACTTGGCTAAAGAAGACTTTACTTGGGAGGAATTAAAGCTCATTCAAAGTCAGTTCCCTTCCACTCATTCTTGAGGCAAGCATGCGTTCACGAGGGGAGCATTTGTTATGATTGGGCTGCATTTTTAAGCATTACACGTTGCGTTTTGGTGGGGTCTGGGCAGGAACTGCAATTAGAGGCAGTTAGGAGTTTAATTGTTCATTTTGGCATGTTTTTCAACTACTATGCAAATAAGTCTGTATTAAGCTGAGTTTAGATGCAATGTTTAGTTAGATATTCTGTAATTAGAGTGTCTAGTATTAGAATTAAGCTCTCTCTTGTAATTACATTCATTAAATGATAATAACTTGATTCTTCTCTCAACCCTAATTCTCTCTATTTCTCATCTTCTTCTTCTACTTCTCATCTCAATTTTTTCTCATATCCTAGGATATGATTCAAGATTGATCTTGAATCATAACAGTCTAAGTCATGAATACCTGCAGGTTTCCTTTGCGTTGTTTGATTAGATGTTCTCACATAGTTGTTGCTAGAGATTACCTGTAGCAACTCGTATGCTTTGTCTAATGTCTTGTTGTTTAGGGCTCCTGTAAAAGCTGCATCCACCATTGTTTCGGTATTAGGTACCAAACCATTGTAAAACATTTGAACTTGCATCCAAACTGGTAAACCATGTTGGGGGCACCTTCTTAAAAGCTCTTTCTATCATTCCCATGTGTCATACAATGATTCCACATCGTATTCCACAAAAGAGGTAATGTCATTCTTCATTTTGGCTGATTTGGCTTGTGGAAAATATTTACAAGATATTTTTGTGCCAAATCATCCCATGTGGTGATGGTACCCGGTGGCAATGGCATTAATCACCCCTTGGCCTTGTCTCTTAAGCGAATGGCACCATCACTGACACCATTATGCTTGAATGTGTCATATATCTCTAAGAAGTTAGTGATATGCAAGTTTGAGACCTCGCTAGGTAGACCGCCAACTGAACAGTCTGTTGAATCATTAGTATTATAGCAGGTTTTATTTCAAAATTTTTTCCTTGTATGGGTAGACGTCAGATGCTAGAAGTGCATCCTTCAATGGTTGGGACAACATAATCCTTTAAAGCACTTTCATTATCATTATTTTTGTTAGCCATTGTTTTAGTTTGTTTGGTTATCCTGATTTGTCGAAGTGTTCTTTTGATTTCAGGATCCAAAGAGATTATTTTGTTTTCATTTTGATTTTGCACATAAATTAAGAAACACAAATTTAAAATTCAAAAGAAAGGTAACAATAATGAGAAAGAACAAAAATACTACAATATAATGCAAGACTTAACAAAACGAAACTTTAAAGGGCGCTATAGTAATACTAATGTTTCGAAAAGCTTTAAAAATATAAACTCAACTTTGAAAAACTTATCTAGTTCAATTAAAAAGTAAAAAGAAAGATAAAATTAATACGAAAACTTAAAAATACAACAATCGAATACAAAAACTTAATAAAAACCAAATTTAAAATGGGGGTGCCATTTGAATTTTTCCAGTAAAAAGAACTTTACATATAAAATCAAGTGAAAGAGATAAATGAAAGAAAAGAAATTTCTTCTTCAAACTTAAACACAACAAACAACTTCAAATTAGTACCAAAAGTAGTTGGTATCGATATCACTCAGATAAGAACAATCCCCAGCAACGGCGGCAAAAACTTGTTGTGCTTACTTGGTCTTAGCTTAGCAAGTGTGCTAAGTCATATCAAGTAATATAAAATGAGTAGAGTATCATCCCATGAGGATTTTTTATTGAATGAGTACCAAAATTAGCAGTTTCAGCACTATTTGAAAGACGAAATTTGTGGTTTTTGATATGAAATAGAACAAAATGAAAAAGAACACAAATGTTTACTGATTTTTATGAAAGGTTTACTAATTTTGGAAGGTTTTAATGAGTTAATAAGATCCAAGTAATCCAATTTCACCTAGTTGCATCAATGCGCCTTTCTATTTTCAATATTCAAGTTGTTATTACGTGTTGATGGTCGAAAACCCTAATTTATTAAACATTCTCTCTCGAGCAAAATTTAGCATGCTTTTTTACATATTAATGCATTAAACTCTTGCATGAATTTAAATAAGAAAAGAGTTTTGAAGATCCATAGTTTTCACTTAAGACCACATTAATCTATCTCTAGCATACGCTCAATTTATGGTGTTTATCACTTTAGCAACCATCATAAATCTACTCTCCAACTTATTATGAACCATTATAGGCTTTTACTGATGATCAAGCATTCAAAAATCATGAAGAACAATGATAAACACTCAACAACGCAATAAACAAACTTTGAATATGTTGAATTAGAAAATAGCATATATTACAACTTAGGCTACACCATAGCCTTGAAAAGGAAATATTAGTTCATGATATACAAAATATAAAGCAAAACTAAAACAAAATCCATAAACTCAAAGAAGAAAAGGATAGAAAAGAACCTGAAAATATGAAATTACAAACCAAACTTCTTTTCTCTTTCTTCTTCTTCCCTACGGCTATCTATCCTATTACTCAACTTTGTACTAGTTTTTTGCTGGATATGTTGGTTCCTAAATACTTTTCAAACACCCCTACTTATAGTGTTTGAAATTGAAAATTCAAAAAACAAAAAATTACACCAGCTTTGCTCCCATTTGATCATGTTGCCACCCATTGCTGCCCATTTCAGCTTTTTCAAACAAGTTGCTGATTTTTTTCAGTTTTTCTCCAGCTTTGCCACCCGAAAATCAGGCTTGTCATCAGTTTGAACATGTTAATGAAGTGTTTAAGAAGTTCTTGCATTTGGTTTGCTTGAATTTTTGTCCAAAATTGAGAATTGCAACAAAATTGTACATGTTCTTGTGGTTTCCCTGCTTAGCCCTATGAAATTGATGTGTTTTGCCCTTTTTTTTCTTTTTTCTGATGTATCTTGCATTCAATTGTTGATTTTGATGATGAAACCTAGCAAGATTTAGCATAACATGAGCATTTTTGCTAGAAAATAACAATACAAGCGAAAAGCGGGCAAAAGCCATAAACGTTTGATGTAAAATGGTTTGAAAATGAATCTAAATGATATGATTGTTTATATACTAAATTAGACTTATCAGAAGGCTTGCAGCTCCTTCTTCAAGAACTTCAAGTAGCCAAAGATGTTCAAAGTCAACAAGCCCAAGTCATTAAAGGCCTAGAAAATGAGATCCATTATTTGGAGCAGAAGTTAAGCCAGCTCAGGGGCCAGCTTACATCTCTCAGGTAGCAGCACACCTCTTAGGGCTCAAGAGTTTGAGAGCTTCAACAAGCAATAATAGAGGCCAAACAAAATTAGCAAGCCCTTCATGAAGACATCATCTCCATGGACCAACGGTTGAATGAAGCAACCAACCAGTTAACATTCACAGAGGAGTCCTTAGTTAGGATTAGGACTCAACGTTTCTGAAATTCTGTAGAGGTTTTGGGTCATACAAGTGACTTACTTGTATTGTTTGTAATTTCCATGTACTCTCCAAAATTATTAATGAAATACGTGTTTTTTTTCCCAATATGCCTCTCATTTTGGTAGTTCCTCTTATGAGCTTTTTTGTTTCAATTACTTAAGGATCATTAAGTTGATCCTCAAGACATTGGTACTGAAATTGGGCCCACAACTCAGAAAATCTAAACTTAAGAACTTCTTTATTAGAATCCAAAATTGAAGGCACATATTTCTTAAGAAACCTCCTTTTAATTGCCCTAGGGTGACTCCTTCCATCCAAATCTTGGAGTAGGTAAGCATTTCCTCCAAATACCTTTACGACTTTGAATGGACCCTCCCAATTTGGGGACCACTTTCCAAAGACATAGAATTTTTGGCCAATGGGTAATACCACTTTCCAGACTAAGTCCCCTAACTCAAATAACCTTGGTTTGATCTATTTATTCTAGGCTTTAGCCACTCTTTTCTTTTGCTCCAGCTTATGAAGAGCGTCAAGCCTAACTTTCTAAGTTAGCAAATTCGTCATCATTGCTTGCTCATATTCTAGTCTAGAAAATCTCACTTGATGAGCCAAACTAATAGACTAAACTGTAGCTTCCATTGGAAGTACAACATCATGACCATATGTTAAACAGGAGGGAGTTATTCTAGTTGCATCATGTTTTGATGCCCTATAGGCCCTAATAGCATCATGTAGCAATTCATGCTACCTATTGGGATTATCCTCAACAATTTTCTCAATGTTGGCCTATAAAACCTTGTTGGTAGATTTAGCTTTGCTATTTACCTGGGCAAATTATGGGGTTGAGTTTAAGATCTCAACATTGAAAATCTTAGTAAACTCCTTAACCTTGGACCCATTAAAAACTTTAGCTTGGTCCACAATTATGGTCCCTTGGATCTGAGACCTACATTCGATATATTCTTTAATAAAGTAATCACATCCTGCTAATTAATATTCTTATATGGTTTAGCCTCTAACTATTTCGGTAAATAGTCTGCGGCCACAAGAATGTATGAATGTTGTTTGCTAGAAGGAGGATTGATGTCCCATATAATTTCCATTGCCTATCCTTGAAAAGGCCATCATTTAACAATAGCATGCATCTCAGCTACAGGAAACCTTGGTACATACCCATGCCTTTGGCATTCTCTGCACCCTTTTGCATATTTGATACAGACATCCGTCATTGATGTCTAGTAATAACCATAATGTCTGATGAGCTAGTGCATCTTATTGCCAGCTAAATGGAATCCACAAATTTTGTTGTGGGTTCCAACTATCACTAGCATTACATTGTCTAAGTCCAGACACTTGAGAAGGACTCCACCAGCATCCTTTTTGCATAGGTCTCCAGATTCATCATCAAGATGGTATCTATGGGCTCTCATTTTCATTTTATTGTATTTTACAAAGTCACAAGGTTCCTAAAGTAATCCATCAAGGGCTTCCTCCAATCCTCACACTAACTTATGGCAGATTATCACATTTCAAAGCAATCCAAGTGTTCAGTAGTAATTACCTCGCTTGCACAGCTAAATGACTCAATGATCTCGAGGCCATGGTCGAAAACCTTAGTCTTGATGACCATAGTCACTTTATGCCATGCCCTGGGCAATTTGTACCCAGAGGCTAATTGGGCCAGATCATTGGCTGCCTTATTTTGTTCTCAAGGTATATGTTCGAATTAAACACCACCGGCCTTACTCAACAATCCTTGCACTACTAAGATATACTTATTCGAGGTCTCACTTAGGCACTAAAATTCCCCTTTTACTTGGCAAGTCACCAATTTGTGAATCCCCTCTAACTACTACATTAGCAACTTGCATTTCCAAGAGAGTTTGCAGGCCAATAATCAATGCCTTATACTTTGCCATATTATTAGAACACTTCCTTACCAAGGTAACAACAAGCTTAGAGATGATCCTAGTATGGGATTCAATCATAATTCCTACTCCGGCACATGATTTGGCCCTTGAACCATCGAAATATAGTTTCCAAGGGACCATTTCAACAATCAAGAGCTCACCGAGCTCATAGCCTAACGCAGTTTGAATGTTTCGAGGGTTTAGCATTTAGGGATCATTTGTCAAGTCTAGAGAGAGAAAGCAGAGAGAGAGGCGATAGAATTCGAAGTGGTATGTGTTAGGAAACAGATAAAATTTTACGGGAAAATAAACTCTGATGACGACTATTGGATTCACAGTTCTCAACTACGGTCACAACAACAGGCACCTATTAGAGCACTTGGAGTAGGAGACTCTTCTCTCTTCTTAAGCTCCCGGTCGGAGAGTCATGCTTCGTGACACCTCATGTGCGAGAGTTCCCAGGAATAGGTTTATCTCTATAAATCCTTTTCCCTAATACCGGTTGTTGGGATTAATTTCAAAAATTCTCCTTAATTTTATAAAGTTTACGCAATAGAACAGGTTTAGAATTCATAATTCCAAACCTAGGGCTGATTTTAAATTCCTAATTTTAAGTTTACAGATTTAAATTCATAATTTAAATCTACAAATCTAAATTCTTAATTTAGATCTATAGGCATTTTACTCTAATGCATTCATAACAATACTTAAACTCAAACAGGCATAATAACAGATACTGTAAATAAATAGAAAAGCGAAAACTAAAAGAAGGAAAGAAGAACATACTTGGAATCGCTCCAATAATAAAGAATACGAAGAAAAATGAGACCCCTTGATCTGCTACACAATGACCTCGAAATGCCCAGAGGGTGGGCCCTGAAAAATATTAAATTGAGGAAAAAAAATTTTCAACGTAAATTTTTCTCTCCAATTAGGTCTCCAAAACAATTTCTAGAAACCCAAAATAATTTGTTTTAATTGAATGCCAAACCTTTGGAGTAGGTATCTCTATTTATAGTAGTATAGTGAAGTGAAAAATACCCAAAAATCGACATGGGATTCGCTGGGATTAAAGCTAAACGCGGCGTTTTAATATAAAAGCAAAACCAAACGCATCGTTTCGAAGCAGTACAAACCGCGTGCATTGGCTTATTGCCACGTGCAACGTGGCACACGGTGATTGGTCAGTGCCCGAAGGCGCGGATCCTCCTCTAGTTAGCCCAGCGCGAGACATGTGTCGCGTCCTGGTTGGTTAATTCGTGTATACGCGGATCGACCCCTGTGTACTCGATTTTGCTCTTTTTTTTTTTTTTTTTTTTTGCTTTATTTCCCTTATGTAGAAATTCATCTTATGAATTTTAATTTTCCAAAATTATTTTATTTTATAATTTTTAATTTTATTCATCTCATGAATAATGTTTGGTAAAATTAATTTACTCATCTTATGGATAAATAACTCATCACATAAATTCATTAATATTTTTCCGATGGCAATAAACACATAGGCTTACGCAGGGACCTCAGGGACAATTTAAATCTAGCTCCAAAAGGGTTAAATTAATCATCTAATGAAATAATTTAATTACCATTTAATGAGACTTAATTCCACTAAAAAAATCTCACTGCACTCTAGACTTAAATTATTTGTTCAATATCTCCCTAATAGACTATATTAATGACAACCCCTCCACTAGATGTCCATGACAAAGGATAAATATAACCACTACAATTATCCTTCTCCATTAGTTATCGACTCGTCTTTACCTGAATAATTCATTTATACATGAACAAATTCACAGTATAAATTCCTAATATCAAGCACTTGAATACTTTAGCCAAAGTTTCCAAACTATTCAAATATCAACTAAGGGGACACCTGCATCTCATAAGAGACTATAAATTCCTTATTGAATACCTGATCCTTGCCACATTTCATGCCGTTGCCCAGTGTACGTGGGATTTCAGCCATTCGTTTAGACCTTACTTATAGTACATAAGAGTAACTAACGCTCCATGAACAGGTCCAGAATACCCGCAGGATTTAGAGTCGTCGTTCAAACAGTACAATATGAATCACCAATCTTTGATAGTAGTCTAGAAACAAGTAATCCACGTGCTCCAACTCAGTGTGTTAATCTTATTAAACACACTAACCTAACACTTCTGGATCACCATCCACATGACTAAGACATGTCATCTAAAGTGTCAAATTGTAGTCTTAATATACAAGTGGTCCAAACATGTCTTCGACTACGAGTTTTTCAAACAACAACCCATACCATTTGTTTCAAGTCTATCTGTGGCTTAGTCTCATAAACTACTTAGAACAAATATGTAAATTGTAGTCTAAGGATTACACCCATCTCATGGTAGTTTTCAAAAAGAAAATCACATGTAGTATAAATGCTCGCTTACACAAATTTAACTAGAAAACGACTGGAACTTCTCATTCATTCATTAATTAAAATATTATATCCAGAATAAATCTGGATTTCAGGATACTACTCCTAACAATCTTCCACTTTTCCTAAATCCAAATTATGACAAAGTCCATACTCAACCCTTTAAAGTTTAAACCAAAGGTCTATTATAAAGTCGGCAATACAATATTGCATGACATTCCTCTTACTATGGCTCTCACTCCAAGGGCAAAGACATGCTCAGACGTACAACGTCTACATATATATTTGACTAGAAGTCCTAAATCAGTACAGCCAACTTGAACTAGTGCGTCAATTTGAAAGATTAGCATGGGATCTCTTGTCCTTCTCAAGAACTCGAGAAAACTCTTCACTACCACCTAGTCCATTGGACCCAGGTTAGACCAACACTTGCTTACTATACCATAGCATACCAGACATTAAGTCTCGTGCATAACATGGCATACTTGAGGCTCCCACTGCCAAACCGTATGGAATATTCCTCAATTGCTCCTCCTCTTGAGGTGTCCTAGAACAGTACTCAACAAAAGGAGGGACTCCATGCCATACCTTGACAACGTCTTCTTCGTATAAGTGGCTGGAGAGAGACCCAACATCCTACTCTTACAACTTTGCGAAAGCTTAATCTTAAGAGTAGAGTTGGCTTCTCCCATGCCCTTCATATTGAGTTTTCATGACAACCAAACCTTTACAGCCAATGACACCCCCACATCATTTCTAATAAGTAGTATATTGTTGACATGCAGTACCAAGAAAGTCACTACTATCTCTTAATGTCGTTTGTACATGTATGGTTCGTTCAACCAATTGCTTAAAACTATAAGATTTAATTGCTTCGTTATGACTAAAAGGATCAGATTCAATGCCACGGTCAACCACTAACAGTTCCCGCTATTAACCTGTCAGGTGTCCTGACAATCCTCCCACCACACCTAAGCTGTCGTGTACCTGGAACTTTCTCGTTCCTATTAGTAGGTGCATCTAATGCATCGACTATGTCTTGAGTTGTGTCTAGCTGTTCAGAATTAGTATCATTTTCTTTTAATTCTTATAATACTATTTTGTTTTTCTCTTTTGTAGTTTACATGGAAAATCCTTCTCTAAGTATTTTGCATTATATTTACAAAGGACCTTTTAAATCAAAAAGTTGTAGAAAAGACCATCTTTATTCCTTTTATCTGCAACACCATTTTACTATGGTATACCCAGAGCAGAAAGCTGAGATCTTATCTCATTTACAGTTAGGAAATCTAAACACTCTTCTGAAAAATATTCACCGCCTCGATCTAATCGAAGTGATTTAACTTTTTTACCTAATTGCTTTTCAACTTCAGCTTTGTTCTCTTTAAACTTTTCAAAAGAGTCCGACTAATGTCTAATTAGGTAAACATATACCTATCTTGAGTAATCATCACTAAACATGATTAAGTACTCATACCCACATCTTGCCTGAACATGTATTGGTCCACATACATCTATGTGAGCCAGCTCAAGCAAGTCACCAACTTTGTTGCCTTTACTCTTAAAGACATACTTGGTCATCTTTCTTTCTATACAAGAGTCGCATACAGGATTCGCAGATTGGTAATGACCTCACGTCCGAAGCCTCTATCAGTCCATCTTTTACCAGTCTTTGAATCCTATGTGAATTAATGTGACCTGAAAGTTGGTGCCTTATGTAGGCATTATCTCTTGTAAGGTGTTTTCTTTTAGGAGATTGAAAAAGTTAGCTTGTGTTAGATTCATTTAAATAAAGACAAGAGTTTTGATAAGAAAATAAAATGAATGAACAATTTATTCATGCACATGTGCAAATAAATAATTTATTTCGCATATTAAAATTTTCATTATCTAAATCAATTGAATAACAATTATCCATTAACCGAAATATAGAAATCAAATTCCTGTACAACGAAGGTTTAAACAATCAATCCTTATCACTAAAGTCTAAGTTAACAATTCCTACATTTAAGACCACTATTATTGTATTGTCCCTGACCTCAGATACAACACCCATCGTGTAGCCTTTAGCCTAGCCTGAGCTCTTACAACATATTACAGATACAGTCAGTTCAACCTGAGTCCACCCACCAGGAACCTGGTGGACTCTCAACTGCTCATGGCTCAACTGAGTGAGATATCAACATATCTGCACCAGATGGCTTAGCAGTCTTTACAGGAAGAGTAGCTATGTACTTAGTGTAGTTTCTCCTTCAGTGGCCTAGTTTTCTTGCGAAAGAAATACTTTTCTTTTGCTGACTTCCTTATGGACTTGGTTGCTATAATGGCACCCAAGCCCTTTCCTTTCTTTCTAATAGGTCCCTTGTGAGTAATGAGTAAGTCTAACTTATTTTTCAAAGCAAAGTGATTTGGTCTAGTGAGTACATTATGTATTCGAAATCAAGTGAAGTTTGCTAGCCGTATCCATATCAAAAAATACTGTAAATGCAAAAATTTGTGTAACTGTCTAACAAGAGTCATGCATAATGCAGTGATATATTATTTCAATTTAGCATACATAATAAGTCAGGTATCCACCAAACTATACTATCATGCATACAATGAATGACCCAAACACACCACTCTTTACTCTCTAGCAGCGGGGTAGCACGAAGCTAGTTCAGGTGATAACTATTTTCAATTAACCTGTTTTCTTGTAACTCTTACTAAACATGATTAACTCACCACTTTACCTTAGTCTCTGACATGACACAACAGAGCACCTTGGGGAGGCTAATGCACCACGCCTGTCAAGTGTAAACTATTACCTAAACCTCCATACAAATACATGTAATACTACACCGCAGCGTGGTCGCATAGCTTCTTTGCACTTTTGTTTATCCCAATAGAAGTCTAACCCTGGAATCTGCAAATCGACATCCTCCACAGGGAGTCTATCGATCGACTATACTACTAGACCGGTAATTGAGACTGTGAGGTTACAACAAATGAAACCTTGCTCCCACTTGATTTTTATAATTAGTTGTTTTTAATAAACTTGCATTTTCAACCTGGATTATCTCATAATCCCCTTTGGAATCTCATTCTAAAAATTAACCTTAATAGACTAATTAATTTATTTAAAACATTATCATTTTACAATATAGATTATCTCATAATCTAACTTTAGAATCTCATTCTAAGTTCAATCAATGAAATTAATTAATTAATTTTAATTAAAAGAATACCAATGTTACAAACCGAGAACCCGAGGTTGGAGTTCAAATCGTGGGAATTGGCGGGAATATTGGTTGGTGTTAAATTCAGTCAAATCTGTTAGTTGTTCTGTGCTGTTCTGCACGTTTGCTGCTGCTGTGTTCGGGGCTGCTGCATTGTTACTACTTGCTGTTATCCTGATTTACATCTGCTGCTGCTGAGCTGATCCGTTGCTGCTGCTGATATGCTGCTCTTGTGTTGAACTACTTGCTGCTGCATATCAGTTAAATCTGTTAATGTGAGCTGTTTTACTGATATGGTGTGCTGCTGCTACTGCTGGGTGTTGCTGCTGCGTACCACTTGTAGCTGTTTCTGTTATTTTACTGATTTTTGGCGCCAATACTTAGGATTTAAAGTTAGTTGCATAAATTCTAAATAATTCTAGATGCTCCCTAGCTAGGTTTGTTAGTAATTCATTGCTATAAATAGGTAAGGATTGTTATGTTCAGAATTATCAAATCAATCAATGAAATATCTGAAATTCAATATCATTTGAGATTAAAGTCTTCTTTCTCATCCCCTTTTCCCTTCTTTCTCCCATCTAACTCTAAAACTCTACTCTCTCATCTTAATTTCCCTTGTTTCTCATCCCAAACTCTCAATCTATCCATATTTGTATTAGTTTACGTTCGAGGTTCGAGCCCGAGCTTAACAATTGGTATCAGAGCCTCGATCCGATCGAGTGCGTAATAAAAAAAAAAAATTTCAAAAATCAAATTAGTGTTGCTTAGATTGTGCTGATCAAAGTACAGATTTCAAATTCAATTCAGATTTTTGTCAGCGGGGCGATTTCTGACAGTCTGACAAGGAGGCGATTCTGACAAAGAGGCGAATTCTGACGAACGACATCAGGTGTTGAAATCCGATATTGTTATTGAAGATTGTTGTGTTCCGTGTGTTTAAATCATCACTATAGATAGAAATCGAACCTATTTCGGATTCTCGGTCCGAATTAATCAAGAAAACATCATTGTCAGAACTCGATCGAAGTTAGGGTTTGTCGAATTCGTTGTGCACGAAATTCTGCAAGCTAGGGTTTGGAATCAGTGACGATTGTCGAATCGATAGCAAGTGGCCGTTCGTGCGTTCGAAGGAGTAAACTTCATTAAGCAATCGATCGTTGAAGATTTGCGATTCTGCGAACTAGTACTCTGCGAGTCAAGGCGATCAGCCAGCTTTTGCAACTGAAAAGAGCAAGGTATGGCTCGTGGAGTAACAACACGATTAGGTGCTGGTGCTGGTAATCAGGCTACACATGTTGATCCTAATGTCTCCTATGCGGTGGTAGTTGGCTCGAATGTTGAAGCAGGACAAGGTGAGGATACAATCAGTCAGTTAAGCTAGCAAATGAGCGATATGATCAAGAAAATGCAGCAGACTGAGGCTACAAACAGTTAATTAAGCTTGCAAATGAGTGATATGTTCATGAAGATGCAACAATCGCAAAGAGAATTGCTACGAGAAGTCGATCAAAAGTATGATGCAAGAATTGCTCAACATTCTCAACAGATGGAGGAAAGAATTGAAGATCGGATCAACCAACAAGCAGAAGAGTTGGATGACCATTTGAATCATCAATGGCAAAGGTTGGAAGTGCAACAACAGACGACGGAAGCTAGACTTACAAACTAATTGCATCAACAATTAACGAATTTTAAAGAGAAGCTTAAACAGTTGCACAACCAGGTTGAAAATCAGAATGTGGCGTCACGTTTTGCACCACTAATGCCATCAAGCTGATTAAATAGGACGTATGTAGAGTAGGAACCTCAAAAGGGGAATGCTGCAGCTGAAGTGTTGGACCAAACCGAGCAGATCAGGCCACGAAATTAGACCTCTGAAGTTGGTGTGGCTACTGGGATGCATGAGCAATGATTGGATCAAGAACATATTCGATCTTTAGGCACAAATTCAGATCCGAAGGAGCATCTCCAGACATTTCAGATCAGCCTCCAGGACCGCAGTACCGAACAGCACAGAATGCAGGACACTTGGATCCGTTTTATGAGCCAACACGCACAAGACCTGTTTTTTGGAATTCCGAGCATTTGGTCCATCCGAACACATTTGTGCAGCAGCAACATTCTGGACAGAAAGCCTCTCGAATGGTTCATGACCGAAGCAATGAAGTTACTTACGAAAATAGAAACAATAGTTATCGGCAACCGAGAGTTGAGCTGGAAAATTTTGATGGAAAGCATCCTCACTCTTGGATAAGAAGATGTGAACGATATTTCCATTTCTATTCTATTCCCGATGACGAAAAGGTGGACTTGGCTGCAGTTTATCTCCAAGGTGATCACGAAATATGGTTCTACAGCTTATTAAGGAGCAATCCCGTTCTTAATTGGGATAAGTTCGTGTCCGAGATATGCGAGCGCTATGGTGATGAAGAAGTGGGTGATGTTGTGGAGAGCTTCAACAAGTTAACTCAAGTCACTTCCGTGAAGGACTATATGACGAAATTCGAAAATCTCTGAGCAAGTATGATTACAATCGCACCCCGAGCCCCCGAGTCCTTTTATGTCTCGAGCTTCATCAGTGGGTTAAAACCAAAAATCAAGAACTTGGTGAAGGCTCTTGAACCTACTTCCTTGTTTCAAGCTTTTGCGAAGGTAAAATTAATTGAGGCCTCAGACTTGACTTTTCTTGATCGGCCCAAGCATCGGGAAGAAAATTTCCAACATCATCACAAAGGGTTAGACTACAAAAGATTTGATGGGCATAAAGATCCGCTAAATATTGAGAAGGAACCCCAGAACCGCTGTTTTAAATGTCATCAACCGTATGTACCCGGCCATAGGTGCAATCCTAAGCTTCTCATGATGGCTAGAGGAGTTGATGTTGAAGAACAATCCGAAAATGATGAATTTGCTACTGATACTAAGGGTTCCGATTAGGGCACCTGCAGTGAGGAAGAGATGGACAACACTGTTTGTAGCAAGGAAGCAAGAAACATGTTCAAGAGGATGTCCAAGTCCAAGGCACTTCAGCGTGGAAGGGGAACTCCAATGTCCACAACCATAAGTGATTTTCAAGTCCCATTCTCTTTCATTCTTGAGGACAAGAATGTTTTCAAGGGGAAGGGAATGTTACAAACCGAGAACCCGAGGTTGGAGTTCAAATCGTGGGAATTGGCGGGAATATTAGTTGGTGTTAAATTCAGTCAAATCTATTAGTTGTTTTGTGCTGTTTTGCACGTTTGCTGCTGCTGTGTTCTGGGCTGGTGCATTGTTACTACTTGCTGTTATCCTGATTTACATCTGCTGCTGCTGAGCTGATCTGTTGCTGCTGCTGATACGCTGCTCTTGTGCTGAACTACTTGTTGCTGCATATCAGTTAAATCTGTTAATGTGAGCAGTTTTACTGATCTGGTGTGCTGCTGCTACTGCTGGTCGTTGCTGCTGCGTACCACTTGCAGTTGTTTCTGTTATTTTACTGATTTTTGGCTCCAATACTTAGGATTTAAAGTTAGTTGCATAAATTCTAGATAATTCTAGATGGTCCCTAGCTAGGTTTGTTAGTAATTCATTGCTATAAATAAGGATTGTAATGTTCAGAATTATCAAATCAATCAATGAAATATCTGAAATTCAATCTCATTTGAGATTAAAGTCTTCTTTCTCATCCCCTTTCCCTTCTTTCTCTCATCTAACTCTAAAACTCTACTCTCTCATCTTAATTTCCCTTCTTTCTCATCCCAAACTCTCAATCTATCCAAATTTATATTAGTTTACGTTCGAGGTTCGAGCCCGAGCGTAACAACCAACATCTAATTTAGATTATCACATAATCTACTTTTTAAAGTGTAATTGCAAAATTAAGTTAAAAATAATTTTATTTAAAATCAATAGCAATTTTGTGCTTAGACTATCCCATAGTCTATTTTTAGAATCTCATTCTAAAATTAAACAAGCTTAGATTATCCAATAGTCTAGTTTAGATCTTATTCTAAAATTTGATTAATAAAATTGGACTTTTATTTTAAAAACAAAGTTAACTTAGACAATCATGTAGTCTTTTTCAGAATCGTATTCTAAAACAATGTAAAATAACTTTTATTTAAAATAATACTAGTTCACAACTTAGATTATTTTATAACATAATTTAGATTATTTTATAACATAATTTAGAATCTCAATCTAAAAGGAAATTAATTAAAAAATAATTAATTTATAATTAATATATATATCAGTACTGACATCTACACGTCCCAAAATAAAATAAAATAACTTTTTTCTCCTTTTTTTATTGCTGGCACTTTTTTCTTTTTTAAAAAAAAATTAAAATATTTAATTTTAAAAATTGAATCTAATTTTATTTGATCAATTTTATCCAATTTCGTTAAAATTAATTGAATATACTCTGATCAGATCAATTTTATCTATTATTGTTAAAAATATTTGAATCTAATCTTGTTTGATCAAATTTTTTCGATTTCGTAAATCACGGCAGAGAACGTACAATCTCATTATACGAACAACATAATCGCAAATTTAAGGGTTGTTCCGAATTAACTATTAATTCATTAACAATTTAAACAATTTAAATTGTTACTGTAAATAACCTTATTTAAATAATTTAAATCGATACTTTAAATAACCTAGTTAACTATTAACTTTTTTAACCAATTTAAACAATTTAAATCGATATTTTAAAACAATCTAATTAACAATTAATTACATTAATGATTTAAATAATTCAAATCACTAATTCAAACAAAGTTTTCCTTCTTTAATAAAATATCTATTTTATTAAATCGCAAATCTATTTATTTTGATTTTATTATACCTATTTTTATGTATATTACGAATGTAATCAGAGGCTGGCTCTGATACCAATTGTTGGGAATAAAATATAAAATTTTGTGGGAAAATAAACTCTGATGCCGATTATTGGGTTTACAGTCCTCAACTATGGTCACAACAATAGGCACCTATTAGAGCACTTAGAGTAGGAGGCACTTCTCTTCACTTAACCCCCCGGTTGGAGAGTCACGCTAGGTGACACCTCATGTGCGAGAGTTTCCGGGAATAGGTTTATCTCTATAAACCCTTGGCCCTAATACTGGTTATTGGGATGAATTTAAAAAGTTCTCCTTAATTTTATAAAGTTTACGAAGTGGAATGGGTTTAGAATTCATAATTCTAAACATAGGGCTGATTTAAAATTCCTAATTTTAAATCTACAGATTTAAATTCAAATTTAAATCTACAGATCTAAATTCTTAATTTAGATCAACAGGCCATTTACTCTAATACATTTATAACAATACTTAAACTCAAACATGCATAATAGTAGATACTGTAAATAAATAAAAAAGCGAAAACTAAAAGAAGAAGGAAAGAAGAACATACCTAGAATTGTTCCACTATTAAAGAACACCAAAGAAAATCGAGACCCTGTGATCGTCTATGCAATGATCTCGAACTGCCCAGAGGGTGGGCTTCGAAAAATACTAAATTGAGGAAAGAAAATTTTCAACGGAAATTTTTCTCTGTAATTATGTCTCCGAAACAACTTCCAGAAATCCAAAATAATTTGTTTTAATTGAATGTCAAATCTTTAGAATAGGTACCTCTATTTATAGTAGTATACCGAAGCAAAAAATACCCAAAAATTGATGTGGGATTCGCTGGGATTAAATCTAAATGCGGCATTTTAACATAAAAGCAAAACCAAACGCATTGTTTCGAACCCGTACAAACCGTGTGCATTGGCTTATCGCCGTGTGCCACGTGGCACGCGGTGATTAGTCTGAGCCCGAAGGCGCAGATCCACCTTTAGTTAGCCCAGCGCGTGACACGTGCCGCGCACTGGTTGGTTCATCCGCAAGTACGCAGATTGACCCTCGTGTACACGATTTTGCTCTTTTTTTTATTTGTGCTTTATTTTCTACATGTGAAAATTCATCTTATGAATTTTAATTTTCCAAAATTATTTTATTTTATAATTTTTAATTTTTTTTATCTCATGAATAATATTTGGCAAAATTAATTTACCCATCTTATGGATAAATAAGTCATATCATGAATTCATTAATGGTTTTCCGATGGCAATAAACACAGAGGCTTACGTAGGGACTTCAGGAAAAATTTAAATCTAGCTCTAAATGGGTTAAATTAATCATCTCATGAAATAATTTGATTACCATTTAAAGAGACTTAATTCCACTAAATAAATCTCACTGCACTGCAGGCTTAAATTTTTTATTCGATATCTCCCTAACAGACTATATTGATGACAACAATCCCTCCACTAGACATCGATGACAAAGGATAAACATAACCACTGCCATTATCCGTCTCCATTAGTTACCGACTCGCCCTTCACTGAATAATTCATTTATACTTGAACAAATTCATAATATAAATTCCAAATATCAAACACTTGGAATATTTTTGCCAAAGTTTCCAAACTATTGAAATATTTGTGAATCAACTAAGGGGACACTTGCATCTCGTAAGAGACTGTAATTCCCTACAGAATGCCTGATCCTTGTGACACTTCACGCCGCTAATCAATGTACTTGGGATTTTAGTCATTCTTTTGGACCTTACTTATAGTACACCAAATTAACGCTCCATGCACAAGTCCAGAATACCCTCTAGATTTAGAGTCGTCGTTCAAACAGTACAATATGAATCACTCATCTCTTATAGTAGTCTAGAAACAAGTAATCCACATGGTCTAACTCAGTGTATAAATCGTATTAAACACACTAACCTGACACTTTTGGATCATCGTCCACATGACCAAGACGAGTCATCTAAAGTGTCACATTATAGTCTTGACATACAAGTGGTCCAAACTTGTCTTCGACTATGAGCCTTTTAAGCAACAATCCATGCCATTTGTTCCAAATCTATTTGTGGCTTAGTCTCATAAACCACTTAGAACAAACATGTAAATTTTAGTCTGAGGACTACACCCTTCTCATGGATGTTTCCAAAAAGAAAATCACATGCAGTATAAATGTTCACTTACACAAATTTAACTAGAAAATGACTGGAACTTCTCATTCATTCATTAGTAAAAAGATTATATCCTGAAAAAATCTGAATTACTGGACACTGTTCCTAATAGTATGTGCATGTTCTATGGTGGCGTATGGCATTTTGCCCCCACATTCTGGCAGCGCATGCAGGTTAATCAGGCATGGTACGGCTGTGTTCTTTGCATCCTTGTGATCCACGTCACCTCCTCTTTCATGCCAACTAGCCTATTTGCCATTTTGTTCATGGTTTGAGGGTGGAAACACATGTGAGTTTGGGAGTTGAAGATGTTGATGTCGATATAGTGGGACGCATCTTCTAGTGATCTTTCTACTAGATTTCAACCACTCCCTACTTGGTAGCTCTCCTCCTTGTCATGTTTTCTCTCCCATGGTGCTTGCGGTGGTGGTGGTGGTGGTGTTTTCTCTCTCCTACTTGGATTTTTCTCTATGTTGGTTTTTGAAGTGATTTCTCCCATTGGGAGCAATTCCTAGGTAAGATCCTCTATCATACTGATTTTTGGCACTTTGTGGTCGCCATATAACTCTTGAAATACTTTGGCCAAAGTTGCCGAACTATTCAAATATTTGCGAATCAATTAAGGGGACATCTGTATCTCATAAGAGACTGTACATTCGCTATTGAATACCCGATTTTTGTCACGCTTCATGCATAAGTGGGAATTTAGTCATGCGTTTAGACATTACTTATAATACACCAAAGTAACTAACACTCCTTGCACAAGTCCAGAATACCCTCAGGATTTAGGGTCGTCATTCAAACAATACAACGTGAATCATTCATCTCCGATAGTAGTCCAGAAATAAGTAATCCACATGGTCCAACTCAGTATGCCAATCTTATTAAACACACTACCCTAATACTTTTGGATCTCCATCCACATGACCAGGACAAGTCATCAAAAGTGTCACGTTATAGTCTTAGCATACAAGTGGTCTAAACTTGTTTTCGACTACGAGTCTTTCAAAAAAATAATCCATATTATTTGTTCCAAGTCTATCTGTTGGTTAATATCATAAACCACTTAGAACAAACATGTAAATTGTAGTCTAAGGACAACACCCATCTCATGGGTGTTTCCAAAAAGAAAATTACATGCAGTTCAAATGCTCGCTTACCCAAATTTAACAAGGAAACGACTGAAACTTCAATTTTATTCTTTAATAAAATAATATTAATAGGATAAATCTAGATTTTAGGACACCATTCCTTACACACATCAGCATGGATTTTATAGAAGGATTGCCCAAGTTAGAAGGAAAGGAGATCATTTGGGTTATGGTGGATCGTTGCACTAAGTTTGGTCACTTCATCGCCCTTAATCATCTAATTTCAGTTGAAAGACTAGCTAAAATGTTCTTGGATAACATTTATAAACTTCATGGCTCAATTGATTATTTCTGACCGTGACAGGTTGTTCACCAGCAATTTTTGGTGTTAGTTGTTCCTATTATTGGGTTCCTCTCTTGCCATAAGCTCTTCTTACCATCCCTAAATGGATGGTCAAATAGAAAGAGTGAATCAAAGTGTTGAGCAGTATTTGCGAAGCATGACTTTCCTCCATCCCAAACTCCAGCACAAATGACTGTCTTTAGCTGAGTTCTGGTTCAATACACATGCTCATTCTTCCTTGGGAACAACTCCTCTGAAGGCCCTCTAGGGCTATGATCCTCCTTTTCCCATTGCCCCACAAGGTCTTGCATCTTTAGTGACAGAAGTGAATGATCTGTTGCACCAAAGGAAGTAGTTGATGCAGCAGCTCATGAACAATTTGTAAGTGGCTCAATCAAGGATGAAATTCTTTAATGACCAGAAGTGATCTCATAGGTCCTTTCAAATTGGTGATTTGTACTTAAAACTTCAACCTTACAGGCAATCTTCAGTGGTTGTGGGCAAGAATGTTATGCTTTATGCTTGCTATTTTGGACCCTATAAGGTCTTGCAGAAGCTGGCAAATGTTGCTTATAGATGGGAACTGCCCCCTGATGCCTCTATACATTCGGTGTTTCATGTGTCATTGTTAAAAAAACATGTTGCTGATGGCATTGCGAGCTCACCTATTCCTCCTGCAGCTTCTTACAATGATATAATTCTTCAAGAACCCCTACCTATCTTATGTTCTCATACAGTATAGCAGCAGGGTAAAGGGATTGAGTAGGTTTTGATTTAATGGGCAAATCTGAGACAAGAGGATGCTACATGGGAAGACTTGAAGTTCATCAAGCGTCAGTTTCCTTTTTTCCATTCTTGGGATGAGAATACTTTCAAAGGAGGGAGCATTGTTGTGATTGTGAATTGCAGTATCAATTGTTGGTTCTAATTGCATAATGTTCTTAGGAGTTAGTTGGTATTTTGGTAGGAAAGTTAGTTAAATATGTTGAGATTGTATTAGTTCGATATTTTGATTTGCGTTTGTTTGCCGCCTTAGTCTTCACTTAGTATAAGTACCTTGCTTTAATCTTGTAATCTTCATTCAAGGAATAGAAAATATCTTCTTTCTCCTATCAATTCTCTCTATTTCTCATCTCTATCTCAATTCTTCCTTATCTCATACTCTCTCTCCTAGGTTATGATCCAAGATTGATCTTGAATCACAACACATTTCCTTCCCATGTCTGCCTCATATATCGTTGAAGTTCCTTCTAGATGCCCCACATTCTACTTGATAGGCTTGAGGCCCACATAATCGGAATGGCGCTCCAAATAACTGTCTCGAGCTTTAGAACAACCAGTCTTGTAGCCTTATGGGAAGCCCCTCGTGCTCGTGCCTCCTTTACCCCTTCAACCATCTCGAGTGTTTGATACCCTTTAGGGGGTTTTTAACTCCTAAAGAAATCGGGCTCAAGATGCCATTGTCGTCTCATCAAAAGGCCTTGTAACCCTTGAGGATGGCCACACGTCATAAGCGCATGATGCTTTACTCCAAAATGGCATCATCCTAACTCCCAAGAGTTTAGGGAGTAAACACATATGACCCTAATGTTCATTTGAAAAGGAACACAAGAGATAATTGTTATGATTCAAGATCAACTTGAATCATAACCTAGGATAGAAGAGGAATTTGAGTCGAGAAGTAGAGAAATTGAGAGACGGAATGGAGAAAATTGAGATTGAGAAAGAAGAACCAAATTGTATTCATTCAATGAATCCAAATACAAAAACAATGCAAACATTTATACTCCAATCCTAATTGAGTCGGTGAAGTTGAAAATATCTAACAATTAACCAACTTAACCACCCAAAACCAAGAACAAAGCCTTCTAAGCTTTCCACCATTCTATTTATTCAAATATTTCAAGATTTGCCACTACTTACAACTTCCCTAAGATCAAATCATGACAATACCCCCTCATTTAGAACATTCTTGTCTTAAGAATGAAAGGATGGGAATTGACTCTTAATGAAACTCAAGCTCTCCCAAGTAGCATCTTCACGATCCATATTGGTCCACTGCACTAGTACTTCTTACATCTTATTGCCTTGCTGCTATACCATCCTTGAGTCCAAGATAGCTACTGGTTGCTGCACAATGTCACCACTAGTAGCAGCTTCAGAAGGAGAAATTGGCATCAGCCACATGCTACTTCAAAAGGGAAACATGAAAAATTGGATGGACAAAAGAATCTGGAGGTAATTCCAATCTATAAGCAACTCTTTCAATCTTTTCCAATACCTTGTAAGGCCCAAAATAGCGTGCACTCAACTTCAAACTTTTGCGCACTGCTACACTAAACTATCTGTAAGGCTGTAGTTTCAAGTATATAAGATCTCCCACTTGAAAGGACTTATCCACACACTTCCTGTCAGCATAGAACTTCATTCTAGCCTGTGCCAATTGCAAATTATCCCTTAACTGCTGCACCAATTATTGCCTCCGAAGTATCAATTCATTAACTTCACTAATAGTAGAGGTTTCTCCGTGCAACACCATTAGAGAAGGAGGATCGCCTTGAAAGGAGTTGTCCCTAATGCAGAATGACCATGAGAATTGTACCAGAATTCTGCCAAGGATAACCACCTATGCCATTATTTTCGATAGCTAAAAGCCATGCTCCTCAAATACTGCTCTAAGCACTGATTTACTTTCTCCATTTGCTCATCTATTTGTGGATGATAGGATGAGCTTAAAGCCAAGGAAGAACCCAACAGCAGAAAAATTTCACGCCAGAAATGACTTGTAAACAATCTATCTCAATCAAAAATAATGGATTGAGGCAAACCATGGAGCTTATAAATGTTATCCAAGGACATTTTGGCAAGTTTCTCAGCTGAAATGGGATGATTCAAAGCTATGAAATGCCCCAACTTAGTGAATCGATCCACAACCACCCAAATTTTGTCCTTCCCTTTGGACTTGGACAACTCCTCAATAAAATCCATACTTATGTGTTGCCAAGCTCTATCTGGAACTGGCAAAGGTTACAGCAAGCCTTGGTAAGGTGTATCACTGGCTTTAGTATGCTGGCACACATCACAAGCTTGAACAAATTCCAAAACATCCTTCCTCAAACCAGGCCAATGGAAGTACTGTCTCGTCCTTTGATATGTCCCTTCAGTACCAAAGTGCCCTCCCCAAGCAAAATCATGAGAAGCCACAATGATTTGCTTCCTTAAGTTAGTCATTGAGCCAATGTATAATTTACCCTTCATCCTAACAATTCCATTCACAATAGACACATCAGAATCTGCCTTAGGGGAGCTATTCTTGATTCTGAATGATGTGACACACTCTTGAGCAAAATTATCACCATCATAGGACTTATGCACCTCATCCATCCAAAAAGGCAAAGTACTTAAAATAGCAAAACAAACCATCATAGGACTTATGCACCTCATCCTTCCAAGCAATTGAAATAGCAAAATAAGAGGTTGATTCTGCCCCTTCTTGCTTGTGTGACAAGGAGTTAGCGGCTAAATTCTCTCTACCCCTAAAGTACTCAATTGAGTAGTTCAACCCCAACATTTTCATGAGACCCTTACGCTACACTCTTGTAGTGATCTTTTGCTCCAATAAGTATTTAAGGTTTTGATGATCTGTTCTGATAATGAAGTGATGTCCCTCTAAATAATGCCTCCACTTCTTGACTGCTATGAGGATTGCTAGATATTCCTTCTCATAAATGGATAAACTAATGTGTTCTGGGCTAAGACCTTGACTGAAATGAGCCACAGCTCTTCCTCTTTGAGACAAAACTACTCCCAGATGTCATCGAAGAAAACCAGGATGAACTTCCTCAGAAATGGCTTAAAGACTGAATTCATCAAGGTCTAAAACATGGCTGGATCGTTGGTTAATCCAAATGGCATCACCACAATGAGTTCTAAACGCAGTCTTATGTATGTCTTCTCCTTCACTCGAATATGATAATACCCTTACCTCAAATCCAGCTTAGAAAAGTAGCATGATCCATGCAATTTATCCAAGAGATCATCAATAATTGGAATTGGAAACTTATCCTTTATGTGAGGGCATTCAGTTGTCTGCAGTCCATACACATTCTTGATGAGCCATCCTTCTTTTTGACAAGAATGACAGGAGAAGCAAATGGACTGTGCCTTTGTCTAATGAACTCAGTTTTCAACAACTCATCTACCTGTCTTTTAATCTCGCTCTTCTGTGAATGAGGGTACTTACAAGGCCTCAAATTGACAGAATCTGAATTGGATTTCAACGGAATAGCATGATTAAGGGATCTTCTAGGCAGAAGGTAGGTAGGTTGATCAAATATATCAGTGAATTCTTGTAGCAGCTTGCTCATGAAAGGATCTGAATTCACCCTTGCCTCTTCAGCCTCATTTGTGATAGAGAACAGATGTCCTATCCATGGATAATCGTGCTTCTTGATTACTCCCTCCAATTTCCTTCCAGTCATCAGCTACAGCTGGCCTTGTTCCACAATCCCTTGTAACTTTTTTGTTTTACCATTCATCTCAAAGGATATTGAAAGCTGAGCGAAATCAAACACCAAGGGACTGATTGTCTTCATTCAATCCACCCCAAGAACCATATCACAACCACCTAACTTCAAGACTCTGAAATCATACATAAATGAGTGGCCTTAAATTTGCCAATTGAACTGATTACACTTCATTTGAGTAAGCATTGAATTCCCATTGGCAACAATCACAGCTAAGGGACCTGTTTTGATCATTTCATGTCCCACTCTATTGACAACGTTTGGATCAACAAAATTATGAGTACTGCCACTGTCAATTAAGATCAAAAGTGAATTGTGACTAGCTTCACCCTTGATTCTTAGTATTATGAGAGCCATTACTAGTTAGGGCCTTAACTAAAATTTCCATCTCATTCTCCTCAACTTCTACTTCTTATTCTTCCTCCACATGATGACTATACTCCTTTTCTTCCTCCTGACCATCTGAAACCTCATCTACCGCAACTCCAAACAAAGACATGAGAAGCTCAAGATTGCATTTATGTCCAAAGAAGTATTGCTTGTAGCACATGAAGCATAATCTCTTAGCCTTTTTCTCCTCTAAACTCAGGGCCTTGGATGAACTCTTATTACTAGCTTGCACTGCTGAACCAACTAGGCTACTCTTGCTCTTCTGAACATCAAAACTTGCAAAGATCGTAGCTTCATATAGCTTGACTTTGGAATAAGCTCGGTACAAGGTCAAAGGACTTATTGCTTTAGCTATGTTTTTAATCCTTGGCTTGAGACCATTGATGAAGCCGGAGAAATAGTATGCCTTACTAGCTTGGGTTTACAGACATCATTTTTACTCTTAAGTTCTCGAATCGGTCATATACTCTCTTAGTGAAGTTGTTTGAGTTACTTTATTAAAACTATCCACCACATCCCTCGGATCCTCATCACCAAACCTCTCACATAATTCATCAACAAATTCAAGCCAAGTGATATCAGGATTGCTAACAAGCAAGCTATGGAACCATACCTCATGCTTTCCGTGTAAATGCACCATTGCTAACTCCACTTTCTCAGCCTCCAACACATGATAAAAGACAAAGTACCACTCACACCTTCTAATCCAAGATTGTGGATGTAATCGATCAAACTTATCAATTTCCACTTTAGGCTGCCTGTAACCAGTATTTCTGACCACAATTGCACCTTCAGAATTCTCTACAGAACCTTGATGATACAAAGGATCAGAAGGCCTACTGTGATGGCTTGTAGGTGACAGTATTCCAGTTCCAGAAGGTATCGCTTGGCGATCAACTTGCTCTTGCAATCCTGCCAACTGTTGTTATACCTACTGCTATGAATGAGTCATACTTCGAGTCAGATCTCCCACGGACAACAACAAGTCCTAAATTTGCTATTGCATCTGAGCCATGCGATCATCTGAACTTGAATTCGTAGCTGCAGTAGCACTAGTACTAGCTCCAACATTAGTAGCAGCTCCAGCTATAGCTCTCGCAGTAACTTTAGCATAAGAAGCAGCTTGAGCTCTGGTTGTAACTCCTCCAGCCATTGCTAAGGATTTCTTGTGTCTTGCCAGGTCCAATCGATCACACAAAGATCAATAATGTAAGGTGTGATATGCAAATCAGCTCTCCGAATGAAATCATAGCAAGATTAAGGCAAATTTTTGCAAGCTCTAATACCAATTGTTATGATTCAAGATCAACTTGAATCATAACCTAGGATAGAAAAGGAATTTGAATTGAGAAGTAGAGAAATTGAGATTGAGACGGAAGAACCAAATTGTATTCATTCAATGAATCCAAATGCAAGAACAATGCAAACATTTATACTCCAATCCTAATTGAGTCAGTGGAGCCAAAAATATATAACAATTAACCGACTTATCCACCCAAAACCAAGAACAAACCCTCCTAAGCTTTCCCGCCATTCTCTTTATTCAAATATTACAAGAATTGCCACTACTTACAACTTCCCTAAGATCAAATCATTACAATAGTTTATCACAGGATGAATACTCTAAGATAATTGGTGGCGTAATATCCTTAATGCACTACACTCATCTTGATATTGCTTATGCCATTCGTATACTTAACCGTTACACCCATAACCTGAGTGATGAGCACTATAGTGCATTGACAACTCTATTAAGATATCTTAAAGGTACCATGAATTGAGGTTTACACTATAAAAGCTTCCCCGCCATTTTAGAGGGATATTGTGATGCTAATTGGGTGTCTAATTCTAATGAAATTCATTCTACTAGTGGCTAGGTATTTGCGCTTGCTAACTGTGCTATTTCATGGAAATCATCTAAACAAATCAATATTGCTAAATGGGCCATCGAGTCAGAATTTAATGCACTTGCAATAGTAGGTTTTGAAGTTGAATGGCTAAGGAGTGTCCTGCAAGACATTTCATTTTGGGGGAAACCCATGCCTTTGGTGTCATTACACCATGGCTCAAGCACAACCATTAGAGTTGCTCAAAGTGAGGATTCTAATGCCAAGAAGCGGCATATTCACCTCAGGCATGGTGTCAAGAGAAATTTGATCATGAACAATGTGATCTCACTCGAGTATGTGAGGAGTGGGAAGAATTTGGCAGATCCATTAACAAAAGCCTTGCCAGGATAATTTTGATTGATACACATCTCGGCAGTTACTCTCGATGTTCAATGGGTCAAACAAATTCAGAGACCGAGAAATTTTTGATAGCCATGATGTAAGGTAGAGCTTAAAGCTCTTAATGTTGTCCACAATCCTATGTGGTAGTTGTTGGAACCAATGTTCCGGAAACCCAATTATTTGTATTAAATATTAATACATAAAATTATTTTATCTATTTTATGTCTAATTATGGTCTACAAGTCAAATATACATGTGATTATTTCTAAAATGTTTCATGAGATGGACATAGTCTAATCCAACATGTCAGAGTTTGGCTTAAGCGGTCAATAAGATTGAGCCCCGAAAAGACTTAAATAAAAATTGTGATGCGTTGTCAAAGTAAGTTCATAGTCAGTGACAAGTTTGTATTACTTGTCTGTTAAGGCTATAAAGTGAGACTTAGATGACCTATCTTGGTCATGTAGATAGTGATCCAAAAGTGTTGTATTGGTGTTTGCAATGAGATTGATACACTGAATGGGACCAAGTGAGTTACTCATATCTAGACCACTGTTGGAAATGAGTGATTCATAATGTACCATTTAAACAATGACTCGAAATCCTGAGAGTACTCTAGACGTGTGCATGGGGTATTAGTCATCTTGGTGTACTTAAAAGGTAGGTCTCTAAATGTGACCGAAGTCTTATGTACATTGGGTAATGGCATGAAGTGTGATAGGCATCAAGTATTGAATATAGAATCTATAGTCTCTTATGAAATATAAGTATCCCCTTAGTTGATTTGACAGAGTTTGAATTAATTAGGAAACTTTGACCTAAGTATTCCAAGTGTTTCACATTTGGAGTTTATACTATGAATTTGTTCATGTATAAATAAATTATATAGAAAAAGGTGAGTCGAAAAATAATGGAAAAGCTGTGAGAAAAATAATGGTAGTAGTTGTAATTATTTTTCTCATGGATATCTAACGGAGGGGTTGTGGTTTTCAAATTAAGCTACCTGAGGATTATCGAATAAATTATTTAATTCTAGAGTGCAGTGGGACTCATTCAGTGGAATTAAGTCCTATTAAATGACAATCAAATTTTAGCAAGAGATGATAATTAATTTGACTTATTTGGAGCTAGAGTTAAATTGTCCCTAGGTCCCTACGCAAGCCTCTAAATGTACACCATCAGAAAAAATGTTAAAAGAATTCATGAGATAAATTATTTATTCATGAGATGAGTAAATTTTTTTTTTAAGCACTATTCCTGAGATGACTAAATTATTTTTAAATTAAATTAAATTTATGAGATGAATTTATACATGTGAAAAAGAAAACAAAAAAAAAAAAAAAATGCAAGAAACTCCGAAAAACAGTGGAATCCGCGTCTACGGTGTTACACCACATATCGCACCGTCATACGCCCCAGGCAGATCCGTGCCTCCTGGGATCAGGAGTCGGCTTCGGAAATAATGCTGAAAAATAAAAAAATAAAAAAATAATGCTGGAAAAAAAATAATTCAAAATCTACTGTTGAACCACGTTTACAAAATACGGTTATAGTAAACCGCGTTAATAAAACGCGTTTTAAATAATAAAAAACCGCGTCTATAACACACGTTTCATGTTAATGTAAAACGCATTCCGAAAACACGGTTCATATCAGAATTAACCGCTTTCCCATAACCCGGTTTTAACCCTCAACCGTGTTCCCATAACCTGGTTTTACCCCTAAACCGCGTTTAATAAATGCGGTTTACCCGCAGTACACATAAACCCCGTTTTCATCGCTTATAGTCGCCATTATGCCGCAATTCGTGATGATCGTCACATTGATCCCATGTTCCTCTCAATGAAGCTCCAACATTATAAGTGGAGGTGGTAAGAAATCAGAAAAAGTTATCAATAAAAGGCTATTAATTCAGTAGTGATCAAATAGCTACGACAATGATACTTAAAGATCTCCGGCGTATAAAGCAGAAGAAGGGGGGCGGCGGACGACATGACCGGCGGTGAGTAGAAGTGTAAACGAACTGAGCGTTCAATGAACTACTCGTGTTCAAAATCGATTAGGGCTCGTTTGTGCTCATTATGAGAGCTCGATAGCTTAACGAGCCGAGTTCAAGCAGGCTTGATAAGCTTAACGAGTCGAGTTCGAACAGGGGGTGCTCGGCTCGCTAATGTTCACGAACAGTTTAGTAAGGGTTCGACAAGAGCTCGTTAAGGGGCTCGATACGAGCTCCTTAAGGGCTCGTTATAAGCTCGATAACAATTGGTATTGGTTCAAAAATAGTACGATAATGGCTCCATAATAACTTATAAAGCTCGGCTCGTTAATATTAAACTCGATTGGGCTCGATAATGAGCTGGGCTCGATTCCTTCGGTTTACCATATTAAACCGCATTTATATGACGCGGTTCTATTAGTAATAAACCGCGTCTTAATAACACGGTTTTTGTAAATAAACCGCATTAAAAAGACGCGGTTTATAGTTAAAAAACCGCGTTACCAAGACGCGGTTTATCGTTAAAGAAACCGTGTTATTAAGACGCGGTTTTTGTTAAGGTAAAACGAGACCCGGTTTTATTTCATATGAAACGCGTTTTATTAACGCGTTTTAATAGAACCGCTTTTGTAAACGCGGTTCAACAGTAGATTTGGAAATTTTTTTTTCCAGCATTATTTTTTTTATTTTTTTATTTTTCAGCATTATTTTAGGAACCGACTCTGGGATCAGCCATTCAGTGCAAGATGAAATCATGACAAGATGATCCACGTCAATTGATGCGGACAAATCACGAACCAACACGTGGCAACTTTGATGTGTTGAGATGCAGACGCTCCTCTGTGCTATAAAGCTTCGTTTCATTTGTTTTTTAACTGTACCACAATGGTTTTTTACATGTATTTTTATTCGATAACCTATTATAAATGCGGGGTCTTGGAATTATAGTTTAGTAAATTAATTAATTAAAAAATAAAAAATTTTCTGAGAGTGTTGAATTTCAGAAAAATAAAAGAGAAAAATTTTCCGTTGAAATTTTTTCTCTAGTTCAATATTTTTCGGAGCCCACACTCTAGGTATTTAGAGGAGATTGCATAGAAGGTCTCGCGGGCTTAGTGATTTTTTGGAGAGACATTGCAGTCTACATCTGGGCATTTTTCTTTCTTATCTTTTCTTTATAGTATTTCACTTTTCTATTTATTACCGTATTTATTATGCTAGTTATTTTTTACATTTTATTATTATGAATTTATTAGAGTAGGGCTCGGTAGATTTAAAATTATAAATTTTAAATCTGTAGATTCAAAATTAAAAATTTAATCACTTGTAGATTTAAAATTTGGAATTTTAAATCATTCCACTGCGTTAATTTGATTAGTTTAGGGAATATTTCTAAAATATGTCCCACCAAATTGTATCAGAGTCATCCTCTGATTAAATTCATAATATACATGATAGGCATACTACATTCAAATAAATAGACTTGCGAATGAAAATAATAGAGATTTTATTGAAAGAAAGGAGAAAGTTGAATGAGTTATTAAATGTAGTTTAATAGCGATTATACTTGCATATTTAATTTTTTTTTTTTAAAGAAAAGAGAAAGCTTAATGAGTTATTAAATGTGGTTTAATAGCGATTATACTTGTCAATTCGATTTTAGTTGAAACTACGATTGAATGAAAAAGTTAATGCAAATCCGTAAATTATGACTTTCAAAAAATTTGTATTTTAGATATATATGATATGATTTTACATATCCGATAAGATTGAAAAATCAGATGAGACTTTTGACCTAATGAGATTATAATCAATATTTTTTGAAATATATAGAAAAAATTAAATTTTTGGCAATGCTGACGTTAGCGCTGACATGGATTTAAAAACAAATTTTATTGGGACATAGCTGACGTCAATATTGATTACCCATAATAATAATAATTTTTTTAATTATTATTTAGTTTAATTTAAGAGCTTCATTCTAATATAAATTATATGATAATCACCCAAATGTGTTTTAAAAACCTAATTATGCCAACCATATGAAATATTTTATTTTCTTAAGATGGAGTATTTTGAAATAGATCTAATAGGATTAGACATTCAATTGTTGAATTATCTTGAAACAAAAATATTTTAAATAACATCTAATAAGATTAGAGATAGACTAAACTGTAGGACAATAGGTGTGACCATGCCTATGGAAAGTACTTTGTGGATTTGTAGGGATGTCTAGGTAGCGGTATACACTTGATTAGGGTACTGCATTAACCTCCCTAAGGAGCTCTATTTTATGACCTTAGAAGCTAAGGGAAAAGTAGTGTGTTAATTTTATTTAGTAAGAGTTTACAAGAAAACCAAATTATATCTCGATGCAGCCTTGCTGCCGGGAAGTATTGGGTAGTCTGGTTGGGACACCACAGCATACATCTTAGTACGGGATTGTGCACTCTAAACCTTGATTGTTTGTTTAAATTAAGAAATATGTCTTTTTGTGTTATATGATTTGTGTACAGTTTTTTTTAGACCGCTTGGTTATAAATTTTATAATGCATTACGATCAATAATGTTGTCTTCTTAAGCTCACTATATATATATATATATATCGTCCTCTAGTTTACTGTTAAAAGGTCTACTAGGTTGAAAGAACATTTTAGAACAGTGGAATAGGCTAATGAGTTTGTCAGGTGCTAATTTGAACATTACTATTGAATGTATTTTAGTATGAGATACTTAAAAAATCGACTGCAGTAGAGATGCCCAATTTTTGAGAAAAATGTTTGATGAGGCATTAGGTAGTATAAGAACACCTTATAAGAAAGATTATTGACACTCGAGTGTGTTAAGGATTTTCAGTTCAAGAGCGTGTCATAGAGATGATATTGAACTGGAATTCTTGACGCAGCTATTGATATCCAATCTTAACAGGATATGATCCATATTTTCCTACAAGGGCCATTCAATCTGTTAAGTATGCATCAATTAATGGCGATTACTCATTATCTGAACTGATGAAGATACAAAAAGTGACAAAAAGGGTGTCATGGGTACTAAGAGAAGAGTCTACTTTGTGGGAGCAATCATCTTAGGGAACTCAAAACCCCTAAAGTGTAAATTAAAACAAAAAGGGACTGGTCATTAAAATTAAGAAGCAGTTGCCTAGAAACTCATCTATTCTTGTTGCCAAGGTTTGAAAGCCATCAGAACAAGGTATTTGTTATCTTCTTGACTGTAATCGAGATTAATTAGTAGTCCACCAACGTCCTGGTGGGAGGACTGCAAATCAACTAGTCGAATCTGCAAGGAGTTGTGAATTTTTTAAAGTAAGCCAGGAAGCTTAAAAGTGGCAAGTTGTATAGTTCTCCTGAAGATGATGCAAGAGTTTCAGTTTTGGCACCAAGAATTGATGGTTTAAGTTTTTTTTAACATAGTTTTTTTTTCGATTAAGTATCTTCATATACTAGTCTTGTAAGAATTCGATTTCTATTTCTAATTTGTTTATAAAATTGCTTTCAGTTATTTTTTAAAATAAACTGAATTGTATATAAATAAAATGTTTATTTAAAAGACATATTAGTAGATAGTTTTCTAAATGAAAACTTTTTCAGTGGCAATTCTATGTCGAATACAAGCTAGGCTACATTACCTTGAAAAAGAAGATTTTTCTGAAGGAGATATAGCTCTTAGTGGCACTTGAGCTTAGGTCACATTAGCCTAATATGATTCAAAGACTGGTTTGCGGTGGTGTTTAGGATCATCAAATTCGAAATAATAACAAGTCTGCCAATCATGTCTGAATAAGTGGTGATTTAAAGAGTCTTTAATAGTAATGACAACAAAGTCACTAAGCTACTTGAACTTATTCACAAAATGTTTGTGAACTGATGATTGTTTGAGCGAGTAGAAGCTATAAGTATTACATTAAATTTTTTAGTTAATGACTCAAGTCATTTCGATTAGATTAAAGTGGTGGATTTCATGAGAGCTCTTAGTTTTCTCTTTTTGAAAAGTGTTGTACACAGGTTTAATAATGTGTTATTGATTATGGTAAGATTCATATGATGAATCAATCTTGCATACGAAAAGGTTTGTTATGCAGGAAGTTTAATAAAGGGGTAATGGTAAGCTTGTGTTAGAGAATTTGATAGCATGAGATACTATGTCTCAAACGGCATGATACAACATCATTTTGGTTGATGCATTTGATGTGTACTAATGCTAATCTTAAATTGCATTGAATATACGGGGAGCCTCAATGTAGTGGGAGGATGATCAAGGTCTTGATAGATTCATCTGATCAGCCTCAACAGTTGAGCATGATAATAAATATGATCTTCTAGACTGCAATGAAGTTCTTGAGGATAGGGATGTAGACCAATGCCTCATGACAATAAAAGAGCTAAGTTGGAGTAAATGTATTCTAACAAAGTCTGGGAACTTATAGAGGCGCCGAAAGACATTTAATCCATTACATTGGATCTAAATAGATCTACAAGAGATAGAGAGAAGTGGATAAGAGGGAAAAGAACTTCAAGGCAAAGACTGATGGCAATGGGCAATACCCTAAAGAAAGGAATCGTCTATGACAAGACCTTCTGGCCAGTTTCTATACTTTTGTCCATAAGGATACTCTTGTCCATTGTATCTTATTGTGATGAGATATGACAAATGGAAGACCGGACGAAGCTTTCTGAATGGTCATTTTAAGGCACATATGTATATAATACTACCAGACAAGTCTATTACTAAATATCAGGAGCATATAGTATGCAAACTGATTAAGTCCATTTATGGAATTAAATTAGCATCATGGCCATTAAATAGCACATTTGATGGCGATTATCAAATCCTATGGGTTTGAACAAATGGTTAATGAACCATAGGTGCACAAGTGACACAAAAATAAAGTAGCAACTATCTAAGTGATGTATTTGGATTGCATTCTACTCATTGAGAATGGTGTAGAATTGAAATAAGCTATTAAGATTTGACTGTTCAGTTGTTTCAAAATAAAAGACCTAGGATAAATCAACTATGTCCTTAGGTCGAACTTTTGCGAGATTGTGAGAAAGGATGTTGGTTTGTAATAGATTGCACATGTCTTTAAAGATTCCTGACATTTGACAATAGAATTTAGGTTTACTCTAGGAGTGAGAGTCATTAGATGGTGAAGTGTAAAGCGATCTAGTATTGCTTAGTTCACTATGGATGGTGGGCACTTAAGAAGTTGTAAAGTAAGCCTGTTGACTTCGACGATTTCATATAGTTCTGCAACTTGTAAGCAAAAAGATGAGACGATGAGGCATTAGTATTGAAATTGTTATAGTTAATGAGTTGACAGGTCCCTAGAGGACAGTTACGCAATGTCGGGCTAATTGGGTTTAAGACAAGTGAGAGATTGTTGGAACCAGTGTCATGAAAACCCAATTATTTGTATTTAAATATTAATAAATAAAATTGATTTATCTATTTTATGTATGATTATGGTTTATGAGTCAAATATACAGGTTATTATTTCTAAAATGTTTCATGAGATGAATTTAGTCTAATACAACATGTTATAGTTTGACTTAATTGGTCAATAACATTGAGCCATAGAAAGACTTAAATCAAAATTGTGATGGGTTGTCAAAGCAAGTTCGCAGCTAGTGACAAGTTTGCACTACTTGTCTGCTAAGGCTACAATGTGAGACTTTAGATGACCTATCTTGGTCATGTGGATGGTGATCCAGAAGTATTGTATTAGTGTTTGCAATGAGATTGATACACAGAATTGGACCAAGTAAGTTATTTATATCTAGACTATTATTGGAAATGAGTAATTCATAATGTACTGTTTAAATGACGACTCTAAATCCTAAGGATATTCTGGACTTGTGCATGGAGTGTTAGTTATCTTGGTGTACTTAAAAGTTAGGTCTCTAAACATGACCAAAGTCTTACGTACATTGGATAACGGCATAAAGTGTGACAGTGATTAGGTACTCAATATGAAATCTATAGTCCTTTATCAGATACAGATGTCCCCTTAGTTGATTCATAAGTGTTTGAACTAATTCAGAAACTTTGGCCAAAGTATTCCAAGTGTTTGATGTTTTGAATTTATACTATGAATTTGTTCATGTATAAATAAATTACTCGAAAAAGGGCAAGTCAAGAAATAATGGAAAAGTTATAAGAATAATAATGGTAGTAGTTGCAGTTATTTTTCTCATGGATATCTAATTGAGGGATTGTTGTAATCAAATTACTCTAATTGGGAATTAACGTATAAATAATTTAATTCTAGAGTAGAGCTAGAGCTAAATTATCCCTAAGGTCCATACATAAGCCTCTAAATTTACACCATCAGAAAATTGTTGAAAGAATTCATGAGATGAGTAAATTTAATTTCTTTTCTAAACACTATTCATGAGATGCATAAATTATTTTCAGATTAAATTAAATTCATGAGATGAATTTATACATGAGAAAATAAAACAAAAAAAACTGAACGAAAATCTTAAAAACAGTGGAATCCGCGTCTACCAGGTTACACCACATGTCGCGCCATCATACGCCCCAGGCGGATCCGTGCCTCCTGGGATTAGCCAATCAGTGCAAGAGGAAATCATGACAAGGTGATCCGCATCAATTGATGGGGAAAAATCACGAGCCGACACGTGGCAGCTTTGACGTGTTGAAATGCAAACGCTCCTCTGTGCAATACGACGTCATTTCATTTGTTTTTTAATTGTACCACAATTGTTTTTTACATGTATTTTTATCCAATAACCTATTGTAAATAGGGGGTCTTGGAATTATAGTTTAGTGAATTAATTAATTAAAAAATAAACAATTTTCTTAGATTGTTGAATTTTAGAGAAATAAAAGAGGAAAATTTTCCGATGAAATTTTTTCTCTAGTTCAATATTTTTCGGAGCCCACACTCTAGGTATTTAGAGGAGATTGCGTAGAAGGTCTCATGGTCTTAGTGATTTTTTGGAGCAACATTGCCGTCTACATCTAGGCATTTTTCTTTTTTATCTGTTCCTTATGGTATTTCACTTTTCTATTTATTTACCGTATATATTATGCTAGTTATTTTTTACATTTTATTATTATGAATGTGTTAGAGTAGAGGCCTATAGATTTAAAATTATGAATTTTAAATCTGTAGATTCAAAATCAGAAATTTTAAATTACTTTATAGATTTAAAATTTGGAATTTCAAATCGTTCCATTGCGTTAATTTGATTAGTTTAGGGAATATTTCTGAAATATGTCCCAACAATTGGTATCAGAGTCAGCGTTTGATTACATTCATAATATACGTGATATACATACAACATTCAAATAAATAGACTTGTGAATGAAAATAATAGAGATTTTATTGAAAGAAAGGAGAAAGCTGAATGAGTTATTAAATGTAGTTTAATAGCGATTATACTTGTCAATTCAATTTTAGTTGAAACTACAATTGAATTAAAAGGTTAATGCAGATCCATAAATTATGACTTTCAAAAAAATTGTATTTTAGATATATATGATTTGATTTTACATATCTGATAAGATTGGCAAATCGGATAAAACTATTGACCTAATGAGATCAGAATCAATATTTTTTGAAAAATATGTACAAAAAAATAAAATTTTGGTGATGCTGACGTCAACGCTGACGTGGATTTAAAATCAAAATTTATTTGGACATAGCTGAAGTCAGTATTAATTTTGCATAATAATAATAAATTTTTTAAATATTATTTAATTTAATTTTAGAATTTCATTCTAATATAAATTATATGATAATCACCTAAATGTGTTTTAAAAACCTAATTATGCCAACCATATGAAATACTTAATTTTCTTAAGATAGAGTATTTTGAAATAGATCTAATAGGATTAGACATTCAATTGTTGAATTATCTTGAAACAAAAATATTTTAAATAATATCTAATAAGATTAGAGATAGACATAGTGTAGGAAAACAGGTGTGACCATGCCTACGTAAAGTACTTTGTGGATCTGTATGGATGTCTAGGTAGTGGTATACACTTGATTAGGGTACTGCGTTAGCCTCACTGAGGAGCTCCGTTGTATGACCTTAAAGGCTAAGGGAAAAGTAGTGTGTTAATTTTATTTAGTAAGAGTTTACAAGAAAACCAAATTAATTGAGAACAGTTCTCACCTCGCTTATATCTCAGTTCGGCCTTGTTGCCGGGAAGTATTGGGTAGTCTGGTTGGGACACCACATCATACATCTTAGTACAAGATTGTGCACTCTATAACTTGATTGTTTGCTAAAATTAAGAAATATGTCTGTTTGTGTTATATGACTTGTGTACAGTTTTATTTTTTAGACCGCTTGGTTTTAAATTTTGTAATGCATTACGATCAATATTGTTGTCTTCTTAAGCTCACTATATATATATATGTTGTTCTCTAGTTTACCGCTAAATGGTCTACTAGGTTGAAAGAACATTTTAGAAGAGTGGAATAGGTTAATGAGTTAGTCAGGTGCTAATTCGAACATTAGTTTCGAATGTATTCTAGTATTAGATACTTACAAAATTGACTGCAGTAGAGAAGCCCAATTTTTGAGAAAAATGTTTGACGAGGCATTAGGAAGTATGAGAACACCTTATAAGAAAGATTATTGACACTCGAGTGTTTTAAGGATTTTCAGTTCAAGAGTTGAACTAGAATTCTTGATGCAGATATTTATATCCAATCTCAATAGGATATGATTCATATTTTCCTATCAAGGTCATTCAATCTGTTAAGTATGCATCGATTAATGGCGATTACTCATTATCTAAACTGATGAAGATACAAAAAGTGAGAAAAAAGTTGTCATGGGTACTAAGAGAAGAGTCTACTTTGTGAAAGCAATCATCTCAGGGAACTAAGAACCCCTCAAGGGTAAATTAAAACACAAAGGGACTGGTCATTAAAATTTATAATGAGTGGCCTAAAAACTCAACTATTCTTGTTGCCAAGGTTTGAAAGCCATCAGAACAAGGTATTTGGTATTTTGTTGACTGTAATTGAGATTAATTAGTAGTCCACCAATGTCCAGGCGGGAGGACTGCAAATCAACTAATCGAATCTGCAAGGAGTTGTGAATTTTTTTAAGTAAGCTAGGAAGCTTATAAATGGCAAGTTGTATAGTTCTCCTGAAGGTGTTACAAGAGCTTCAGTTTTGGCACCAAGAACTAATGGTTTAAGTTTTTTTAACATAGTTTTGATTTCGATTAAGTATCTTTGTATGCCAGTCTTGTAAGAATTCAATTTCTATTTCTGATTTTGTTTATAAAATCGCTTTCTGTTATTTTTTAAAGTAAACTGAATTGTATATAAATAAAATATTTATTTTAAAGACATATTAGTAGATAGTTTTCTAAATTAAAACTTTTTCAGTGGCAATTCTATGTCTAATACAAGCTAGGCTACATTACCATGAAAAAGAAGATTTTCTAATGTAGATATAGCTCTTAGGGGCACTAGAGCTTAGGTCACATTATGAATGTGACCAAAGTCTTATGTACATTGGATAACGGCATAAAGTGTGACAGGGATTAGGTACTCAATATGGAATCTATAGTCTTTTATCAGCTACAGATGTTCCCTTAGTTGATTCGTAAGTGTTTGAACTAATTCAGAAACTTTGACCAAAGTATTCCAAGTCTTTGATATTTTGAATTTATACTATGAATTTTTTTGTGTATAAATAAATTACTCAGAAAATGGCAAGTCAAGAAATAATGAAAAAGCTGTGAGAATAATAATGGTAGTTGTTGCAGTTGGAGGGATTTTTGTTGTCAAATTATTCTAATTAGGAATTGTCGGATAAATAATATAATTCTAGAGTAGAGCTAGAGCTAAATTGTCTCTGAGATCCATACATAAGCCTTTAAATTTACGCCATCAGAAAAATGTTTAAAGAATTCATGAGATGAATTATTTATTCATAAGATGAGTAAATTTAATTGATGCTAAACACTATTCACGAGATGAATAAATTATTTTTAAATTAAATTAAATTCATGAGACAAATTTTTACATGTGGAAAATAAAACAAAAAAATGAATAAAACGTGTGAAAACAGTGGAATTTGCGTCTACCGCATAACACCATGTGTCGCGCTGTGGTGTGCCCCAAATGGATCTATGCCACCTGGGATCAGCCATCGCACACTGAGGCAATTGTGACAAGGCAATCCGCGTCAATTGATGTGGACGAATCACTAGCCAAACATGGCAGCTGTGACATGTTGAAACATGGAGACTCCTCCATGCAAGACGGCGTCGTTTCGTGTGTTTTTTAGGCGTTCCACTTTAGTTTTTTGCGTGTATTTTTATCCAATAACCTATTATAAAAAAGGGTCTTCGTATTATGGTTTCGTATTAATTAATCAATTAAAAAAATAAATAATTTTCTAAGAGTGTTGACTTTCAGAGAATTTGAAGAGGAAAACTTTTCGTTAAAATTTTTTCTCTAGTTCAATTTTTTCTGAGCTCACACTTTGGGTGCTCATAGGAGATTGCATGGAAGGTCTTGTAGTCCCGGTGGTTTCTTGGAGCGATATTACGGTCTACATCTAGGTATTTTTCTTTCTTATCTTTTCCTTTTAGTATTTCTCGTTTTCATTTATTTACAGTATTTATTATGCTAGTTATCTTTTACATATTATTCTTATGGATGCTAGTTATCTTTTAATCAACTGTAGGTTTAAAATTAGGAATTTTAAATCGTTCCGCTGTGTTAATTTGATTAGTTTAGGAAATATTTCTAAAATACGTCCCAGTAGTAGTGTGGGGCAGCGCCCGTAATAGATACATCGTACTGCCATGACATGAAGATGAGCCTAATATTCTTATTGATGTGCGTAGCCTATTATGATGTTGTGGGGGCAGCGCACCTAATGGACTTGCCTGCAATATTATGGGGATAGAAAGTCCCCCTGTCGAGAGTAAAGGCTTACTCTCTAGAGCCTTCGTAAGAATACCATGTTTCATATTATATTTAGAGGGATCTCATACATCCTGATCGCGGAGTGCATCTCAACCTCGAGAATAGCATGAAGGGGTTAGGTATGCCCTTCACAATGATTGCTTCACTAAGCATCATAATCCTCTTAAAAACTTAGGCTCATGACCCAACCATTACAACTGGTCGTTTTGTACGTAGCCGCAAGACCCAACCTTTTACAATTGAATCTTTTATAACTGTAGGTTTAGGATCCAACCTATACAAGAAAATCAATTTAAACAATGAAAAGCTTACTCTTTCATGAGTGATTTGAAAATAAATCAAGCTTAGCCAAAGCTAAGAATATGCAAATTAAGCTGAAATACCTGATAGAAAAGAGAACTAGTTATGCTTGTTTAAGAGAATTATAGATTAAAACATTAAATGCGATAAGAATGCGAGAATAATTTTATGAATTAAAGTTGAATAATTTTTATCATTCTTTCAAAAAAAATTAAGCCTTATTTAGAGGCTCGGGAGATACAAAAGCTGTTGGGAAGCATTTAAAAAATTGGAAAGAAATTGGATTTTCATCGAGCTATTAGCCTGTGTGTCGACACATAGAAGCTTACTTTGGCAACGTTTTGTCTGGGTGTTGATACAAGGTTCTTATGTATCAACGCTCAGCATGCTCGAGTGATTTTTAACATTTTTTACCGTTGCACTTTTTGCTATTTTGGAGCTTATTTTCGAATAATAATTTTTCTTAATCATGCCAAAATATCATCGTAAGAAATTTCTCTTAATCAAATTATTTCGGGCACACCTTCAATAACGCTAATTTAGAGACTATTTGCATTGAAAAATTGAATTGGCTTGGAGTTAAATTGAGTGATTTTTCAAATAAAATTTAGAAAACAAGTTTCAATATATGTAAAATTTGTTAGAGCATCACAAACTGATATTGAGGTTTTGAGTCAATCAATATATCACGATCCTAAGTCCTAAAAATAAAAACAAACGATTAAAAGCACCTGGACTTAGATCTTGTTCTCATGATTTTTGGATTAATCTTCTCTTTAACTTTGATAATTTTTCTCTTAATCCATTGTCTTCAAATTCTTGGTATCGACATGATCATTCTTGTTTTCTCATTAGTCATTTTTAACATGGTTAGAACAATAAAGCTAAAATGACTCACTAAATTATTTTTATCATTTAAATTGCAATGTAAATAGCCTTTGGAGCCAACAATCTCCCCCTTTTTAATGATGTTGAACATTTGATGTTTTTGCCCAAAGATATGAAATTTGAAGAATTGAAGTCATTAAGGAAGAATTTAATTATCAAACATACACACAAATTTCAGATGAAGTGACGAAGCAATTCATATCGTGATTAATGTTCAAACAATGTCCTCCTATGTTGATGCGTTTTAGGAATGAAGCATTTATTAGCTCAATATCACCATCAATTTTACCATAACTCAATATTTACCACAACTCAAGCAAACACCGACTTCTCTCCCCCTTTGTCATCAACAAAAAGATAATAAATTAATTCAACGCAATGGGTTTGATATTTCTCTCCCCTTTTTGATCGGGAATGATTTGCGCAATGTTCAAACCAACATAAACAACTCCAATCTCTCTTCCCTATTGTCATAAACAAAAAGCAATAAGTTAGGAGATGTATACATTAATGGTCAAAATGTAAAATTAGCTTCTACACATATAGCTCGATATGTTAAGGATAGTTTCACTTTTTTTATTATTTTTTTATAGAAAGTTTCACCTGTTGTTTCACCAATATTTCCATATGCCTCAATAAGGTGAACATGAATAGGTTTTCATAGATCAAGACTTTAAAATTTGCTTGAAGTTTTGCAATTCTCTAAAACATTTACAACTTTGATCGATAGAAAGAAATTATGAACAATAATGTGATAGAATATTCAACTTAAATAACAGTTAGAGAGATTTTGTTCAAAAGAGAGATGGAAATCTAATTTTTATTGTTTCTCATAAAAAAAAAAGGTTACCAAGCACCAATATCCATTGGATTGTATGAATACTTGGACAATTGAGCACATTCTCGTCAAATTTTAGAATTCATCTTCAATATCACCATACATTGATGCACACAAGTAACCATGCCATTCCTTCTTTTAATGTCACCAAATAGTTCCACTAATAGTAAAAGAGCCTACACAATGATTGTTTGTGGAGAAAAATTTTACAACAATATCTCCTTTAGGAGCGTGATCACGAATGATAAGATGTCTACCTCTATATGATTGGTTCTGAAATTGTTGAGTCAGAGTTTTGGTTAAGCATATTGTACAAGTATTATCACACATAATATGAGCATAGTTAATATGAATGCCTTAATCGTAAAATTCTTGCATCGATCACGATATTTGAGCATATTGACTTCCACAGGTAATGTATTTGAGCTCAATGGTGGATGAAGCAACATTTGTTTTAGACCATGACCCTAAAGCATGACCAAGAAATTGACAAGTTCCACAATTTGATTTCTAGTCCACTTTGTACTCAGCAAGGTCCACATCACTATGTCCAATTAGATCAAGGAATTGACCCTTGGCATAGAACAAGCCTAAGTACCAACTGGGTATCAAAATATTTTTTTCACACACACAAATGTGATTCTTTGGCACACGCTTGAAACTAAGCACAAAAGCACACACGAAACAAAATATTATGCCTACTAGCGGTAGGGTAAAGTAGGGATCCAATTATACCTCTATATAGCTTTTGATCAACCATTTTGCCCATTTCATCCATGTCTATCTTGAGTGTTGAGCTCATTGGGGTTGCAATTGCCTTGGAATTTTTCATGCCAAACTTCTTAAGCATTTTCTTGATGTACTTTGCTTGCTCTATGGAAATTCCCTCTTTTGTTTTGCATTTGCAGTCTAAGGAAGTAGTTGATTTCTCCCATCATGCTAATTTCGGATTCCCTACTCACGAGATTTTAAAATTCTTCACAAATAGATGGGTTAGTAGTACCAAACACTAGATCGTCAATACATACTTGCTCATTGAGAATATCATTTCCAGAGTATTTGATAAAAAGTGTGATGTCAACCTTTTCTTTTTTAAAATTCAAATTTGTATGAAAATGAACTAATCTCTGATACCAAGTTCTAAGAGCTTGTTTCAATTCATAAAGAGCATTTTTAAACTTAAAAATATGATTGGGAAATTTGTCATCCGTAAATCTGGGTGATTATGCAACATAAGTGTTGGCCCCAAAGCCATTTATTGTAATTTTGAAGATAGCAGTCATTTACTGAGTCATTGTGCTCAAATCGTTCCAATCTTGTATCTAAGTGACTCACAAGAAAGCTAGGAAAAATCAAGGCTAATCAAGTTGATACCAAGCTTTCTAAGATGATGAATCAAGAGAAAAAGATATCAAAGTTAAAGAGAAGAATCATCCAAATTGAAGAGAATGAGATCTGAGTCCAAGCGCCTTAAGTCATTTATTTTTATTTTCTAGGATCTAGGATCGGGATATGTCAATTGAGTCAAAATCTCAATATTGATATGTGATGCTCCCATAAAAATGATTTAAAAATATTTTTCAAACTTAATTTTCAAATGTCTTTTAAAAAATACTCAAGTCAAATTCAAGCTAATCAAGTTTGTCAATAAAAATAATTTTTGAATTGGTATTATAGAACGCATGCCAAAAAATAAAAAGATCAAATTCTAAATGCGTGAGTTTTTAGCTTGATTGAATCAATCAATCTTCCAAATGAATGAGCAAAATCATGAAAATTGATTTAAAAATTAAGCTAATGTAGTAATGAATTAATCAATCAATTTTGCTTCGCTAATATGATAATCAATCAATTGACCAAACTAAGTGGTTAAAAACGTTCAAATCGACCCAGGCATGCTGAGTTTCAACACATAAACATGCAGTAGCCAACTAAAGTAGCTGTATGTCGACATGTGTGGATACACAACCCTACGACAACTCTAACGGCTACATTTTAACACTGATTTCTTTCCAAATTTTTTTAAAAAGTTTTCCAACGGCTCATATGTTGTTTTGGCCTAAAAATAGGGCTTAAATTCTTTAATAAAATAATTCAATTTTTCATGCTTTTATTCAACAATAGTTCTTGTGTTCTATGTGCGTTTTAACGTTTTAATCTTCTATTTTTCTTGAAGTTTTCTTGAGCATCACTAGTTCTCTTTGTTGTTGATAATTGAGTTTAATTGGCATATCCTTAGCTTTCGCTAAGCTTGATCTAGTGCCAATTCACTCTTGAAAGAGTGAAGAATTTGAGTGTTGTAATTCTTTCATTGCTTTAATTATTTCATTGTAAAGGTTGGATCTTAAGCCTATGGTTACAAAAGGATCGGTTGCAAAAGGTTGGTCTTTAACATATGTACAAAATGACCAATTATAAACGTTGGATATTGAGCCTAGTTTTAAAGAACATCATCAAGCTTAGTTAAAGGCTCAAATGACGAAGAGCAGTCATTTGCGGAGTGGACTAGCTTCTGGTTTGGAGGTGAACCACTATAAAAATTTTTGTGCATCATTTTATTCGTGCCTTTATCTTTTTCATTTCATATTCATTGTCTAGCTTTCAATTTAATTTTTATTTATAAACTTTAAATTTTCACTCATCAAGAAAGAACCTAATTCACCTCCTTCTTATGTTGCACTTTGGACCTTCAGTTGGTATCAGAGCTAGTACTCTTTTTTTTTTTTAAAAATATTTGGTCTAACATTAGAGTGATCCTAATGCCAACATTTGCACCTAATTTGGCTGAGCATCGATCAACTGACACGCCTCCACTTTTTAACAGTAAGAACTTTCACTATTGAAAACTTAGGACGAGACTTTTTATTACGTCTATTGATTTTGAATTGTGGCTAATCACTAAAAAAGATGGTTTTGTTTCTTCAACGAAAGAATGAAACACAATTTTTGATAAATTTTAAAATGATCTTGTCCAATATTACAAGACAAAGCTTGAAAAAAAATGCTAAAGCTCATTTCCAATTATTGTGTGCTATTACTCCTAATGTTTTTTATCATGTCAAAAGTTGCAAGACCGCAAAGAAGATTGGGGACAAAATAGAAGGCACATTAGGAAGAGAGTCCAATGAAGAATCCCCTCATACTAAGGAAGAGGAGTAAGTAGATTCGTGTCTCACGGCCATTGAATCTGAAGAAGAAGAAGAACTTAAAGGAGATGAGGTAAATGATTTATCATATAATGGGCTCATATCCTTGACAAGATCCTTGAAAGACGATCTAAAGGTGGCTCCTTCTATTGCAAGGAAACCTAAAGTTCTTTAAGAGGGGCTCTTGAAGGTGAGCCAAGAGGTGCCAGCCCCTCTTCAAGGGAAATGACATTGGTAAGATGCCATTAGAAACCTTTGTTTGAAGTGCCCCGAGTAGTGAGAAGCATCTAGGACCAGCAAGCTTAGGGGATCAGAAGTCTAGAAGATGAGATGCATCACTTGGATGAAAGGGCTAAGTCTACTTAAGGAAGAAATACTATCCTTGAGACAACATCTTTCACAAGGATCCCTAGTTGGAGGACTCGAGGAGGCCACCATGGAGGCTTAGAGGAATAATCAAGCCATTCAAGAAGAAGCTCTCTCCTTTAATCATGAGATGAATGCCATAACCAGCCAACTTTCCTTAATAGAGAAATCCTTAGTGAAGATTAGGACTCAACACTTTCGATTTTTAGTTCTTGCAAATAGATTTTGGTTGTACAAGTTATTCGCTTGTAATCTTTTGTATGTAAGCTATGTACTCTCCCATAATTAATGAAATACACATTTTGTCCAATAATTAGCTTATATTGGTGGTTCTTTTCTTTTCTTTTTAGTTCAACTTATGGACCAAGAGGTTAATCCTCAAGACACTGATACTAAAATTGAGCCCATAGCTCTAGGAATTTGTACTTAAGGACTTCCTTGTTGGAATCCCAGATTGATGGCACATATTTCTTTCAGAACCTACCATTGATAACCCTTGGGTGAGTTCTTCTATTTAGGTGTTAGCGTAAATAGGCATTGCCTCCAAATACCTCTATAACAGTAAATGGGCCCTTTCAGTTTGGGGACCATTCCCAAACACACGGTCCTTTTGGCCAATGGGTAGAACCACTTTTCAGACCAAATCACCCGAGTCAAAAGACAAAGGCTTCACCTTTTTGCTGTAGGCTTTGGCTACCCTGTTCTTTTGTGTCTTTAACTGGTGAATAAGTTAGTAAGCACGTCCATCATGCACTACTCGTATTTAGTTCAGGAAACGTCCAACGATGAGCTGGTCTAATAGAATGAACTGGTACTTCCATTAAGAGCACAATGTCCTGGCCATATGTCAAATGGAAAGGATTTGTACCAATTGCAACTCGTTTAGAGGTCTTGTAAGCCAAAAGCACATCTAGTAGCAATTCATGCCACTTCCTGGGATTATCCTCAATCATCTGTTCACTGTTGGCCTTCAGAATCTTGTTGGTTGACTCTGCCTGGCTATTAGGATTAGCATAGTACGGCGTTGAGTTGATGATTCATATGTTGAAACTCTTGGTAAACTCCTTAACTTCAACTCCTTTAAAAACTCTAGCTTGGTCCCCTATAATGGTTTCCCAGATAACAAACCTACATAGGATGTATTCTTCAATAAAGTCAATAACTTCCTACTGATTGATGTTCGTATACGGCTTAGCCTCCACCCATTTTGAGAAATAGTCAGCGGCCACAAGAATATAAGAGTGTTGTTCACTAAAGGCAGGGTTAATATCCCCTATGACGTCCATTGCCCAACCTTTAATTGGCCATGGTTTGACAATAGCATGCATCTCTAGTACAGGGACTCTTGGAACATGACTAGGTCTCTGTCATGCACTGCACCACTTGGCATAATTATGCAATCATCCATCATTGATGGCTAATAGTAGCCCTAAAGCCTGATGAGCTAATGCATTTCGTTGCTAGATAGATGGGATCCACAGACGCCCTCATGGGCTCCTTTCATCACTAGCGTTGCTTCATCCAAGTTAAGGCACTTGAGAAGCATTCCACTAGTGTCCCTTTTATATAACTCTTCAGATTCATCATCCAGATGGAACCTATGAGCTCTAATTTTCATCTTTCTTTCCTTAGTGCAGTCTTTAAGGTTCCTGAAGTAATCCATTAAAGGCTTTCTTAAATCCTCTTGTTGACTTAGGACCGTTTGATTGGCCTCAAAGTACTCTAAGTGTTGACATGGTGTGCCTTCACTCTCAAAACTGAAAGCCTCAATGTACTCGATGTCTTGATCTAGAACCTTAGTTTTGATGACCATGGTTTCTTCACACCAAGTTTTGGGCAATTTGTATCCTAATGCCAAGTAGGCTAAGCCATTGGCGGCCATTCGTTTTCCTTGGGAATATGTTCTAACTATATAGCAACGAATTTGCTCAAAAGCTTTTGCATTGCTAACAAGCATTGATTCGAGGTCTCACTTAAACATTTAAATTCCCCTTTCACTTGGCAAATTACCAATTGCGAATCCCTCTCGATGATAACATCGAGGACTTTTCTAGGAGATTTTGTAGGCCTGTTAGCTATGCCTCATACTCTGCCACAATGCTAGAACATTTACCAAGTGACAGCAACCTTGGTGCTGATCCCAATAGGGGATTCTATGGAAATCCCAACTCCAGCACTTGAGTTGGTCCTCGAACCATCAAAGAATAGTTTCCAAGGAACCACTTCTACTACTAGAAGTTGGTTTGGCTCATCATTTAAGCCAATATGAATGTTTGGATGCTCACCCAAAAAGTGTGCTAAGGTTTGTCCCTTTACTAACGTTTGTGAAATGTAAATCAACTCAAATTGAAGTGGAGCTAGACTCCTCTTGTTTAGTATTACACTTAAAAATGGTTTATCAAGCACATATTTAAGGACATCTGTCTGGGCGACAACATATATATCAAACGCTAACGAGTAATTTCTCAAATTTTCAGATGCATAAAATAATGATAAACACAATTTCTCAACTGAGGAATATCTTATTTCACATTCATTTAAGCCAAAGCTAAGGTAAAACACAAGTTGTTCAAGCCCATGTCATTGTCTTATACAAGCAAACAACCAATCGGTTCCTCAGAAGTAGAGACAAAGATCTTAAAAGGCTTGCCCTGCTTTGGTGGAATAAGTACTGGTGGCCTAATCAAATACTCCTTGACGGCCTCGAAAACTACTTGATGTGGCTCCTCCCACTTGGAGACCTTCTCAGACTTGAGCTTAAGCAGTGGAGAGAATAGTTTTATTTTTCGTGCAACATTCGAGATAAAATGCCATAGGAAATTAACCTGCACAAGGAAGCATTAAAGCTTCTTTTTGTTTGAAGGTGGTTTGACCTCTTGAATGGCCTTAGTTTTATTAATATACACCTCAATACCCCTTTGGTGCCCCAAACAACTGGTGAAGTTTCCATCCTATATGCCAGAAGCACATTTCACTGGATTCATCGAGACGTTATGGGTCTTCATTCTAAGAAACGTACCCCTTATGTCTTCCAAGTGTTCGACTTGAAATTTGTATATCATCTATGCAGACTTCAATTTTCTTTCCAATTTAGTAGCCATCCATAACTTGCCAGCCATTAGAAACCAGAGCGCTCAGGTAAGTAGGTTTTTGTCTTCTATCGGGCCCATACTAACCTCGAGGAAGGCATGAACTTTAGCCCTTTGATCATCCATTTTGGTTGGTGCTGCTCATAATTCGGAGAGTTCCAATTATTTTTCTTATGTTGGATGGACTTAGAAACAATTAAATAACTGCCCAATCTAAAGCTCATCCTCAGTGCGCTAGGCCACAAGCCTTGCTAATGCTCAAGAAATGTCCTCTTGGTCCATTATTGGAAGGTCTTGGCACCTTCGTAGTGGGACTATGGCGCGCCTTGGAAGTCTCCTTCATTAAGAAGGGCCCACATGCATCCCCATAAGTTAGAGTCTTAAGACTTTATGTCAACTTGACCAACCTTAGCTTCAATCAATAGGCTGTCAAGGATGGCTATTGTGTGCTATGCTGGGCAGATTGTGGTGTGGTCCTTTTTACATTTAGAGGTCCCACGCCATCTTTGTAGAACTTTGCCTCAACATAGTTGGAGCAAGCCATTATCTGCCATGACAACCTCTTATCTGTCATGGTTCAAGATGATTAACAACTGGTAAACCGAAGATGGAATATAGTAATTAGCATGCAGCCAATCTCTGCCAAGCAAAGTATTGTGGTTTAAGGTAGTCTCCACCATAAAGAAAGTCGTTAGGTTGCTTAAGCCGCCAATAATCAAGTCAATCGAAATGGCCCCTTTAGACTTAGTAGTAGCTCCAAAAAAGCCAAAGATTGCAACATCTAAATCATCTCAAGATTTACGAATGACTCCCAACATATATGAAGGTCAGATGCTGACGGTTGTGCCATTATGAGCCAAGACCCTGTTCAAAAAAATGCCATCAAATTTGGCCTTAATGTGCTTATTGGTTGTGTTAGGCCCATCAAACATCTTCTTCATTATGTTAGGTGTGTCATTAATCGATTTGGATGTTGTAGCATTATTTATTAAAGGCAAATGGTCAAGGTTACCACTGGTGACTGCTATCTCAATCACGAGTTTCACTTGGGGATCCTCGTCTTATGCTATACATCACCCTCAAGACCTTCTTGAGTATCAGCTGCCATGAACTCCAAGGGAAGAAGTAAGGCCGTTCTAACATCAACCTTCTCAGGAAGCGTCCCAAACTGTATATGGATCCATTGGTTTTATCCCTTTTTAGGGCTGTCAACCATGGATGTATCCGGATCTTGTTTTTAAGTGCTGCCATTTGCTGGAATGTCCTATTCTTGAGGTTAGTCCTAGAGATCAATCTTCTGAGTTCGAGATTCCTCCATTAGCTGGGGGAAATCTTCTTCATGGAAATCATTCTCGATGTTGAACCATATTAGGTTGACATGGCCTAGAGGTTTTACTAAGTTAATGCCAAGAGGAGAGTCCTCTTTCTCATCCTTAGCTAATTTCTGAACTAGCGAATCCTTGGCAAGCTGATCCCAATAAGATTCTTGCCCTTTAAAGGATGAGAGACTTACCCATCTCTCGAGCTTCTTACGAGTCGACCCTTTACTAGTTGTAAAAGGCCTAGACTTAGTCACTGGATCTTCAAGATCCATATGCATAGTTTGTTTGCCCTTGTGGACCCTGTCTTCTTGTTAAGAAAGTTTAATCAGGTAAGAATAGAGCACAATCCTCCGCTAAGGTTCCTTTTTACACAGCTACCTCCTTTTTTGAGTTTGAGTGAGGTTAGAAGGACTATTTGCCTCCTGATCGAGGTGATTTCTCCTGTAAACATTACCGAACCTGATGCCAAAAGGTTATTGTCCTACAGTCGTGGTTCCTGGTTGGTGTCCATGTCCGGTTCAGATTCTTCTTGGGATGCCCTGTCCTCATAATGATCTAAGTTCTCGAGGGAGAGTCCTCAGCAGATTCATATCTACGGGACTTTTCAGACGAGATCTTTAGTTTAAGAAGAGGGTCAGCAGGAGAAACAGATTAAGGAAGCAACCTAAGTTTCCTCACAGCAGCTTGTATCCTACCATAGCATTGCTTGCATGCCGTGTATGACATTCTTTCCAGATTGCGACATATTTTCTCTCGACTTGTGAGGTGTTGAGAGGAACACTGGTTTCCACTGATCTCCATGGCCAACTCCTCAACAACTGTTAGCATGATGGCACAGTTATTGCCGGGCTTGATTATCAAGTTCATAAAAATGGCACACCAGTTTGTAGTATGGTGTTCCATGATAAGCCAACGGCACATTCCATCATGCAATGTGTGCACTAGTCTTAGGAAGCTCAATATCTCTTAAATGACCAACAGCTAAAATACGTAGTCAGCCACCTTTGCCTTTTTAACATCACTGAGGACCATTTTCATCTTGTTAAGGGGAAATGGATTAGTCTGCACATAACATGGCTTATTTTATCTATGGTGTCCATGACATTGACTTGTAGAGGACTAGGGAAGGGGTCATTGTCAGTGCCCATCTGTCCTCTGGGAAAGATCAATTCCCTCATAATTATGGCATCACGAGCCACGTTTCTAATGATTATGCAGTTTTTCATTCAATGGGTCAACAAATTGTGCAATTTACAGTATACCTTCCCCTTACTAGAGTTGGGATCAGTTTCCTGTGTTTACCCCAGTTGTTGTGTTTGGTATTCGCCTCAAGCCAATTAAATATTACATCAGCCCTTGATAAGTCAAATAAATCCTTTCACAAGTCTTGGGATTGCTAACACTTCTTGGCTTGAATATCCTTATTAAACAAAGGATTACAAACCATAGGTGGTCCTTCGACGTATTCAGCAATGCTAGTTTTGTTAGGAATAGTGTCTTGAAATCCAGATTTATTCTGGATATAATATTTTAGGTAATGAATAAATGAGAAGTTCCAGTCATTTCCTTGTCAAATTTGTGTAAGTGAGCATCTATACTGGATGTGATTTTCTTTTGTGAAACATCCATGAGATGGGTGCAGTACTCAAACCACAATTTACATGTTTGTCCAAAGTGGTTTACGAGATTAACTCACAGATAGACTTGGAACAAATGGTATGGATTGTTGTCTGAAAGACTCATAGTCAATGACAAGTTTGGACCACTTGTGTGCTAAGATTATAACATGACACTTTAGACGACTTGTCTTGGTAATGTGGACGGTGATCCAAAAGTGTTAGGTTCGTGTGTTTAATAAATTGACACACTGAGTTGGACCATGCGAATTACTTGTTTCTAGACTACTATCAGAGATAAGTGACTCATGTTGTACTGTTTGAACGATAACTCTAAATCCTGAGAGTATTCTGGACTTGTGCATGGAGGATTAGTTACTTTGGTGGACTATAAGTAAGGTCTAAATGCACGATTGAATTCCCACGTACATTGGATGGAGGTGTAAATTGTGAGAGGAATAAAGTATTTAATAGGGAGTCTTTAGTGTACTATGAGATACAGATGTCCCCTTAGTTGATTCGTAAATATTTAAATAGTTCATAAACTTTGGCTAAAGTATTTCAAGTGTTTGAAATTTGGAATTTATACTATAATTATGTTCAAGTATAGATGAATTATTCAGTGAAGGGCGACTCAGTAATTAATGGAGAAGTTGTCAGAAGGATAATGGTAGCAGTTATACTTATTCTTTGTCATGCACATCTAATGGAGGGTTGCTGTCATCAATACAATCAATATTGGGGAGATATCAAATAAATGGTTTAAATCAATAGTGCAGTGAGATTTATTTAGTGTAATTAAGTCTCATTGCATTAAATGGTAATTACGTTATTTCATGAGATGATTAATTTAACATATTTGGAGATAGATTTAAATTGTTCCAGAGGTCCCAACGAAAGCCTCTGAATTTATTGTCATTGGAAAAATATTGAAGAATTCATGAGATGAATTATTTATCCGTGAGATGGTTAAATTAAAATTTGCCAAACAGTACTAATGAGATGAATAAAAATTAAAAAATTAAAAAATATAATATTTTTCAAAAATTAAAATTCATAATATGAATGTTTATATGTGAGAAACAAAGCACAAAAAAGAAAAGGAAAAATGGCAAAAATCCCAAGCCGGATCTGTCTACATGCGTATCAACAGCGCGCCCTGGACTACAAGGTAAGGATCCGCTCCACTAGGAGCAGACCAATGGCACGCGGCACACGGTGATAGGGCAAAAGGATGCATGACTAGATTATTAAGCACGATGTTTTAGGCTGCTTTGGAATAAAACGATGCGTTAAGTTCTTAACTACGTAGATCCGACATTGAAATATTGAGATTTTTTTTCTCCGGTGTACTACTATAAATAGAGGTACCTATTCCAAGGGTTTGACATTCAATTGAAAGAAACAATTTTGGGTTTCTAAAATTGTTTCAGAGACCAAATTGTAGAGAAAAATTTATGTTAAAATTTTCTTTCCTACTTTAATATTTTTTCGAAGCTCACCCACCAGCAGTTCGAGGTCATTGCATAGAAGATCGCGGGGTCTCGATTTCTGCTATTCTTTCGTAGATTATTATTTCTTTCTTGTTTTCTTATATTAGAGCAATTCAAGGTACTTTTTTTTTTCTTCACTTTTGTTTTGGCCTTTCTATTCATTTACAGTATTCATTATTATGCCTTTTTAAATTTATGTATTGTTATGAATGAATTAGAGGAATTTAGATCTGTAGATTTAAATTACAAATTCAAATATGCAGATTTAAAATTAGAAATTCTAAATCAATCCTAGGTTTAGAATTATGAATTCTAAACCCATTCTGCGGCGTAAACTTTATTAAATTACGGAGAGTGTTTGAAATTCATCCCAGCAACTGGTATTAGAGCAAAGGGTTTATAGAGATAAACCTATTTCCAGGAACTCTGGCACGTGAGGTGTCACGAAGCGTGACTCTCCGACCGGGGGCTTAGATAGAGTGAAGAGTCTCCTACTTTAAGTTCTCTAATAGGTACCCCTTGTTGTGATCACAATTGAGAAAGTGTGAACCCAACGATAGGTATCAGTGTTAATTTTTCTAGGAAAAATTTACTTTTTTCCCAATAATTGGTTCCAAGGCTAGCCTTTGATTACATTTATAATATACATGAATATGTATAATAAGATCGAAATAAATTGATCTGCAATTAAATAAAATAGAGATTTTATTACAACTAAGGTTTGTTTCAAGTAGTGATTTAAATTACTTAAATCCTTGAAGCATTAATTGCTAATTAGATAGTTTCTTGTATTGTATCGATTTAAATTGTTAAATCAATAAAAGAGTTCATAATTAACTAGGCTGTTTAAAGTGATGGTTTAAATTGTTAAATCATTAATGAATTAATCGTTAATTCAAATATATCAATTTATAAACTTGCGATTATGTTATTTGTATAATGAGGTTATGCATGTTCTGACACAATTTGCAAGATCGGATAAAATTGATCTAATCAGATTCGAATCAATTAATTGTTACAAAAATGGATAAACATGATCTAATGAGATTAGATTCAACTAATTTTATGAAATCGGATAAAATTAATCTAATCACATTAGATTTAATGATTTACTTTAAATTAGATTATTTCAATTTAAATTATTAAAAAAATAAACAAAATAAAATAAAATTTAGTCAGGAGAAACTAACTTCATGCAAACATCAGCGCTACTATCGACGTTGTGCAGCTGACATCAGCGTCTGACATCCGCAATAAAAGTGATGAAAAAATTTATTATTTTATTTTTGGGACGTGTCGACGCTAGTACTAATTTACATAATAATTATAAATTAATTATTTTATTAATTAATTCTCTTTTAGAAGGAGATTCTAAATTAGATTATAAGATAATCTAGGTTGTGAATCAATATTATTTTTAAAGAATTGTTGTTTTAAATTATTTTCGAATAAGATTCTAAAATAGACTATACGATACTCTAAATTAACTTTGTTTTTAAAATAACAATTAAATTTTATTAATTAAATTTTAGAATAAGATTCTAAGCTAGACTATTAGATAGTCTAAGTTTATTTAATTTTTTTTAGAATGAAATTCTAACTTAGACTATGCGATAGTCTAAATTTTAAGACGTTACATATTTTAAATAAATTAATTTTATTAATTAATTAGTTTTAGATTAGATTCTAAAAATAGATTATGAGATAATCTAAATTACAAAATTATTTTGAATTAGAAATTAATTTCTATTAATTGATTTAATTTTAGAATGGGATTATGAAAGTAGATTATTAGATAATCTAAAAAATATTATGGTACATTTTTTTAAATTAAAATTAATTTATTAATTTTATTGATTAAATTTAGAATGAGATTCAAAGTTAGATTATGAGATAATCCATATTGTAAAACAATAATGTTTTAAATATATTAATTAATTAATTTTGGTTAATGGAAGAATGAGATTCTAAATGGGGTTATGAGATAATCCAGGTTGTAAATGCAAGTTGGTAACTAATGGGAAAGCTGTAAGAATGATAATGGTAGTAGTTATATTTATTCTTTGTCATGGACATCTAGTGGAGGGGTTGTTGTCATCAATACAGTCAATATTAGGGAGATATCGAATAAATGATTTTTGTTTGAAGTGTAGTGAGATTTATTTAGTTGAATTATCATTCAATGGTAATTAAATTATTTTATGAGATGATTAATTTAACCTATTCCGGGAACTCTCGCATGCGTGGTGTCACGAAGCGTGACTCTCTGACCGGGGGCTTAGATAGAGAGAAGAGTCTTCTACTTTAAGTGCTCAAATAGGTACCCCTTGTTGTGACTACAGTTGAAAAATTGTGAACCCAACGATCGGTATCAGGGTTTATTTTTCAGACAAAAGTTACTTTTTTCCCCATAATTGATGTCAGAGCAAGCCTCTAATTATATTCATAATATATATGAACAGATATAATAACATTGAAACAAATAGATCTTTTATTTAATAAAATGGAGATTTTATTAATAAGGAAAGTTCGTTTCAAGTAGTGATTTAAATTGTTTAAATCCTTAAAGCATTAATTGCTAATTAGATTGTTTCTTTTATTGTATCGGTTTAAATTTTTAAATCGTCAAAAGTGTTCATAGTTAACTAGGATATATCAATTGCTAATGAATTAATCGTTAATTGGGATATATCAATTTATAAACATGCGATTATGTTGCTTGTATAATGAGGTTATGCATGTTTTGACATGATTTGTGAAATTGATCTAATGAGATTCGAATTGAATTAGTTTTTACAAAATTGGTTAAAGTTGATCTTATGAGATTAGATTCAACTAATTTTACGAAATCGGATAAAATTAATCTAATGAGATTAGATTTAATTATTTGCTTTAAATTAAATTATTTTAGTTTAATATTTAAAAAAATAAAATACAATAAAATTTTTTCAGCAAGCGCTGACGTCATGCTAACATTAGCGCCTGCTGCCGATGTCGGACATCTGACGTCAACATCTGACATCTGACATTAGCGCTGATGTCAACAATAAAAATAATAAAAAATTTTTTTTTGATTATTTTATTTTTCAAGACGTGGAGACGTCAGTACTAATTTTCATAATAATTATAAATTAATTATTTAATTAATTAATTTCCTTTTAGAATGACATTCTAAATTACATTATAAGATAATCTAGGTTGTGAATCAGTGTTATTTTTACAGAAATGTTATTTTAAATAATTTTAGAATAAGATTCTGAAATAGACTATATGACAGTCCAAATTAACTTTGTTTTAAAAATAACAGTTAAATTTTATTAATTAATTTTAGAATAAGATTCTCAGCTAGAATATTGGATAGATTAAGCTAATTTAATTTTTTTTAAGAATGAAATTCTAAAGCAGACTATGTGATAGTTTAAATTTTAAGACATTACTGATTTTAAATCAAATTAATTTTATTAGTTAATTAGTTTTAGAATAAGATTCTAAAAATAGATTACAAGATAATCTAAATTACAAAATTATTTTGGATTAAAATTTAATTTATATTAATTGATTTAGTTTTAGAATGGGATTATGAAAGTAGATTATTAGATAATCTAAATAATGTTACGGTATCTTTTTTAAATTAAAATTAATTAATTAATTTTATTGATTAAATTGAGAATGAGATTTAAAGTTAGATTATGAGATAGTCCATTTTGTAAAACGATAATGTTTTAAATAAATTAATTAATCAGTTTTGGTTAATTTAAGAACGAGAATCTAAGGGGGGTTATGAGACAATCCAGATTGTAAGTGCAAGTCAATTAAAAACCACTTGTTTAAAAAATGAATTGGGTGCGAGGTTTCAATTGTTGTAACCTCACGATCTCCATTACCGGTTTAGCAGTATAGTAGATCGATAGACCTCCCTGTGGAGGATGTCGATTTGCATATTACAGAATTAGACTTCTATTGGGATAAACCAAAGTGCAAAGAAGCGATGCGACCACGCTACCGTGGAGTACTACTTGTATTTGTATGGAGGTTTAGGTAATGGTTTACGCTTGACTAGCGTGATGCATTATCCTCCCCGAGGAGCTCTGTTGTGTTATGTTAGAGACTAAGGTAAAGTGGTGATTTAATCATGTTTAGTAGGAGTTACAAGAAAACATGTTAATTCAGAATAGTTCTCTCCCGAGCTAGCTTCGTGCGACCCCGCTACCCCGGAGAAAGGAGTGGTGTGTTTGGGTCATCATTGTATGCATGATAGTACAGTTTTGTGGATATCTTACTTATTGTGTATGCTGAATTAAAAGAATAAATATCGCTGCATTATACATGATTCTTGTTAGACAGTTACACGAATGTTTGCATTTATAGTTTTTTCAAATGGATACGACTGATGAACTTTACTTGATTACTAATGCATGATGAACTCATTATACTAAATTACTTTTCCTGGAAAAACCAAGTTGGACTTAGTTATTATACACACGGGACCTACCGAAAAGAAAGGAAAGGGTAAGATTGTAGCAACGAAGTCAATAAAGAAGTCGGCAAAAGGAAAGTGTTTCTTTTGCGGAAAGACTGGCCAGTGGATGAAAAACTGTACTAAGTATTTAGCTTCTCTTCTTAGAAAGACTACTATGCCATCTGGTGAAGATATGTTGATATATCACTTGGTTGAGTCGTGCACAGTTGAGAATCCACCAAGTTCCTGGTGCGTGGACTAAGATTCAACTGGCCGTATCTATAATATGTTATGGGGTTTCAAGCCAACCAAGAGGATGCATGATGGGGAGCTATACCTAATGGTTAGGAACAGTACAAGAGGAGTGGTCTTAAAAGTAGGAGAAGTTAGCTTAGACTTTAGTGCTAGAGTTTTGTTCAAAAGGATTGTTTATTTAAACCTATGCTGTATTGGAATTTGATTTTTGTATTTTGTTTAATGAATAATTGTTATTCTATTAATTTTGATAATGAAGATTTTAATTCAAGAAATAAATTATTTGTTTACAAATGTACATGAATAAATAGTTTATTCTTGTATTTCCTTATGAGAACTCTTGTCTTTATTTAAATGAATCTAACACAAGCTAACTCGTTCGATCTCCTAAAAGAAAGCACCTTGAAAGGGATAATGCCTACACATGGCACCAACATTTAGGTCACACTAATTCTACAGGATCCAAAGACCGGTAAAAAATGGACTGATAAAGGCTTTGGACTTGAGGTTATTACTAGTCTGCGAATCCTGCATAGAAAGAGAGATGACCAAGCTTGTTTTTAAGAGTAAAGGCAACAGGGTTGGTGACTTGCTTGAGCTGGTTCACATAGATGTATGTGGACCAATACATGTTTAGGCAAGATGTGGGTATAAGTACTTAATCACTATTAGTGATGACTACTCAAGGCATGGACATGTTTACCTAATGGGACATAAGTCGGACGTTTTGAAAACTTCAAAGAGTAGAAAGTTGAAGTTTAAAAACTATTAGGTAAACAAGTTAACTCACTTCGATCGGATTGAAGTGGTGTATATTTTTTGGGTGAATATCTGGATTTTCTAACTGCAAATGAGATAAGATCTTAGCTTTCTACTGGGTACACCGCAGCACAATGGTGTTGCAAATAATAAAGCAGAGACGGTCTTTTCAATAGTTCTTTTAATTTAAAAGGTTTTTTTTTTTTTTTTTTTTGAAAATAACACTAATTCTGAATAGCTACACACAACTCAAGACATAGTGGATGCATTAGATGCATCTACTGATAGAAACGAGAATGTTTCGGGTATACGAGAGCTTAGGTGTGGTGGGAGGATTGTCAGGACACCTGATAGGTTCATAGCGGGAGCCTTATTGGTTGACCATGGCATTAAATCTGATCCTTTTAGCCACAACGAAGCAATTATGTCTTAAAGTTTTGAGCAATTGGTTGAATGAACCATGCATATACAAACGACATTAAGAGAAAGTAGTGACTTTCTTGGTATTGTATGTCAATAATATACTACTCATTAGGAATGATGTGGGGGTGTCATTAGCTGTAAGGACTTGGTTGTCATGATAGCCCAACACGAAGGACATAGGAGAAGCTAGCTCTACTCTTAGGATTAAGCTCCTGCGAGGTCGTAAGAGTAGGATGTTGGGTCTTTCTCTAGGCACATTTATTGACCAAATGTTGTCAAGGTATTGCATGGAGGACTATAAGAAAGGTTTTTTACCTTTCAGGCATGGAATCCCTTTTTCTCTTTAGAGCAGTGTTCTATGGCACCTCAAGCGGAGGAACAATTGAGGAATTTTCCATACGCTTTGGCAGTGGGAGCATTTATGCCATGCGGTGTACGAGACTAGATATTTGCTATGCTATGGTATAGTAAGCAGGTGTCAGTCTAACCCGGATCCAATGCATTAGGTGACAATGAAGCGTTTTCTCTAGTACTTAAGAATGACTAGAGATTATATGCTGATATTTGAAAGTGGCGAGCTGGTTCCAATTTGATATATTGTTTTAAGACTTCTAGTCAGATACATATGCCAGACATTCAACGTCCGGGCATGACTTTCCCCTTGAAGTGGGAGCCGCTAGTGGGAGGAATGTCTAGCAGTATTGTATTATTGACTTGACCATAGAGTAAGTGACCTCACCACAGGTTGGGTTCAGTAGACCTTAGGTTCAAACTTAAAAGGGGAGAGTATGAACTATGTCATAAATTGGATTTAGGACAAGTGGGAGATTGTTAGGAATAGTGTCTTGAAATCTAGATTTATTCTAAATATAATATTTTAAGTAATGAATAAATGAGAAGTTCCAGTTGTTTCCTCGTTAAATTTGTGTAAGCGAGCATTTAGACTGCATGTGATTTTCTTTTTGAAAACGTCCATGAGATGGGTGTAGTCCTCAAACTATAATTCACATGTCTGTTCTAAGTTGTTTATGAGATTAACCCATAGACAGACTTAGAACAAATGGTATGGATTGTTGTTTAAAAGACTCCTAGTCGAAGACAAGTTTGGACCACTTGTATGCTGAGACTATAATGTGACACTTTAGACGACTTGTCTTGGTCATGTGGGCGGTGATCCAAAAGTGCTAGGTGGGAGTGTTTAATAAGATTGACACAGTGAGTTGGACCATGATAATTACTTGTTTCTAGACTACTACAGGAGATAAGTGATCCATGTTATACTGTTTGAATGACAACTATAAGTCCTAAGAGTATTCTTGACTTATGCATGAAGTGTTAGTTGCTTTGGTTTACTATAAGTAAGGTTTAAACGCACGATTGAATTCCCTCGTACACTTGGTAGCGGCATGAAGTTTGACAAGGATCAAGTATTCAATAGGGAATATATAGTCTCTTATGAGATACATATGTCCCCTTAGTTGATTCGCAAATAGTTGAATAGTTCGGAAACTTTGGCCAAAGTATTCCAAGTGTTTGGAATTTGGAATTTATACTATGAATATGTTCAACTATAAATGAATTATTTAGTGAAAGGCGAGTTGGTAACTAATGGAGAAGCTGTGAGAAGGATAATGGCAGCAGTTATACTTATCCTTTGTCATGGGCATCTAGTGGAGGGATTGTTGTCATCAATACAGTCAATATTAGGGAGATATTGATTAAATGGTTTAAGTCTGGAGTGTAGGGAGATTTATTTTGTGGAATTAAGTATCATTAAACCGTAATTAAATTATTTCATGAGATGATTAATTTAACTCATTTGGAGCTAGATTTAAATTGTCTCTGAAGTCCCTACGCAAGCCTCTGAATTTATTGCCTTTGAAAAAATATTATTGAATTAATGACATGAATTATTTATCCCTGAGATGGGTAAATTTAAATTTGCCAAACATTATTCATGAGATGAATAAAAATTAAAAAAAAAATATTTTTGACAAATTAAAATTCATAAGATGAATTTTTATATATGAGAAACAAAGCAAAAAAAATGAAAATATGGCAAAAATCCTGGTGGGATCCGTGCGCATGCGTATCAATAGCGCACGCTGGGCTACAAGGTAAGGATCCGCACCACTATGAGGGGACCAATCCCCGTGTGCCACATGGCACGCGGCACGAGGTGACAGGGCAAAAGGATGCGTGAGCAAATTATTAAACGTGACATTTTGGGCTGCTTTTAAAAAAAAGGATGCGTTTAGTTTTTAACTGCATTGATCGCATATAAAAAAATTGAGATTTTTTCGCTCCGATATACTACTATAAATAGAAGTCCCTATTTCAAGGGTTTGGCATTCAATTGAAATAAATAATTTTGGGTTTTTGAAATTGTTTCAGAGACCTAATAGGAGAAAAAATTTTCCATTAAAATTTTTCTTTCCTAGTTTAATATTTTTTTAGAGCCCACCCTCTGGGCAGTTCGAGGTCATTGCATAGAAGATCACGGTGTCTCAATTTTTGGTATTCTTTTAAAGATTACTATTTCTTTCCAGTTTTCTTATATTGGAGCAATTTCAGGTATGTGTTTCTTTCCTTCACTTTTGTTTTCGCTTTTCTATTTATATTTTTTTTGAACATTATTTATATTCAGTATTCGTTATTATGCCTGTTTATGTTTATATATTGTTATGAATGTATTAGAGTAAAAGGCATGTAGATCTAAATTGAGAATTTAGATCTGTAGATTTTAATTATGAATTTAAATCTATAGATTTAAAATTAGGAATTTTAAATCAACCCTAGGTTTAGAATTATGAATTCTAAACCCGTTCCGCTGCGTAAGCTTTTTAAAATTAAGAAGAATTTTTCAAATTCATCCCAACAACCGGTATTAGGGCGAAGGGTTTATGGAGATAAACCTATACCTGGGAACTCTGGCACATGAGGTGTCACAAAGCGTGACTCTCCGACCGGGGGCTTAGATAGAGAGAAGAGTCTCCTACTTTAAGTGCTCTAATAGGTGCCCCTTGTTGTGACCATAGTTGAAAAATTGTGAACCTAACGATGAGTATCAAAGTTTATTTTTCCAACAAAAATTTACTTTTTTTCCCAACAGGTTTTGTATAGAGGATCTTCTCCCTCTTCAATCAAGTCGTGTACTTAGGGTCCATAGATATTGTTTTTCTTCGTTCGTTTACCCTTAGTCGTGTGTTTTTCTTCCCAATTGATATAAGTTGCTTGATTTTTCCTTTGTTTATTGTATCTTGGGTTCATTTATTGCTGTTGATGATAAAACCAAGCAAACTTAGCATAAAATGAGTGTTTTTGCAAGGAAACAATAATAGAAGGGAAAAAGAGAAAAAGCGATAAAAATTAGATGTGAAATTGATAGTAATCGAACCTAAAAGATATGAATAATTATATACAAAATTAGATTTATCAGGTATCTATATTGAAAGCCCATTCACCCAACAACAGTGAACTACCTGCCAGTCTTAACTAGAGGAGACAAGATATTATTGGCCCTAAAGGCTATTTAGATTTTAATTAGGATGATAACAATTATTTAGTGAGTCATTATGTTTAAATTTTTCTAATCTTGTATGGAAGTGACTCGTAAGAAAGATGGAAAAAATCAAGACTAATCATGTTTATACCAAAATGAAGAGAACGAGATTCAAGTCCAAGTGCTTTAAAACATTTATTTTTATTTTTTAGGACTTAGAAACGTGATATATCAATTGAGTTGAATCTCAATATTGATATGTGATACTCTGACAAAAAAATAATAATTTAAAATATTTTTGAAATTTGATTTTCAAATGTCTTTTGAAAAATACTTAGCTCAAATTAAAGCTAGTCAAATTTTTTTAAAATAATTAATTTTGAATTGATATTATAAAAGGCATGCCCAAAAATTACAAGATCAAAACTTATTAGGGTGATTTTGTTTAGTTAGATTCAATCAATCCTTTATTCATGAACAAGGCAAAACACGGAAATTAATACAAAAAGTTAAGCTAATATGGTAAATGAATCAATCATTTTAAGCTAATATGGTAAATCAACCAATCAATCAAGCTAAATGGTCAAAATTGTTCAAATCCGCCAAGAATGCTGAGTGTCAAGACACAGAAGGGATGTGTCAACACAGACACAAAGTAGCCATTCGAAGCTGCTGTGTGTCGACACACAGAGGGTGTGTGTCAACACACAGACCAGAAAAGGCTTCAAAACGGCTACTTCTAATATGATTTCTTTCCTAATCTTTTCCCTAACATTTAAAACATCCCTAGGCCCCAATTTTCCCTTAAGTAAGGCTTGAATGCTTTGGTTTCAATCATGCAATTCTCTCTATGCACTCTTTGATTAAAAGCTCTTACTCTCTTGTGCTTTAACGTTTTAATTTCGAGTTTCTTTTAAAGTTTTTCTCGAGCATCATTAGTTCTCTTTAGTGTTGATCATTAAGCTTAATTAGCATATCCTTAGCTTTGGCTGAGCTTGATCGATTGTTAATGCACTCTTGAAATGGTGAAGTATCTCATTGCTTTAATTCTTCTGTTGCTTAAGTTTAGTTTCATTGTAAAGGTTGGGTCTTAAGCCTACTATTACAAAAGGGTCAGTTGTAAAGGTCAAGCCTTGATCCTACCTCCAAAATGGCCAGTTGTGAAAGTTGGATCCTGAGCCCAGTTTTAAAATGATCATCTAGCTTAGGTACAGGTTCAAGTGATAGAGAGTAGTTACTTGAGGAGTAAACTATTTTTCGGTCTGGAAGTGAACTACTATAAAATTCTTTATATATCTGTTTATTCTTGCCTTTATTGGTTGCATTTTATGTTCATTGTCTATCTTTCAAATTAATTTCTGGTTCTTAATGTTTAATTTTTCACTTTATCATGAAAGAACCTAATTCACCCCCTCTCCCTCTCGAGTTGCTCTTTGGGCCTTCAAATATCATAATACCTTATCATGTTGGCCCTCGGTCTTGGCAACAATAGCATCCAAGTACCAAGGCAATTCCTTTTAAATATTATTGTCTAGTACTTTTATAAAAGAGACAAAACTATTTTTACTCGTGCTTTATTTTACCCTCTCGAGGTTCCTAATTTCTGATATAGATGCTTACACTAAGTGGACTCTTTCTCGTCGCACCTTTTTTTTTTTTTTTTTCTTCATAAGTTAGCGGTAAGTGCATTATTCTACAACTGCTATTAAAGAATGTTATGAACGCTGGAATAAGGCTAATGAGTTAGCCAAATGTTATATTTTTGCCTCTATGACCAGTGTTCTCAAGCATTAGATGCTTCTGATGGAAACAACAGCTGAGATGATCAAACATTAAAAGGAAATGTTTGGTGGTTAAGATAGGGCAGCTAGGCAAGCGTTGATGAGGAAGCTCTTCAACATGAGGATGTCCAAAGGGTCACTAGTTCAAGAGAACGTCATGAAAATGATGGCGTGCATGTCTGAGTTGGAGATTCTAGGTGCAAAGATTGATAGTCAGTCTTAGCAGGACATCATCCTCAGCTCTCTGTCCAACTCTTTTACTCAGTTCAGGCTCAAGTACACAACGAATAACAAAAAAGATTATTTATTGCCTGGGCTGATGAAGGAGCTGCTGGTTATAGAGGGTGTGATGCGAGCCAAGGGGAGTGTCCACTTGACTCTGATATCAAGACCTAGTGGGAGCAAGCAGAACATGGGACGGATTAGAAATAAAGGCAAAGACAAGGTTGCTAGTGTAGTGACTAAGCCTAACAAGAAGCCACTCAAAGGAAAGTGTTTCCTTTGCAGAGAAATGGGCCATTGGAAAGGTGGCCACACTAATGACTTAGCTGCACTTCTTGCAAAGACGGCTAAGCCACCTAGTGAAGCTATGATGATATCTTAGCTAGTTGAGTCATGCGTAGTTGAAAGTCCACCAGGTTCCTTGTGTGTTGACTCAGGTTTAACTGACCATATAGGTAATATGTTATAGGGACTCAGGCTAACCAGGAGACTGCATGATGGGGAGCTGTACCTGACAGATGGAGACGGTACAAGAGTAGCGGTCTTAGGAGTAGGAGATGTTAGCTTAGGCTTTAGTGGAAGAATTTTATTTTTAAAGAATTGTTTATTTGTATATGCACTGCATAGGAATTTGATTTCCGTGTCTTATTTAATGGGTAATTGTTATTAAGTTAATTTTGGTTGTGAACCTGTTATTATGCGAAATAAATTTTTCATTTGCAAAGGTACACGTGTTGATGGGTTATTTATGTGTTAAATGAATCTAACAAAAGCTCACTTGTTCAATCTCCTAAAAGAAAACACCCTAAAAGTGATAAATGCCTTCACATGGCACCAATGTTTAGGTCACATTAATTCCAAAAGGATCCAACGACTGGTAAAAGATGGACAAATAAAACCTTTAGACTTGAAGTCATTACTAGTCTGCGAATTTGCATAGAAGGAAAGACGACCAAGTTTGTCTTCAAAAGCAAAGCCAACAGGGTTGGTGATTGCTTGAGTTGGTTCACACAGATGTATGTGGATTAATGAACGTTCAAGCAAGAGGTGGGTATTAGTATTTTATCACATTTACTGATGATTACTCAAGGTATGGATATGTTTACTAATGAGACATAAGTCCAACTCTTTTGAAAACTTCAAAGAGTACAAAGCTGAAGTTGAAAAGAAATTAGGTAAGCAAGTTAAGTTACTTCAATCAGATCGAGGTGGTGAATATGTTTTGGGTGAGTTTCTTGATTTCCTAACTACAAATGGGATAAGATCTTAGCTTTCTGCTTCGAGTACACTGTAGTAGAATAGTGTTGTTGAAAGAAGGAATATGACATTGTTAGAGATGGTAAGGTCCGTGATGAGTCATTCTACTAGACCAATCTCTTTTTGGGTTTATCCTAAAGGAACAAGGGTGGTCTTTCTGTAGTCCTTCTAATCAAAAGGTTATTGTAAATGTAAATACAAAATGTTTAGAGAAGGATTTTGTAGTAGACTATAAAAATAAAATCAAAGTAGTATTAGAGGAATTAAAAGAAAATAACACTAATTTTGAACAACTAGACACAACCTAGGGACATAGTGGATTAGAAGCACCTATTGATAGGGTCGACAAGGCTCTAGGTACACGACAACCTACGCATAGTGGAAAGCTTTTTAGAGCACCTGATGGGTTCATGGTGGGAGCCTTAATGGTTGACTGTGACATTGAATCTGATTCTCTCAGCTACAACGAGGAAATTAAAGATAAGGATGCTGACCAGTGGGTCTTAGAAATTAAATCTGAGATAGGATTTATGTATTCTAATTAGGTCTGGGATCTTGTACAAGCACCTCTTGGCATTAAGCCCATTGTTGTAAATGGGTCTATAAGAGGAAAGGAGGAGTAGATGGGAAGGTAGAGACCTTCAAAGCAAGACTTATTGCTAAGGGTTTAACCCAAAAAGGAAGGAACCCATTTTAATGAGTCCTTCTCAGCAATAGCCATGGTAAAGTCTATAAGGATACTCCTATCCATTGCATCTCATTATGATTATGAGATTTGGCAAATGGATGTCCAAACGGCCGCTTTTGAATGGTCGTCTTGAAGAAAACATCTATATGGTATAAAATTTCGATAGAGTAATTGACTTCACTAAGACTTTGACTCAATAGTCCTTTGGATCATACATAGAGGGGATAGGTATAAAATTTGTAATAAATGAAATTTAGGACAAGTGGGAGATTGATAGGAACGGTGTCCGGGCAATCAAAACTTCACCTTCTAAATGCCATTTTATAAAGGAACAAAATTCAAGTCCCAGTCATTTTCTTGTTAAATTTGTATAAGCGAGCATTTATACTGGATGTGATTTTCTTTTTGGTAACATCCATGAGATCAGTGTTGTCCTCATTCTATAATTTACATGTTTATTCTAAGATGTTTATGAGATTAGCCCACAAATAGACTCGGAATAAATGGCAAGGATTGTTGTTTGAAAAACTCGTTGTCGAAGACAAGTTTGGACCACTTATATGTAAGACTATAACTTGACACTTTAGATGACTTATCTTGGTCATGTGGATGGTGATCCAAAACTCTTATATTGGTTTGTTTAATAAGATTGACACACTGAGTTCGACCATGTGAGTTGCTTATTTCTAAATTACTATCAGAGATGAGTGATTCATTTTATACTCTTTGAATGATGACTCTAAATTTTGAGAGTACTATTGACTTGTGCATGAAATGTTTGTTGCTTTAGTGTACTATAAGTAAGGTCTAAAGAAATGACTGAATTTCCATGTACACTGGGTAGTGGCATGAAGTGTGACAAGGATGAGATATTCAATACCGAATCTATAGTCTCTTATGAGATACATATGTCCCCTTAATTGATTACCAAGTATTTAAAAAGTTCAGAATCTTTGGCCAAAGTGTTCCAAGTGTTCGAGATTTGGAATTTATATGTTATGATTCACGTTCTTGAATCATAACCTATGGATAACAGAGTATGAGATGAGGAGAGAAGTGAAAGAGATGAGAAATAGCGATAAATTAGTGTTGAGAAACGAAAGCGATCAATTTTCTATCCAACGAATCAAGAATGCAAGACATTTTGCTCATTTAGACACAAGACTCAAGATGACCAAAACATTGCACCTAGACAAGCACTTAAACCAACTTAAGTAAACTAGGTGCCAAAACACAAATCACCCGCTAACCAACTAAACCACTTTTCCCACCAAAATGTTATTTGAATGAACAATAGTAAAATCACAAGAAATTGACTATCAACAGCTGTAGTTGAAGAAAATGCCTCACGGTCACGATAATACCCCCTCCTTAAGAGTATTCTTGCCCCGATAATGAAGAGGAAGGAAATTAGCTTTGAATGAGCTTCAAATCTTCCCAACTTGCATATTTTGGATCCAAATTAGCCCACTATATCAGGACTTCTTTCACTGGTTTGCCACTCTGCTACACCAGACACGATCCCAACACTACTGTAGGAGCTTGCACCAGATTCCCACTGCTTGTTGCCTCCGGAAGACTAGCCAAGCAACCTTTTCCTTCTGCCCTGTGTCTTTTTAAAAGAGAAACATGAAACAGGGGGTGAACATAAGGCCCAAAATAACGAACACATAGCTTGACATTTTTTTGCACGGCTACTGTGGACTGTCGGTACGGCTAGAGCTTTAGAAAAACTAAATCTCCCACAACAAAAGACTTGTAAGTTCACTTTCTATCAGCAGAGTATTTCATTCTTGATTGAGCTAATTGCAAATTGTCCCTTAACTACTGAACCAACAGACTTTTTGCGACAACAGATCATTGACCTCAACAACGTGAGAAGTTACACCCTAAAGTACCATTGGTGAGGGAGGGTCATATCCATACAATGCCTTAAAAGGAATAGTCCCTATAGAATAATGAAAATGTGTTTTGTACTAGAACTCTGCCAACGATAACCATCGATGCCAATGCTTAGGATAGGTGAATGTCATGCTTTGCAAATACTGTTCTACACACTGATTTACCCTCTCAGCCTATCCATCTGTCTGAGGGTGATATGATGAGCTGAGAGCTAGTATAGAACCTAACAATTGGAACAATTCTCCCCAGAATTGATTGGTAAACATCCTATCCCTATTTGATAAAATCGATTGAGGTAAACCATTCAACTTATAGACTATCTCAAGGCATAATTTAGACAATTTTTTTTTTTTTGTAGAAATGGGATGATTTATAGCGATGAAGAGGCTAAATTTTGTGAATCGATCTACTATGACCCATATCACTTCCTTGCCATCAGCCGTAGGTAACCCTTCCACAAAATCCATGCTAACGTGCTGCCAAACCCTGTCAGGAATTGGCAAAGGTTAAAGTAGACCTTGATACTGGACATGACCTATGTTGGTCCTCTGACATTGTTATGATTCAAGATCAACCATGAATCATAACCTATGATAGAAGAATAATTTGAGTTGAGAAGTAGAGAAATTGAGAGAAGAAGTAGAGAGAAATGAGATTGAGAAAGAAGAATCAAATTGTATTCATTCAATGAATCCAAAAACAAGGACAATTCAAACATTTATACTCCAATACTAACAAAGTCAGTGGAGCTGAAATATGTAGCAAACCAAAGATAAATTACTTAACTACCCCTAGCTGAGAACAATTCCCTTCTAAGCTTTCCTGCCATTCTCTCATTCAAATATCACTGACGCTTACTTTGTGTATGCGTTAGCAAGTGCACTAGTCGTATCAAGTAATAAAGAAATGAGTAGAGTATTGTTCCAATGAGGATTGTTATTGAGCGAGTACCAAAATTTGTAGCTTTGATGCTATTTGAAAAACCAAAAATTGAGATGTCGATATGAAATAAAATAAAAAAAAAGAAACAAAATATGTTAACTGATTTTTAGGTAAGGCTTACTGATTTTTATGATGTTTTTATGACTTAATAACATCAAGGCATCTGATTTCACCCAATTGCATCAATACGCCTTTCTATTCTTATTACTAAAGTTGTTATTAAGTGTTGATGGTTGAAAACCCTAATTTACTAAATATTCTCTCTCGAGCAACACTTAGCATACTCTTTTACATACTATCCCATCACTCTCGTGCATGAATTTAAATAAGAAAAGATTTTTTAAAGCTCTAAGTGTTTCACTTAAAAACCACATAAATCACGTTAATCTCTCTAGAGTATTCGCACAATTAGTGGTTCTTATAACCTTAGCAATCATTATAAATCTCCTCTTAGACTCATTACTAATCATTATAGGCCTTAAATGGTGATCAAGAATTTAAAACCCATGAAGAACGATGATAAACACTTCAACAACGCAATAACAAAACATTGAATATGTTGAATTAGAAATGAGCGTATATTACAACTAAGGCAACATCATAGCCTTAGAATAACACAATTAGTTCATTATAAACATAATATAAGACATATTTAACACAAAATTCATGAACTTAATTAAGTGAAGGATAGAAAAGAAATTGAAAATGCAAAATTTTAAACCGAACTTCCTCTTTTGTCCTCCTTCTTTCTCCCTACGAATTTCTACTTTATTTTTCTACTTTGTACTTGATTTTTCTGGATTGAATGATCTAAAACACCTCCTAAACATCCCTATTTATAGCACATAAGGTTTTAAAAATTGCAAGCTTAAAGCTCATTGCACCTCCATTATGCTCCTTGCCACCCAGTTCTGCAGATTTCAACAAGTTGCTGATTTTTGTAATTTTTTCTTGCTTTGCACCACCCGAAATCAGTATTGACATCATCTTGGACATTTTAATGAATTTTTAAGTCATCCTTCATTTTATTTGTTCATTTTGCCACCCAAAACTACAAGTGGAATTAATTGTGCAGGCTTGTGTTCGTTTTCTGCAACTTCAATTCTTTGCTTTTTTTCTTCAATTTTTTCCAGCTTTGGCCTCCCAAAATCAGTCTTAAAAAAACTTGAAAATGTTATTGAAGTGTGCATGAGGTTCTTTCACTTGATTTGTTGATTTTGCCACCAAAAATTCCAAGTTGAAGTGAATTGTGTAGGCAGGTTTTCATTCTCTACATTGTTGTTGTTCTTGCTATTTTTCTTGTGATTTTTGAGCTTAGCACCACCTACATTCAGATTTTACATCAAATTAGACATTTTAATGTATTTTTTAATAATTCCTTGCTCTAGATTTGTGCAATTTGCTACCCATTTTTGCAAGTTGAATTGAATTGTGCATGAACTTGGAGATTTCTAGCTAAAACTAGTATTTTGATTGATTTAGCTCATTTTTATGCTTTTTTTTTTTGATGTATCTAGCATTCAAATATTGATGTTGATGATAAAACCTAGCAAGATTTATCATAAAATAAGTGTTTTTGCAAGAAAATGGTAATATGAGCGAAAAAGAGTGAAACCGGGCAAAAGCAATAAAAATTTGATGTAAAACGGCTAAAAATGAATCAAAATGATAAAAATAATTATATACTGAATTAGACATATCAATTACAAGAATTGCAACTATTTACAACTTTCCTAAGATCAGATCATGACTATACCTCCTCCTTTAGAACACTCTTGTCTAAAAAATGAAAGGTTAGAAATTGACTCTTGATGAAACTCAAGCTCTCCTAAGTAGCATCTTCACGGTCCAAATTAGTCCATTGCACTAACACCTTCTGAATCTGATTGCTCTGCTGCTGTATCACCCTTGAATCAAAGATAGCTGCTGGTTACAACATAATGTCACCAATGGCAGCTGCTTCTTGGGGAGAAATTGAACTGACCTTACCATGAGCCACATGCTTCTTCAGAAGGGAAACATAGAAGATTGGATGGACAAAAGAATCTTGAGGTAGCTCCAATCTATAAGCAGCTCTTCCAACCTTCGCCAATGCCTTGCAAGTCCTAAAATAACGTGCACTCAACTTCGCACTTTTGAGCACTACTACACTTGATTGTCTGTGAGGCAGTAGTTTCAAGTATACAAGATCTCCCACCTGAAAAGTCTTACCAGCATGCTTCTTGTCAGCATAGAATTTCATTTTGGCTTGTGCCAATTGCAAGTTATCCCTTAGCTGTTGCACCAATTGTTTCCTCTGAAGTATCAATTATTAACTTCACTGACAGAAGAAGTAGCTCCTTGCAACATCCTTGGAGATGCAGGATCATATCCATAAAGAGACTTAAAGGGAGTTGTCCCTAATGTAGAATGAGCATGAGAATTGTACCAGAATTATGGCAAGGACAACAACCTATGCCACTGTTCGGGATAGCTGAAATTCATGCTCCTCAAGTACTACTCCAAGCACTGATTTACTTCCTTAGTTTGCCCATCTATTTGTGGATGATAAGATGAGCTCAAAGCCAAGGAAGAACCTAGCAGCAAAAACAACTTGCGCCAAAAAAATGGCTTGTGAACAATCTATCTCGATTAGAAATAATGGATTGAGGCTCCCACGAAGCTTGTAGATGTTATCCAAGAACAATTTGGTAAGTTTTTCAGCTAAAATGGGATGATTCAAAGCTATGAAATTGCCAAAACTTTGTGAATCAATCCACTAGCACCAAAATTACCTCCTTCCCTTCAGACTTGAGCAACCCCTTAATGAAATCCATACTTATTTGTTTCCATGCTCTATCTCAAATTGGCAAAGCCTGCAGCAAACCTTGGTAATGTGTATGGCTGGCTTTAGTACGCTGGCAAACATCACAAGCTTGAACAAATTCTGCAACATCCTTCCTCACATAGGCCAGTGAAAGTACTGTCTCATCCTTTGATATGTTCCATCAATACCAAAGTGCCCTCCCCAAGCAGAATCATGAGAAGCACAATGCTTTGCTTCCTCAAATCAGGTACTGAGCTAATGTTCAATTGACCCTTCGGCCTCACAATTCCATTAGCAACAGACACATCAGAATCTAGCTCAGAGGAGCTGTTATTGATGCTAAATGCTGTGACACAATCTTGAGCAAAACTATCACCATCATAGGACTTATGCACCTCATCCATCCAAGAAGGAAAAGCAATTGAAATAGCAAAACAAGATGCTTATCTATCCCTTCCTGCTTGCGTGATAAGGAATCAGCAGCTAAATTCTCTCTACCCCTAAAATACTCAATTGAGTAGTCCAACCCCAACATCTTCATGAGACCCTTATGTTGCACTCTTTTAGTGATCTTTTGCTCCAATGAGTATTTAGGACTTTGATGATCAGTTCTAATAATGAAGTGATGTCACTCTAGGTAATGCCTCTACTTCTTGATTGCTATTAGGATTGCTAGATACTCTTTCTCATAAATGGACAAGCTGATGTGTTTTGGGCTAAAACCTTGATTTAAATAAGCCACAGCACTCCCTCTTTAGGATAAAACTGCTCCCACTCCAGTTCCACTTGCATCTATTTCCAATGTAAAAGGAATACTGAAATCAGACATAATAAGCACCTGGGCTAAGCGCACAGCAATCTTTAACCTTCCATATGCTTCTTGAACTACTTTAGACCAATGGAAGGCATTTTTTTTAGGAGGTCAGTTAATGGCCTTGCAATCATACCATAACCTGCTACAAATTCTCGATGGTAACCAGTTAACCCTAAAACTCCTCTCAATTGCTTCAGGGAAATAGATGTTGGCCATTTTTTCTTTGCTTTAATCTTGGCTAGATTAGTGGGTACACCAGCAGACGAGATAATGTGACCCGAATAGTCCACTTGACATTGAGTAAAAGTGCACTTAGACAACTTAGCATACAACTTGTGCTATTGCATGAGCTAAAACACTTGTTTAAACGGATCCAAATGTGAGTCCAATGAAGGCTATATACTAAGATGTCATCAAAGAAAACCAAGACAAACTTCCTCAGAAATGGCTTAATGACAAAATTCATCAAGGCCTGAAAGGTGGCTGGAGCATTGGTCAATCCGAAAGGCATCACCACAAATTTGTAATGTCCCTTATGAGTTCTAAAAGCAGTCTTATGAATGTCTTGCTCCTTCACTCGAATCTGATAATACCCTTTCCTCAAATCCAACTTGGAAAAGTAGTGCGATCCATGCAATTCATCCAAGAGATTATCAATAATTGGAATAGGGAACTTATCTTTTATGGTAAGGGCATGTAGTTGCCTCTAATCTATGCATATATTTGATGACCTAACCTTCTTTTTGACAAGAATGATAGGAGAAGCAATTGGACTATGGCTTTGTCTAATGAACTCAGTTGTCAGCAGTTCATCTACCTGTCTTTCAATCTCACTCTTTTGTGAATGAGGATACTTGTAAGGCCTCAAAATGATAGGATCTAAATTGCATTTAAATGGAATAGTGTGATTAAGGAATCTTCTAGGAGGAAGGTAGGTTAGATGATCAAATAAGCCACCAAATTCCAGTAAGAGCTTTCTTATAGAAGGATCTGAATTCACCCCTGCATCTTCTGCCTCAGCCGTGATAGAGAAAAAATATCTTATTCATTGATAATCTTGCTTCTTGATTACTCCCTCTATTCTCCTGCCACTCATCAACTGCAGCTGGCCTGTTCCATAATTCCCTGCAACTTGATTGTTTTGCGATTCATCTTAGAGGATATTGAAAGCTGGGTGAAATTAAACACCAACGGATTGATTGTCCTCATCTGAACTTATTGCACTTCATTTGAGTAAGCATTGAATTCCCATCAGCAGTAATCACAACTAAGGGAGCTGTTTTGATCATTTCATGGCCTACTGTCTTGACAACTTTTGGATCAACAAAACTATGAGTACGGCCACTGTCAATCAAGATTAAAAGTGACTTATGACTAGCTTAACCCTAGATTCTTATAGTATTGTGCGAGCCATTACCAGTAAGTCCTTAACCAAAATTTCCATCTCGGATTCCACATCTTGTTCCACCCCCCACATGATCACTGTACTCCTTTTCTTCCTCCTGCCATCAAAAACTTCATCAGTCTCAGCTCCAGAAATAGACATGAGAAGCTTTGGATTGCATTTATGTCCAAAGAACTATCACTGATTGCAATTGAAGCATAACCTATGAGCCTTTTTCTCCTCAATAATAAAAGGCTTAGTTGCACACTTATTGCTAGTATGCACAGATGAACCAGCCTGGCTACCGTTGCCCTTATGTGGATCAGAACTTGCAAGGACGTACCTCATATAGCTTGGCTTTGGAATAAGCTTGGGATAAGGTCAAAGGATTGAGTGCTTTCACTAAATTTTTAATCATTTGCTTGAGACCACTGATGAGGCAAGAGACATAGTACGCCTTAGTGGCTCCGGGGTTCACATACATCATTCTTGCTCTTAAGTTCTCGAATTGAGTCATACACTGTCTTACGAAAGCTCTTTGAGTTACTTTATTGAAACTGTCCACCACATCCCTCGGATCCTCATTGCCAAACCTATCACATAATTCATCAACAAATTTAAGCCAAGTGATATTACGATTACTAAGAAGCAAGCTATGGAACCATACCTCATGTTCTCCTTGTAAATGCACCATTGCTAACTCCACTTTTTCAGCCTCCAACACATGACAAACTCGAAAATACCTCTCATACCTTATAATCCAAGATTGCGGATGTAGTCCATCAAATGTATCAATTTCCACCTTAGGTTGCCTGTACCCAGTGTTTCTTACCATAGCCACACCTTATGAATTCTCCACATACCCTCGATGATACAGAGGATTAGGAGGCTGGCTGTGATGGCTTGCAGGTGACAGTATTCCAGCTCTAGGAGGCATTGCTTTATGATCAGCTTACTTTTGAAAACCTACCAACTGTTGTTGTACTTGTTGCTTTGAATGAGTCACATTTCGAGTCAGATCTCCAACAGACAACAATAATTCTTGGATCTGCTGTTGCATTTGAGCCATACAATCATCTGAACTTGAATTCGTAGCTGCAGCAGCACTAATAATAGCTCCAACATTAGCAGCAGCTCCAGCTGTAGCTCTCGCAGTAACTCAAGCATAAGAAGTGGCCTGAGCTCTTGTTATAACTCCTCGAGCCACTGCTAAAAATTTATTGCGTCTTGCTAGATCCAATTGATCAAACAAAAGTAAGCAACGTAAGCTCTGATATGCAAATCAGCTCTCCAAATGTAATTGTAGAAAGATTAATGTAAAGTTCAGTAAGCTCTAATACCAATTGCTATTATTTAAGATCAACCTTAAATCGTAACCTAGGACAAAAGAAGAATTTAAGTTGAGAAGTAGAGAAATTGAGAGAAGAAGTAGAGAGAATTGAGATTGAGAAAGAAGAATCAAATGTATTCTTTCAATGAATCAGAAAACAAGGACAATCCAAACATTTTTACTCCAATACTAAGTCGGTGGAGCTAAAATATCTAGCAAACCAAGGATAACCATCTTAACTACACTTAACTGAGAACAATTCCCTTCTAAGTGTTTGCGCCATTCTTTTATTCAAATATTACAAGAATTTCCACTAGTTACAATGTTCCTAAGATCAAATCATGATGGACATACATCACAACTCTGGACAAACTCTTCAACACCCTTCTCTGCTCCAACCCAATAAAAATATTATTTAAGCCTCCTGTAAGTACCATCAATCCTGAAATGTCCACACCAATTAGAGGAATGGATGAGTCAATGTCTCTAGATTCAATGTCTTTACTAGATTCTTAATTCTTGGTTTGAGACCGCTTATGAGGCTTGATACATAGTATGATTCCTTGGCTCTAGGGTTCACTATCACCATCGTAGCCCTCAAATTCTCAAAGAAAGTCATATACTAGTCATTTAGGCCAACATATTGAAGTGATCTATCAAATCACCAAGATCCTCTTCCCCATACTTTTCACAAAGTTCATCCACGAACTCAATCCAAGATAAGGATGGATTGCTGCATATCAAACTATAGTACCAGACCTTCTGATCTCTACCTTGATATGCCGCAGCTAACTCTACCCTTTCCGCTTCAACTATATGATAGAACTGAAAGTATCATTCGTACCTCCTAATCCAAGACTGAGGTTGTTTTCTATCAAATGGTTCAATTTCAACTCATGGCTATCTGAAGCAATTACTTCTATCGCTAACTAACCCATTCTCAATAGCTCCTAATGCCTGAGGTTGTAGAATATCTAGAGGTCGATCGTGTTGGCTAGCAGCTGATAGTACTCTAGCTCCCACAGGCAAATTCTATTTAGTTATCTACTGCTGTAGCCCATGGATCTTTAACTCAAGTTGCTGAGAATGTTGATCAAACTTCTCAGCTAAACTTTGATCCTGTGATTGCTACATTCTTACAAACATGTCTTCCTTCTGAAGTCTTAATTGTTCAAATTGATTAACTTTTACATTAGCTCCAACATTTTCTCTAACAACAGCAGCATACATAGCATAAGCAACAACATTTGCTCTAGTTGTAACTCCACCAACCATTAGTACACTATTCTTGCATTTAGCCAGCTCCAATCAATCAATTAACGATTAATCGATAGCAAACACAAGCTCTAGTATCAATTATTTTGATTCAAGATCAAAGTTGAATCTTAACCCAGGGATAAGAGAGTATGAGATGAGAATAGAAGTGAATATGAGAAATGGAGAGAAATTGGGGTTGAGAGAGGAAAGCAATCAATTTTCTATCAATGAATCAAGAATACAAGTTATTTTGCTTATTTATACACAAGACTTACGATGACCAAAACATCGCACCTAGACAAGCTCTTAAACCGACTTCACTAAACTAGGCACCAAAACACAAATCACCCACTAACCAACTATAGCACATTTCCTGCCAAAAAGTTATTCGAATGAATAAGATAAAATCACAAGAAATCGACTGTCAGCAGCTATAGATGAAGAAAATGCCTCTTGGCCATGACATTATACTATTAATATGCTCAAGTATAAATGAATTATTCAGTTATGGGCAAATCGGTAACTAATGGAGAAGCTGTGAGAGGGATAATGCTAGTAGCTATATTTATTCTTTTTCATAAACATCTAGTAGAGGGGTTGTTGTCATTAATAAAGTCTATTTGGGAAATATTGATTAAATGGTTTAGGTCTAGCGTGCAGTGGGATATATTTGATGGAATTAGGTCTCACAAAATGATAATTAATTTTTTTTTTATGAGATGGTAATTAATTTAACCTATTTGGAGCTAGATCTAAATTGTCCCTGAGGTTCCGGTACAAGCTTCTAACTTTATTATCGTCGAAAAAATATTAAAGTATTCACGAGATGAATACATTTAAGTTTGCCAAACATTATTCATGAAATGAATAAAAGTTAAAATTTATATAATAAAATAATTGAGAAAATTAAAATTCATAAGATAAATTTTTACATGTGAGAAACATAGCAAAAAAGGACAAAAATCGCGGGCCATGATTCGTGCATACCATAATAGATGAACCAGCGTGCGACATGTCCCTCTAGCAATCCACGCCAGCTAGCGCGGACCAATACTGGCTTGCCACATGGCAGCCACTGATAGACCGAAACATGCATACTATCCCCCCCCCCCCCCCCAACCCAAGTGAAATGCGGCTTTTTAGCTGTTTTTTACTTTTAAATGCTACGTTTTGTTTTATAACAACAGATCCCACATCAACATTTTTGCAATCCTCACTCCGGTATCCTACTTTAAATAAGGGTATTAATTTCAAGATTTGGTACAAGTTCAAAACATAAGGGTTTTAGAAAGTGTTGACTTTTAGAGACACATGTCACATTATTGTCTTAGCATGTAAGTGGTCTAAAATTGCCTTTGAGTACGAGTTTTTCAAACAATAATCCATACATTTTGTTCCAAGTGTATCTGTGGGTTAATCTCACAAACCACTTTGAATAAACATGTAATTTGTATTCTAAGGACTACATCCATCTCACAGATGTTACCTAAAAGAAAATCACATCCAGTATATTCTCACTTACACCAATTTAACAAGGAAACTACTAGAACTTCAATTTTATTCATTAATAAAATAACATTTACGAGACAAATTTGAATTTTCCTAACACTCTTCCTAACAATCTCCCACTTATCATAAATCCAATTTACTATACACTATATACTCATACCCTCGCAGTGTGATTCAAAGGTCTTCATAGTCAAAGTCTTTATAAAAGTACCTAGAAGGTTACTACCCGTATATATCTTAACCGTTTTGTGCCAAGAAGCCTCTTTTGCAGCTTCTGAAGCCGCAACGTACTCGACTTCAAAGGTTGAGTCAGCAATAAAATACTACTTAACACTTCTCCAACTGAAGGCTCCACTTCCAATGGCAAAGACATGTCCAGCTCGAGCGTCTGGCATCTTCATCTGACTGGAAGACTGAATCTGTATAGCAAACTGGAACCAGCTCGTGACATTGAAAGCTCAGCAAACAATCTATAGTTCTTCTCAAGTACTTGAGAATATGCTTCAATACCACCCAATGCACTGAACCCGAGTTAAATTGATACTTGCTTACCATACCAACAGCATAGCAGATATCTGGTCTCTTGCATAACATTGCATACATGAGGCCTCTTGCAGCCAAAGTATGTGGAAGATTTCTCATGTACTCCTCTTCTTAAGGTGTCTTAGGACACTACTCTAAAGAAAGAGGGACTCCTTGCTTCAAAGGTCAAGCCTTTTCTTCGAGTCCTCCATGCGATACCTTGACCACATCTTGTCAATGTAAGTAGCTTGAGAAAGACCGAACATCTTGCTCTCACGATCTTGCAGAAGCTTAATCCCAATAATATAGCTGGCTTCAACAAAATTTTTAATATCCGATTGACTTTACAACCAAATCTTTATAGCTGTTGACACTCTTACATCATTCCCAATGAGTAGTATATCATCGACATACAATACCAAGAAAGTCACTACTTCCTCTTGATGTCGTTTGTACACGCATTGTTGATATACTAATTACTTAAACCCGTATGATTTGATCACCCCAGTGAATCTAATATTCCATGAGCGTGATGCTTGCTTCAATCCATATATTTCTTTAGTTTGCGTACCATTTGCTCCTAATTTTTGCAAATGAAACCATCTGGTTGCACCATATAGATGCCTTCCTCAAGATGACCATTTAAGAAGGCTATTTTGACATCCATTTCCGAAATCTCATAACAATAATGAGCCCCAATGGATAGAAGTATCCTTTTGGAGGTAGCATGGCTACTAGTGAGAAGGCTTCATCATAATCGAATCCTTCCGTTTGGGTAAAACCCTTCACAACCAACCTTGCCTTGAAGGTCTACCTTCCTGTCCAATCCTCTTTTCCTCCTGTAGACCCATTTGCAATGAACGGGCTTAATGCCAACAGTCACCTATATAAGATCCCAGACATGATTAGAATACATAGATTCTATCTCAAATTTCATTGCTATGACCCACTGGTCAGCATGCTTGTCTTTAAATGCCTCATTATAGCTGAGAGGATTAGATTCAACGCCACGGTCAACCATTGAGGCTCCCGCCATGAACCTGTCAGGTGCCTTAACAATCCTACCACTGTGCCAAGGCTCTCGTGTACTTGGAACATTCTTGACCCTATTAGTAGGTGCATCTAATGCATCCAATTTGTCAGAGTTGTGTTCAGCTGTTAAGAATTAGTGTCATTTTCTTTTAGTTCCTCTAATACTACTCTGCTTTTGCTTTTGCAGTCTAGTACGAAATCATCCTCTAAATATTTCACATTTGCACTTATAAAAACCTTTTGATCAGAAGGACTATGGAAAAGAGCACTCCTTTTTCCTTTGAGATAACCAACAAACATGCACACCTCCATTCTTGATTCCATCTTATAAGGATTCTTTTTCAAACGTGTGCTCGGCGCTCCCAAATTTGAAGGTACCCTAGACTTGGCTATTGCTTTTAACATTGGAAAAGACTATTGTGTGGTTTTTTTTCATTTTATAGGGAATCCTTTTTAGATAATTATTGTATAATTTAAATAGGGAAAGGCTATTGCTTTTAACCATGACAGGTGTGCTTGATGTTATCTTGCTAGCAGGCTTTGTTAGTATGTGCGAGGCTCATTTCATTTCTTATTTCATTTTGTCGATTTATATAGGTGATGTACTAAAGAGGCAAGTGGATAAATATTGTTGTTACACTAATAATTAAGGGGTTGCTACTGTCCTCTCAAGGGGAGACTTTGATTACTGCAATTTCAGAAAGGTACGTTACACCTTTGACGAGATTTGTCATTGTTGCACTTTTCTATGAGGTGGGATTCAAGATTTCACCTTTAACAAGGTGAGTCTCGCCGTTGCACCATGACCAAGGTGGGTGACAGAGTTGTACCTTTAATGAGGTGAGTGTCGTTGCACCTTTAACGAGGTGGGCAACATGGTTGCACCATTATTGAGGTCAGTGTCGTTGTTGCACCTTTAAACGAGGTGGGTGTTCTTATTGCGTATTAAATGCAAGTTCAAGTCAAAATTTAGTGCTTGACGTTTAGCAGGGTCGTGCTAAGCAAACAATTATTTCTAAATGGCTTGGACCTGTGCTGGCGCTACCTAGGTTCTTGAGGTACAGTTTATTTTTTGTATTCTCCTTATGAGGTCGCGTGCATATCGGTCCTTGTTTTTAGCTTTAGGGATGATCCTGTGTCGTTTTGTTTTGATTTTTTAATTTTTCTTAGAAAATTTGATTCTTGGGGATGTCATATATCATAGTTCTTATTGATTATTGATTAAGTTCACAAGGATCTATTAGCATTAAGCAAAGCGGACTACAGAGCTTCAGTGTCCTCTATCCCTACATTACTAGCTCTATATATTATACGTATATCGGTGCACACGGTTCTAATTCAGTCCCTATTCTACTTCAGGGGTAGTATTTATGTAGGTTATGTGTGTTCCAACTGCGAGACAAGTCTGTCTCGTCCATTCGTTACAACGCATAGCTGCCTTCTCATAACACTCGAGTTACTCTGTAGGGTCCCTTCAAATTAGGTGCAAGTTTTCCTATGCTTGAATTCTTTCCCTCGTGCTTTACGATTCGCAAGACTAGGTCTCATACTTAGAAGTTGCGTGGCTTAACCCTATGATTAACGCAAGCAGACATTCTCCGTTTTTGGGCAGCTATTTTGACTAGAGCGTTTGCTCGAACTTCGTCTACCAAATCTAAGGCTCCTCGTGGGATAGCTTCATTAGTTTCTGGATGATAATGCTTAATTCGAAAGTTTAGGTTACATGCCTCCACGGGCAGCACAACTTCAGCGCCGTATACCAGCATAAAGGGAGTTTCCCTTGTTGCTGTTTTGATCGTTTTTCTGAATAACCCAAGGATGCTAGGAAATTCATCTACCCATCTGCCCTTAGTGTCATCTAGTCATCTTTTTAGACCTCTCAAGATGTTTTTGTTGATGGCTTCATCTTGACGGTTACTTTGAGGGTGTACGATAGCTACGAAGTGTAGACCAATGCCGATTTCCTCACAATAAGCCTGAAATCGGGATGAGGTAAACTGTTATCAGCTATCTGCTACTAAAATTTGAGGAATCACGAAGTGTGCAAGCACACTCTTCCATAAGAAATTTTGTGCGGCCTCATCAGTTAATTTCGCCACGGGTTCGGCCCCCACCCATTTACTAAAATAGTCCACCACAGCTATTACAAATTTTCTTTGCCCGGAGGCCACAGGAAAAGCCCCCAGTATGTCTACTCCCTGTTGCGCATAGGGTATTGGGCAGATCAAAGGCTGCAAAAGCATGAGGGGTGCATGATGTACGGGCGCCAACTTTTGATAGGTGTCACATTGACGTACTAGATCCTCAACATCGCTCTTATGAGTGGGCCAAAAGCACCCGGCTCGAAGAACCTTATTTGCTAGAGCATATCCCCAAATGTGTCCACAACAATCTCCTTTATGGATTTGTTCCAAAATCGGTTATCCCTTTCTCATTTCTATGCATTTTAATAGGGGGTGGGAGAACGATCTTTTGTGTAGTTAACCGTCTAGGATTAAAAATCGAGCTACCTGGCATCTAGTCTTTTTAGATTTAAGGGGGTCCTTAGGTTGCACCCCTTTTTCCAAATAGTCCGTTATTCTCGTCATCCACCCAAAAGATTCAACGATGCAGCATACCCCTCGAAGGATAGCTTACTTAATCCGTCCGCAACTCGGTTCTCGCCTTGCTCGAGGTATTATACGTTGACTTTTATTGAGGCACCCACAAATTTTAGGAAGGCTTGCAAGTATTTGACCATGCTCGAATCTCTTGTCTCGTATTCCCCATTTATCTAGCTCACTACAGTTTTTGAATCGCTAAAGATGGCCATATTTTCTGTGCCAGCCGCTTGGGCTAAGCTTACTCCGTTGGTCACAGCCTTGTACTTAGCTTCATTGTTGGTTAAAGAAAATAGAAAGCGCAGGGCGTATCGGTGGGTAACACCTTCTGGGTCTTATATATATAATCCTATGTTATGATTCAAGCTAATCTTGAATCATAGCCCAAGGATAATGGAGGAATTAAAGAGTATGAGATGGGAAAGAAGTGAAATAAAGATGAGAAGTAGAGATGAGAAATAGAGAGAATTAGGGTTGAGAGAAAGAAGATATCAATTCATCATTCAACATATCCCTGATTATAAGAGGAGCTACCAACTTATACTACTTGGACCTTATGTCCGTCAGAACTAGGTACAATGCACTTTGACACCACCTCAACCGACTAAACTACCTCCTCACATAGTCAACCACCACTCTTGACAAAGAACTTAACCTCTTGCCCAACCGTAGTTAACTAAACGGCAACTAATCAGCAGTAACAACAACTAACAAATCATACTAAGGGTTATTACTTAAAGTGTTAAGCTCATATGTGCTTATTATTATAGAATCTATTACCACTTAACCTTCCTATCTTAAGAATCATGACAATACTCCCCCCCTTCGAGATTCTTGCCCTCAAGAATCTTCAAGAGAAGTACTCTTATTGATGCTACCACCACAGCTTTAAAACTACTAATTAGCTCATTATTTACAGCTACAACTCAGCTCAAGTCAGAAACAACTTTGATCTTGAATCAACCCCACGATTGCGATTCTTGTTTTCTGTTAAAAAGCACTATCAGGCATCTGTTGGACTAAAAAATTCAGCATTGCAGGATCTTGAGCAGTGAGATTGAAAAGAGCTTGCATATCTCTTCCCAAATGAGCGGTTTCACAAAATGCCGATTACAATTACTTGTGATCATGACATACATGCCCTTGTAGCATGGACGTCCTTCACAAACTTGCTTACTATACTCCATTTTCTTCTCTAATGCTTTACAACCCATAACTACAAATAGAATGCTCCAATTATGTTGGACATTAACAATTAGCTCCAATTCTCTATGGTCAGGAGGCCTGTTGTTGGTGTTCTTAGATGAATGAACAACAGCTCCACTCAATTAAACTTGCACCTTGATTGGCTTTTGAAGATTTTTCGGCCCAAATGAATCTGTTGCTTGCGGAACAAGAGTAACAGGAGGTAATTTGGCTGTGCATGAATAGACAGCTATGATCACCCCTTGATTTCTTGAAGTATTTGAGCTCTTGTTAATGGAATTCAATCTCTTCCTAGCCAATTGTCATGATTGGATAAGAAACATTAAGTAATAATAAGGCATCAATTAGTATAAGTCATTAGTATGATTCTTGTTGGCTAGTTCGTTGCTTTGGTCAAGATATTAGTTGCTTGTTGGTCTTGTTTGGTAGCTAGGGTTGTTAGGTCAATTAGGTGTTGGTGTTAAGTGCAATGTTTTAGCTCAGGTATAAGTAGTGTCTTTGCTTTGTAATCTTGTTATGTGGAATGGTAATTGTTGATTGATTTCTCTCTCTCATCTAAATTATCTCCATTTCTCATCTCCTTCACTTCTCTTCTCGTCTAAACTCTATCCTATCCTATCCTATCCTTGCTCATGAATCAAGATTGATCTTGATTCATGACAATTGGTATCAAAGCCTTGATTTGATTCCAAATCAAGTTCTTGATCCAGAAATTGTGTTTTAAATATTAAATAAAAAATAAAATTGTTTTAATTTTCATGTGCTGTGATTATTCATTGCTGTTTTGCTATTGTGTAAAAAATTGAGGATTTGCATTTGGCTTAGTTGAATCTACTTCAATTAGGTTAAGTTTGTATTGAACTAAGTTCTGTTGCTCTAGTTACAATTGATCAAGCAGCGTAAGTACTGGTGCAAGATCAAGGATTCTAGTGTTGTGCTGGTGCTACACAATTGAATTGCAGTGCTGATTGGTTGATCGAAGCTCAAGTGCTGCTATAAGAACATTTTTGATCTACTTCAGTTCAAGGGCTTGTGGTTAAGGTACTGTTTTGTTAACATTCTGTTGAAATTAGTAAGATCTGCTGTAGTTAGGCTTTCAATGCGATTAAGTTGCTTGATTAGATTGAAGTTGATCAAGAAAATCTAGTTTGAAGTTGTGATTTAGTTGATCTGAAGCTGAACCTGAAAGGTGCTCAATTATTTGCTGAGGTTAACATAGTTCTACAGCAATTAAGCTTAGTGTTCAGATTAAGCTAAGCAAGAATAGTTACTTTGATCTAATTGTGCTGCTTTTGATTGTGGTTGTGTTGTTATTAACTTAAGAAGCTATTGTGACATTAATTCTACACGATTCAGATCACAAATTGCTGCTGATCTCCAATACTTCCTTAGAACAGAATTCAGAAATGATCAGATAGTGTGGCAAGGTCTTAGACGTGTTGCTCCTGTTGAAGTGGTTAAGAATTCAGCACCAAGCTTCATGAACTTCTTGTCGTGGAACCTTAATTCGAATTGTTCCTGAGTCTAAACTTGAATTGCTAATATACATTTGGTAAGTGAACTTAGACAACCATCCTTACATTGTCTTGAAGATCTAGCCAAAAGAAGGAGATCGGTTGCAACGGCTAGAGGTGTACTCGTTCACAAGCTACAACCTATGCAGAAGTAGCTGCTGGAACCACCCCTTGTGCTGTTGGTGTGGCTTCTAGTGGTATTGCTTGAGGTATTCCCATTCAAATGCCAATATGGCAGGAGAAAATGCAAGAAATTTTACTAGCTTTTAAGCAAAGATTCCTCATAAGGCAAGAGCAATTTGAACAAAAACTCGAGCAACGGTTGAATGGGATGCAAGAACAACTTAGTAGGTGAGGAATTCATCTTGTAGTTGGAAATCTACCTACAGTGCAACAGCAAGAAGGAAATTCAATACCTTCCACTTCTGATGGAATTGAGAATGCACCAGTTGTACCACCCCAAGTTTGGCCTTAAGATCATATAGCACATAAACAAGTGGTAGAGCAAGGAGGGACCGTCACAATAGCAAGGAGAGCTGGGTTTAGAAACTCAAAAGTTGAGCTTGATGCTTTCAATGGCACTCAACCACAATCTTGGGCACAAATATGTTATAGATACTTTGGATTCTATGATACTCAGAAGAAAGAAAAGGTTGAGTGGGCCGCGATCTATTTGCAACGAGATCAAGAAGTTTGGCATCATGGTTTAATCTTTAGCAATCCAATTATAACATGGCAAGAGTTTGTGGATGAATAGTGTGAAAGATATGGGAATGAAGACTAGGGAGATGTAGTGGACAATTTCAACAAGTTAGCTCAAGTGAGTAGTGTTAAGGAGTACAAAACTAGGTTCGAAAATTTCAAGGCAAAGATGATGTCCATTCATCCAGGGTCAAATGAGGCCTATTATGTTTCAAGCTTCATTAGTGGCCTCAACTCCAAAATCAAGAACCTCGTCATGGAACTTAATCCTCCAATATTGTCTAGAGCTTACTCGAAGGTAAGATTGTATGAGTCCGTGTTATTACCTAATTTTGAAGAAGTCTAAGGTGGTAAAGCATTGAGTTTGAAAGAGAAAAGGGATCAAAAGCTATGCTACAAGTGTAATCAAAGGTACTACTTTGGTCACAATTGCAACCCTTAACATCTCATGGTTCTAATAGGAAATGAAGCCGCTGTGGAGAAAAGAGGAGGTTTTGAACATTGTGCTGAGATGGATGGAATTCAAGAATTGGAGGCTGTAGGTTGTGGATAAGCCTGCACTGTCTGAGTTTGAAATGAGCTCCCGAGCAGCATTTGGGCAACATTTCTGCAGCCTACACATGAGATGCTCTTATAGCCGCAATTCTGAAGTTCAGTGCAACAACATCACCGGTTCACATCAAGAATAAGTTCTTCAATTCCATGCTCTCTCATAAGATTATTTGGGACAAGAATCTCTAAAGGAGGAGTATTGTCGTGATTGGATAAAAAATGTTAAGTAAAAATAAAGCATTAGTTAGTATAAGCCATTAATATAATTCTTGTTGGCTAGTTACTTGCTTTGGTCAAGATATTAGCTGATTGTTAGTCTTGTTTGGTGGCTGGGGTTGTTAGGTCGGTTAGGTGTTGGTGTCAAGTGCAATGTTTTAGCTCTAGTATAAGTAGTGTCTTTGCTTTGTAATCTTCTTATGTGGAATGATAATTGTTGATTGATTTCTCTCTCTCATTTAAATTCTCTCTATTTCTCATGTCCTTCACCTCACTTCTCTTCTCATCTAAACACTATTCTATCCTATCCTATCCTAGTTCTTAATTCAAGATTAATCTGGATTCATGACACCAATTTGATCCTTCTTTTGATCTATGAGTGAGCCTCAAGTCCATCTATTTTCTACAACAATCTTATAGGTTGATCCACTTCCATATTATTGAACATGTTGTGCTTGTCAAGAATTCCTTTATTTGGCTTGAGAAGAAGGAAATCAGGAGGACTTCCACGATAATCTAAAATTGGCTTAATCAAGGTTCTTAATCTCTTATTTGCAATGCACCTTTTGCAACTAAGTCTAATTGATAACTGAATCTCAATGTTAGGTCGCAACATCAGCTTCACTTTCAACAATTTGATAGTTTTAACCTTAATGTGCATGTTATGATCCTAGATCAAACTTGGATCATAACTTGAGATATAAGAGTAACGGATAAGAAAGAAGTGAATGAGATGAGAATTAGTGAGAAAATTAAGGTTGAGAGAGAGAATTAGATCAATTTCATTTCAATGAGTCTTCAATTACATGATCGAAGCTTATTTATACTCAAAATTCAGACGGCTAGCTAAAACAAGGAAAACCGAGCTAAAAACAACAACAAGCAATTATTCCCACCAAAACAACCACCCGACTAACTACTTTTCCCGCTACAACTAAATTTAAATCAAATGAGAACTTACCATCAAAAATTAACTAAAAAAGCATCAAAATCCTTCACAGTCATGACAATACCCTCTCCTCAAAACCATTCTCGCGCCAAGAATGAAGAAGAAGGAAATTGGTTGCGCAAAAACTTCAATTTCTCCCAGCTGGTTTGTGTTGGATCCAAATTGATCCACTGCATCGGAACTTCATTTTCAGCTATGCCTTGCTGTTGTACCAAACGTGAGTCCATAATTGCTGCAGGATCCTATATCAAAGTTCCATTATGTGTTGTTGCAAGAGGCTGTTTTAAACACTCTTTCCCTTCTGCCTTTTGTTTCTTCAAAGGAAAGACATTAAAAATAAGATACACAAAAGAATTACGTGGTAGCTCTAATCGATAAGACATTTCCCACTTTCTCTAACACCTTGTAAGGACCAAAGAAATGAGCCCCTAACTTCATATTCTTGCAAACTGCAATAGAAGACTGCATGTATGGTCGAAGCTTGAGATACCCCGAGTCCCAGACTGGAAATGATCCATCAAAACGTTTCTTATCAGCATAAAACTTCATTCTTGATTGAGCAAGTTGAAAATTGTCCAATTGCTGAATCAGCCGTCTCCATTGTGAAAAAAATCAGTAATCTCTACTACATGAGATGTAAACCCTTGTAGCATCGTGGGAGAAGGAGGATTATACCCATATAAGGCCTTAAAAGGAGTGGTCCCAATAGCTGAATGAAAGTGAGTGTTGTACTAGAATTCTGGTAAAGATAACCAACGAGACTAGTGCTTAGGATAGGTGAAGGTCATGCTTCTTAGGTATTGCTCCACACACTGTTTCACCCTCTCGATTTGCCCATCATATTGGGGATGATAGGACGAACTGAGAACAAGCGTACAACCCATCAACAAGAACAACTCCCTCCAGAATTGGTAAGTGAACATTCTGTCTCGATCAGATACAATGAATTGAGGCAACCATGCAATTTGTATATGTTATCAAGGAAGATCCTGGCCAACTTTTCAGCTAAGATGGGGTGACTCAAGGAAATGAGTGGCCAAATTTTGAAAATCGATCCACAATGACCCATATTACCTCCTTGCCTTTAGCTTTTGGGAAGCCCTCCACGAAGTCCTTGCTTTTGTGTTGCCAGGCCTTATTAGGAATTAGCAAGGGTTGTATTAGACCAAGGTACTGGACATGCTCAGACTTAGTCCTCTGACAGACATCACAGCTTGCACAAATTCTTTAACTCCCTTATTAGTTCCAACCAAGCAAAAGTACTACTTTAACCTCTTGTAAGTGCCCTCTATACCAGATTGACCACCCCAAGCAGAAGAATGAAAAGCCTGAATGATCTGTCTTCTCAAATCAGTGGAAGTTCCTACATACATCTTCCCTTTAATTCTAACAATTCCATTCAAAACAGTGACTTCAGCTTCTAAATTGGACGTATTGCTCACACTATAAGTTGTAATGCAGTATGCAGCAAACTTATCCCCTTCATATGACTTGTAAATCTCCTCCATCCAATCAGGCAAAACATAAGAAATAGCTAAACAAGAGGCAGATTCCCACATTTCCAACCTTCGAGAAAGAGCATCAACTGCAATACTCAATAGAATAACTTAGTCCTAACATCCTCATGAGTCCTTTTCTCTGTACTCTAGAGGTAATCTTCTATTCTAGGAGATATTTCAGGCTCTGTGGTCATTTCTGATAATGAAGTGATGTCCTTCAAGCTAATGCCTCCATTTCTGCACTACTAATAGGATGACCAAATATTCCTTCTCATAAATTGAGAGCTGCTGACTTCTAAGACTGAGACCTTGACTGAGGAAGGCTATTAACCTGTCCAGAGAGAGCACTGCTCCAATTCCCATGCCTTTAGCATCACTCTCTACTACAAAGGGCTTCCCAAAATCTGGCATAGCTAGAACAGGCGTAGAGCACATAGCTAACTTGAGACCTTCAAAAGTCTCTTGAGCTACATCCGACCATACGAATGCATCCTTTTTCAGAAGATAAGCAAGGGGCTTGGCTAACACTCCATAACTTGTAATAAACTTCCTATTATACCCTTACAACCCTAGGAAACCCCTCAATTTCTTGAGGTTTTTAGGAATAGGATCTGTGGCTACAACTTCTTTAGAGACTATGTGACCCAAGTATTCCATTTGAGTTTGAGAAAAAAAACACTTGGCCAACTTAGCATACAGCTTGCTTTTGCACATAATTTGAAATACGTTTCTCAAATGCCTGATGTGTTCTTCCATGGAGGGACTATAAACCAGTATATCATCAAAAAATACCAGCACAAATTTCCTCAATTGAGCTTTAAACACCTAGTTCATTAATGCTTGAAAGGTTTCAAGAGCATTAGTCAAGCCAAAAGGCCACAAATTCACAACGCCCATGGTGTGTCTTGAAAGCAGTCTTATGAATATCTTAATCGAACACTCGAATCTGCTGATAACCTTACATCAAGTCCAACTTCCAATAATACTGTGAACCATTCAATTCATCAATAACATGAATTGGAATCTTACCCTTAATGACGAGGGAGTTGAAATGCATGTAATCAACACACATTCGAGGAAAGCCATCTTTCTTATTGTCAAGAATCACCGGAGAAGCAAAAAGGCCGTGGCTATGACGATTAAAATTAGTCTGTAATAACTCTTCAACTTGTCTCACGATCTCAGTCTTCTTTGAATGAGGGTATTTATAAGGTCTTAAGTTCACAGGACTGGAGAGATCCTTAAGAAAAATGGCATGATCCATCATCCTCTTAGGAGGTAAGGCAGATGGTTGAGCAAACACATCTTTAAACTCAAGCAGCAGCTGTTTAATGTGAGGATCTGAAGTCTTTAGAGTTCTATCAATACCGGTAGAGATAGAGAACAACTAACCAACCTATTGGCACTTTTCCTTCTTAGCAAGCTTCTCCAAGTGCTTGCCTTTCATCATCTGTAATCGCCCTTTCTCCGTAATGCCTTGCCGAACCACCTTCTGCCCTTCCTTTTCAAAAGATATTTATAACTGAGCGAATCAAAAATTAAAGGGCCGATAGTTTCTATCCAATCACTCCTAGGGCCATGTCACAACTACTAATGCTTACGTTGTGTATACGTTAGCAAGTGCACTAGTTGTATCAAGCAATAAAGTGATAAGTACAGTATCGTTCCCACGAGGATTGTTATTGAGCAAGTACCGAAGTTAGTAGCTTTAACACTGTTTGAAAGATCGAAAACTTAAGATTTTGTTATGAAATAAAATAAAATAAAATGTGTTAACTGATTTTTTTTTAACTAAGCTTACTGATTTTTATTATATTTTTATGATTTAAAAACATCTAAGCCATCTGATTTCACCCAGTTGCATCAATACGGCTTTCTATTCTTGTTATTCAAGATGTTATTACGTGTTGATGGTTGAAAACACTAATTTACTAAATATTCTGTCTCGAGCAACATTTAGCATGCTCTTTTATATATTAACCCATCACTCTTGTGCATGAATATAAATAATAAAAGAGTTTTTAAAGCTCTATAATTTTCACTTAAAAACCACACAAATCTCGTCAATCTTTCTCGAGCATTTGCTCAATTTGTGGTGCTTATCACTTTAGCAATCATCATAAATATCCTATTGGACTCATAATGAATCATTATATGTCTTATATGGTGATCAACCATTTAAAAATCACGAAGAACAATGATAAACATTTCAACAACGCAATAACAAACCATTAAATATGTTAAAATAGAAATGAGCGTATATTACAACGTAGGCTATATTATAGCCTTGGAATAACAAACTTAGTTCATGATAAACTTAATATAAGACATATTTAACACAAAATTCATGAACTTAATGAAGGGAAGGATAGAAAAGAACTTGAAAATGCAAAATTTTAAACCAAACTTCTTCTTTTCTCTTCCTACAATTTTCTACCTTATTTCTCTACTTTGTATTTGATTTTTCTGGATTGAATGATGATAAAAGACGTCCCAATCATCCCTATTTATTTTATTTGAGGTTGGGATTACTTAAAATAAAAAAATATAGCAAGCTAAAACCTCATTGCACCTCCTTCCTGCTCATTGCCCCCCAGTTCTGCAGATTTCAACAAGTTGCAAATTTTGTAAATTTTTTCTTGCTTTGCACTGCCCAAAATTAGTCTTGACATCATCTTGGATATTTTATTGAATTTTTTAAGTCATCCTTACATTTGATTTGTTCATTTTTCCACCTAAAATTGCAAGTTGAAGTGAATTGTGCAGGCTTGTGTTCATTTCCTGCAACTTGCTATTCTTCATTGTTTTTCTTCAATTTTTGAGCTTAGCACCCCTTAAATTTGGAGTTTACATCAAGTTGGACATGTTAATGTTTTGTTTAATCAATCATTGCTCTTGATTTGTGCATTTTGCTACCCATTTTTGCAAGTTGAATTGAATTGTGCATGAACTTGGCGATTTCTTGCTAAAACTAGTATTTTGATTGATTTAGCTCATTTTTATGCTTTCGTTTGATGTATCATGCATTCAAATATTGATTTTGATGATAAAACCCAGCAGAATTAGCATAAAATATGTGTTTTTGTAAGAAAATGGAAATATGAGCGAAAAGAGCGAAACCGAGCAAAAGTGATAAAAGTTTGATGTCAAATGGTTAAAAATGAATCAAAATGATAAAAATAATTATATACTAAATTAGACCAATGAACCACCTAGCTTGAGTACTCTGAAATCATGCTCAAATTGTTGTCCTTGCATTTTCCAGCAGAATCCCTTGCACTTCACCTGTGTGATCATCGAATTTCAATCAGCCACTGTAATTGCTAATGGACTAGTTTTTAGCATTTCATGCCCCACTTCCTTCAGAACTTTAGGATACACAAAGTTATGTGTACTGCTGGTATCAATCAAGATCAACATATGCATGTGTCCTGTCTCTCTTTTTATTTAGATCTTGTGAGAGCCATAACAGAAAGCTCCATTTCATCACTCTCATAGTCTCCTATATCCTCCTCATCCAGCCCTTCAGAAACCTCCACTATCTCCGGATCCTTAATGTCCTCAGCTCTAGTCACAGCCATTAGGAACTTACTATTACATTTATTTCCAAAGAAGTACTTCTGATTGCACTTGAAGCACAGCCTTTGATTCTTCTTTTCTTTTAAACTCAAACCAGAACCCTTAGGAACACTCACAGAGGTGGCCTGTTGTTGAGAAGATGACCGCGGAGCCTTGATCTTAGGCCCATCAGCACCAGCGAAGACCGCGGCCTCAATCAAATTATCCTTTGAAAAGGCCTAAGTTAAGGTACCTGAATTCATAGCCTTAACTAAGTTCTTGATCCGTGGCTTAAGACCACTAATGAAACTGTATATATAGTAGGATTCATCAGCTCCCGAAGTAACTATCAACATCCTTGCTGTCAAATTCTAAAAAAAACTCACATAATCTTAACAGATGAAGTCCGAATTAGCTTATTAAAATGATCAATCACTTCGCCATGATCCTCTTCCCCATATCTCTCACATAATTCATTCACAAATTCATTCCATGTTAAGCAAGGATTTCTATGAATCAAACTATAATACCACACTTCATGATCTCCTTGAAGATAAACAGTAGCTTACTCAACTTTCTCAGTTTCATCGATATGATAGAATCGAAAATACCTTTCACACCTCCTTTTCCATGATTGAGGCTATTTTCCATCGAATTTATCAATCTGCACACGTGGCGGCCTGTATCCCTCTGTCCTTTCCCCAGCAGAGCCATTCTAAATGGATCCAGCGGATTGAGGATAAGTACGATCAAGGGGCCGATCGTACTGGCTAGCAGCAGATTACACTCCTACCCCCAGAGGCCAATTTTGTCTGGTAATCTGCTGTTGCAGACCATGGATTTTCAATTCAATTTGTTGAGAATGCTGATCTAACTTCTCTGCTGGCTTCTGATCCTACGATTGCTGCATCCTTACAAAAAAGTCTTCTAGTTGAAGTTCAATTGCTCGAATTGATTGAACTCCACAACAGCACTAGGATTTGCACCCACATCAGCAGCATAAGTCGCAGTTGCAGCAGCATTTGCTCTAGTAGTTACTCCACCCGTCATTGGTACTGTCTTCTTGCATCTAGCCAGCTCCAATCAATCGATGAAGCAATCAATCGGCAGCAAACACAAGCTCTGATACCAAATGTTATGATCCTAGATCAAACTTGGATCATAAACTTGAGATATAAGAGTAAGGGATGAGAAAGAAGTGGAGGAGACAAGAATTAGAGAGAATTTTAGGGTTGAGAGAGAGAATTAGATCAATTTCATTTCAATAAGTCTTCAATTATATGATTGAAGCTTATTTATACTCAAAATTTACATAGCTAGCTAAAATAAAGAAAAAGGAGCAAAAAACAAGAAGCTCTTATTCTCGCCAAAACAACCCCCCTGCTAACTACTTTTCCCTCTACAATTGAATTTAAATCCAAATGAGAAATTAACATAAAAAATAAACTAAAAAAGCATCAAAATCCTTCGCGGTCATGACAGTGCACTTGTGACTCAATTTCAGCTGCTTTGGGTGATTCAACCCCTTGCTCTTCAAGATGAAATTTCAAATTTTCAGATTTTAATGCGCTTTTCTGATCAGGCGATGTAATTTTTCTAGCCGCAACATTCGAAGTCTCCACTTGTTCAACCTCTGTTGAATCCCATTGTAGGTAATTCTCACTGTAGTGAGGAACTTTAATGTTTTTCTCTTTATAATCTATCGATGCAGTAGTCAGATCAACCTCTTCATCCCGCTTGTTCTCTTAATCAATCTTCTCCTTAATTAGATCCTCATTGTTGCCTTTGGGGAATACTGACTATACTTTTCACTCAAGCATTGCAAGAACTCATTGATTTCGTCCAACCGCTTTGAAATTGAATAAGGTTAAGTTGTAGGTTCCATTTCTAATTTGAGCTTGATTGTACACGATTATGCAAGCTTGATCAATTTTGCAGCTAACTCAAATACCACTGGATTAAGAACTTGATATCAATTTTAACATGATCAATGGTTTTCAATTAAAATTGAACCTAATCAATTAAACCGGAAGCAAATTTCAAGCTTTGATACAAAATTGTTATGATTCAAGTTAATCTTGAATCATAACCTATGGATAATTGAAGAATTAAAGAGTATGAGATGGGAGAGAAGTGAAATCAAGATGAGAAGTAAAGAATTGAGATGAGAAATAGAGAGAATTAGGGTTGAGAGAAAGAAGATATCAATTCATCATTCAGCATATCCCTAATTACAAGAGGAGCTACCAATATATACTGCTTAGCCCTTATGTCGGTTAGAACTAGGTACAATGCACTTAGACACCACCGCAACCGACTAAACTACCTCTTCACATAGCCAGCCGCCACTTTTTACCAAGAACATAACCTCTTGACCCACCGTGGCTAACTAAACAGCAACTAACCAATAGTAAAAGCAACTATAAAATCACACTCAAGGTTATTACATGAAGTGCTAAGCTCATATGTGCTCATTTTTATATAACCTATTAGTACTTAACCCTCCTATCTTTAGAATCATGCCATCCTGCTCCTAACCCATCTGCACACGAAAAGCCATCCACGAATACCCTCCATATCTACACCATTCTCGTCGGGTGGCTTATCCTTGACCAAATTATTGCTGGATCTGGTGCATTCAAGGTCCTTTCTCATATGCTTAGTTTGTTTGGCACCCTCATCTTTGGTTCTGAAGGTGCATTCAACAAGAAAGTAAGCTAGCGCTTATGCTTTAATGGTTGCTCGAGGTAAGTAATGGAGGTCGTATTCTGACTGCTCCACTGCCCAAGCTAACATTCGTCCCCAACATTCCAACTTCGATAGAAACTTCTTGACACTCTGGTTGGTCAGTACGTTCAGCGTGTGAGCTTAAAAGTATTGTCAAAGCTTTTGGGAAGTTATGATAATGGTGAATACCAGTTTCTCAATAGCTGGATATCCAAATTTAGCATATTTTAGAACCTGGCTGATGAAATAGATCGTAACTTGTTCTCGCGAACGATTAGCAGCTCGCAGTGTGCTTACAGCTCTGTCTAAGGCCGCCACTTATAGGGCGAGTGTTTCTCCAGGGATTGTTTGGCCATAGAGGAGAGACAGGCCAGATGCTCTTTTATTTGTTGGAAGGCTTGATCACATTCTTCATCCCATACATCATTCATTTTCCTTCACGGTGCTTGGAAGAAAGACAGCATTTTTCTGCGGATTTACTGATGACTCTGTTGAGTGCTGCTAAATAGCTGGTGAGATGCTGCAGCTCGGTGACCGTCCTTGGAGTACCCATTTCTAGTACAGAGTTCACCTTCACCGAATTGGACTCAATTCCTGGCGTACTAACAATGAATCCTAGAAACCAGCTCTCTGGTATCCCAAACGAACACTTGTAGGGATTCAACTTTAAATGATATTATCTCAAGGTTTGGAACGCTTCTTTTAAGCTGGAAATGTGATCCCTCTGGACACGTTATGTGACAATCATGTCATCCACATATACTTGCATAGTACGCACAATCTGTTGAGCGAATATCTTATTGATTAAATGTTGGTATGTGGCTCCTGCATTTTTTAATCCAAACGGCATTACCTTGGAATAGTACGTACCTTTTTTTTGTCATAAACTAGGTCTTTTCCACATCCTCAGGATCCATCCTGGTTTGACGGTACCCCGAGAAGGCGTCCATGAGGCTGAACAACTCGTTTCCGGCTATTGAATCTACTAATTGATCAATTTTTGGCAAAGGATCGGAGTCTTTTTAGCACTTTCTGTTTAAGTCAGTGAAAGTCCACACACATCCGCTAGGTCCCGTTTGGTTCTTTTACCAAAACAACGTTAGACAACCGTTCGAGTTATTTTACCTCTCATATAAATCTTACTTCAAGTAGCTTGAAAATATCTGCTTTTATAACTTCTCTTCCCGTGCTTGACCGGCATTGCGATGGGGAGCACGTTTAATCAATGCACCATTATATCTTGATTGATCCCGAGCATATCCTATATGTTGTATGTGAACACATCACGGAATTGTTTTAGTAGAGATATTGGTTCACCATTCAACTCCTCGGGTAGCCAATGCCCTAATTTAATCTTCTTTCCTTCCACAAATTCCACCTCTTCATGGTGGCCCAGGTTGGCGATTCGTTCATCCTCCTCCCTCTTGTCTATAGGGTCGAGTCTTTCAATTCCCAATTCAGGTGAAAGTTCACAACTGACTTGTAACAAGAATGCCTGATAACATTCCGGAGCCACTCTCTGGTTCCATTGAAGAGCAATTATGTCGCCTCCGTCGGCTTCAAATTTCATCAAAAGGTGGTATGTTGAAATTACACCCTTTATGCTATTTGGAGCGGACTGCCCAAGTATTACATTGTAGGGGGAAGGAGTATCCAAAATTAAGAATTCTACTCTTGCCCTTCTCACTGGCTCATATCCGCCGAACAAAGTATCCATAACAACCATTCTCATGGGTTGAATCACTTCCGCCGTAAAGCTGACCGCAGGATATCCTACTGGCACGATTTGACTACTTGGAATTTCCATCTGCTTAAAACATCGATAGAAAGTGATGTTGACGGCACTTCCTTGATTAACCAGAACTCGGAGTATTCGACACTACTCGACATCGACAGATATGATAAGGGGGACGTCGTCGCATGTCTGGACATTTTCTAATTCCACCTCCGTAAAGGTTATTTCATAAATAGACTCTCGCTTCTTACTTGGTCTATTTGGCGGGTGAGTCTGCCCCCTAGGTCGGGCTTACGTAATCATGGAAATCATCTTTTTATGTACCTCCACCATTTCCTTAGATGGAACCGGTACCAAGCCCTTCCTATTTGTGAGCTCTAGCGAACTTCTAGGGGCCGGAAGCTCCCTGTTTGGCTCTTGGGCCTACTTATGTCTAGCCCTGCATTCTTCTGTGGCATGTCCGTAAAATCTGTGGAACTTGCACTATTTTGTTTTGGATTTGGATTGGAAAAATCGTTTAGGTGGAGTGGTGTTTCAAAAAGAGGGGGTTAGAGTATGGCTTGTTGTCTATTTGATAAGCCATTTGTCCCAATGGTCGATGTACCTTAATTCTTGGATGAAATACCGGTGAGGGAGGTTTTTCTCTTGCCGAGTGCGTAGCTTCATGTCTTTCTTTGGGTTTTTCGGTGACTCCCAGTCAAAACTTTCCTATCGTGCTTGTTACATCTTTGACAGAGTTGCATTTGTTGGCTTTGTCCAGCCGCTCATTAACCGTCGGGGGTTGTTTTTTTGCTAGCGTAATTTTAAACTCGGACTTTTGTAGCCCATTAACAAAGGCGCTTATTGCCTTCTTGTCAGCTAAACCAGGTATATCAATCATTTCTCTAGCAAATGTTCTGACAAAGTACCTTCGGGATTCCGACTTTCTTTGTTGTAGCTGCATCAACTGAGCTGCCATCTTTTTCCTTCGTTTGTTACCCACGAAATGATGGGAGAACTTCACTGTAAGCTGCGCGAAGTTGTCAATTGTGCCCACGGGCAGGGACACAAACCATGATTGCACAACTCCTATCAGAGTGGTAGGGAAACACTTACACCAGACCACTTCGGAAACATCATGTATATACATTCGGGATTCAAATCAAGAAAGGGGATCCTTGGGATCTTGGACACCATTGAAGGGGTCTATATTTGGAATTTTGACCTTTCTTACTGGCAAAGACAGAATTCTCTTGGAGAACTAGGAATGAGTGCATGGGACCTTTGGTGCCTCACTTGTCTTATTTACCCTGGGAAGGAAATTAACTTCCCATGACCGGTTATCTTTGTCTCCGATGGACTTATTTTTCGATTTGCTTCCTCCCATAGGGCGGGGTTGGTAGGTCTTCTTCTCGCCTTGTTTCAGTTCTAAATCCAACTCCCAAGTTTCCCACTCTTCCTCCCAGCCAGGTAGTTCGTCATGCCCTTGGCTCATCACTTCAAGATTTTTATCCTTGGACAGTTCGGGTGCCTATAGCGGAGGTTCTTCTAACCGGCGCGGCAAATGATCAAGCAAACCTTGAACCTCCTTTAGCCGATGCTTTGACGCGTACTCAGTTTCTTCACCTGACTTAGCGGGATAGCAGGAGCCTGGTGGTTCCATCATGGCCTTGATCCGTCCCACAGAAGGCACCAATTGTGTTTGCAACAAATTTTACCAATGTGTTAACGCGTCGCAGTGGAGTTAGGTGTAAGGTGGTGTCGTAGGGATGAGCTAAACTCAAGCTTTTGGAGGTAAAGAAACCACCAAGTCTGATTCTTCCCTTTTTTTTCTTCTCCTCCTCCTTTCCTTATTGTTGCCTTGGGTACTTATAAGCCCGTGTATGTCTGCTCCTGAGCGCCTTTTTCTTGCTCATCGGTTCTTGCCTCGGCGATGTCCAGCGTGCCTTTGTTTAGCTCACATATATCAAGCTCGCCTGTTTCTGGCTCACCGATATTTGGCTTGCCTATTTCTAGCTTGCATGTTTCCAGTTCGCAGGTTCTAGCTTGCATATATCTGGCTTGCCAATTTCTAGCTCTCCTGGGGGGGGGGGGGGGGGGTGTGAATGTAACAATACCCCTGCCTTAAGTCCAACTTGGAGAAGCGAAAAAAGGCATGCAATTCATTAAAGAGATCATCTATGATGGGGATTAGGAACTTGTCTTTGATGGTGTGTGAATTGAGTTGCCTATAGTCTATGCACATCCGGGAGGTCCCATCCATCTTTTTAAACAGAATTACAGGTGAAGCAAATGGACCACGACCATGTCTAATAAAACCTGTCTTCAAGAGCTCCTCTACTTTCCTCTCAATCTCACTTTTTTGAGAATGAGCATTCTTGTAAGGCCTGAGGTTCACAGTATTCGAGTCAATCTTGAAAGGAATGGCATGATCTAGTGACCTCATAGGAGGAAGGATAGTTGGTTGCTCAAAGAGAACCTTGTAATAATTAATGGTGCTGTCAATTACAGGATTAGAGTTCCCCTGGATCTTGAGTCTCCACTGCATTGGCATCAATTGAAAATAAATGGCTAATCCATTGATAAGTCCTCTTCTTCATTACTCCTTCCAACCTTTTGCCATACATCATTTGTAACTGTCCCTGCTCAACAAGGCTTACAATTGAGTTCTCTGACCATCTCTTTCAAAAGAAACTGTTAGTTCAACAAAATCAAACAGTATTGGGCTTAGGGTCTTCATCCTATCCACACCAAGGGCCATGTCACACCCACTCATCCTCAGCACTCTCAAATCACACGCAAAGCTATGCTTCTATATGAACTAGAAAAACTACTTGCATTTGGTCTATGTCAATGTAGAATTTCCATCCGCAATAGTTACTGCCAATGAACTAGTTTTAATCATCTCGTGTCCCACTGCTCTAACAATCTCAAGATCCAAAAAACTATGCGTGCTTCCACTATCAAATAGTATCAGTAGGGGTTTATGGCTGACTTCTCCTTTGATCCTGATAGTTTTGTGAAAGCCACTGCCAGTTAATTCTTTAACAGAAATCTCCATTTCATCCTCATCTAATTCCATAGCCATTTCTTACTCCTGAGCTTTGGGGCCTAATGTACCTTCAAGATCGTCTAAGTTTTCTTTAAGTTCAGCTCCAATAACAGCCATGAGGAAATTAGGATTGCAATTAAGGCCAAAGAAAGATTTTTTATTGTATTTAAAACATAGCCTTTGAGCCTTCTTCTGCTCCTAACTGAGATATTTATTATTTGTTCAGGATGCTAGTTGCACGGGAGGTACAACCTGTCCACTCCTAAAACATGGCCCCTCCAGATGTAGCCAAGATAATATTCTCAAATAACCTTGCTTTGGAGTAAGCTTAAGACAAGGAGGAATTATCTAAAGCTTTGATAAGGTTCTTGATTTTAGATTTTAATCCATTAACAAAGCTTGAGACATAATAAGCTTCAGTGGCTCCTGGATTCAGTACAATCATCCTTACTCTTAAGTTCTCGAAACTCGTACCTTTTTCTTTAAATGATATTGTTTGCATGACCCCGTTGAATTTGTCCACAACATCCTCAAGATCCTTATCACCATAATTCTCACACAACTCATCCACAAATTCAGGCCAAGTGATTGAGGACTTGCTATGCATCAAACCATAGAACCAGGGCTCTCAATCCCCACGAAGATACACTGCAGCTAACTCAGCCATTTCTACCTCAGCTACGTTATAGAATTGAAAGTATCTTTCACACCTTCTAATCCAAGACTGAAGTTGCATTCCACCCCCATTTCCACTTGAGGCTGTCTAAATCCATTTTTCTTTGACACAAGCACTCCATCGTTACTTTCAGCAAACAGTGAATGCTCTGATGGTTTATTTTGTTAACCAGCTACTGATAGATTTTTCGATTAAATTGTTCTTGCATACCAGTGAACTATTGTCGTAGATGCTGAGTTTCTTCCTAATTTTGCTGAAATGCTACAAGCACAGCTTGCATCTCTCATGTAATTTGTGCAGTCGTCTCTGTTTGATTACCTCCTGCAGTAGTACCAGTGATCTGTTGTCGTAGATGATGAGTTTCTTCTTGATTTTGCTGAAATGCTACAAGCACAGCTTAAATCTTTCACGCAATTTGTGCAGTCGTCTCTGTTTGATTACCTCCAGCTGCAGTACCTGCGTTAAATCCTTCATTAGCAGCAGCTCCTGCGGTAGCTGTAGCATAAGTAGCATTAGCTCGAGTAGTAACCCCCCTGGCCATCTACAGCGTTTTCTTCCTCCAGACTATATTGATCCTCAATTAAACCATCAATCGCAAGCACTAACAGCTCAACAACCTGATTCGATGAGTTCAACCTTATTAAGCTTGATCTAATGCTAATGCAATCAAATTGAATACAAATCAACTCGGTCGAAAGTAATATCACAAGCTCTGATACCAATTGTTATGATTCAAGATCAATCTTAAACCATAACCTCAGACACAATAGGAAATTGAGATGAGATGTAGAAGAAAGCGATAAGAAGTAGAGAGAATTAGGGTCAAGGGAAAGAGAATCATGATATTTTCATTCATAAGCTTCAGTATAAAGAAATATCAACTATTTATACTAAGGAAGCTGGCTAAGACAAGAGAAAGAAACATAATCCTGCACACTCACAAGCACACAGCTGCTGCCAACTAAGAAACCAAACTAAGAAAACAAGCCAACTATCCTAACCACCCTTCTCGCCAAAACCGTATTCAAACTTATTTCCAAATTACAGCCTTTAGACATCGATTCAAAAAATTGACAAGCTAAAACCGATCCTAACCAGGCTTGATCATAACAGAGATGCGAAAGGTATTTTCGTTTTTATGCTGTGCTTGAATCCTAAAAGGTTGAATTAGCGACCATATCTTGATCTTGAGAAATCCTTTGATATCTTGGCGAGAGTTCATAGATAAATTGTGTGAAAGGTATGGGGATAAAGATCCAGGAGAGGTGGTAGGCAAATTTAATAAAGTAGCTCAAGTGAGTAGTGTCAAAGAACATATGACTCGATTTGAGAATTTGAAAGCAAGAATGATGTCCACAATTCCAAGAGCATATTATGTTTCTAGTTTCATTAGTGGTCTCAGACCCAAGATTCAGAATCTAGTTAAGGCCCTTAATCCTCTCACATTGTCAAAAACATATTCAAAAGAAAGATTGTTTGAATCAACGGTTTTAACCTCCCCTAAAGTAGGACAGAAAGGCAAGACAATTGTTCCTCTGTAGCAGTCAGCACCAAGTGCATCCAAACCATTGATTTTGGAGGAAAAAAAGGCAGATAAATTATGCTTTAAGTGAAACCAAAGATACTTCTTTGGCCACAAATGCAATCCCAAGCAGTTTATGACAGTAACGGGTAATGAAACTGAAAAGGATCAAGAGGAAGCAGCAAAACACAGTGTTCAAGTTGACAAGACGCAAGGAGAGTCTAAAGAAGATGAGGCTGAAATTTCAATGCGAGCATTGACTGGGAATTGAACTCATAACACAATCAGAATCAAAGGAGTGGCTAATCACAAGTCCCTATTGATATTGATCAATAATGGAAGCACCCATAGCTTCTTGGATCCTAAGATAGCTAAGATGGGGGGTCATGAACTCGTGAAAACAAGCCCACTTGTAGTGATTGTGGCTAATGGGAACTCAATGCTCACTTAGATGAAATGCAGGCAGTTCAAATGGGGAATGCAAGGTCATCAGTTCACATATGATTTCAGGGTACTAAAGTTGGGTTGCTGCAACATGGTTTTGGGGGTGGAGTGGATGAAAAAAAAAATCAACCCAATTGTCTTTGATTTTGCTTAATTGACAGTATCCTTCGAATGAATGAAGAATTAGTTTAGCTACAAGGCATAGTTCAACAAGAAAGCCTGCATATCATGAGTTGTAAAAGGTTGAAGTGCTCAAGAAAAGTGATATTCAGTGGATTGGACATCTATTCTCTCTTAGTGCAGAACCTATGGGAGCTAACATAAACTCTAACTCATCAATGAGTAGGCTATTCCATGACTTTGAAGGTCTATTTGAGAAACCATCTACCTTACCACCAAAAGGATCTCTAGACCATGCTATACCCCTCAAATTGAATTCTAGCCCAATCAATCTTAGACCATACTAATACATACACTCACAAAAAAATGAAATTGAAAGACAAGGGCTAGAGCTTTTTAAAACTAATTTCATCATGCATAGCCGTAGTCCCTTTGCTTCCCCCGTGATTCTAGTAAAGAAGAAAGATGGCACATCTCGAATGTCTATTAACTATAGGCAACTGAATTCCCTCACAATTAAAAACAAATTTCTAATACCTATAATCGATGATCTATTAGATGAGCTCCATGGTGCGGTATACTTCTCAAAGCTAGACTTGAGAAAAGATTATTACAAAATTCGAGTAGTAGAACAAGACATATACAAAACAACTTTTAGAACCTATCATGGCCACTTTGATTTTGTGGTTATGCCATTTGGTTTACTAAATGCTCCTACCACTTTCCAAGCTTTGATGATATCCATTTTTAAACCATTTTTGAGGAAGTTTGTCCTTATCTTCTTTGATGATATAATAGTTTATAGCCCATCACCTCTAACCATCATATTTACAGAGAAGCGATCAGGAAGAGCAAGCATCGTACGGTGTTCTCTTGAGCTCCGTCCAGCCATTGATGGTCAAATCAGGTAGACATTTTTACCTGGTGTAAATTTAAATTTGCTAATGGCTAAAAAGGGCCATTTGTTTGCACCCTAATTTTAACAGGGCTGGGAAAACACCTTTTTTTATAAAACTTCCACGTGGTCATCACGTGAGGTTCTCCTTGAGGAGAGTTAGGCCTTTAAGTACTACAATAACAGCATCTCGTGCCCAATTATTGGACAACATTATTACCCTTGATAAAGGTATCAGCCACTTGAGCCTCGAGATGGCTGAAGGGTGGAATAAGCTCAAGCTCCAAGGGCTACTAGGAAAGCTACAAGAATGGTAGTTTCCAAGCTCAAGGAAGTGACTTAGAGCATAGTTTCAGTTGCTTGGGCCTTAATCTTAATTTAGGGGAATGTGGTGCTTCTAGAGAGGACTTCTACTAAAATTCCGGATGTAAGCATCAAGAATTTCCTCCCAAAATGCAAGACATGTAGGTGAAGAATAAGCACGCACAAAAGAAGAGCTCCGTGGCCATACGTGGGTTAATTTTCCTTGAAAATAAGAGCAACCGTTATTTTTTTGTATAAATAAAGGACTTTGCATCAGTCCAAAAGAGTACGCATACACTCAAGACAAAACTTCTTCAAGTTTTTTACGGCACACTTATGTTCTATTCTTAGGCGCAGCGTATCTTAGATCATTTTTGTACTTACCTCCCTAGTAATACAATTCTCTGGCATCAAGTACTACTTTCTACTTTTAATATGTTCTCACAAATTGGCAAGTTTAGATTTGAGGCTTTAATTTAAAGCTTTGACGGCCAAGGCTTAGTGACTTGATTGCATTCGTCTCAATACTATTGTCATTGATTGATAAGTCAGGTGAACTGAGGTTCGCACCATTAATTTGGGCTTTGACGGTTGAGGCTTTTCCCTAATTGTGATGGTCTTAATCCAGTGACCTTAATACAGTTTGCTCCACCTTAATCTTGTCAGACCTAAACTCATTCTAGTTATTATAAGTCGAGGGTGCCACACTTAAAACCTGATTGAATCGGGCTTATATGTGGATTGTGAGCTCTTAGGTTATTCTCTAACCCAGTGTCTGACTTCTGAGAGTACCAGAAAATGTGTCTATAGGCCCTACTTTGTCACTATATTGCCACTTGAGTTAGGTCCATATTCTTTAATTTTTTGTCATACAAATACATTAAATCCATAATAAATACTTAGCAAAGCCTTCATAATTGAAGCATAAGTAGAATTTATGATATCTCCGAAGTCAGATGCATCAACATACCACTACCATTTCTCCAAAAACGGTGAGTGGTTATGGTCAAAGGTGTGCAGTTTGTGATTAGGCTGACTCCCTAGTCGCGGTGAGTCCCTTCTGCACATTTGTTTTATTCTCATTTATCATGACCGCACAAACATCGAAACAAAATAAAACAAACAGTAGGTCTACCATGGGTAATGAAGTCGGTGGTTGTCCGGGCCACCGTGCATGACGGGCAGGGTAACATGCTAGAATGTCGAGGCAGGGGCATGTGCACTTTGTCCGTGCACATATGTGTCATTGGTAAAGCATGTTAGCAGCAGTGAGGGTTCTGTGTCATATGCAAGCATGCACCAGGGGCATGCTTAGTTCACACTGTCACCGTAGCACTGTCACGACCTTGGCCATATTAGTTGTGCCTAGTTCGTAGGTTGTTAGGGACCTCGATAGTTGTAGTTTGTTTTCTCAATAAAAGGGCCAGGTAACCTCTTGTAAAGGAATCGAAGAACACATTAGCAATACAATTGTCATGATTCAAGATCAATCATGAATCATAACATACGATAGGTGTAGAATTAGAGTGCAGATGAGAAGTGAATTGGAGAATTAGATGAGAATTAGGGAGAGTTAGGGTTGAGAGAAGAATAAATCAATCTTATCATTCATCAATGAAGAATCTTACAATAAAAGCTAAACTCTTATACTATTAATCACTTAAGTCAGTTGATACCCAAATATCTAAAGATACCATGAATCTAACCAAATTAACTACCAAAGACACTAGCCAAGCCTTTCCCGCCATACAACCATTTGAATATTACATGAATTGCCTTTATAACGGCCTCCACTAAACTTGAATCAAGACAATACTCCTCCCTTAACATCGTTCTTGACTCATGAATGAAATAATGGGAATTGGCTCATGTGGAAGTTTTGATTCTCCGAAGTAGCAGTTTCCTGATTCAAGTTAGTCTAAAGCACCAGCATTTCATTAACTGATCTATTCTACTTTTGAACTTCCCTTGATTCCGAGGTAGTTTCAAGCTCCTACTTTAGTCTCCCATCAGAAGTAGCCTCTGGTGCAGTCTTTAAGATGATCCTACCTTCTGGTACATGTTGCTTTAGCAGAGACACATGAAAAATAGGATGTACTTATGAGTTTGGTGGCAACTCCAATCTATAGGCTACTTGTCCAATCTTTTCTAAAATCTGGTACGGATCAATGTAATGATCACTGAGCTTCACATTTTTGTGTACTGCTACACTGGTCTGCCTATAACGCTGCAATTTCAAATAAACAAGATCTCCAACTTGAAAGGACTTATCAACTCTCGTCTTATTAGCAAAGAACTTCATCCTAGCTTGAGCCCGCTGTAGATTATCCTTTAACTGCTGCACCAATTCCTTCCTCCACATCAAAAGATCATTAACTTCCATCACCGAAGAAGTAGCACGTTGTATCAGCATACGAGATGGAGGATCATAGCCATAAAGACCCTAGAATGGAATTGTCCCCAATGCAGCATGAGAGTGTAAATTGTACCAGAACTTAGCCAATGACAACAATCTGCTCATTGCTTTGGGCAGCTAAAAGTAATACTCCTCAAATACTATTCCAGACATTCATTCACTCTTTCATTCTGCCCATCAATTATGGGCGATATGAAGAACTCATAGCCAAGGAAGAATGCAACAGTAGGAAAAGCTCACGCCAAAAATTGCTGGTAAACAACCTACCACGATCAGAGATGATGAACTGAGGAAAATCATGGAGTTTGTAGATGTTATCCAAAAATAATTTTACAAGTTTTTCCGCAGATATTGGATGACTCAAAGCCAAAAAGTGCCTAAACTTGGTGAATCTATCCGCGATCACCCAAATTACCTCCTTGCTTTCAGTCTTAGGCAATCCCTCAATAAAATCCATACTTATATGTTGCCATGCTCTATCAGGAATAGGTGAGGGTTGTAGCGATCCTTGGTACTACATATGACTGGTCTTAGTACGCTGGCAAACACCATAGGCCTGAACAAAGAGCACCACATCCTTTCTCATACTGGGCCATTTGAAGTACTGCCTTAGCATTTGATATGTCCCTTTAATACCAGAGCGTCCTCCCCAAGCTGAATCATGTGAGGCTGTGATTATTTGTCTCCACAAATCAGTCACTAAGCTAATATACACCTTCCCTTTGATTCTCACAGTTCCATAAGCCACAGTCACATCAGAATCTTCACCGGAAGAGCTATTCTTAATGCTAAATGCTATGATGCATTCTCGGGCAAGGCCATCACCATCATAAGACCTGTGCGCCTCACCCAATAAAGAAGGAAGAACCACAGAAATAGCAAAATAAGAAGCATGCTCAGCCTGCTCAAACTTACATGATAAAGTATCTGCAACTAAGTTTTCCTTACCTCTGGAATACTCAATCGAATAGTCAAGTCCCAACATCTTCATGAGGCCCTTACGCGGCACTCTTATAGTGATCGTTTGCTCCAACAAGTAATTTGAACTTTGATTATCTGTTCTAAGGACAAAGTGATATCCATCCAAGTAATGCCTCAACTTCTTGACTATCAACTAAATTGCCAAATACTCCTTATCATAAATGGATAATCCCAAGTGCTTGGGACTCAGACCTTGACTTAAGAAAGTTACTGGCCTGCCCCTTTGTGAAAGAAATACTCCCACACCAGTACCACTAGCATTAGTCTCCAAGGTGAAAGGAACACTAAAATCAGGCATGACAAGCATCAGAGCTAAAAACATTGCTACCTTCAACCCATCAAAAGCTTCCTGAGCTTTCTCTGACCAATGAAAGGCATCATTCTCGAGCAAATTAGCAAGTGGCTTAGCAGTCATACCATATCCGGCCACAAACTTTCTGTAGCAACATGTTAGTCCCAAGAACCCCCTCAATTGTTTAAGAGAAATTGGTGTTAGCCAATATCTCATTACATCAACCTTAGCTGGGCCATTAGGAACACCCTCTAAAGAAATAATGTGACCCAAGTATTCTACCTTACTCTGGGCAAAAGCACACTGAGGAAGCTCGGCAAACAACTTGTGCTGCCTCGTAAGTTCAAAGACTTGTCTAAGATAATCCATATGTGAATCACGTGAAGGGCTCTACACCAATATGTCATCAAAGAAGACCATGACAAATTTTCTTAATAGGGGCTTGAAAATTGAATTCATCGAAGGTTGAAACATAGCTGGAGCATTTGTTAATCCAAATGGTATCACCACAAACTCATACTGCCCATGGTGAGTTTTGAAAGCAATCTTGTGGACATCCTACTCTGGGACTCTAATCTGGTGGTACCCTTTGCCTCAAATCAAAATTGGAAAAGAAGTGAGAACCACATAATTCATCCAATTAGTCGTTAATGATAGGAATTGGAAACTTGTCCTTGATAACAAGAGAATTCAGCTACCTGTAGTCTATACACATACACGAAGAACCATCCTTCTTCTTGACCAAAATCATAGGAGAAGCAAAGGGATTGTGAGAGTGTCTTAAGAACTCAGTCTTTAGCAGCTCATCCACTTGCTTTTCAATCTCACTCATCTGCGAATGTGGTTACTTATAAGGCCTCAAATTCACTAGATCGGAGTTGGCCTTCAATGGATTTACATGATCCAGGGTCCTCTTCGGAGGAAGGCACCGTGGTTGCTGAAATAGATCACTACAATCCTTGATCAGCTTCTGAATTGGAGGATCAAACTCTTTCTCAGCTTGAACAGATTCTGCAGAAACAGAAAAGAGATGTCCTACCCACTGGTAGTCCTTTCTCGAAAGTATTCTTTCAACCTTCTTGCCACTTAGCATCTTGAGCTGTCCTTGGTTCATAATTCCTGGTAATTTGATGGCTTTACTATGTAATTCAAATGAGATTGAGAGCTGACTAAAATCAAACACCATAGGACTGGTAGTCTTCATCCAATCCACCCCAAGCACCATATCACATCCTCCCAGCTTCAACACTCTAAAGTCATAAGACAACGGGTGGCTTGGCATCTACCACTGGAACTAATTACATTTCATTAGAAAGAGCATGGAATTCCCACCAGGAATAGTAACAGCTAAAGGGCTTGTTTTAATCATCTCATGACCAACCCTCTTCACAATCTTAGGATCAACAAAACTGTGTTTGCTTCCACTGTCAATCAATATCAGAAGTGACTTATGATTTGCTTCACCTCTGATTCTTATGGTGTTGTGTCTCCCACTACCTATTAAAGCCTTCACTGAGATCTCCATTTCATTCTCATCATCCTCTGCCCCTCGTAACAATTCCTCCTCTGGTTCATCACTTGCCTCATCCTCCTCCTCCTGTTCATTTGATTCATCATCAGCCTTAGCTCCAGTCATAGACATGAGGGGCTTAGGATTGCATTTATGTTCAAATACGTATCTTTGGTTACATTTGAAGCATAGTCTTTATGCCTTCTTCTCCTCAATACTTAATGTTTTGGGAACTACCTTACTACCAGTTGATGTTGAAGAGCTACTGAATACATTTTTGCCTCATGCTACAGCTGAACGAGTAAGCACTATGGCCTCATACAACTTTGCTTCGGAATAGGTCTGGGACAATGTTAAGGGATTAATGGCTTTAACAAAATCCTTTATCTTTGGCTTAAGTCCACTAACATGCCTCGCTCTCACCAAGATTTACTGTCATCATTCAAGCTCTAAGGTTTTCAAAGCATGACATATATTCCTTCACATAAGTGGTTTAAGTCACCTCCCGGATCCTCATCACCATACCTCTCATAGAGCACATCAACAAACTCCTACCATGTAATGTCAGGATTACTGAGAATCAAGCTGCGAAACCATACCTCGTGATCACCTTGCAAATGAACTGCAGCCAACTCCACCTTCTCAGCATCCATCACTCGATAAAAGCGAAAATATCTCTCACACCCTCTTTATTTAAGATTGTGGCGGTGATCCATCAAAAGTTTCAATCTCAACCTGGGGCTGCCTGAAACCACTACTCTTGGTCATTGCTGTAGTTTCATTCCATTCCTCAGACACTCGCGGATGCATCTGATCAAAATGCTTGCCTTGCTGACTAGTTAGTGTAAAAAATCTAGTTCTTGGAGGTGCTGATTGATGGTTGAGCTGTTCTTGTATATCACTCACATGTCACTGCAATTGTTGGTTAGCACTGTTATTAAGTTAAACATCTTGTTTAATACTTGCAAATGCTGGTACCAGCTACTGAATCTCAGCTCTCAACGGATCCTGACCATCACTTTGATTCGAACTTACTCTTGCAGTGGCTCTTGCATAAGTTCCTGATGCAATACCACCATCAAAAGCTGAATTGCAGCAACCCCTGATATTGTTGTCACTCCTCCAGCCATTTGGAGATGCTATTCACTAATTGTCAAGCAAAATGGATCAATAACAATCAATACTATGAACTAGCTGACTTTTGAAGTACTGAAGTGATCAAATGCAAAAAATCAATCAATTTGAATGCCGTTCTCTTAGAGTAACAACAATCTAGCAAGCTCTGATACCAATTGTTATCATTCAAGATCTATCTTGAATCATAACATAAGATAGGTGAAGAATTAGAGTTGAGATGAGAAGAAAATTAGAGAATTAAATGAGAACTAGGGAAAGTTAGGGTTAAGAGAAGAACAGTTCAATCTTATCATTCATAAATGAAGAATCTTACAATACAAGCTAAACTCTTATACTATGAAACACTTAAGTTGGTTGAAACCAAAATATCCAAATATACCACGAATCTAACCAACTTAACTACTAGAGACACTAGCTAGGCCTTTCCTACCATACAACCATTTGAATATTACATGAATTGCCCATACAATAATCTCCTCTAAACTTGAATCATGACAATAATATGTTACTTTCTCATTTCAAATTCTAAGATTCTATCTCTCCCATCTCTTTCTAATTCTTTGTCACCCCACGTTCTGACTCTCTTTCTTTCTCATCTCATACTCTAATTCACCCTCTACCCCATCATAAACCCTAGGGTGTGACAACTCTCCACCCCAAAGACATGTGCTAGAGTCTTCGTTTACACCCTAATTTTGAGGGGGCTGGGATGACGCCATTTTTGGCAAAGTGCCATGTGGTTAGCATATGAGGACCTTCTTGAGGGAAGTTAAGCCTTTATGTACTATAAAAACGGTTTCTCGAGCCCAAGGTAATTTCCCTTGATGAGCGTATCAATCACTCGAGGCTCGAGACGGTTGAGGAGTGAAGTGCGCTCGAGGCACTATCAAGACGACTATAAGACAGGTGGTTTCCAAGCTCGAGGCATTTACTAGAGCGCAATTTCTGTTACTTGGGCGTTAAGCTTAGAAGATGTGGGGTTTCTAGAAGAGATTTCCGCTAAGATTACAGATGTGGGAACCAAGGATTTCCCTTCAGTATTGAATTTAAGACACGTTCATTAAATATTCATGGGCAATGAAGAAGCTTAGTGGCCAAACGTGGTTGACGTTGCCGCAGAAATAAGAGCGGCCATTATTTTCAATTTTCTGTAAATAAAGGACTCTGTATCAGTTCAAAGTAGTACACACACTCATTAGAAAACTTCTTCTTATTTTCCTTTACAACACACTTTTTATTTTTCCCAAGGACTACCGTAACATAGCTAGCGGTCGTAACGTAGATCTTTGCTATACTTATCTTCACAGTGGTACAGTTTTCGAGCTTCAGGTATAACTTTTCAGTTTTCATCTATTCCCACAAGTAGATAAGTTGAGATTTGAGGCTTTAGTTTAAAGCTTTGATGGCTAACGCTAATCGCTTGACTGTGTTGGTCCTAACACTACTGTCACAACTTGGTAAGTCATGTGAACTTAGGTTCTTACCATTGATTAGAGCTTTTATGGCCAAGGCTTCTCCCTTGATTGCGTTGGTCCTAATATCGTGACTTGAATATGATTTTCTCCGTCGTAGTCTTGTCAAACCTTAACTCATTTGAGTTATTATAAGTCAAGGGTGCCATGCTTAAAAACCTAATTGACTCAAGCTTATAAGTGGACTACTGAGCTCTTGGGGTTGCCTTCATCCTTGTTCTTGACTATTGAGTGTAAGAGGAAAGGTGTCTACAGGCCCTTACTCCGTCATTGTAACTACCACTTAAGTTAGGTGCATATTTCTTTCATATACATAAAAATCTACAAAAACAATTAAAAAAGTCTTCTTAATTGAAGCGAAAGCAGAACTAACAGTATAACTGAAGTCAGATACACTAACATATCACAACCTTTTCTTCTAAAACAGTGAGTAGTTGAGGCTAAATACATGCGATTCGTAATTAGGCTTACCCCCTTGTCGCGTTGAGTCCCTTTTGCAAGTTTTTTTTGTTTTCACATTTATGACAATCACACACACACAGAATTTGAAGCAAAACAGAGCAAACACACCTTTTGGAGACCACTATGGGAGGCTTAAAATGAAACGTCATTGTCTTTAGCCCATCGTGGATTGCCAAAAATGTAATTACTGCCCATGTGCCAATGGTCAGGACCTGGAGATCTAGTGTCCTCAAGCATAAGGATCCAAAAGGCTTAGCCTTGGTTAGATCCCTGCTTGAGTGTCCTCTTCAGTAAAGTCCCATGTCTCGAAGGGATAAACCAAGTCACAGCCATAGCAACGACAGTGGTGGTGATGATGACATTCCAGAAGATGAATGTATTGGACTCAGTCGCCATTTTCGCGGGATTCTCATCGCCATGCTCAAATGTCATTTCGAAATTGTGTACTAAAGATACCAACAAACAATGGAAGCCTTCGAGAGAAAATATTCTCCAACAAAGCACAATCTAGCAGCTCAGCATGGAAACTCTGCCGCCATGAGAGTTGTAATTAACAATGTTGGAACCTCGATGAATGAAAGGCTTCGCAATGAAGCTGATGGAGTCTTACTTGAAATGAACTCAATCGTGTCCTCAATTGCTACCCTTATTGCTAAGGATGTGGCTAAATAGATGGTGGTTGAAGTAGAACCTATCATAGTTAGATAGGCTAAGACTCATAATGGCTTGGTCCAAGCTCTTAGGGAGGATATCAGTTAGCTTAGGCATGTGCCTCTTCCATCAGTCCCAGCTGGATATCCTTGTGAGACGCCCTTGGGCTCATTCTTACAAGCTTCTCAGGTTGACTATAATGTCCCTAAGAGAACAAAAAACCTAACTATGGCGAACCCAAGTGTTACATACTTGGAATCTAGCCATAGAAACAATAACATGCTTTTTAGAGCGACTAGGCCTTCGAATTAGAGTTTTTCTTTTACCATGAGCGACATCAATGCCAATGCACCGGTGTTACATGTCCTCAAGATAGGAGGTATAACCATTCATACCATCCTCGAGTAGTAGATGTTGCCCCGAGGCCCACTCAAGGCCGTGGAGTAGGAGTGCAAGGTCAGGTCTGTACTTCGGGGAACTAGCCTTCTTATACTAGACTTCTTCATACTTATAATAATAGGGGACAAAATAACAAACCGCTTCCTCAAGATCATGACTTGGGGATTGATCACGCAAGGATGAACTAACAACCTACTAACACTGGTGGGCTTCCATGCTTGCCTTGAAACCCAGCTCTGGCTCGGACATACTTCACGGCCAATCAAGTGCATGAACATTATGATCAAGGGGTTTACCCAGGGTTTACGGGGCAACAACCGTTCCCACACCCGATTGCGACGAGCGCTCAGGGGTATCCTGCAAATCCTCCTCGAGATCCTCACCCACTTCAGAGTCAGTGGCAAGTGCACAATCATGTGCCTAACCTACCCATCCATGACCAATTGGCCACCCTCATTAAGCAAATGTATGGGCCGGGTATCGCAAAGATCAACAAACCCATGTCTATTAAACCTTACCTTCACTACATAGACAAGGATTACTCTTTTCCTCGAGGATACAAGATCCCCAAGTTTACCCTCTTTTAAGGGGAAGGGTCTTCTTCTTCTATAGGAATGGTTGGTCGAGGGAAGGGTAAAATTGCACACCCCAGAAATATGGGTGGGAGAGGTGAAAAGGGAAGATAAATTAGACCCTCTCATTCTACACATAATGACATTTCCAATGTTGTAAATGATGAGTTTGATGCAAGACCATCTTTAGATGATGAGTCTCAAACACACTCTATGCATACACCAATCAAAAAAGACTCATTGATGAACATGAAAAAGAAATGGAAGATTTACAAAAATATAAGAATGAGATGAATGAGTGGAAACAAATGGTGGATGACACAATGCAAATGTGAAATAATCACTAACTCTAGGAGTTATTTTTTAAAGTAGTTGGTTTGTCCTTGATACATATAATGTGTGACAATACTTTTTTTTTTTTTTTTTTTTGGTTTTAGGCTACTTTGTCTTACAATTAATTTGTGTTATATTCATTTTTGTAGGAAATTTAAAGGTGCAAGTTGGAAGCTCTAGGTGGTCACTTGGATTTTGAAGAAAACAAAAACATTTTTCAATTGTAATATGGTGTTTGTGGAATCGTGATGTAATGTTTTGGGGTTACAATATATTGATTGTACTTGAATCACTATGGATTTATCTTGTGGTAGTATAAATTTGGATGTTTCTTATGTTTGAGTTCAAATTTGTATGGATTAGTGATAGCGGAATTATGTACAATATTGGTTGTATTGGAATGTCTCAATATAAATCAATTTTCTTTAGTATTTATTATATTTTATGTAAAACACCTTATATTATGGATTAAAATATAAATTACTTTTGACAATTTATAATAATGTAGTGGGAATGATATTAGGAAATATCTAGCATCTCTGGCAATGGTAACTATCGTTGCAAATCATAATAGTCGTGCCAAAATAAGGGCCTTTGGAGATGACAATTGTCATTGCGAAAGATAAGCCCTTTTTTGGCAGTAACAATTCCTGTTGCCAAAACATAGCGTCTTTCGCAACGACAATTGTCGTTGCCAAAAAAATAGTTTTTTTGCAACGACTGTTGCAGTTGCCAAAAAAACTTATCTTTTGCAACGACAATTGTCGTCACCAAAAATCATTATTGTTGGCGACGACAGTTACCGTTGCCGAAGAGCTTTCACAACAAGATCATATGCAGCGGTCCTGCAACAACATTTGTCATTGCTAAATTTTTTTTAGCAACGACAATGTGTCTTTCACAAGGACATTGTTGTTCCCAAAGAGTGTTTTTCTTGTAGTGTCTTTTACATATTAACTCATCAATTTCTTGCATGAATTTAAATAAGAAAAGAGTTTTAAAAATCCGTGGTTTTTTACAAAAGGCCACACAAATTGCGTTATTCTATCTCTAGCATACGCACAATTTGTGGTGTTTATCACTTCAATAATCATAAAAAAAAAATCTCCTCTTAGACGCAATTATGAATTATTATAGGCTTTGAATGGTGATTAAGCATACAAAACACATTAAGAACAATGATAAACACTCAAACAACACAATAAACAAACTTTGAATGCTTTGAATTAGAAAAAAAAAGTGTATATTACAACTTAAGAGACATCATAGCCTTGGAAAGACAAAATTAGTTCATCGTACACATAATATAAAGCAAAACTAAAATAAAATCTATGAATTCAAATAAGAAAAGGATAGAAAAGAACTTTAAAATATGAATTTACAAACAAAACCTCTTCTTTTCTCCTCCTTCTTCCCTAATGTTTTCTACCCTAATACTCTACTTTGTATTGGTCTTTTCTTGGATACATTGATGCCTAAAGACTTCCCCAACACCCCCTGTTTATAGTCCTTGAGGTTGAAAATTCAAAAAATAAAAAACCACACAAGCTTCGCTCCCATTTGCTCATGTTGCCACCCATTGGCAGCCCATTTCAGCCTTTTCGAACAACTTGCTAATTTTTTTAGTTTTTCTTCAGCTTTGCCAACCAAATAATAGGCTTTAAATCAACTTGAACATGTTACGAAAGTGTTTGAGAAGTTCTTGCATTTGATTTGCTTGAATTGTCACCCAAAATTGAGAATCGCAACAAATTGCACATGTTCTCGTTGTTTTCTTGCTTGGCCATGTGAAATTGATGTGCTTTGCCCATTTTTTGATTTTGATTGATATATCTTGCATTTAATTTTTGATGTTGGTGATAAAATCTAGCAAGATTTAGCATAAAATGAGAATTTTTGCAAGAGAATAACGATAGAAGTGAAAAGGAGCAAAAGCAAGCAAAGGTGATAAATGTTTGATGTAAAATGGTTTGAAAATGAACGTAAATGATATGAATACATATATACTAAATTAGACTTATCAAAGTAACCCCAAACTTAAATCTTGCTTGTCCTCAAGCAAGGCTAAACATTAAAAGCATAGGATCACATGCTTTTTAAGAAAATTAAACACAATTTAAAGCAAGACTACCTTTATTAGAAAAGAATGACTAGGGCACAAAATTTAAGATTCTAAAGGCAAAACAATCTTTCTAGGAAAAAAAAACCCATCCATCACCTAGGTAATTGAATTCCACAGTTGGCTAAAAAAATTAAGTTTATCCGTTCTTTCTAATCTCAAGATATTCAAGCCAAATAAATGATAAAAATCATGCCATTCATAACAAGATTTCTAAGATATGCCCAAGACCAAAAGTTGTTCACAAAGTTATCTCTTTTCTTCTTATTTATTTATTTATTTAGAGGGACTCATCTACCCGAGTCAACCTCGGCCCATGAGTATATCTTCTGTGAGAATCAAACTCCTAAACCCTAGGCGATGTCAGCATGGGTAAGAGAAGTCACCATTGTTCAATCTGACCACGTGAGTGTATCTTCAGTGAGAGTCAAACTCTTAACCCATGGGCGATGACTGCATGGGTAAGAGAAGCCACCACTGAGACGCCCTCATTATGACTTCACGAGTACATCTGCAGCAAAAATCAAACTCCCAACCCCTGGGTGATGACCACATGGGTAAGAGAAGCCACCATTGAGACACCCTCAAGATAGGCAGCACATATCTTAAAATGTTTATATGGGATAACGGTACTAAGAGATACTTCCCTCAAAAAAATTTTTTTTTTCTTGTTTGTCTTTAGACTTAGGCATAACCCTTCAAATTATATTATGCAAATGATAATCTTAATGCAATCCATTCAAATTTGAGCATCTTTTTTTCAGAAAGAAAGGTAAAACGGCCATGCTAACCAGCGAACTCAAATACCATGTTTTTATCAAGAGAGTACCTTGGAATAGATCATGTTTTGCAATTAGAACATAAAAATAATTAATTCTCAGGTTTTTCAAATCTAATTAAAGTAAATAAGCTAAAAAGAGTAGAAAAATCGCCTAAAAAGCATGATGATAAGATCTCAAATTATTTTAAGGATTTTAGATTAGTTCAAAATGGGCAATTAAATTTAGTAAGACTAATGATTTAAAATATAGAAAATGGAAATTTTTTTTGTTGGCTGACGCTATCTACATCCCCATGCAAAGGCACCAAACTCTGGGAGGCACTAAGGCCAACTCTAAAAGATGAAGTAGGACTAGACAGGAAAACGTTTCAAAAAATTTGTTCAAAATTTAAAAAATTGTGACACATTGTCTCTCCCACCCTCAAACATAAAGTTAACATTGTCCTCAATGTTAAAAGATATACAAGGAACGAAGTAGTAAGTGAGAGATACTTCCTATGTTTGAGGATTGCCTTTACAAGGTGAATGTTGGCATCAGGTCACCACCAAACTTGTTTAAAAAAATATATATAACATGTTAAATGAAATGTTCAAAAATATTAAAAAATAATAAAAATTAAAAGAAATTAAATGAAAAGAAGAAAGAAAAGGAAAACTTGGGTTGCCTCCCATGAAGCGCTTAAGTTATAGTCATTAGCTCATCCTTTTGGGTGGATCATTCGACTTTGCTGAGATGAATGTTGAACTTTTGTGGCTCGAGCACGCCATCGATATAAGGTTTCAGCCTTTGACTTAACTTTGAATGTGGCCTTCTCATTTTAAATCTCGACTATGCCATATGTAAAGACACAAGTTACAACAAGGGGTCTTGACCATCTAGAGCGCAATTTCCCTGAGAAAAGTAGTAATCGGGAGTTAAAAAGTAAAAATTTTTGTCCAACTATGAATTCCCTGTTCAGGATGTGCCTGTCATTCCATCTTTTGGTTCAATCCTTGTAAATTCAAGTATTTTCATAGGCTTTGTTTCTAAATTCATCTATTTCATTGATTTGTAGTAACCTCTTCTCTCCTGCAGCTTCGAAGTTGAAATTCAAGGTTTTTATGGCCCAGCATGCTTTGTGTTCCAATTGTACAAGTAAATGACACCCCTTGCCATAAACAAATCGATATGGATACATTCCAATTGGTGTTTTGAATGCTTTCCTATATGCCCAAAGTGCGTCATCTAACTATTTCATCCAATCTTTTCTAGAAGCACTAACGGTCTTTTCATGCATGTTTGAGGATGGTACGGGGTAGCTACATGGTGTGTGACTCCATTCTTACTTTATAAAGCTTTAAGTTGGTGGTCACAAAAATGTTTCCCGCCATCACTTATAATTGATCAAGGAGTTCCAAATCGAGAATAGATGTTCTTTCTTACAAAGTTAACCACAACTCTTGCATCATTGGTCAGAAAGTGACTGCTTCAACCCACTTTGGCACATAATCTACAACAACCAAAATAAATCTGTCAAAAAAGGACCCATGAAATCAATCCCCCAAACGTCAAATAATTCAACAACAAAATTGTTGTTTACGGGTATTTCATGTCTCCTAGAAATATTTCCCATTCTTTGACATTGATCGCATTTACTAAAAAATTTGAAGGCAACTTTAAAAAGTGCAGGCTAATAAAATCTTGATTGCAAAACCTCAGCTGCAGTCCTCTTTCCACCTTAATGACCACCAGTTTTCAATGAATGGCAACGACGCGAAATGTCTTCAGCTAGACAACTCCTAAATATTTAGTCCACACAATGCTTATACAAGAGTGGTTTGTCCAAAAAATAGTGCTTTAAATTAGCAAAGAACTTCTTCCTTTTTTGTCCGGGATTTCTAAATAGAACTTCAGAAGAAACAAAATCCAACTTATTTGTCTTGGTTTTGGATCCTATTTTTGGAAGAGTTATTTAAGACCAGACTAGTTAGTATAAACAATTACCTTAGAATTTAACAAGTAGGAACATATTTTTTCAAATACAAAAGCAACAACTCGTAATTCCTTCTTGGTGGTAGCATAGTTAACCTGTGCACCCCTTAAAGTCTTACTAGCATTGTAAATTACATGAAATTTTTTGTTCTTTCTTTGCCCTAGCACGGCCCCTACTGCATAGTTATTAGCATTGCACATAAGTTCAAAGTGCGAGGTCCAATCAGGTGCTACAATTATTGGCGCTGACACTAGTTTTTCCTTCAAATTTTCAAAGGCATGCATACAATCACTATCAAAGTTAAAAGGGACATCCTTCATTTATGGAAACCTGCATGACCCAAGAAACTTCGAATGCCCTTGACATTAGTAGGGGGTAATAATCGCTCTATCACTTCATTTTTCATTTTTCATATGCCCAAACAAAATCTCTCCCTGTACCATGAAATGGAATTTCTCCCAATTCACAATAAGACTAGTGTCAGTGCATCTTTGCAAAACCATAGAGAGGCTAACTGAAGAATCATCAAATGAGGCAACAAAGACTTAAAAATCATCCATAAATACCTCTATGAACTTTTCCACCATGTCACAACAGATAGCCCTCATACATCATTGAAATGTAGCAAGAGCATTGCATTATCCAAAAGGCATTCTTCTATAGGCAAAGGTACCATATGGACAAGTAAAAGTGGTCTTTTCCTGAATTTTCAGTGCTATGGCAATTTAGTTGTATCATGAATTACCATAAAGGAAATGGTAATACGAATAGCCAGCAAGTTTTTCTAACATTTGATCAATGAATGATATGGGAAAATGGTCTTTTTGGGTGGAATCATTAAGTTTCCTCTAATCTATACATATCCTCCACCCTCAGATGGTCCTTGGAGGGATGAGATCATTATTCTCATTTTCTATTACGGTTATTCCTCCTTTCTTTGGAACTACTTGCACTAGGCTTACCCATGTACTATCAGATATAAGATAAATGATCCTGACATCTAATAGTGACAACATCTTTCCTTACCACCTCCTTCATGTCAGGGTTTAATCAACATTGTGGCTGCACAATAGGCTTTAAGCTATCATTCATGAGAATCTTATGCTTGCATAAGGAAGGGCTGATTCCCCTATTGTTTGAAAGGGTCCATCCAATGGCTGATTTATGCTCCCTTAGAACTCTAAGCAACCTTTCTTGTTCGCATTACTCAAAGAAGCATTAATAATAGTCTTAAATTACCAAGATAAGCATACTTGAGATGGGATGGCAGTGACTTGAGCTCGAGTCTTGGAGGCTCATGTTCTCTTATTCTCTGTTGTGTTTTAATAGCTTATATCCACCACTCTTGCATCATGGTGTGAATTGAAAGGTTCAAAATCCCTTAGGTATTGGGCACGTTCCATGATCAATTCATTCTTAATGTCTACGGTTCCATAACTTTGTTAGACATGCTTCAAGTGGTAACTTAGGGAATGTGTCCCTTAACTTCTCAACCACCAAACTCTCTATAATATCAACCTCAAAATAAGAATCTATGTCAGTGGGAAATTTCCAAGCATTAAAAACATTGAAGGTTACCTGTTCACCTTACACCCATAAAATAAGCTTCGCTTACTACACATCGATCAGGGTCCTTCATGTAGTAAGGAAAGGTCATCCAAAGATAAGAGGTATTGATAAGTCTAATTTATTATATAATTATTCATATAATTTAGGTTCAGTTTCAAACCTTTTTACATCAAACTTTAATCGCTTTTGCTCACTTTTGGGCCTTTTGTTCCTTTTGCTATTTTTTTAGGCAAAAAACACTCATTTTATGCTAAATCTTCCTCGGTTTTATCATCAACATCAGCAAGTGAATGCAAGATACATAAAAAAAACAAAAAAACAAAAAAAAGTGCAAAACACATCAATTTCCCATGGCTAAGCAAAGAAAGACCAAGTTCATGTACAATTCACTTAAACTTGCAATTTTGGGCAGTAATTCAAGTAAATTAAATGCAAGAACTTCATAAACACTTCTAGAACACATCAAAATTGATGCAAAAGCTGAGCATTGGGTAGCAAAGCTGAAGAAAATTCAAAAAAATTGGTAAGTTGTTTGAAAAAATAGTTTTGGGCAGCAAGGGTACCAGCAAGAATAAATGAGATTAAAGCTATTGCAATTTTTTATTTTAAGTATTCCTAACCTCATGTAATATAATTATAGAGGTTTGGGAAGTGTTTTTGATCATTCCATCAGCAAAAATCAAGTCGAAAGTAGAGAGAAAGGGAGGAAAACCGAGAGGAAGAAGAAGAAGGAAGGAAGAAGGAGTTTGGTTTGTAATTTTGCATTTTTAAGCTCTTTCCATTCTTTTCTTCATTAAGTTCATGGATTTTTTATCTTATTTTTACTTTATATTATGTCTACCATGAACTAATTTTTTCTTTCTAAGACTACAATGTAGCCTAAGTTGTACTATACGCTCTTTTCTAATTCAACGTATTCGAAATTTGTTTATTTTGTTGTTTGAGTGTTTATGATTGTCCTTCATGAGTTTTGAATGCTTGACCACCATTCAAAGCCTATAATGATTCATAATGAGTCTGAGGGGAGATTTATAATGAATTTTTAAGTGATAAGCACCACAAATTGAGCGAATACTAGAGATAGATTAACGCGATTTGTGTGGTCTTAAGTGAAAACCGCGATCTTCAAAATGTTTTGATTCAAGATCAATCTTCAATCATAACCTAAGATAATTTGAGAATTTGAGATGAGAACACGAAGAATTGAGATGAAGATAGACAAAATTAGGGTTTGAGAGAAAGAATCAAGATCAATTTCATTGAATAAGCCTTATTACGTGAAGTAGCTCACTATTTATACTATTTGAGAAAAAGAAAGATACACTGCACACGGACAATCACTTAACTAACTTAAACTACTTCTACCTCCAAAACCCCTTCTAATACTTTACAACCATTCCTACCAAGACACAATTCAAATGCTAACCTAACCATTACAAAATATTATCCCTTATTCTTAGAATATCAGCAAGTAACATGATAATTCATGACAATTCCTTCCCCTTAAAGACATTTTTGTCCTCAAAAATGAAATAATGGAAATTGAGCCCAGATGAACTTCAATTCTTCCCAAGAAACCCCTTCCTGCCCCAAATTGGCCCACTGAATTAGCACTTCCTTACTGTCTGTTATGATCCAGCTGCGATTAAGCGTTAAAATAATCAAAACTCTACATTTTGGTTGTTAGTTAATAAGTTCGATTTGAGCTTGCGTTTAGATGCATTGAATAGCTAGATATTTTTCTCTCCTTGCACCAGTTGTTTCCAAATGTTTACAAAGAGTGTGCTCTTTTTTAATTGACATTCATTAGAAAATTGATATATTTCTTCTCTCAACCCTAATTTCTCTCCAATTCTCATCTCTTTCACTTCTCTTTTCATCTCATACTCTCTTAGCCATAGGTTATGATTCAAGCTCGATCTTGAACCACAATAATTGATATCGGAGCTTGTATTAGCTGCCGATTGATTGCTATATTGATTGATTAGAGCTGGCTAGATGCAAGAAGGGTGTACCAATGGCTGGTGGAATTACAACCAAAGCAAATGTTGCTGCTAATGCTACGTATGTTGTTATTGCTGGCGTAAGTGCTGGAGCTAATACAGAGGTTAATCAATTTGAGTAGCTAAGACTTCAAATGGAGGAGATGTTTGTTAAAATGGAGCAATCACAGGATCAAAAGCTTGTTGAGAGGTTAGATCAACATTCTCAGCAAATTGAAGTGAAGATTCATGGATTACAGCAGCAGATTACTAGACAAACTTTGCTTATGGGGGCTGGAGTACTGTCAGCTACTAATCAACATGATCGCCCTCCAGATGTTGCCAAACCTTTAGCATTAGGAGCAACTACTGGTCAGTATGATCGTCCTGCAGATATTATGCAACCTCAGGCATTAGGAGCCAGTGAAATTGGAGCAGTTAGTTGTAAAAGCAATAGTTTCAAACAGCCTCGAGTTGAAATTGTAGCATTTCTATCGTACAGATGATGAAGAGAAGGTAGAATTACCGATTGTTGACCTCCATAGAGATCAGGAGGTGTGGCTCTATAGCCTCATTCGCAGCAATCCTTCATTGTCTAGGCCTAAATTTTTGGAAGAACTGTGTGAGAGATACAGTGACGAAGATCCACGTGACATTGTGGATAACTTCAATAAAGTGGCGCAAACTACAACTGTAAGAGAGTATAGGACAAGGTTTGAGAACTTTAGAGCAAGAATGACGTCTGTCAACCCTGGAGCGAGTGAAGCGTACTATGTTTTGAGTTTTATGAGTGGCCTTAAGCCAAAACTTAAGAACCTTGTCAATGCCTTGAGTCCTAGAACATTGTCTGAGGCATATGCAAAAGCAAAGTTGTTTGAATCTACTGTTTTGGCAGCCTTTGATGGCCCAAGAAGCAGAAGTAGCAAAGCTTCTCATTAGCAGCAGAACGCACCTACAAAGTCTAAGACTATGAGCTCGAAGGAAAAGAAAGTCCAAAGAGTATGTTTTAAATGCAATCAGCGATACTTCTTTGGACATAAATGTAATCCCAAGCTCCTTATGTCAGCAATTGGAGCAGAGACAGAGGAGGATACTGAAGAGTTGGAGATGGGAGCTCGACTAAATGAACAAGAAAAGGAATTGCAGGAAGAGCTTGTGGATGATGAAATGGAGATCTCTATTAAGGCTTTAACTAGGAATAGATCTCATAATACTATAAAGATCGAAAGAGAGCCAGGACGCAAGCCTATTTTGATTTTGATAGACAGTGGGAGCACTCACAGCTTTGTTGATCCCAAAGTTATAAGGAAAGTGGGGTATGAAGTGATTAAAACAAGTCCTCTAGTTGTGACTATAGCTAAAGGGAATTCTAAACTCACTAAAACTAAATGCCAAGGATTCAGTTGGCAAACGCAAAATCAACAATGTGTGTATGACTTCAGTATTCTACAATTGGTAGGCGGTGACATGGTTCTCAGGGTCGATTAGATGAAGTCATTCAGCCCACTAATATAGAATTTCTCTCAGTTGTCAGTCTCTTTTGAGATGCATGGGAGTACTATTAAGTTGTAAGGAATTATGGAGCAAGCTCAGTAGTGAATGATGAAAGGAAAAAGGCTGGAGGGATTGATCAAGAAGTGGATTTATTAGTGAATAGGGCAATAGTTCTCTACAACACATTCTGAGGCTCGGGTGCATCCTCATCCTACAATTAGCAAATTGATTGATGAATACAAGGAATTGTTTAAGGAACCAGTATCCTAACCTACCCCGAGGACTCTTAATCATGCAATACCCCTGAAGTCCAATTCAGATCCTGTGAATTTAATACCATATAAGTATCCTCATTTATGAAAGACTGAGATAGAAACAAAAGTTGAGGAGCTGTTGAAGACTAGTTTTACACGACCTAGTCATAGCACTTTGGCCTCACCAGTTACATTAGTCGAGAAGAAGGATGGAACTACTAGAATGTGAATTGACTATCGATAACTCAATTCACGTACAGCCAAAGATAAGCTTCCCATCCCAATTAGTGATGACCTTTTGGATGAGCTTCGTGGTTCACATTACTTCTCTAAGCTAGACTAGCAACAAGGGTATTATAAATTAGAGTCTTGGAGTAGGACATATGCAAGACTGCCTTCAGAACTCATCATGGACATTACGAATTTGTGGTGATGCCATTTGGATTGACAAATGCTCTAGCTACATTCCAGGCTTTCATAAATAATGTGTTTAAGGCACTCTTGAGGAAGTTTATACTGGTTTCTTCGATGACATTACGATTTACAATGCAACTTTGGGGACCATATGGCTTATTTGAGACAAGTGTTCAGTATTATGTGCGGCCATAAACTTTATGCTAAGCTCTCCAAGTGCTCTTTTGCTCATGTTCAAGTGGAGTACCTAGGCCATATCATCTCCTACGAGGGGGTATCCACTAATCCTTTAAAAGTTCAAGCCATGAAGGACTGGCCAACACCTGTTACCTTGAAACAGTTGAGGGGCTTCTTAGGCTTGACTGGATATTATAAGAAATTTGAAGTTAGTTATGGTGTAATTGCTAAACCATTGACTGACCTTAAGAAGAAGGATGCTTTTATATGGTCAGATGCAACTCAAGTTTCATTTGAAGCTTTGAAGGGAGCAATGTGCTCAGCACCAGTGTTGGCTATCCCAAACTTCAGTGGGGACTTTGTTGTGGAAGCTAATTCTTGTGGTAAAGGAATTGGAGCTATCATTGCTCAAAAGGGAAGGCCAGTGGCCTGTCTTAGTCAAGCCCTCAGTCCAAAGCATTTTGAGTTATCCATACACGATAAAGAGTATCTGGCTCTTCTCTTGGCAATTAAGAAATGGAGAAATTATTTGGAAGGGCACCATTTTATCATTAAAATGGATCACCAAAGCCTCAAATACTTGTTGGCACAGAAGATTACAAAAAGAGTTCAACACAAAGGCTTGATGAAGATCTTAGACTAGACTATTTTATTGAATATTTGAAGGGAAAAGAGAATCTTCCAGCAAGTGCACTATCACATAGGCTAGAAGAGACTGAACCTGGGTTTTATGCTGCTGTATTACTTGTATTATAGAAGATGTATATAAATCATATGAAGAAGACAGATATGCTCAGGAATGTGTGGCAGCCTTTAGCATTAATAAGGCCTCTTTTGCAACAGATGCTGATATTACAGTAGTAAAGGGTAGCATCAGAGTGAAGGAGAAGTTGTACATAGGTTCAGCATCAGATTTGAGGAGACAGATCATTGAGGCTTCTCATAACTCTGCTTGGGGAGGGAATTCTGGCATAGTAGGGACTTATCAAAGAGTCAAGAGTTACTTCAGCTAGGTTGATATGAAAAGAGATGTAATGCAAGTTGTTCAATCATGTGAAGTATGTCAGTAGACAAAGTCAGATGGCAAGCAGTATCAAGGGTAGCTGCAGCCCCTTTCAATTCTAGATTGTGCGCGGCAACAAAGAAGCATGGACTTTATTGAAGGCTTTCCTAAGTTTGAGGGAAAGGAAGTCATCTAGGTGGTTATGGAACGATTCACCAAATTCAGCCACTTTGTTGCTTTGAACAGTCTAGTCTTAGCTGAAAAACTTGCCAAGGCTTTCTAAGACAACATTTACAAGCTTCATGGTTTACCTCTTTCCATCATTTCTGATCGTGATAGGTTGTTCACCAGCCACTTTTGGCATGAATTGTTCCTTATCTTGGGTACTTCCTTGGCTTTGAGTTCACTTTATCATCCCCAGATAGATGGACAAACAAAAAGGGTAAACTAGTGTATTGAGCAATATCTGAAGAGCATGACATTCTGTCATCCTAAGGAATGATGCAGGTGGCTGTCTTTAGCAGAATTCCGGTATAACACACATGCCCATTCATCTTTAGGCATCACACCCTTCAAGGAACTTTTTGGATACGATCCTCCTTCTCCTTTGGTGCTACAAAAGATCAGCACTTCAGTGCCTTGAGTATCTGATTTTCTACTTCAAAGGAAGAAACTAGTATAGCTTCTCAAGGATAATCTGCATATGGCTCAGGTAAGAATGAAGTATTATGCTGATAGGAAGCGTTTAGACAAATCTTTTGAAGTGGGAGATTTGGTTTCTTTGAAGCTACAACCTTACAGGAACAAATCTTTTGGATACAATCCTCCTTCTCCTTTGGTGCTACAAAAGATCACCACTTCAGTGCACGATATTTTGGTCCTTACAAAGTGCTTGAAAAGCTAGGAAAGGTTACTTATAAGTTGGAGTAATCTCCTAATTCATATGTTCATCCCGTGTTTCATGTCTCTATTTTGAACAAATACGGGGAAAAGGGAAAGTCTTGTTCTTCTAACGCTCCAGAAGTAGGTTCTAATGGAGCTCTTTTGTAGTGCCTGCTGCAATACTGGACTCCTGGGTGATTCAGCGTTCTAGTTGGCCGATTAAAGAGGTTCTAGTGTAGTGGAGCAATTTGGCTAAAGAAGATCCCACTTGGGAAGAGAGGAAGTTCATCCAAATTTGGTTTCCTTCCTTTCATTCTTAAGACAAGAATGATTTCAAGAGGGGAGTGTTGCTGTGATCGAGCTATGATTGAGCATTAAAATCATTAGAACTCTGTGTTTTGATGTTAGTTTGCTATTAGAGGTTCAATTATTAGTTAATTGTTTGTTTTGCGCCATTTTGGTTGTTAGTTAATAAGTTCGGTTTGAGCTTGCATCTCGATGCATTAAATAGCTAGATATTTTGCTCTCCTTGCACCAGTTGTTTCCAAATGTGTATAAAAGTGTGCTCTCTTGTAATTGACATTCATTGAATAGAAAATTGATCTCTTTCCCCTCTCAACCCTAATTTCTCAATAATTCTCATCTCTTTCACTTCCCTTCTCATCTCATACTCTCTTAACCCTAGGTCATAATTCTAGCTTGATCTTGAATCATAACACTGTCCCTGCCTTGCTACTGCATGAGCCTAAGATGGCCACTGGTTCCTGCAGAATAATTCCATGAACAGAAGCTGTAGGAGGAGCTACAAAACTTATCTTGGCCTCTGTCATATGCTTCTTTAAGAGAGAAACATGGAACACTGGATGCACACTGGAGTTTGGAGGCAGTTCTTTCTTATAAGCAACCTTCCCTAACTTATCCAAGATCTTGTAAGGCCCAAAATAACGAGCACAAAGCTTCGCATTTTTGTGCACTACCACTAAGGATTGTCTATATAGTTGTAACTTCAAATAAACTAGAGCACCAACAGCAAATGTTGCATCAGTTCTTTTCCTATCAGTGAAGAACTTCATCCTAGATTAAGCTAGATGCAAGTTGTCTTTGAGTTGTTGAACCAATTAATGCCTCTAAACTAACAATTCATTTACTTATTTCACATGGACACAGCTCCTTGTAACACTGATGGTGATGGACGATCAATACCATAAAGAGGCTTGAAGGGAGTATTGTTCAAAGTAGAATGAAAGTGCGTGGTATACTAGAACTCTGCTAGAGAAAGCCATTTGTGCCAATTCTTTGGATGAGCAAAAGTCATGCCTCTCGAATATTGTTCAACACAATGATTCACTCTTTCCGTTTGACCATCCATTTGAGGATGATAAGAAGAACTCAGTGCCAGAGTGGAGCCCAATAGTAAGAACAACTTACACTAAAAGAAACTGGCAAACAATCTATCCCGGTTAGAAGTGATTGACTGTGGTAAACCATGAAGTTTATAGATATTATCCAAGGAAAACTTCCCATGCTCAAAGCTGATAATGGATGATTAAGAGCAATAATGTGTCCAATCTTGGTGAAACGATCCACCACAGCCCAAATGATCTCTTTCCCCTCGGATTTGGGTAATCCCTCTATTAAATCCATGCTAATATGCTCTCAAGCTCTCTTTGGAATAGGCAATGGTTGCAAAAGCCCTTAATAAGGAATATGGTCACTTTTGGTTTGCTGACGCACTTCACAAACTCTCACATACTCCATCACATCTCTTTTCATTCTAGTCAACTAAAAATATTGCCTCAATCTCTGACAGGTACTTGCATTTCCTGAATGTCCACTCCAAGCTAAAGCATGGATAGATTGAATTATCTGTCTCCTCAATTGTAAACTCTTCCTTTAATCCTTATGATTCCATTACTGACATTCATTACAAAGTTAGCCATGGAAGGATCTTTGACGCTGAATGAAATGATGCAATCCTAGGCAAAGGTGTCTCCTTCATAAGAACTCTACACTTCTTCCATCCAAGCAGGAACTGCTATAGAAATTGCAAAACAGCCAGCAGGTCCCTCTTCTTCTTGTCTCCTAGACAAAGCATCAACTACAACATTCTCTCTTCCTCCTCTATACTCAATTAAGTAATCCAATCCTAGCATCTTTATAAGCCTCTTTCATTGCACTCTTGTGGTGATCTTTTGCTCAAGCAAATACTTAAGGCTTTGGTGAACAATTTTAATAATTAAATTATGGCCTTTAAGGTAATTCCTCCACTTCGGCACTGCCATTAAAATTGCTGAATACTCCTTTTCATATATGGACAAACTCAAATTCTTGGGACTGAGTGTTTGGCTTAAGTAAGCCACTGGTCTGTCCTCTTGAGAAGGAACTGCTCCAATCCCAGCATTACTAGCATCAGTCTCAAAGAAAAATGGCTTCTTAATGTCAGGCATAGCTAACACAGGCACTGAACATATAGCTTGTTTTATCTACTCAAAAGATTGCTGAGTTGCTTCAGTCCAATCAAAGGCATCTTTCTGGAGAAGATCAATAAATGGTTTAGCTGTCATTCCATAACCAGCCATAAACTTACAGTAATAACTAGTTAAACCCAAGAATCCTCTCAGTTGCTTGAGAGTAACTGGTGTAGGCCAATCTCTCATTGCTTGGATCTTAGATGGGTCAGTTGCAACTCCCTCGCATGATACGACATGCCCCAAATACTCCACTTGAGATTGTGCAAAAGAGCACTTGGAGACTTTAGCATATAGCTTGTTCTGCCTCATGACTGTGAACACTTGCTTTAGATGTCCGACATGAGAGTCAATCGTAGGACTGTACACTAACATGTCATTGAAAAACACAAGAACAAATTTCCTTAAGAAGGGCTTGAATATTTCATTCATCAAAGCTTGAAATGTGGTTGGTTCATTGGATAGCCAAATGGCATAACTGCAAACTCATAATGTCCATGGTGGGTTCAAAATGTTGTCTTGTGAATGTCTTGCTCCCACACTCTAATCTGATGGTATCCCTGCTCAAATCTTACTTGGTGAAGTAATGAGATCCATGTAACTCATCCAACAAACCATCTATAATGGATTTGGGAATTTGTCCTTAATTATGAGAGATTTCAGTTGCCTATAATCAGTACACATCTGAGAAGTCCCATCCTTTTTCTTGACCAAGATATCAAGTGAGGCAAAAGGGCTATGGCTGTGCCTAACAAATTTAGTCCTAAAGAGCTCCTCCACTTGCCGTTCAATCTCATTTTTCTATGAATATGGATACTTGTAGGGTCTAACACTCATTGGATTTGAACCTGATTTCAAAGGTATAACGTGATCCAAAGGCCTCTAGGGAGGAAGGGAAGTGGGCTGCTCAAACAAGTCCTCAAAAATTTAATAAGCTTGATAAGTTTAGGATTCGAATTCATATGAGAATTAACAGATTCAGCATTGATGGAAAATAGATGACCAATCCACTGATAAGTCCCTTTCCTAATCACTCCTTCCAAACTTTTCCCCTTCATCATTTGAAGCTACCCTTATTCCCAGATCCCTTGCAATTTGATTCTTTGGCCTCCTCTTTCAAATGAAACTGATAATTGAGCAAAGTCAAGCACAATTGAGCTAATTGTTTTCATCCAATCTACTACCAACACCATGTCATAGACTCTAAATTTCAACACCCTGAAATCGTACACAAAAGGATGTCCCCGCATCTACCATCGAAACTGCTTGCACTTAGTTTGGGAAAAAATCGAGTTTCCATCAGCAACTATCATCGATAACGGACTTGTTTGGATCATTTCATGCCCCACTGCCTTCACAATCTCGGGATCAATGAAAAAATGAGTGCTTCCACTATCTGTTAAGATAAATAATGGCTTGCCATTATCATCTCCCTTGATTCTGATCGTGTTGTGCAAACCATTCCCAGTAAATGTCTTAACTAAAATTTCAATTTCATCCTCATCAGACTCTCCAGACAAATCCTTCTCTTGGATACTAGCCTCTACCTCTCCAAACACATCCTCGGACTCAGCTTTTGTTTTAATTCCTGTCACTTTCATGAGGAACTTTGGATTGCATTTGTGCCCCACAGAATATCTCTAATTGCACTTAAAACACAGCCTCTGAACTTTCTTCTTCTCAATGCTCAGGTTCTTGTTGTTCACTGCAGCAATTGTACAAAATAGCCATTACAGCATTCTCAAACTATTGTGTCTGCTGTCACATCATCTCTTGCATTTGTTGCTGGAATTTCTAAATTTGATCGGCCTGAATCACATTGACATTAGCTCCAGCTTCAGCGTCCATGCTAGCTCCAGCATTAGCTCGTGTATTAACGCTCGCATTTACTGGACCAGCCAATGCCTTAGCTTTCCTCCTTCCAGCTAGTTGTGCTCAAAGCAAATAACAATCAATCGCAAGCAAGATTTCAAGCTTTGATACCAATTTTTATGATTCAAGATCAATCTTGAATCATAACCTAAGATAATTGGAGAAGTTTACATGAGAACAAGAAGAATTGAGATGAAGATAGAGAGAATTAGGGTTTGAGAGAAAGAATCAAGATCAATTTCATTGAATGAGTCTTATTACATGAATTAGCTCACTATTTATACTAATTGAGCAAAAGAAAGATACATCGCACTCGGATAATCACTTAACCGACTTAAACTGCTTCTATCGCCAAAAATCCTTCTAACACTTAGCAAGCATTCCCGCCAAGACACAATTCAAATGTTAACCTAACCATTACACAATATTATCCCTTATTACTAGAATATCAGTAAGTAACAAGACAAATCATGACACAGAACTCTTTTCTTATTTAAATTCATATAAGAGATTGATAAGTTAATATGTAAAAGGGTATGCTAAGTGTTGCTCGAGAGAGAATATTTAGTAAAATAGAGTTTTTGACCATTAACCCGTAGTAACAACGTGAATGCCGATAGTAGAGAGGCGTATTGATGCAACTAGGTGAAATCGGATGTCTTGGACTTATTTAAATCAGGAAACTTCCAAAAAAATTAGTTACCTAGTTCAGTCCTTTTCATTTTGTTTGTTATGTATTCAAAAGTTTAATTTTTGGTCTTTCAAATAGTGCTAAAGCTGCTAATTTTAGTACTCAGCCAATAGGCAATCCTAGTGGGCACGATACTCTACTCACTCTGTATTACTAGATATGACATAATGCACTTGCTAAGCAAACACCAAGCATCAAGTATTTGGCACTATTGCCGGGGATCGTTCTTACTTGAGTGATATTGATACCACCTAGTTTTCGTACTAATTTGAAGGTCTTTTATAAAAACTTGTAAATTTTGATTAAGAATCTTTTATTTCATTTATTTTATTTACTTTGTTTGATTTGTGAAGTTATTTTCAAAAACAAAATTAAAAATAAAAATTTCGTGAAGCACTTTTTTGTAAAATTTTTGGTTGTATTGTTGTACTTTTTACATTTTATCATATTTTCCTTAAAGTTTTTAAGTTCATTTAGGTATTTTTTTAAGAAGTAAAGGTTGTTATTTTTTTATAAAAAAAAGTAGTTTTGATAAGTTTTGTTATGTTTTGAGTAAGTTTGTTAAATTTGTGCTATTTTGTTGTTTTTCTTGTGTTTTCGCTTTAATTTTACCTTTCTTTTACTTATGAGTTCACTTTGAGAATAGTTTGAAAGTTAAAATTGTTATTTTTAATATTTTCAAAATATTACTGTTACTATCCCTGCAACAACAACAACAACAACAAACCCAGTGCCTCTAAGGGCTCCTGCCTAAGCAGGGTTTAGGGGGGTAGATGTACGCAGCCTTTCCCCTTCAGGGGGTTACCCTGAAGGGAGGCTGTTTTTAAGGACCCCCAACTTGCGAAAGTTGTCCCCAGCAAATGGCATGTGACCTGCCAGCAGAAGAGCATATTAGTGTTACTATCCCTCCCCCCTAAAATTTGTATTTTTGTTAAGTTTTTTGTATTAAATTGTTGTATTTTTGTGTTTTCTTATTAAATTTATCTTTCTTTTTGACATTTCAATTTACCTAGATAAGTTTTTCGAAGTTAAGTTTGTATTTTTAAAGTTTTTGAAATATCAGTATCATTAACCCACCCCCCCCCCCCCCCCTCTCTTTTAAAATTTTGTTTTGTTAAGTCTTGTATTATATTGTAGTATTTTTCTTCTTTCTCAATATTGTTAGCTTTCTTTTAACTTTTAAGTTTGCATTTCTTAATTTGTATGCAAAATCAAAACAAAAAATGAAATAACCCCTTTGGATCCTGAAATTGAAAGAACACTTGAAAAAAAATCAGGAAAACCAAACGAATAGAAACAATGGCTAAGGAAAATAATGATAATGAAGGTGCTTTAAAGGAATATGCTATCCAAACTATTGGAGGATGCACTTCTAGCATTCAACGTCCACAACCCATGATAATACAAATGATTCAACATAATGTTCAGTTTGGCAGTCTACCTAGTGAGGACCCGAACTTGCATATCACTAGCTTCTTAGAGATATCTGAGACATTCAAGCATAATGGTGTCAGTGATGATGCGGTTCACTTAAACCAGTTGTTGTTCCAACTTAGAGATAAGGCCAAAGCATGGTTAATGTCATTACCACCAGGTACCATCACCACATGGGATGATTTGGAAAACAATTTCTTGCTAAATATTTTCCACCAGCCAAATTAGCCAAAATGAGGAATAACATTGTCTCTTTTATGCAATATGATATATAATCAATGTATGATTCGTGGGCATGTTCTAGAGAGCTTTTGAAAAGGTGCCCACACCATGGTTTACCACTTTGGATGCAAGTCCAAATTTTTACAATGGCTTGGCACCAAATACCCAAACAATGGAGGACCCGACTACTGGAGGGGCCTTAAACAACAAAACACCAGATAAAACATACGACTTGCTGGAGGTAATGGCTAGCAACAACTATGTATGAACAGCTACTCAACAATGCAAAGGAAACCTACAGGTATTCATGAGATGCATTAACCACACTATCCGCTCAAATTTGATGATTTAGAAATAGTTGGGTAACTAGGTGTTAGTGCCATACAATCTTCTATGCAAACTTGCAAGTTTTGTTCAGGAAATCATATGAGCATGGAACGTCAGACAGGGAACCCCTTTGCCCCAACTTCTTCAAATCATGGGCAAGCCAATTTTGTTTCAAAATTCAAAAATTGCAACACACTCCCTATTCCAACACTTATAATCCCGGGTGAAGAAACCATCCAAATTATTCATGGAATAACCAACGGGATTCAAAACCACCCATTCACACACAATAAGAAAAGAAAATTGATCTCGAAGATATGTTCAGTAAGTTTATGCAAGAAACCAGATGTTTCATGCAACAAACATAAACAAATCTTTGAAATCAACAAGCTTATGTCTAAAATCAAGAAGCTTCGATTAGAAACCTCGAGACTCAAATTGGACAAATTTCAAATCAACTCTCTGAAAGGTCTCAAGATTCCTGACCTACTAAAACAATTACTAACCCATGAGAGCACGTCCAAGTAATTGAATTAAGAACTGGGGAATCTCTAAATGAACCAACTCATGTAACTAAGACCGCATAAAACAAACAACCCCTAATCGACCTGTCCACGGACATGAACTATGAAATGGAAAATGGGGAAGGGACAAAATCGAAAACAAAGATGAACCAAAAAGCAGCTGAACCTCAACCCTACAAATCGAAGATCCCATTTCCTCGACGTTTGAAAAAAAACAAAAGCAGACAAACAATTTGCTAAATTTTTGGGAGTTTTCGAAAAATTACATATTAATGTCCCTTTTGTTGATACGTTAGAGGAGATGCCCAAAATGTGCAAAATTTATGAAGGAAATCTTATCTAACAAAAGGAAGTTGAGAGAATTTAAAACAGTGGCACTAACTGAAGAATGCAGTGCCATACTTTAAAAGAAGTTACCTCCCAAGTTAAAAGATCCAGGGTGTTTCACTATACCTTGCACCATTGGCACCATTAGCTTTGAGAAAGTTTTATGTGATTTAGGTGCAAGCATTAATTTAATGCCTCTCTCTATATTCAAGAAGCTTGGCTTAGGATAGGTGAAGCCCACTATAGTATCTCTCCAACTAGCAGACAAATCAATCAAGTATCCAAGAGGTGTGGTTGAAGATGTCTTAGTGAAGGTTGACAAATTCATTTTCCCGGCCGATTTCATAATACTTGACATGGAAGAGGATCGAAAGATACCTCTTACTGTTGGACAACGCTTCCTTACTACAGGAAGGACCCTGATCGATGTGCAACAAGGGAAGCATATTTTAAGGGTGCAATATGAACAGGTAACCTTCAACGTTTTTAATGCTATGAAATTTCCCACTGACATGGATTCTTGTTTTGATGTTGACATTATAGACATTTTGGTAGTTGAGAAGTTCAGGACACATTCTCTAAGTTACCACTTAAAGCATGTCAAATAAAGACAGGGACCTTAGACACTAAGAACGAATTGATAAGGGAATGTGCCAATACCTAGAGGATTGGGAACCTTTCAATTTGCACCACGAAGCAAGAGTGGAGGACATACAAGCAATTGAAGCAATGCAAAGAATAAAAGAAAATGAGGCTCCAAATCTCGTGCTCAAGCCACTGCCATCTCATCTCAAGTATGCTTATCTTGGTGATTCTAACACTTCTCCTGTCATTATTAATGCTTCTTTGAGTAATGTCGAACAGGAAAGGTTTCTTAGAGTTCTAAGGGACCATAAATCAACCATTGGATGAACCCTTTAAGACATCAAGGGAATCGGCCCGCCCTTCTGCATGCATAAATTCTATTAGAAGATAGCATCAAGCCTACCGTGTAGCCACAACGTCGATTAAATCCTACTATGAAGGAGGTGTTAAGGAATGAAATTTTCAAGTTATTAGATGCCGGGATCATTTATCCCATATCTGATAGTCTGTGCGTAAGTCCAGTGCAAGTAGTTCCAAAGAAAGGGAGAATGAACGTAGTAGAAAATGATAACAATGAGCTCATCCCTACTAGGACCGTCACATTGTGGAGGGTGTGTATAGATTACATGAAAGTTAATGATACCACCAGAAAAGACCATTTTTCCTTACCATTTATTGGTCAAATGTTAGAAAAACTTGCTGGCCATTCGTATTACTGTTTCCTTGATGGTTAATCAAGATATAACCAAATTGCCATAGCATCGGAAGATTAGGAAAAGACCACTTTTTCTTCTCCATATGGTACCTTTGCCTATAGAAGAATGCTTTTTGAATTATGCAATGCTCTGCCACATTTCAACAGTGTATAATGGCAATCTTTAGTGACATGGTGGAAAAATTCATAGAGGTTTTACAGATGTGTTATGATTCAAGATCAAACTTGAATCATAAACTTGAGATAATGGAATTTAAGATGTGAAGAGAAGTGAAAGAGATGAGAATTAGGGAGCAATTAGGGTTGAGAGAAGGAAAGGGATCAATTTTCTATTCAATGAATCAACAATACAAGATATTTTGCTTTTTTATACACAAGGTAAAAGACGGCTAAAAACAAAGCACCAAAACAAGCCTAATCTGACTCAACAAGCCTTACCGCAAAAACAAGCCTTATGCGCTAACTAACCAAACCAACTTCCCCGCAAGAATTACGTTTGAATGAACGATGAGAAATTCACAACTAAAATCAGCTAAAGATGCAGAAAATCCTTCATGGTCATGACAATACCCTCCACTCCAAAACATTCTTGCCCCAAGAATGAAGAAAGAGGAAATTGGCTTCGAATGAACTTCAAATTTTCCCAGCTTGCATTTCATGAATCCAAATTGGCCCATTGAATCAAAACTGCTTCCACTGATTTGCCATCATGTCGCACCTGCGGGATCCAAGTACCGCTGCAAGAGCTTACACCAAGGTTCATTGCTTGTACCCTCTGGAGGCTTAGTTGAACAGTCTTTTCCTTCAGCCCTATGCTTTTTTAAAAGAGAAACATGAAACACAGGGTGAACAAAAGAATCAGGAGGGAGCTGTAACCTATAAGCCACACTTTCTGGCCTTTCTAACACTTTATAAGGACCAAAGTAACGAGCACTCACCTTCACATTCTTGCACCCAGCTACTGAGGACTGTCGGCAAGGCTAAAGCTTAAGATACACTAGATCTCCAACTGCAAAGGACTTGTCAGTACACTTCTTATTCACCAAATACTTCATTTTTGACAAAGCTAACTGTGAATTGTTCCTTAATTGCTGACCTAATTGCCTCCTTTGTGAAAAAGATCATTAACCACGGCAACATGAGAAGATACACCCTGAATCACCATTGGTGAAGGAAGATCATACCCATATAAAACCTTAAATGGAGTAGTCCCTATGGCAAAATGAAAATGAGTATTATACTAAAACTCTAACAAAGACAACCATCGAGACCAGTGCTTAGGATAGGTGAATGTCATGCTCCTCAGATACTACTCCACACACCGATTTACCATTTCAGTTTGTCCATTTGACTGAGGGTGTTATGACAAACTGAGAGCATGAGTAAAGCCCAACAACATGAATAAATCTTTGCAAAACTGACTGGTGAACATCCTTCCCCGGTCTGAAACAATGGATTGAGACAATCCATGCAACTTATAGATGTTGTCAAGGAACATCCAGGCCAGCGTTTCTGTAGAAATAGGGTGACTTAAAGCAATGAAGTGGCTGAATTTGGTAAATAGATCCACAAGTACCCATATCACCTCTTTGCCATCAGCTTTAGGCAAACCTTCCACAAAATACGTGCTTATATGGTGCTAGTAGGGGTGTAAATGAACCAAGCGTTTGATGAACTACTCGTGTTCGAAATTGATTAAAACTTGTTCATGTTCATTTTTGAGGCTTGGTAGATTACCAAGTAGAGTTCAAGCAGGCTCGATAAGACTATCGAGCCGAGCTCGAACAAGGGAGTGTTCAGATCGTTAGTGTTCACGAACAACTCAACAATTGGTATTAAAGCCATCTTTAATTAGATTCATAATAAGCATGAGGTTAATATTAAGCATAATAAATGTTGCGAATACAGTTGTGAATGAGGGAAATTGAGAATGTCATTAAGGAAGAGAATACCTTATTGTGTTATTAAATTATTTAATAACTAGATTGTCGATTCATCCAATTTAAATTGTTTAAGTTATGATGAATTTTAAAAATGCAGTGGGAGTATTATTCTAAACAATCTAATGAGATTAGATATTCAAATAATTGAGTGATTTAGATATATACAATATCATATTGAATATCTAATAAGATTAGTTGATCGGTCAAGTTAAAATATTTACAAAGAATGTCTAGTTAGATGTTCAGCTACAAGCTAATGGGATTAAAATCATATTTAATTTTTTATTTCATTTTATTATATAAATAACTTGGAAAAAATAAATAATAGATTAGGATGAGATCCAAAATTAGATTATGTGATAATCTACAAGATTTTTGAACTTTTTTAATTATCAGATTGAATATCTAATAAGATTAGACATTCGGTCATTTAAAATATTATCATCTAATGAGATTGAGATCAGATTTAATTATTCAAGTATTTATTTATATAATAATATAGAATTAAAAAATATAAAATAATTTGGCACGAAGTGACATGAAGTCACTATTCTTTAATTTGTAATTAAAATAAATTAAATAATTAGTTAATTGGAATGAGATTCTAATTAGGATTATGCGATAATTATCTCTAAAGGTGTTTAGAAAAGTAATTAATTAATCTGACCTAGTTCGGCCATAAGTAATGTTATTCAAAACAGTTTGATAACATAATGCTTAATAAATTTTGTGCACGTATTTAACATTATTTAAAAAATTTTAAACTATATACTGCGAATAAAATTAAAAGCCCATTTAACATCATGAAATATTTGATTTCATCTAGTGGGAGAATTTTTCGAATAGATATATATATATATATCTATTCAATAGTTGAATTATTTAAAAGGAAAAATTCTCATAATTATATAATATAATTAGATTCCATAGGCTAGATAATTGAACAAACCTGGTATGATAAGGGTTTTATTTAATAGTTAAATAAAATTTTGAGTATGATTATAATAATTGATTATAAGATAATCAAACTTAAAAGAAAGATCCGCTATTTAAAATCTCAAAGGGGAGCGACCTTCAGGAGTTAATTCCTCACGGTCTCCATTGCAAGTCTAATTGTATGGTGGATAGGCGCTACTCCCCGAGGAGGGCATTTGTTTGCAGAATACAAAGTTGGACTTCTTTAAGATAGATAGAGGTATGAGAAAGCAGATGTGGCGACATTGTCGTGGAGTATCTTATTGACCTATACTAATGTTTAGGTAATGATATACACTTGATGAGGATAGTATGATAGTCTCCTAGGGAGCAATGAGATATTATCTTAGAGCCCAAGGTAGACACGATGAATTAATTATGTTTAGGAAACAGTCATTGAGAGCAGTTCTCACCTTACTGATTACCGGGTGCAGCCTCACTGACGAGGAGTAACGGGTAGATTCATTTTGTCATTATAGCACACACAAGGTATGGTAAGGTGGATTCCATGCTTTTTCATTTGCTAAATTTAATTAAAAGGTTCACAAGACTCAAAATATCAAGTGGGAGCGAGCTTCTAAGTGAATGCTCATTGCCTCCGTTACTGGTCTAGCAGTATAGTAGGTGGGCGTGACTGCCCGAGGAGAGCGTTCATTTGCAGAACATGCGATCAGATCCTTTATGAAAGACTGAAGTGCCGAAAAAGTGGGCGCAGCCACGCCATCATGGAGTACTTCGTGGACTTATGTGGATGTTAAGTTAGCAGTGTACACCTTACTAGGGTCTACATTGGCCTCCCCGAGAAGGTCTATTCTATGACCTTGAAGGTTGAGGGTAAAGTGGTGTATTAAATATGTTTTGTAAGATTTTACAAGAAAACATATTTATTGAGAAATGTTCTCACCCTTCTCATGTCTCTATTCGACATCGTCGACGGGGAGTTGGTGTTGTTCGGTTGGGTGACCATGGTATACATGCAAGTGTCGGACTGTGAACTCCAATCTTTGATTGTTTACTAAAATTTGTATGTTATATGACTTGCTTTACAATTGTGATTTTTGAAAAGTTGTTAAATTATGCATTGCAATCAATGTTGATGTGTATGTTACTTGTCTATTCTGTTATGATTCAATATGTCTTAGTACATGTGGAGCACTAGTAGATGCTTAGAGTTCCCTGTTTGTTGTTAGTATATCTGCTAAGTTGAAAAGATGTTCAGAACGTTAAACTAGACTGATAAGTTAGTTAGATACAACTGTAGTAGATATGATTAGATATTTAAAAGAAGTGTTTGATTAGAAAAATGGGAGCATGAGAACAAATATGAGAAAAGGTGCCATAAAAATTGAGGAGTCCAGTCTAAACATCAATGCCTGGAATTAGGGACCTCTAAAGGGTAAATTAAAGCATAAGTCAAAATAGTTTTACCTCTTTTATAAGAAGCATGAGACATTAGTATTAAAAAGGAATTGCCTAAGTACTTGGATGCAGTTGTTGTAGAGACTAAAAAGCAAATATAACAAGGTATATGATGTCTTGCCTCCTCTAGTTGTGATTGGAAGGTAGTTCACTAGTGTTCTAGTGAATGGGCTTTCAGTATGGGCACCAAGAGATGGAAGTTTAAGTTAAGGAATGTAGTTTTGATTTTGAGTAACCATCTTAATTTACTACATACTTAAGAAATTTAAATTCTATCTTCTATTTGTTTTTAAATAGTTTTCAGTTATTTGGCCAAAAGAATAGACTTATAATTCAGTAAATAAAATGTTTATTTAGAAGGAACATTCGTACATAGATGACTTCTTTTAATCAACAACTATGTCAGTGACAATTTATTAGCCTAATACGAGCTAGACTCTGTAACCATATAAGAAAAGAATATCTTGAATTCCATATAGCTTTGGAGTGGCACTTGATCTTAAGTCACATAAATTTAATATGATTAAAAACTGGTTTGATTTGTCTTATGGATCATTAAGTACTGGAGGTGATAATCGATACGTGAATCATATTCAAATTAATGGTGACTGAAAGAACCTTTATGTGTAAAGGCATTAGAGCCACTAAGCGGCTAGAACCTGTACATTATGCACTACAAAAAGTTCAAGCAAGCAGAAGCAATAAGTATTTCATAAAATATTTATGAATGACTACTTAGTATGTTCCTATATGGATATATCTATGAAGACTAAAGTCTTGAATTCTTTGAAAAGTTCAAAGAATTAAAGTCTAAGGCTGGGGTAAGTTATCTAATTGTATCGAGTCACTTTAATTAGATCAAAGTAGGGGATTTCTGGAGAGCTCTTAATCTTTTTCTTACTGCAAAGTGTTTCAGAAAGGATCAATAATGTGTTATTAAAAAAGGTAAGATTCATATGATGAGTCACCTATACATATCAAAAGGTTAGTTATGTAAGAGGTTTTAAAAAGTGTTATAAAAGTATAGTAGATAGCTTGTGTTGGATAAGTTGACAGTATGAGATGTTATGCCACAACAACATGATAAAACTTAAAGTTTAGATGATGTATTAGATATATCTTTAATAAGGTTATTGTCACACTAAGTACATGAGAGCTTTGTTGTAGGGAGAGTGGTCAGGTTCACTTTACATAGTCATGTCTTCGGTCTCCATTGTTAAGCTTCAATCAGATCCTTCGGACTATAATGAAATTGTTAAGTATAAAGATGCAGACCGATTCGTCAAGGCAATGAAAGTTAAATTAAAGTAATTATATTTCAACAAAGTCCGGAAACTTGTAGAGGTGTTGAAAGACATTAAGTCATTAGATTGGATCTGAATGGATCCACAAGTACAAAGAGTTGAGTGGGCGAGAAGGCTGAGACCTTCAAAGCTAGATCGATAGTAGTAGGTTATACCTTAATGGAAAGAATCATCTTTGATGAGACCTTCTAGCCAGATATTATGCTTAAGTCCATAAGGATACTCTCATCCATTATATTTCATAGGATGAGATACTTGAAATGGAAATCAAGATGACGTTCTATGAATATTCATCTTGATTATCTTATGTATATGATACAACCAGATATGTTTATTGCCAATAGTTAGGAGCACATAGTATGCAAACTGAAGTAGCCTATTTGTAGACTTAAGTAAGTATCTTGTTTATTAAATAGTAGATTCAATGACGGCTACCAGGTCCTATGGATTTGAATTAATGGTTAGTGAACTATGGATTTGAAAATAATTCATAAGATCAATTCTTTTTTCATGAGATGAATTATTTTTTCATGAGATGAACAAACTAGTTATGCTTAATAAATATTATTAAGATGAATATAAAATACGATAAATTGTATCATGTTTTAAAAAAAAAGGGAAAAGGGCACTACAAGTGGGAGACCGAAGACACGAATTGCATTGTGCAATGCATGTGCTCTGCCTCAAATTTAAACAAAAAAATAAAAAAACTACAAATTCAAAAGCAGGTGTTGCTGACGTTACGCTAATCCTAACAACACAAGAAACTTATGCGTGATATACTCGTATAATGCTGACGTCATAGTGACGTCAGCAGCTGCTTTATTTTACAAAAGTATTCTTTTTCATCAGCCGTGTTCATCAATGTATTCTTTAGGTCTTGGAACCTAGTTGTCTCCCACGATAAAAATCCTAAATTTTTTTAGGGGTTTTCTAAGTTAATGTTTAGTACAATTTTTCTAGTAAAATTTTTTTCGCAAAGATTAGAAGGAAAATTTTGCTCCAAAGCTTTTCCTAAATGAAATATTTGGCAACCCGCACTCTAGATGTCAACGGGTCATTGCCCAGAAGATCTCGCAGTCTCGATGATTCCTCCCGGGCAAAATTTGCGGTCTACAATCCATGTATTCCGTATAACTTTTCATTTAAAGCTTTCCTTTAATTTATGCTTTCTGTTTTATGCATATTATGCTTAGATATTTTGTTTTTATTATGTTTCTATTAGAATTGAGCTCCTTTATATTTAAATTTAACAAACTTTAAAGTTATTTCTGTTGTGCCTGATCGAACCAATCTAGGAAAAATTTAGTTTCCAAAATTAAATTTTTTCTTGCACCCTTGACTTATAATAACTTGAATGAGTTAAGGTGTAATAAGATTAAGGTGGAGCAAACCGTATTCAGGTCACTGACTAAGGACTAGCGCAATCAAGGTCAAGCCTGGGCCGTCAAAGCCCTCAACAATGGGGCGAACCTAAGTTCACTAGACTTATTAATTAAGGTTAAACCTTGGCCGTCAAAGCCTTAAACTAAAGCATCAATTCTCAACTAATCGAAATTTCAAATAGATTAAGACTGGAAGTTCATACCTAAAACCCAAGAAACTGCATTACCAATGAAGCAATTACTGCAAGTTCTACGTTAATCTAACTTATGCAAAGTTACACTACTTATAAGAAAAAGCACAAGTGTGCTGTAAAGAAAACTTCAAGAAATTTTGTGTTGAATGTGTATACTACTTTAAACTGGTGCAGGGGCCTTTATTTTTAGAAATCGAAAAATAACGGCCGCTCCTATTTCTGCGGCAACTTACTCACGTCTTCCCACTAAGCTTCTTCTTTACACGTACAAATCTTCAATGAACGTGCCCTAAATTTGGTATTGGAGGAAATCCTTTGTTCCCATGTCTTTAATCTTATCGAAAGTCCCTTCTAGAAATCCCACGTCCTCTTGGATTAAGCTTAGTGCTCAAGTATCTGAGATTGCGCTCCAAGTAACCACATACAGCCTATAAACCACTCGTCTTGCAATCTTTATGGAAGTTCCTTGAACTCGAGCTCCTTCTGCACTTCAACCATCTCAAGCCTTTTAGTGGTTGATACCCTTGTCAAGGTGATCATCTTGTTAGGATGCTGGGCTCGAGACGCCCACTACTTTAGCACCTAAAGGCTTGATTCTCCTCAAGAGAGGCCTCACGTTTTAAGCATGCGGCACTTTGCTCAAGACGGCATTGTCCCAACCCTTTCGAAATTCGGGTGTAAACAGTAATGTCATTCAAATAGTTTGATAAGGTAGTACTTATTAAACTTAATTCACATGTTAATATTATTTAAATGGGTTAAATATTATGTGTGATTTGAATAAAGTTAGAAAATTAATTAGTAGAATTAATTGAAAAGAAAATTCTTATAAAATATCTTATGAGATTACAGTATATAGGTTTGATAATAAAAGGAACCTAATATCATTAGGATATTGTTTAACAGTTAAATAATCTTTATAATGTAATTGTAATAATGATTATGGTGTCATTAAATGTAAAAGAAAGATCCACCATTTCAAATTTCAAGTGACAGCAAGGTTTAAGAGTTGAATCCTCACGGCCTCCCTCTCTAGTCTAATACTGCAGTGGATAGGCGATACTCCCACGGAGGGCATTTATTAACACAATACAGGGTTAGACTTCTTTATGATAGATAAAGGTACAAGAAAACAAATGTGACCACGCCATAGTAGAGTATTTTGTTGACCTATCCCAATTTCTAGACTACGGTATACACTTGACTAGTACAGTATGTTAATCTCCTAGAGAGCATTGCGATATTAACTTAAAGGCTAAGATATAAATGATGACTTAATTATATTTAGGAAGCATTTTAATTGAGAATAGTTCTCACCTCACTGATAACTCGCTACGACCCAACTTCCAGGGAGTAACAAGTAGATTGGTTCGGTCATCATTGCAAACACAAAGAATGGTTAGGTGGATTTCATACTTTTTTAGCTTACAAACATTTAATTAAAAGGTTCACTAAACTCAAAACATCAAGTGGGAGTAAGCTTCTATAAATGAATGCTCATGGCCTCCCTTATCAGTCTAGCTGTATAGTAGGTGGGTGCTACTCCGAGAGGAGGGCATTCATTTGAAGAGTATAGGGTTGTACATCTAGGAGATACACTGAAGTGGAGGAAAATGGATGCAACCATGCCACCGTGGAGTACTTTGTTGACTTGTATGGATGTCAATGTGGCGGTGTACACATGACTAGGGTGCTACAATAGCCTCCCCGAGGAGCTTTGTTGTATGACCTTAGAGGCTAAGGGAAGTGTGATCTCTTAGATATGTTTAGTAAGAGCCTATAAGAAAACATATTTATTGAGAAATGTTCTTACCTTACTGATATCTAAATTCGACCACGCCGACGGGGAGAGTTGGGCAGTTTGGTTGGGTCACCACAGCATAAGCAAGTGTTGGATTGTGAAGTCCGTAGTTTGGTTGTTTGCCAAAACTAAGAAAAGTAATCCTGCATATTATATGACTTGTTTACAACTTCAATTTCAGACAGTTTGTTATATTTTTGCATTGCAATCAATACAAATATGTGTTACTTGCCTATTCTATTCTGCTCACTAAACTATAATGTCTTATTACATATGGAGCACTAGTAGATGCTCAATGTTTTCTAGTTTTTCGCTAAAATGTCTACTATGTTAAAAGAACGTTTAGAACATTAGTCTAGACTAGTGAATTAGTCAGATGCAAATGTCAAATATATTCTAATGTTAGATACTTTAAATGTGAACTATATTGGTGATGATCAGACATTCGATAGAAATGTTTAGTCAACGGAAAAGGTACCATGAGAACAGCTTACAAGAAAGATGATAGACTCTCAATTGTGTTAAAAAGTTCAGTTCAAGAGCATGTCGTATGATGATGGCTTATTTAATCGAACTAGAATTTTTTATGCAAATATTGATAACCAATCTCAATAGGGTATATAATCCTGACTTGCCTATCAAGGTCAATGAATCAGTTCACCAAAGATACATCAAATAATAGAGATTACTCGTTATTTGAGCTAATTGAAGTACAATTTGAGAGAAAAGGCTTCATGAGAACTAAGGGAAGAGTCCACTTATTGTAAGCATCTATCTCAAGGAATTATAAACCTCGAAAGGGTAAAATAAAGCATTGGTCACAATAAGTTGTCTCTTTTGCAAAGCTTCTAGACGTTTGTATTTAATATAATTGTCTAGGCACCTAGCTATTCTCGTTGCCAATAGGGGCATCAAGAAATAGTAATTTGAGTCAAAGGTTGTAGTTTCATTTTTGTGTAACTATCTTAATGTACTAGTTTCGTTAGAAATTTTATTTCTATTTTCTATTTGTTCTAAAATAGTTTTTCAATTATTTTTCAAAAAATAGATTGATATTTATGTAAATGAAGTGTTTACTTAAAAGGGTACATTGGTAGGTAGTTAACTAATTTTAATCAAAATAATGTTAATGGAAGTTTATTTGTCTAATACAAGCTAGGGTGTGTAACCGTATCAGAGAAGAATTTCCTAAATTTCATAGAGCTTTTAAGTAGCACTTGATCTTAGGTCACATTGATCTAATATGATTCAAAAACTAGCTTGAGATTATCTTAAGGGATCATTAAGTTCTAAAATTGTAACCAGTATACAAATCATGATCGAATGAATGATGACTGAAAGAGCCTTTAAGAGTAAAGGCAAAAGAACCCCTAAGCTGTTGGAACTTGTTCATAAAATGTTTATGAACTGATGAATGTTCAGGCGAGTGGAAGATATGATTATTTCATAAACGTTTATGACTGACTACTCAATAAGTTGATATATGTACGTACATATGAAGACAAAAGCCTTGAATCTTTTGAAAAGTTCAATAAATAAAAGGCTAAAGTGGGGATCAGTTAGGTAATTACATCAAGTCAATTAGATTAGATCCAAGTGATGAATTTCAGGAGAGTTCTAAGCTTTCCTTTCTGTAAAGTGTTGTAGAAAGTATCAATAATGTGTTATTGTATATGGTTCGATTCATATGATGAGTCACATTTACATATCAAAAGATTTTTTTTGAGGAGATTTTAGAAAGTGTCCTAAAAGTACAGTGGATAACTTGTGTTATATAAATTAACATTAGGAGATTTTGTATATCAATAGAATGATACAACTTATAGCTTAGATGATACATTAGATATATTTTCAACCAGGTTAAGGTTGCACTAATTACATGAGGGCTTTTGATGAAGTGGGAGCATGGTCAGGGACACCTGACAGATTGATGTCTTCAACCCTAATGGTTGAGCATGATAATGAATTTGATCCTCTAGACTACAATGAAACTTTTAAGAATAATGATACAGACCAATTGATCTCAGATATAAAACTAAGTTACAATAATTGTATTTTAACTATCTCAGGGATCTTGCAAAGGCATCGAAAGGCATAAAGTTCATTAGATAAGATATGAATGGATCTACAAGAATAAAGAGTTGACTAGACAAGAAGGTTAAGATCTTCGAGGCCGGACTGATGGCGGTAGGTTATGCCCTAAAGGAATGAATCATCTTTGATGAGACCTTCTAGCAGGATGCTATGCTTAAGTCTATATGGATGCTCTTATCCATTGTATCTCATTATGATGAGATATGGGTATGAAAGTTAAGACGACATTTTTTGAATGGTTATCTTGAGAAAGTTTTGTATATGGTACAACCAAACAAGTATGTTGTTGAGAGTCAAGAGCATGTAGTATGCAATATGACGAAGTATATTGGAAGACTTAAATAAGCATCATGTTCATTAAATAGGGGGAGGGGGATTCGATGACGCCTATCAAATCATGTGGATTTGAAAGAATGATTAGTGAATCATGTGTATGAGTGACATGACAAGAAAGTAGTGACTTTCAAAGTGTTGTATATAAATGCCACTCTGCGCATTAAGAATAGTGTTGAATAATTATGAGCTGTTATGATTTTGTTGTCTAGTTATTTAAGAGTGAAAGACCTAAGATAAGCCAACTATTTTTCTTAGGTTCAAGCTTTAGCGACATTTAAAGAAAGGATGCTAAGTTTATCATATGTTTCTTGTTTTAAAAAGGGATTCTAGACCATAGACATCACAATTAATATTTACCCTAGGAGTGGTAGTCATTAGATGGTTCAGTGTGAAGCAGTCTTGTATTGCCTAGTTCACCATGAACATCTAGAACTTGACAACTAACGAAGTTGTAAAGTACACTAGTTGACTCAGAATGTTCTTAATAGATCAAGGCTTCTGAGCAAAAGAATAATATAGTGGGAAATCGGTGTTGATAAGTCTAATTTAGTATATAACTATTTATATCATTTCGGTTCATTTTCTAATCATTTTACCTCAAAGTTTTATCGCTATTGCACGCTTTTGCTCTTTTTCACTTCTATTTCCACTTGTTTGCAAAAACACTCATTTTATGCTAAATCTTGCCAGGTTTTATCATCAACATCAACATGTGAATGTAAGATTCACCAAACATAAGAAAAAAGAGGGGCAAAACATAATAATTTACATTGCTAAATTAAGAACACAACAAGTTCATGCAAAATTCATTTCAACTTGCAAAAAAGGGCGGCCAATTGCACAAATCAAGTGCACGAATGAATTAAACAATTCATTAACATGTTCAAATTGATTTCAAGGCTGAGTTTTGGGATGCAAAAGCAGAAAAAATTGAAAAAAATTCAGCAAGAGCAGCTAAAGCAGAGAATGTACTACTAGCTTGAACAATCCATTTCAACTTGCACATTTAGGTGGCAAAATGGAGAAATAAGGAGAAAGAATTTCTTGTACACTACATTAACATGTTAGAATTTATGTTAAAGCTAATTTTGGGCAGTCAAAGATGGAAAAAATAGGAGAAAAACAACAAAGAATAGCAAGTTGCAGAAACTGAAAACTAGCCTGCACAATTCACTTCAACTTGCAATTTTATGTGGTAAATTGGTGAATCAAGTGAAAGAACCTCTTTCATACTTAAATAACATGTTCAAGTTGATGTTTATACTAATTTTGGGCTGCCGTAGTTGAAGAAAAAAAAGAAATCAGCAGCAAGTTGCAAACCTGTAGAATTGGCAGCAACTGCAGATGTGTGGTGCAATGAGCTTTTAGCTTGCAATTTTTTTATTTTTAGTAATTCCAACCTCATGTACTATAAATAGGGATGTTGTGAAATTTTTTTAGCATCATTCAATCCAAAAAAAGAAAAAAACAAACTAATACAAAGTAGAGAAATAAGGTAGAAATTCGTAGGAAGAAAGAACGAGGAAAAAAGAAGTTTGGTTTGAAATTTTGTATTTTCCAAATCTTTTCTATCCTTCACTGCATTAAGTTCATGAATTTTGTGTTAAATATGTCTTATATTGTGTTTATCATGAACTAATTTTGTTATTCCAAGGCTACGATGTAGCCTAAGTTGTAATATACGCTCATTTCCAATTCAACGTATTCAATATTTTGTTATTGCGTTGTTGAAGTGTTTATCATTGTTCTTCATAAGTTTTAAATTCTTTATCACCATTTAAGGCCTATAATGATTCATAATGAGTCAGAGAGGAGATTTTATGATAATTGCTAAGGCGATGAGCACTAGAAATTGAGGCAATGCTCGGGAGAGATTAACGTGATTTGTGTGGTTTTTAAGTGAAAATTATAGAGCTTTAAAAACTATTTTCTTATTTAAATTCATGCACGAGAGTGATGGGTTAATATGTAAAAGAGCATGCTAAATGTTGCTCAAGGGAGATTATTTAGTAAATTAGGGTTTTCAACCATCAACACGTAATAACAACTTTAATAACTAGAATAGAAAGGCGTATTGATACAATTGGGTGAAATCAAATGCCTTAGATGTTACTAAATCGTAAAAACATTATAAAAATCAGTAAGCCTTACTTAAAAATCAGTTAACATATTTTATTTCATATCAACATCTCAATTTTTGGTTTTTCAAATAGCATTAAAGCTACTAATTTTGGTACTCACTCAATAACAATCCTCATGGGAATGATACTCTACTCATTTCTTTACTACTTGATATGACTAGTACACTTTCTAATACATATGCAAAGTAAGCATCAAGTTTTTGGCGCCGTTGCCGGGGAATGTCTTTATTTGAGTGATATAGATACCAACTAGTTTTGGTGCTAATTTGAAATTGCTAATAATTTGTAAATTTTACTTAAGTTTAATAAATTTTTCATTTGATTCATTTATAAAGATAAATTCATTGGAAATTTTTTTTTTCGTATAGAACATATCCCCCCCTAAAAATTGCGTTTTTTTAAAAAAAATATTTGGTAGTTTTGTGTTATTTTGTTATTTTTCTTATATTTTTTGTTTATTTTCATCTTTATTTTGCTTATAAGTTCACTTTGTTAAGGTTTAAAAAGTTAAATTTTACCCCTTTTTTCATTAAAATTTGTGTTTTGTTAACTTTTGTTTTAGATTGTTATATTTTTAGGCTTTTCTTGATTAATTTTAACTTTATTTTTATTTTATTTTATGATCCAAATAGGTTTTTAAAGGTTAGATTTATTATGTCTAAGTTTTTCAAAACCTTTAGTAGTACATATTTTCCCCTTAGAATTTTGCTTTGTTAAATTTTGTGTTATACTTTTGTAACTTTTAAAAATTTCTCTTTGTTATTATCTTTTTCTTTAACTTTATAGTTGTTCTTTTTTACTTTGCATGCAAAATTTAATTGAAAAAGAAATAACTCCTTTTGACCCTAAAATCGAAAAAATAGTTCGACTAATCAGGAGAAAAAAAAAAGGACTGAAACCATGGCTAATAATACTGCAAATGATGATGAAAGGACCTTATAAGATTGTGATGTACCTACTGTTGGAGAGTGCACTTCCAGCATTCGACATCCACCAATTCAAGCAAACAATTTTGAGCTTAAACCAACTATTATACAAATTATTCAACAGACTGTTCAATTTGGCAGTCTACCCATTGAAGACCCAAACCTTCGTATCGCTAACTTTTTAGAGATATGCGATACCTTTAAGCATAATGATGTCAGCGATGATGCCGTTCGCTTAAGGTTATTTCCGTTTTCGCTGAGAGATAAAGCTAAAGCATGGTTAATCTCATTACCTCCGGGAACTATCACCACTTCAGATGATTTGGCTAGAAAATTTCTTGCAAAATATTTTCCACCAGCCAAATCAGCTATGATGTGGAATGACATTACCTCATTTGTACAATACGACAATGAATCTTTGTATGAGGCACGGGAATGTTACAAAGAACTTTTGGGAAGGTGCCCACATCGTGGTTTGCCTGTTTGGATGCAAATCAAAGCTATTTTTAATGGGTTGGCACCTAACACTCAAATGATGGTAGACACGGCGGCGGGAGGATCATTGAATCACAAAACTCCAGAAGACGCATATGAGTTACTAGAAGTAATGGCTAGCAATAATTATGCAAGGGTAATAGAGCAAAAGAAACCTGCAAGAATATACGAGCTGGATACAATAACAAAGTTGAATGCCTAGGTTTCAAGGCTTCAAAAACAAATGAACGTGAACATGAATGCCATAAATTATCCTGTACTCACGTGTGAATTTTGTGCAGGGAATCATCCTAGCATAGAATGCCAAACAGAAAATCCTTTCACTCCATCAACCCATGAATAAGCCAATTTTGTTTCAAATTTTCAAAAAAATAATCCTTATTCTAACACATATAATCCGGGTGGAGAAACCTTCCAAATGTTTCGTGGAATAATCAAGGGATACAAAACAGCATTTTCAGCCCCCTGAAGGAAAGATTAATCTCGAGGAATTGTTTAGTAATTTTATGCAAGATACTAGAAGTTTCATGCAAAACACTGAAGCAACTCTTCGAAATCAAGAAACCTTGACACGCAATCAAGAAGCGACCATTAGAAATCTTGAGACCCAAATTGTGCAAATTCCAAATCACCTTTCTGAAAGATCTCAAGGTTCCTTACCCCATAACACTATCACTAACCCCCGAGAGACGGTAAAAGAAATAGAATTACAAAGTGGGAAAATTCTAAAAGAACCAACTCAGGTAGTCAAAACCATGCCAATTGAACAACCCATAATTGACCTGTCCACTTTTGCAAATCAGGAATTGGAAAATGAGGAAGGGACAAAAATCCAAGAAGAAAATGAACCAAAAAGGGTTGAACCTCAACCCTACAAACCAAAGGTCCTGTTCCCTCAACGCATGAGAAAGACAAAAGCGGACGAACAATTTGCTAAATTTTTGAAAATTTTCAAAAAGTTACACATTAATGCCCCTTTTGCTGACATGTTAGAACAGATGCCCAAATATGCAAAATTCATGAAAAAAATAATGTCTAACAAAAGAAAGTTTGGAGAGTTCAAAACGGTAGCATTTACTGAAGAATGCAGTGCCATACTGCAAAAGAAGTTGCCTCCTAAGCTAAAAGATCAAGGGAGTTTCACGATACCTTGCACCATCGGCTCTATTAGTTTTGATAAATTTTTATGTGATTTAAGTGCAAGTATAAATTTAATGCCTCTCTCTATTTTCAGGAAACTCGGGTTAGGAGAAGTGAAGCATACCACTGTATCTCTCCAACTTGCGGACAAATCAATCAAGTATCCTAGAGGTGTAATTGAAGACGTCCTTGTTAAGGTCGATAAATTTATCTTCATGGCTGACTTCGTAGTGTTTGATATGGTAGAGGATCATGAGATACCTCTTATTCTAGGCCGACCTTTCCTTGCTACAGGAAGGACCATAATAGACGTGCAACAAGAAAAATGCATCCTAAGGGTACAAGATGAACAGGTAACCTTCAATGTCGTTAATGCCATACAATTCCCATCTCACATGGATTCTTGCTTTGAGGTTGATAAAGTAGATGAGTTGGTCACCGAGACATTCATGGACACATTACTACAAAAAAATTGACCATTACCAACAGTAATATTTCAGGTTCTGTTGGTAATAGTTATACATTACTAACGGCAAAATGTTACAGTTGGCAATAACTTAGAAGAAGTAAAAAGTGAAAATAATAAAGACGAAATCCCAACAAAAATAAATTTCTATTGGTATTGATGTAGTCAATCCCAACAGAATAGATTTCTGTTGGTATTGACTACCTCAATGCCAACAGAAATAAGTGCTGTTGGTATTGACTAGCTCAATGCCAACAGAAATAAGTGTTGTTGGTACTGACTAGCTCAATGTCTACAGAAATAAATTTTGTTGGCATTGACTAGATCATTGCCAAATAAAATAAATTTTGTTGGTATAGACTAAATTGATACCAATAGATCTATTTATCAATAAACAAATTTTTCGATAAAATTAGTAATTATAAAATATTTATTAGAGCAATTTAGATATTAATGCCTTGAAGTTTGATATATTAATTTTATAGTGCCTTTTGTGAAATAACTTTTTAGTCAAAAAACATAATTAGAAATAGTTTAAATAACGATCTGTAGTGGTGTAACTATACCCCATTTTATTCTTTCTTGCCGTCATTTGGATGATTTTATAAAATATATGTAACTTGCTGTATTAAAACATTATTTACCTCATAATAGTAATAAGTTATAATTGAACATGTATTTAAATAATATTGTCTTTAAATAATAAAATAATAATAATAATAATGTTTTCAAAAATTTTTATTTTTCCACTTCACTTTCATTTTCCCTCCATAACTAGTACCAAAGGACAAAATCATATTGCCAACAAATAAATTTTTAATATTGGACCAATATTAATAGAGACATTTACAAACAGATAAATTTATTGTTAGTATTATTCTTATAATATTAAAAGAATCATTATTAACAAACACAGTCACTAGTTTTAAATTTTAAAAAAATTAATAATACTTAATTCTTTTTTACTCAATTTTTATTTTCCCTCCTTCATTTTCGTTTCCTCTTTAATATTTCCCCTTTTCTCTCAAATTTTTATTTTCCCTCTCAAATTTCCCCCCAATACTTACAATTCTAACCCAAAATTAATTTAATAGTCAAATAAATTTAATAATTCATTCAAAAAAAAAAAAAGTAAGGTCAAGCAAAGCCGCATAGCCTATACTCTTATTTCACTTCACCCACACACACCCCCAACTTCTCTCCAACAATCAACCACGCCGGCGACTACGACTCGACCGCCACCACGCCGGCCATGTCGACTCGACCACCACCACGTCGGCCACCGCTGCTGGGTCTTCCGGCTTGGCTCGACAGCCCTCACGCTAGGCTCAGTGCCCTAAATTTCTGGTATAAACATGAGCTTTTATATACAATTTACATTTTATTTTGTTTTGAACATGTGAATTTGTTGTATGAGACATGAATTTTGCTAAAATTGATGCTGGTCGTTGCTAGTTGTTGAGTAGTTTTGTGGCGGGAGGTTGTGGGTTTGGATATTGAAGAGGTTCTATCAACTCTTGGGCTTGGATTGTGGTGGTGCTTCTGATTTTTTTTATTTTAATCTATTTTTTGTGTAATTTGTGGTTTGTATTCATTAGTTTTGTGGATATTAACATGTATATTTGCTTTGAATTTAGTGTGGATTAGGTAACTAGTTTTGTCTAAACTGTTTAACTGAAATCTTATGTTTGTTGATATATTGGTTCTTGTTGCTGTTTTTTTACTTTTAATTGTAAGTAAGATGGGGTAATTAGGTTATCTTGTACTGATTGTACTATTTGATTTATGGAAATTTGTGTGCTTTAGTGATTTAAAGCTACAAATATTGTCTGATTCAAGTTCGAGGTGAGCCATATGTTAATGTTCATGTTCATAAATGATTTAGACCAAACCTAGAAGTTATACTACAAAGATTGTGTATAATACAAAATCAAACCTACTAAATTAAACACTACAAAAAAGTTATACCATGTAGAAGTTAGAAAATTATATAGAACTAAAACTACTGTGCTTGACTTATTTTGTCTTAAGGAATTTGTGATAACATCTCCAAAAGTTGAACTAAAACATTGCTTAAGCTAGTTGTATGATGTAAATCAATGAAGAAATGGACAAAAAATTACTTCAAAACTACAACACCTACTTGATGTATTAGAATATTTAGCAAACATATATGACCAATAAACATGGAAAAATATTTCTAGCCTTAGCACTGAAAGAATTTGATCAGTTGATCTATTTTTATCAATTGTATTATTTCCTCATCTAGTCACTGTTCTAGTATTCAAGCTTAGAACATTGCAGTTATATGGTATGAGTTGATTTGGATAGATATTTTACTCTCTATTGTAATTGATTTGTGAATATTAGTAAGTGTAGGATTTACCATATGCATGTGTTTAAAAATAAGGATTGGGTGAAGTTCCCAAGGGCTTCAAGTGGATTTGAGAATGGAATGCGAGCATTTGTCTCATATGCTCTTAATGTTGTTGGTGAAAACGGGTTGATACCGTGCCCATGTAAGTTATGTGCTAATCGATATGGCAAAGATAAACTCACTGTGGAACGCCATCTTCAACTTAAAGGCATGGATTCCAGTTATGCTCGTAGCATATGGCATAGTCATGGGGAATCAGAAGTTTATGAGGGCAATGATACTTGTAGCGAGATGGAGATGAATGTTTGTGACGATGATTATGGTGTTTATGAGATGATCGGAGATGCATATGGGGTACATAATCATATTAATATTGAAGAATCATCACAACCACCAATGGAAGGACCTAATGTAGAAACTGAAAGTTTTTATGAATTACTTAAAGATGCAGAGCAACCCTTATATCCTGATTGTGAAGAATTCAGCAAGCTCTCATTTCTTGTTCAGCTATATCATCTTAAATGCAAGCATGGGGTGACCGATGCTGGATTTACAGAACTTCTGACTTTGTTTAAAAAGGCTTTACCAAAGGGGGAAACATTGTCAAACACTTATTACAAAGCAAAAGGCATTATTAGAAAGTTGGGTCTCACATACAATAAAATAGATGCGTGTCCCAACAATTGTGTGTTGTTTTGGAAGGATTTATTGGACTATGACACATACCCTATTTGTGGTGCTTCAAGATGGAAGACCACAAATGATGGGAATATAGTGTCATTAACCAGTGGAAAAAAAAGTCCCTAATAAGGTGCTTCGTCACTTCTCCTTGATACTTAGACTTAAGAGGATGTTTATGTCAACTAAAACAGCTAATTATATGAGATGGCATGCAGATGCGCGGAAGAAAGACGATAAGCTAAGACATCCTGCAGACACCGAAGCATGGAAGAGTTTGGATGAGCGATACCCAGAATTCCCTTTAGATCATCGAAATGTTAGGCTTGGCCTTGCTAGTGATGGGTTTAACCCTTTTGGAATTATGGGTACTCAATACAGCATATGGCCAGTTGTATTAAGGAACTACAATTTGCCACCATGGATGTGTATGAAGCAATCTTATTTCATGCTAACCTTGATTATACCCGGTCTAAAAGCACTTGGTAATGACATCGATGTCTACTTACTACCTTTAGTTAAGGAGTTGAGTGAGCTGTGGGAGATGGGTGTGAACACTTACGATGCTTCAGTAGGTGAGACCTTTTCTTTACATGCAGCATTGTTACGGACAATCAATGATTTCCCAGCCTATGGTAATTTGCCTGGGTGGAGAACAAAGGGAAAATGTGCATGTCCTCATTGTAATGTAGATACATGCTCTCGCTACCTGAAACGGAGTAGGAAATTATGTTATCAATAACATCGACGCTTTCTCGATAACAATCATAAATTTCGTCGTAACAGAAAGGCGTTTGATGGAACCACTGAAAAAAGGCACGCTCCAATGTTGAGATCTAGAACAGAGTTGTTAGAACAGATGGAAGGACTGCAGGTGACATTAGGTAAGGGTTTGCGGTTGCAGCATAAAAAGAAGAAAAGGGTTGAGGAAGTTGGCCCTTGGAAGAAGAGAGTACTTTTTTCCAACTGCCATATTGGGAACATTTAATAATAAGGCATAACCTTGACGTGATGCATATCAAGAAGAATTTGGCATATTGTAATTTGTTAATATATCCCGATTATATTTTTGCTATGTTGTCATTCCTATTTTCTATGTAGAAATTGGCATCACGTAGAAATGATCATCAAACAGCACAAGCGCAACATATTCTTCAGCAATTACGTTGCAGCCCTAGGTTGGCTCATTGTCCTCTACCTCAAAAGCGGAGTGATGATGAGACATCCTTTCAAAAAGCACGACGTGCTTTATTTCCTACTGATCGTACGCATGATAATCTGGCACAAGTTGAAGCAGAAGTAGAGCATGTTGCAGAAAATATCATTCCCGATGAAGGGGAAAATATGATTCGTGAGTCTATTTTTTCATATTACATTATGTTTTATCTTGTAATTGTGTACTAGTTATGGGTACTCTTAACCCTTTCTCCCCCCCTTTTTTTATCGTTTCCATTTGAAAAGGTACTAGAGGTAATCGCAATTGTCCATTGTAGGAGAAAAGGCTTGATACAGCTAGAAGTAATGAAAGACAAGGTTGTGAATTAATCATGTTAATTTTGTAATTGTGGGCATTGTATCAAGTACACACTTATGTTCGATGTTTTGATGTCATGTGAATTTGTTTAGGGTGTGGAACTGGTAATACATCTGGTATATCATCTCAATCTCATAGGCAAGCACAACAACCTAGTAGCACTCAATCAGGTTGTGTTATAACATTTTTAGGATTTTGACTGCAGTATTGTATTTAATATATATTAATGATATAGCAAAGACTTTAATTTGGTAAAGTTAGTACTCAATTACATTTTTTTTGCCTTAAAATTAGCACCCCTAATATATACTAATGGAATTTGTTTGGTGTTGTAGAATTGGAGCCTCAAAAGAAAAAGAGGGGGCCAAATTAATTAAAGAGGTTGAAGGACAAACTTTTTATTGACGTTAATGCTGAAGGTCAGCCCGACGACGATAATCAAAGAAAAATGTCAACTTCGATTGGGATTCATGCTAGAAATCCTCGAAAGTGGCCAATTGATCTAGAGCATTGGTCAGAAATGCAAGAGTGGAGAATTGACCATATATGGCAAATCATAAATGTAACTTATTTCTTATTATGTAAAAAACAAAAATAGATTATTAGTTACATTGCTTGAGTTCTAAGTGATTGTTGTATTTATATTTCAGGAAGAGTACTACTTTCCCGAAGGAAGGGAGCCATACATGTGGGTCCGTTCAAAAATGAATTCTAGTTGGAGAGAAAATAAAAGCGAGTGGAGAAACGATCTTATTGAAGGTTTCTCGAAAGAGAGAGCTTTGGGCAATAAACCTGAAATTGTACCTGATTTACAGTGGAGAAAGTTTGTAGAATTTTGCTTTTCTAAAAAAGGGCAGGTATATCAATATGATTGTAATAGTAATAATGGATCTAATATTCTTATATTGATAATGGTTGTAGTTCCCGGTTTTTTTATTAATTATTCTCATAGTGTCATAATTTTTGATATAGAAATGCCGCCAAAGAGCCATAGCCAATCAAAAAGAATCAAAATCGAGACACTATGCAGGTAGCAAGAGTTTTCCCAGAGTACGGAAAGCTAAGGTAATTGAAGGTCTTTTTAGTTTCATATTTCAATACTTTTTATACACTAAATTTTTATGTTAAGCAACATATACATTCTTGTTTGAATAGAGGAAACAAGATGGTAAAGAACCCGATGAGATTGTGTTAGCTTCCAATTAGGAATTTAAAGTCTAACCTTGTAAAAGAAAGAGTTAAGGTGAGGAGAGAAGTGAAAGGGGATGAGAAGTGGAGAAAGAGATGAGAAAAGAGAGATAATTCCAAAAGGAAATCAGTTTATATTCATTGAATGATTGAATTACATGCTTAAGATCCTATTTATAGACCTTTGGATACAATGCATCAAGAACTAACCGACTAAACCCCAAATAGCAGCTTTTCCCGCCAAATTCTGCAGCCCGCCACCAATTTTGACCCGCGTTGACCACTAACCTCTTGTGGCACCTAAAACCGACTTAACTAACACTTAAAAGCATACAACTCAACACTTGGGACAATACCTAGCCACTAATCCCAGAAATTACAATGAAATTCTAACGATTCATAACAGATTGATATCTATAAGGAAACCCATATTCCGAAGCATCACGCCACGCTTGATGATGATACTTCTACTGCCTTGGTTTGATAATTGCTATATTTATTAGATCATTTTTAAATTTCTTTAGTGTTTATGCATTCCAATACCCATTCTAATAGATTAAAATATTACTTCATATAGATGGAGATTGATAGGAGACTATCAGAACTTCTGGATGATGCAAATGAAGCATTCATTAAAGAAGAACGAAAGGAAGATATTTTTTGAAGTTGTGGGAGAGAACAATAATGCATACGCAAAAACTTACGAATTAGGTGTTAAGGTTCCTCGTTCTAGTGCTAAGCGTGCCGCTCTAACTGAGGAACAGGCTAAGACTAGAAAGTTGGAGGAGGAGCTGAAAACTATGAATGAGAAGTGGTCTAATTCAGAAGAGAGTTTAAAGAAATCATGGGAAAAGATAAACTTTCTCGAGTCCACTCTTTTGAAATTTATAGGAAAGGTAATTGTTCAACATATAGTAGTAGAGCAACATTTTATTAGTTTGAAGTTAGCTAATATAGTTCTTGATAGTATGTTACTTAGCGTTGTTTCTTATTGAACATAATTGACTATTGATCATTTACTTGTGAACAAATCTATCTATTTTGGCTTTGCAACAGTGAATATGAATTATAAAGATAAATATTCCAAAATATGGTGGTGCAAATGTTAGGACTTGATTGCTAACTATTATGAATAACTAACTTATGTGCTAAAAGATTGGGATCGAGTTTAAGTGGTACATTTGACGTCTTTGTTAATCGTTGTCATAGGAAAAGGGCATGTTAGTTGATGATGAGCTTAATTAAGAGCATGGAGACCAGGATTACACAGATGAACATGACATATAGGAGGACGTCTTTTTTGCATATATATCATGAATTTATCTTTTTTGCTGCATAAACTTTTAGGATTTATTTTGGATTGTTTTCTTTTGTTGGGGATTAAATTAGACATGATATATTTTTTTTGAGCACAAAATTAGACATGATATTAAAGATGTATTTTTGATGTTGTGGGGGATTTGTTTGTTGGTAAATATATACGTATTAATGAAGGGGCTAGTTGTATGAAATTGTTGGGAAATCCTTGCCAATTGAAAATTTTTGTTGGTATATACAGAAAGTCTTTGTTGGTATATCTTTTACTACTATATGTTGCTTGTAGGAATAATTTTTAGCAATTGAAAATTTTTTTGGCTGGAATACCCTTTGCCAACATATAGTTTTTATTGGTATAATCTTTACCAATAAAAAATTTGTTGTCGGTAAAAAATCTTTCACCAACAAAAAATTTGTGTTGGTACAATCCTTTGCATATAGACAATTTTTATTGGTATAACTTTTATCAATAAAGAACTTATTGTTGGTGTAATCTTTACCAATAGAGAATTTGTTGTTCGTAGTAACTTTTACTAACAGAAAACTTTGTTGGTACAACTTTTACCAACAAATGAATAATTGTTGCTAATGATAAGCTATTACCAACAGTTTAAAATTTCTTTTGGTAAAACTTTTACCAACAGTGGCTATACCAACAAACTGATTTCTGTTGGCAAAGCCTTTACCAACAGAAAAATTGCCATTGCCAATAACAATCCTATTGTTGGTAGTTGTCACTTTTTTTGTAACGAATTCCCTCAACTACCCCTTGAAGCGTGTCTAACAAAGTCAAGGACTTTAGACACAGAGAGCGAGTTGATAAGGGAATGTGCCCAATACCTGGAAAGCGGCGAATCTTTTGATTCGAACTGTGAAACAAGAGTGGAAGACATTCAAACAATTGGAATTCAGCAGAAAATGGAAGAATAATGGCCGCCGAATCTAGAGCTCAAGCCATTGCCCCCACATCTCAAATATGCCTATCTTGGTAACTCTAAAACTTATCTTGTTATTACTAATGCCTCATTGAGTACTATTAAACAGGAAAGGTTGCTTAGGGTTTTAAGAGAGTATAAATCAGTAATCGGATGGACCCTTTCGGATATCAAGGGAATTAGACCTTCCATATGCATGCACAAGATTCTCATGGAGGATAGCTTCAAATCTATTGTGCAACCTCAATGGCGGTTAAGCCCTGCCATGAAAGAGGTGGTAAGAAAAGAAGTTGTCAAGTTATTAGATGTAGGGATCATTTATCCTATATCTGATAACCCATGGGGTAGCCCAGTGCAAGTTGTTCCAAAAAAAGGGGGATAACTGTAGTAGAAAATAAGAACAATGAGCTCATCCCTATTAGGACTATAACCGGGTGGAGGGTTTGCATAGATTATCGAAAACTTAATGATGCCATTCAAAAGGGCCACTTCCCTTGACCATTCATTGATCAAATGTTACAAAAACTGACAGGCTATTTGTATTACTGTTTTCTTGATGGATATTCCGGGTACAATCAAATTGCTAAAGCCCTGAAGATCAGGAAAAGACAACTTTCACTTGTTCTTATGGTACCTTTGCCTATAGGACAATGCCTTTTGGGTTATGCAACGCTCTTGCAACTTTTCAATGGCGTATGATGGCAATCTTTAGTGATATGGTAGAAAATTTAATAGAGGTGTTTATGGATGATTTTTCAGTCTTTGGAGCCTCATTTGATGATTCTTTAGCTAACCTCTCCACGGTTTTGCAGAGATGCACTGACACTAATCTTGTATCATTTTGTGGTACAGGAAGGAATAATGTTAGGGAATATGATTTCAAAAAGAGGAATTGAGGTTCATAGAGCAAAAACTGAAGTGATAGAGCGATTACGACCCCCTACTAATGTTAAAGGCATTCAAAGTTTCTTAGAACATGCAGGTTTCTACAAAAGGTTCATTAAGGACTTCTCTAAGATCACTAAGCCTTTTTGCAATTTATTGATGAAAGATGTCCCTTTTAACTTTGAAAGTGACTGCATGCATGTTTTTGAAACCCTAAAGAAAAAATTAGTGTCAGCACCTATAATTGTAGCAGCTGACTAGACTTTATACTTTGAACTTATGTGCAACGCTAGTGACTATGCCGTAGGGTCTATGCCGGGGTAAGGAAGGAACAAAAGTTTTCATGCAATTTGCTGCACTAGTAAAACTTTGATCGACGCACAGGTTAACTATGCTACTACTGAAAAAGAATTATGTTAAGATCGTGATTCAATCTTGATCTTAACCTAAGATAAAGAGAGTATGAGATGAGAAAGAAGTGAAGGAGATGAGAAAATAGAGAGTTGGATGAGAGAAAGGAGCTAAGAAGTAGAGAGAGATATCAAAAGATATCAATTTGTCATTCATCAAAGTTATCCGGATTACAAGCTAAAACCTCCTACTTATACTACTTACAAGATATGATCTAATACATTGGATCTAGACATCACAACTAACCAACTTTCCGAAATATCTAAAGCATATGAAAAATATCTACTAACTAACTTCTAAAGGTTATTGGCACCAAGACAACAAACCAACCAACTTATTACTAATACTGCTAATTGAAAGCAACTAACAGCAGCAGCAATTGAACACATCTCACAGTCTCCACCAGCTCATGCCTTGGATTCTGGCATTCATAACATTCCCTTCCCCTTGAAAACATTCTTGTCCTCAAGAATGGAAGAGAATTGAAACACTGCAGATCACTTAGCTTATGAAAAGATAGCTGAAGTGTTGAACTTCTTGCTGAAATTCTGCAGCTGGAAGGACATCCGAAGCACCCCATCTGAACTTGAAAATCACTTGAGAGAATATGATAGAAGATAGCTTGATCATATTCACTTGTTATGCAATAGAAGATAGCTTGAGTGTGCTGACTGCCTTGCAATATCATACAATAGCAAGAACATGTATGTAATCCATGCAGATCAAGAACCAAATGGTATTGCAACTGGTCCTACTGAAATCTTGTTATCGCATTCATGTAAGTACTGCAGTTCAGAGTCGGTTTAGCATTGGCTCGTTCAGTTGCAACAGATACATGAGTATGTCTCTTGTTATGACAAAATGTTTGTGCTTGAATGTATAATCCTCTTCAGGGGGTCTGCACTGATCAAACCAAACATCAACAACACATCCAAGACACTTCCTGATGCAGTTAATACAGCTCAAGACTTGATATTGCTGCAGAGAATCATTAAACGCAGCAACAACACTGTAATTCTGCTTATAAAATGCTGCACAACAGAGTTTGAATTAAACCCATTAGAATGCATATGAAGTCCCTTAACTTCTCGGGAGGCCTTCCAAACTCAAACCAATTGAACCCAACAGCACAATTGCCTTCCAAAATCCTCCAATCTTTACTGACATTATCCGGCAATAACATCTTGTTGTTAACACATATAAGGTACCAAGGAGAGTGCAGCCAACAGATCACCTGAGAATTGCTCCATGATATGTAATATTTGAACTTTATCTTACCAAGCTCATACACCCCAGGCTCATCTCTTACTGCAATGGTTCCCAGTTTACTTCCTTAACTGCTGAATTCTGGTATTTGGTAGTGTAGACCCCAAGCAACTTGTAACTGCTACTGTCACCAATTTCAGTTTGAGTTGGATTCAGAAAGGAGCTTCCTGTCATCAGCAAGTTCATAAGGCCTCTCCAGATCACAGTTGTACCATCCATGAGTCTACTTAACACCTGGTATACAGCTGACAGTGATAGAATTAAAATTCCCCAAGAATTCTCAGCAGCCTCCTTGCATTCTTGCTGCCCCCACTTGATCCATTGAGCAGTTGTGACTTGGGCTTGCATTTCTAAATTTTTGCTCCACCACATTAAGCACTCACGGATCACACTTGAATTCCAAGAACACAAGGTCATCACTAGAATGCCCAAAGCAACCCCATTGACAGATTGTGTTCTGTAGCTCCAAACATTTAGCCTGATCTCAAAACTTCCTTGGATCCCATGCTCATCCAACCCCCAAACATGCCTCAAATGATCAATCTTTTCTTCCTTGTCAACCATCACAAGCATGAGTAACGAATATAACAAGTGAAGACACCAAAAGAACTCTTGATCAATTGTAAACTCTTCCCATTTTAGAGCTGATCCTTTCCAAACTCCCTTGCTGATTTCGACTTTAACTTCGGCAAGAATTATCCTCAAAGTTGCACTGACCTTTTCCTTCCAAACATTAAGAGAATATTGAAGCTTGTGCATATCATTTTTCCATTCAGAACAACCACAACAGTTCACCCCAAACATGTATAGGTTCTGAATCTGATTAGCAAGCTTCAGTCCCTGTGTGTTCCAATTCCCAAATGCCATCATCTTTGTCTTTACTTGGCTTTTTTCACCAGCTGTGTGGTCATACAAACAGCCCAACATATCCTCAAACCACCAGCTAACAACAACTACTATCCCTTTAAGGAAATACTTGTGTTCGAACCGAAACAACACCAATTCCGGAACAATTGAGGCTTCAGTGTCACGATCTGAATTATGCATCTTGCCATAGGTAAAATTCCTTTCCTCAAAGCTTTTTTTAATGTTAACTTCACCCTGACTCACAGCCACTACCATTTCTTCATCAAACAACAGCACCACAGGTCCAGTTTTTCCTATCACTTGTAATTCATCCCTTCCCGGTTCAAAGGGCCTGCCATCATCAATTTCATCATTTAAAGTATCTATTGTACTGATGTGGATCTGATCAAAGATCTGACTTCCCACATTACACCCTTTGAACAACTCCATCAACTCAATTGCTTGCAAAGGAACAAAGCTTTGCTTGTTGTGAACCTTGAAACGCACTCTCACAGCTCGAGTGCTTCCTTTCAGCAAAAATTCAACTCTTCTCAGCTTCATATAGTCTTGAGAATCTTCTCCCGAGTCAGGAGGCAACTCATCATAAGAGTGTGTATTGGAATACACTTTTTCTCTACTTCAAAAAGGAAATAGATCATCCCGATCTTGCCGATCGGCACGCCGACAGTGCATTTCATCTACTCTAAGTTCGTAACCATTCTCCCAACACAAGAGACCTTGCAAGGCATCTAAGATAATGTTGTTCTGGTCCTGAGTTAACACTACAACACGCCCAAAAGTGAACTTAAGCATACCCTGATTTGTATTTGATGACACTGCAGCAACAACAATAGATTTCCCCACATAATGACATTGCTCAGCAGTGAAAACACTTCGGTTCTGCATATAAGCTTGCCACGGAGTCATACTTAACCAATTTGGTGATATACCAACATATACATCGGTAAAATCAGTTTCTTGAGTTAGTTCTTGTTGATCAACAAGCATCCTAACTTCTATCGATGAATCATCCCGATGTTCCATAACTGAATTGGACTCAATTAAGGCAACCACAGGTTGTCCATTGCACTATTTTTGCGAATTCAGAAGCTCCTTAGGCTGACACACAACCTCACGCTTCAATTTCTTCTTTGTAATCTTCTTTATTTCCCAAAAATCTTTCATTGCGTCATTGAGTTGGCTTCTCTTAGCTTTACTCTTTGCTTTCTTTAACATTCCCTTGACATGAAGATCGTATTCCCATTCCGGAAACAAGTCATGTTGTAGCTCATCATCTTCAAAATACTCTTGGTCCAATTCATCTTCAACTACATTAAGTGGCTCCACATTGTGCACCTCGGCTACTGCGGGTCTAACAGCCTCACAATGCACCAGAAGATTCAATTCTTCAAAAAACCTCACCGGTTGAATAGCAGGAGATTTTGGCCTTCTAAATTGCTCTCGAATCGCAGCTAATTTCTCTTCAAGTTGCTGCATATGCTGATCAAAATGCTTGTTAAGCCTTTCCTCCAATTCTTGTGATTGAACAACGACCTGATCAGATCTCTTGACTTCAATCGGCTGAGCTTGCTGATCAACCTTACCATTGATTTGTTGATTCATTTGATGCAATAATTCAGCGTCAACTTGCTTGATTTAATCAAGCATTGTCTTCAACTTACTGTCCAAATATGCATTCGTAAGCAAATTTTGACCTCTTGCATCACTACCATCCATAATTCACTCTTAAACTTCACAATGTGGATTGAATTAACCGCAGCACCATCACCAGTTATGGTCAACAATTTTCTGAAATTTCAAGATCAACTTTAAGAATCACCGCAGATTCCAAACCCTAACTGATGAACTTCGAACAGAGGAAACTCGAACAAACCTTAACCGTAATGTTCGTTGAGTAATTTGACTTACACTTTTGAATTAAGCTCGACTCTAGATCACAATCAAGTCCTCAACACAATACTCAAAGTGAACTTCACGAACGAAATCGGATTTTCAACACTTTCGTTTCTCGGTCCATTGTGAGATTTCGTCTAAATAAATCTCAACTCTATAGCGTATAATTCTAAAGAATCAACTGAATTCTCACCACTTCTATGCTTAATAACACGAATTATATCACAATTTAGCAACAACGTACACAAATTCTGATCGAATTGTAACTTGGAGTTCACAATAGTTACCTCAACCTCAACTTCTAAACTGTAGAATTTGAATTTACCTCAATTCAGTTTTGCTAAAGCTGATCTTTCTGATTTTGATCAAGTTCAAGATTGATCCAACACTCACTTCAGCTTACTGAATTCAACAAGAATAATGCAGCAAACAGAAGTTAATATGCTCAACTGAATGTGTTCAAAGTATTGCAATTAAGTCTCAATTCTGATCACATATACGGTCAAACTGACTTTGCTCTTCAATCACTGAATTCTGCTGTTTAACTGTCATCAATGTGATCAACACAAGCATGAATTCAAGGACTCACAACCGATCAACACTTGAACCTCTTTTAATGTGTTTTTCAAGCAACTTTTCTCTACAATTTACAATAGTATTCAGAACTGAATTCTTAAGCAAATTGCAATGCAATCAAAGGATATTTGATATCAAATCACATTTGATTTGGAAGCCAAACGAGGCTCTGATACCAATTGTTAAGATCGAGATTAAATCTTAATCTTAACCTAAGATAAAGAGAGTATGAGATGAGAAAGAAGTGAAGGAGATGAGAAAATAGAGAGAGTTAGATGAGAGAAAGAAGTGAAAGGAGATGAGAAGTAGAGAGAGATATCAAAAGATATCAATTTGTCATTCATCAAAGTTATCCGGATTACAAGCTAGAACCTCCCACTTATACTACTTACAAGATATGATCTAATATATTGGATTTAGACATCACAACTAGCCAACTTACCAAAATATCTAAAGCATATGAAAAATATCTACTGACTAACTTCTAAAGCTTATTGGCCCCAAGACAACTAACCAACCAACTTATTACTAATACTGCTAATTGAAAGCAACTAACAGAAGCAGCATAGCAGCAGCAACTGAACACATCTCACAGCCTCCACCAGCTCATGCCTTGGTTTCTCGCATTCATAACAAATTACTAGCTATTGTGTTTGCATTTGACAAATTTTGTTCTTACTTGCTTAATTCAAAGGTAATTGTTTACACTGATCATGTTGCTCTGAAATATCTTTTTGCGAAATAGGATACAAAACTAAGACTGATTAGATTGATTTTATTGCTTCATGAATTTAATTTAGAAATCTGGGACAAAAAGGGAAAAAAAAAATGTTATGGCAGATCATTTGTCACGCCTTAAGCGAGAGGACAAAAGTCCCTCCATCAACGAAAAATTTTCGGATGAAAGTCTTATGATGGTAAGCGAGAATTCTAATTGTCCATGGTACATTGACATTGTTAACTATTTGGTTGCACAGGAACTGCCCAACGACATGACTTATCAACAAAAGAAGAAGTTCTTCGCAGACTTGAAACATTATTTTTGGGAAGAACCATTCTTGTATAGGCATTGTGCAGACCAAATTATTAGAAAATGTGTACCGGAGGAGGAAATGGAGAACGTTCTGTGCCACTGTCACTCTCCTGAAACTGGTGGCCATCATGGTGGAACAAGGACTGTAGCTAAGGTTTTACAATCTGGGTTTTATTGGCCTACACTCTTTAAATATGCTTTTAAATTTGTTAGTAAATGTGATAGGTGTCAAAGGACAGGTAACATCTCTAAGAAACATGAAATGCCCCAAAATAACATTTTGGTTGTTGAATTATTTGATGATTGGGGGATTGATTTCATGGGTCCTTTCATCATTTTCTAATAGATTTATTTTGGTTGCTGTAGATTACGTATCAAAGTGGGTTGAAGCAGCTGCTTTTCTGACAATGATGCTAGAATTGTTGTAAACTTTGTTAGAAAGAACATCTTTTCTCGGCTTGGAACTCTTACAGCAATTATAAGTGATGGCGGAAAACATTTTCGTGACTGTCAACTTGAGGTCTTATTGAGAAAGTATGGAGTCACGCACTATGTGGGTGCTCCATACCATCCTCAAACAAGTGGACAAGTAAAAATTTCAAATCGAGAATTGAAAGCTTTTCTTGAAAAAACAGTTAGTGCCTCGAGAAAGGGTTGGTCTAAAAAGTTAGATAACGCACTTTTGGCATATAGAATAGCATTCAAAATACTTATTGGAATGTCCCCATATCAAGTGGTTTATGGCAAGACATGTCATTTACCAGTAGAATTGGAACACAAAGCATACTAGGCCATAAAAACCTTAAACTTCAATTTAGAAGCTGCAGGTGAAAAGAGGTTGCCACAAATGAATGAAATGAATGAGTTCAGGAATGAAGCTTATGAAAATGCTCGAATTTACAAAGACCGAACCAAAGGATGGCATGACAAGCACATTCCGAACAAGGAATTTGTAATGGAAAAAAAAATTTTACTTTTTAACTCCTGATTACCATTCTTCCCAGGGAAGGTGCGCTCTAGATGGTCAGGACCCTTCATTGTAACCCATGTATTTCTATAGGGCACGGTTGAGATTCAAGATCAGAAAAGGGTGCTTTCAAAGTAAATGGTCAAAGACTGAAACTGTACATTGATGGAGAGCTCGAGCCACAGAAAACTTCTATTCATCTCGACAACCCAAATAATCCACTCTAAAAGTCGAGCTAACGACTATAACCAAAGGCGCTACTTGGGAGGCAACCCAAGTGTTCCTATCCGTACTTATCTTATTTTTCCTTTCATTATTTTTTAATTGTCTCATGTTTATGTATATTTTTGTTTAAACGGGTATTTTACAACAAGTTTGGGGGTAGCAAGATGTCAACGTACACCATCAACAAGCAATCCTCAAACTTGGGAAGTATCTCTCGCCCACGTAGTCTTTGTAGTTCTTTTAACATTAAGAACAATGTTAACTCTAAGTTTGAGGGTGACAAAAGCAATTTTAAATGTTTTGAAACAAAATGTTTTGCAAAAGTTTTCCTGTTTATGCTTTAGAGTCTGCTTTAGTGCCACCCAGAGTTCAGAGCCTTTGTGTGGGGATGTAGATAGTGTCGGCCAACAAAAAGATTGTCGATTTTTTTACAGTTTTGATCATTAGCCTTTATAAAATAAAAAAAATCTTATCATCATGCTTTTTAGGCAATTTTTCTACATTTTTTAGCTCGTTCCCTTTAATTAGATTTGAAAAACCGGATAATCAATTGTTTTTGTATTCTAATTACAAAACGCTATCTAATCTAAGGCACTACCTTGATAAAACTATGGTATTTGACTTCACTAGTTAGCATGACTGTTTTACCTTTCTTTCTGATTAAAAGATGCTCAAATTTAAATGGATTACATTAAAAATATCATTTAACCAAAGAGGGCACCAACACGCCGTCACCGGATCCCATTAGAACTCCGAAGTTAAGCGTGCTTGGGGGAGAGTAGTACCAGGATGGGTGACCTCCTGGGAAGTCCTCACCCTCAGGTTGGGGGCACTGGGAAACAATCTCTCTTCAGGTTAACACCCTGAAGGGGGAAGGCTGCGTACATCCGCCCCCCCCAGACCCTGCGTAGGCGGGAGCCCTTGAGGCACTGAGTATGTTCCTTTTTTCCTTACATTAAGATTATCATTTACATAATAGACTTTGAAGAGTTATGCCTAAATCTAATGAAAAAAAATATATATATATATATAAGGAAAGCATCTCTAGCACCACTATCCCACATAAACAATTTTAAGATATGTGCTACCTTTTAAGAGGGCGTCTTAGTGGTGGCTTCTCTTACTTATAGGTCACCGCCTAAGAGTCGGAGCTTGATTCTCACTTAAGATATACTTGGGAAGTCATAATAAAGGCATCTCAATGATGACTTCTCTTACGGTAATATTGGGGGTATCAAAATGGTGGCTTCTCTTACTTATGGGTCATCACCCCGGAGTCGGAGCTTGATTCTCACTGAACACATACTCATGAGCCGAGATTGACTTGAGCAAATAAATTCCTCAAGACAAAAAAAAGAAAGAAAAGAAAAAGAAAACGACACTCTTTGTAAATAATTTAGTTTTAAGCATACTTGATAAGTCTTGTAATGAGTGGTATGATTTTTGGCCTCTATTCGGTTTGAATTTCATGAGAATAGAAAGAACGGATAAATTTAATTTGCTTAGCTAACTTTTGAGTTCGGTTACCTCTGTAATTGACAGGTTTTTTTCTTAGAAAAGATGGTTTTGCCTTTAGAACATTAAAAATTTGAGCTTTGGTCATTCTTTTCTAATAAGAGTATACTTGCTTTGAGTTGTGGAAGAATTCTTAAAAAGCATGCGATCCTGTGCTTTAATATTTAGCCTTACTCGAGGACGAGCAAGATTTAAGTTTGGGGGTATTTTGATAAGTCTAATTTAGTATATAATTATTTATATCATTTCGGTTCATTTTCTAATTTTACCTCAAATTTTATATCTATTGCTCGCTTTTGCCCTTTTTCGCTTCTATTTCCATTTCTTTGCAAAAGCACTCATTTTATACTAAATCTTGCCAGGTTTATCATCAACATCAATAAGTGAATGAAAGTTTCACCAAACATAAGCAAAAAGAGGGGAAAAAAATAATAATTTACATGGCTAAAGCAAGAACACAACAAGTTCATGCACAATTCATTTCAACTTGCAAAAAAGGTGGCCAAATGCACAAATCAAGTGCAAGGTTGAATTAAACAATTCATTAACATGTTCAAGTTGATGTCAAGGCTGAGTTTTGAGCTGCAAAAGTAGAAAACAATGAAGAAAATTCAGCAAGAGCAGCTAATGAAGAGAATGTACTACCAGCTTGAATAATCCATTTCAACTTGCACATTTGGGTGGAAAAAGGGACAAATAAGGTGAAAGAACTTCTTGTAAATTTCATTAACATGTTAGACTTTATATTGAAGCTGGGTTTGGGAGGCCAAAGCTGGAAAAAAAAATGAAGAACAACAGCAAAGGATAGCAAGTTGCAGAAATTAAAAACCAGCTTGCACAATTCACTTCAACTTGCAATTTTTGGTGGCAAAATTGATGAATCAAGTCAAAGAACCTCTTGCAAACTTCAATAACACGTTCAAGTTGATGTCAAGACTGATTTTGGGCGGCCATAGCTGAAGACAAATGAAGAAATCAGCAGCAAGGTACAAACTTGCAGAATTGGTAGCAACTGCAGATGTGTGGTGCAATGAGCATTTAGCTTGCAATTTTTTTATTTTTAGTAATTCCAACCTCATGTACAATAAATAAGGAGGTTGTGGAATTTTTTTAGCATCGTTCAATCCAAGAAAAGAAAAAAACAAACAAATACAAAGAAGAGAAATAAGGTAGAAATTCGTAGGAAGAGAGAAGGAGGAGAAAAGAAGAAGTTTGGTTTGAAATTTTGCATTTTCAAGTTCTTTTCTTTCCTTCACTTCAATAAGTTCATGAATTTTGTGTTAAATATTTCTTATATTAAGTTTATCATGAACTAATTTTGTTATTCCAAGGCTACGATGTAGCCTAAGTTGTAATATATGCTCATTTCTAATTCAACGTATTCAATGTTTTGTTATTGCATTGTTGAAGCATTTATCATTGTTCTTCTGAGTTTTAAATGCTTGATCACCATTTAAGGCCTATAATGATTCATAATGAGTCCGAGAGGAGATTTATGATGATTGCTAAGGTGATAAGCAACACAAATTAAGCGAATGCTCGAGAGAGATTAACGCAATTTTTGTTTTTTTAAAGTGAAAATGATAGAACTTAAAAATTCTTTTCTTATTTAAATTCATGCACGAGAGTGATGGTTTAATATGTAAAAGAGCATGCTAAATGTTGCTTGAGAGAAAATATTTAGTAAATGAGGGTTTTTAGCCATAACACGTAATGATAACTTGAATAACGATTATAGAAAGGCGTATTGATGCAACTGGGTGAAATCAGATGTCTTGGATCTTATTAAATCATAGAAACTTCATAAAAATCAGTAAGACTTACCTAAAAATCAGTTAACATATTTTGTTTCTTTTTATTTTATTTTATTTCATATCAACATCTCAATTTTTTGTTTTTCAAATAGCATGAAAAACTACTAATTTTAGTACTCACTCAATAACAATCCTTGTGGGAACGATACTCTACTCATTTTGTTATTATATGATACGACTAGTGCACTTTTTAATGCATACGCAAAGTAAACATCAAGTGTAGATAAAGTTCATAGTCAATGAGTTAGTAGATCCCTAGGGGATAGTTATGAAATGCAAGGCCGAATAGATTTATGACAAGTGGGAGATTGTTGGAATCGATGTACTAAAACTCCAGCCATTTTTTTTAAATAAAATTATTTTATTTATTTATTGTCAGATTATGCTTTACAAGTCACATATACAGTTAGTTTTTTCTAAAACGTTCCACAAGATTGACGTAGTCCAAGATGACATGTCAAGTTCGGTTTAAGTGGTCAATGAGATTGAGCTACAAATAGACTTGAATCAAATTACTAATATCTCATTAAAACATGTCCATAGTCGATGATAAGTTTGGATAACTTATTTGATAAGACTATAATATGATGCTTTAGATCACTTGTCTTGGTCATATGAATAGGGATCCAAAAGTGCTATGTTAGTGTTGTCTATAAGATTGGAATGCTGAATAAGAACACAAGACTTGCTCGTATCCATGCTACTATTAGAAATGAGGAACTCATTTTTATTATGTTTACACAATTAGGCTTAATTCACAAGCATTAGAATTGATTCAAGAGACTTGGGCCATAGCATTTCATATGTTTGACAGTTGAAATTAATATAGAAGTGTTTTTCTTTATTAGTGAATTATTCAAGAAGGGTGAATTTGGAACTAAGAAGGTAATGTGAGAAAGAATAATAATGAGAATTTAAATATTTTTCATCATGCACATTTAATAGAGATGTCAATTAAGAGTAAACAATCACAGGAAATTAACGAGTAAGTATATTAATAACTAGAGTGTAGTAAAACTTATTTAGCAGAATTAAGTTTTACTAAATTCTAATCAATTGCTATGATGAGATGATAATAAGATTTGATCCATTTGATGCTAGAACAAAATTGTCCTTGAGGTCCCTATGCAAACCTCTAAATATGCACCTCAAGAAATTAACAGAATTCATGAGATGAATATATTATTTTCTAACCAAAATTCATGAGATGAATTTATACTAGAAAAATAAAATAAAAAGAGAAAAAAACGAGTTGGGTAAATTAGCGCGTGACACGGGCGACCTGTGTGTCTCCCCCAGGTCAATCAGTGCCCAACACGTGTCATGCGCTGGGCTGGTAAGTGGGTGATCCGCGTCATTGAACACGAACCTAAAGTAGGTTGCCATGTGGCACCTTCTGACGCGACACTGGGGCTATTTTTCTCTGCATTTTTTGGGTTTTTTTTTTTTTAATTTCTTGGTATTTTGACTTCACAAGAACCTTAATATTATTTTATTTTTAAAATAAAAGAGTTGGATTTTTGGAGCTATATAATGGATCTGATTTTTTAGGGTTTATATGATTTATATTTGTGATATATTCCTTCAATTAAGGAATTGAAGAGACAAAAAAGTACTCTCCCGTTTTCACTCTAAAAAATAATTTTTTAGAGTTCTTGATTTTAAGACGCTCACACTTCCGATGTTCAGGGGAATTACGAAGAAGACCACGGAGGTGTCATTCATGCATCATCTTACGCTTGCAGTCCACATCGAGGTATGTAAATTCTCAATTAATTCTTTAAAATTTGTATTTAATTTTGTTCTTCGTTTTATGTCTATCCAAGCTATGCGTTATCATGTTTAAAACAGAGCAAAGACCTTTAATGGTTTTAAATTTTAAATTTTAAATTGTGATTCCATTGAGCTAGATTGAATAATTTTAGGAAATTTCAGTTTACGAAATTAAAATTCCCCTCCCAACAGTATGGTTCTCATGGCTTCATTAAACATTTTGCGATCCTCCTCTAATATGAATGCACTCAAAACATGTTAATCAAAATCACAATGTTCAGACAAGAAAGTAGTTATGAAGTCAAGTCCAAAACTAGCCTTAGTTACAGCCATCTTGCATCTTTAAGTTCCTAAACCTCGAGTTCAAGGGGCGTTGGACTACATCATAATGGAGATGCTACAAGAATAGAATCAGGCAATAAAGCATTCATAGATTAATTAATGAGGAACTTATGCCCAATGAATTCAGCATCTTAAGTTTCCATTATTTAACCAAGGCCAGCGCTCGAGTCATTAATAAGCATGAATCTATATGCAACACTATTCACGGCATAAACAACAAAGACTTCATCTGCTGTTTTATGGCCTATTTTACTTCTTTTAAACTAAGGAAGCCCTACTTTATCTTAATACCCAAAATCTAAGTATTTCAGGTTAGGCATGCAGCCATTAAGGGTTACCCCCACAAAGGGTAAGCCAAAGCTAATTAACATAGCGTTCATCACTATCCTTAAGGGTTTTATTTTTCCTTTCTCCTATCCCATTTTCTCAAGTGGTATAAGGGGCAGAGACCTCATGAATTATGCGAAGTTATTCACAATGTTTCCTGAGGAAGGTAGTGTCATACTTGGCTCCTCTATCATACCCAATTCTCTTAATCCTATAGTCTAGTTAGTTTTCAACTTCAGCATTATATTTTAGAAATATTTCCTTAGCCTCGTTTTCTGTACTTAAGAGATACACCTTAGTGAATCTTGAGTGGCCATCTACAAATGTGATGTAATATCTTTTACCACCTCTACTCATGGTGCTCCTAAAGTAACCTTGATCACTTTGTATTAGCTCGAGCAAGGTTGAAATTCTTTCAACTGATTTGTTAAATGACTTTTTGGGATGTTTGGCATTGACAAAGATTTCACATTTATCAGGTTCGGTTAGATCATAATTAGGAATTAAACTTATTTGTTTAAGTTTCTAAACCGAGTTGTAATTTACATGTCCAAGCCCAGCATGCCATAGATCTAGAGATTCAACAATATAAGCATAACTCAAGCTAGTTTTATTAATATCATTCAACACATCGCTTCTCATATTTCTTTAGCAATCTTCATATTAACATTAATTTTATTGAGGCATTGTCATGCAATGGAGAAGCATCCCTCTGCAAGTACGATACCCCTATTGGACCAAAGTAAGGCATTATCTTTAAACAGAGACAATGAACTTCTATTTGGTATAGTAAGAACTCCAACTTATCAGCCACATCTTGTAGTTCTTCCCACCCAAGGAATATGTTTTAGACATATCAGGAATAATAAAGCCCGCATGAGTAATATTGTGATTACTCATCCTAGATTGTCGGTGAAATAGGGCAAATGAGCAATCAAAATATAACTCTTATTAGAATTAAATTGATCTTGAGGATTATAATGTGATTAGAGAAAGAACGTCAAATAAAATAATAGAAGGGAAAGAATTACCTGAAAAAATTGCTTTAAGAATCCATTGCCCTAAGTCATTGATGACCCAACAGAGGTACAATGGGATGAACGGCACGCCGATCCCTAGGGTTAACACGATGCCCACCTCAGCAATATACTCCTAGGATATGGGTTGGAGCACACCCCAACTTGCTTAGTAATGGAGGAGCCAATTATTTTGAGACGAAAAAAAGAGCCATGAAGAAGAAGGAGAATTTATGTAATTCTTTAGTACTTTGAACAAAGCCTTAAGGGACGATATTCGTAGAGACAAATTCTTGTAGATTAAGGAAATGATCTTGGCTAAGAATTCGCCTCAAACAAGGGAAGTCACGGATGTGGGAGAGCCTAAAAATCTAGATTTAGTTATAGATAAAAACGACTTACAAAAAGAGCAGGAATTGAGACAGTCAAACCCGTGCTCGAGCTTAAGCTTGTAGCCTCGAGACTGGCCAAACAATATCACCTTGAGGCATCACCCTTGTGGTCAATTTGAGCAGGACAACTTAAGCTCGAGCCAAAGGCCTCAAGAACTACCCAAGACAAGAACATACCTCGAGTTTGTTTATGAAAAAGCGAATAAAAATAATGGTCAGAAAAATAAAAATCCGGGTTAGAAAAAGTCTACACCACACCACACCACAACATGCTTGCCGGCACTGGAACGTGGGGTGAGCATGCTCGTGTTGTGAGGATTGGTGTCCTAAAATCTAGACTTATTCTATTAGTATTATTTTATTAGAGAATAAAATTAAAGTTCTTGTCATTTCCTTGTTAAATTTGCATAAGTGAGCATTCATGCGGCTTGTGATATTCTTGTCATTTCCTTGTTAAATTTGCATAAGTGAGCATTCATTCTGCTTGTGATATTTTGGAAATATCCATTAGATGGGTATAGTCCTCAGACCCCTTTTTACATGTTTGTTCTAAGTGATTTATGAGATTAACCCACAGATAAACTTTGAAAAAATGGTATGGATTGTTGTTTGAAAGACTTATAGTTGAAGACAAGTTTGGACCACTTGTATGCTAAGACTATAATATGACACTTTAGTTGACTTGTCTTGGTCATGTAGATGGTGATCCGAAAGTGTTACGTTGGTGTGTTTAATAAGATTGGCACACTGAGTTGGACCATGTGAGCTGCTTGTTTCTGGAAAATATCAGAGATGAGTGATGTTGTACTGTTTGAACGACAACTCAAAATCTTGAGAGTATTCTAGACTTGTGCATGGAGCGTTAGTTACTTTAGTGTACTATAAGCAAGGTCTAAACATATGACTAAATTCCCACATGCACTGGGTAGCAGCGTGAAATGTGACAAGGATCATGTATTCAATAGTGAATCTACAGTCTCTTATGAGATACAAATGTCTCCTTAGTTGATTCGAAAATATTTGAATAGTTCGAAAACTTTGGTCAAAGCATTCCAAATGTTTTGCATTTTATACTGTGAATATGTTCAAGCATAAATTAATATTCAGCAATGGGCGAGTCGATAACTAATGGAGAAGTTGTGAGAAGGATGGTAGTAGTTATATTTACCCTTTGTCATGGACATATAGTGGAGGGATTGTTGTAGTCAATACAGTCTTTTAAGGAGATATCGAATAAATGGTTTAAGTCTGGAGTGCAGTGAGATTTATTCATTGGAATTAAGTCCCATTAAATGATAATTAAATTATTTCATTAGATGATTAATTTAACCCATTTGGAGCTAGATTTAAATTATCCCTGAGGTTCCTACGCAAGCCTCTGTGCCATTGGAAAAAGATAAAAGAATCATGAAATGAATTATTTATCCACAAGATGGCTAAATTTAATTTGACCAAACATTATTCGCGCAATGAATAAAAAATAAAAATTATCAAATAAAATAATTTTGGAAAATTGAAATTCATAAGATGAATTTTTTCATGTTGAAAACAAAGCAAAAAAAAAAAAAAAAAAATCAAAAAACCTGCATAGCTCTCGCCATCCGCAACTTTTTGGACGGGGCAACCAGCGCCCAACACTTGTCGCGCACTGGGCTGCAATAAGGGGAGATCCGTGTGCCCTGCCTTGGCCAATCAGGCCTCAACATGTGGCACAATGAGACAAGCAAAAGAGAGGCGGTGTGAACCTGTTATGAAAACGTTGCGTTTCTGGACAAATTAACATAAAACAACGCGTTTTGCTTGTTTGTACTGGGTTATTTGTGCCTGTCCCACATCATTCTTTTTGTATTTTTTTGCTCCAATAGCCTACCGTAAATAGAGATATCTATTCTAAAGGTTTGGCCTTCAATTGAAACAAATTTTTTAGGGTTTCTGAAATTATTTCAGAGACATAATTGGGAAGAAAATTTTTCATTCATGTTTTTTGTTCCTTGTTTACTATTTTTTGGAACCCACCCTCTGGGCAACTCGAGGTCATTGCGTAGAAGATCGCTTGTCTCAATTTTGAAGATTATTATTTCTTTTTGGTTTCATTATTATTGGAGCAATTCGATGGATGTTTTCTTTCTTTCACTTTTGGTTTTCGCTTTGGTATTCATTTACAGTATTTGCCATTATTCCTGTTTAAGTTTATGTATTGTTATAAATGTATTAGAGTAAAAAGACCTATAGATCTAACTTAAGAATTTAGATCTATAGATTCAAATTATGAGTTTAAATCTATAGATTCAAAATTATGAATTTTAAATCAACCCTAGGTTTAGAATTACAAATTTTAAAACCCTTCCGCTGCATAAACATTATAAAATTAGGGAGAATATTTGAAATTTGTCGCAACAACATGTATTAGAGTAAAGGGGTTTATAGAAGTAACCCTATTCCTGGGAGTTCTCGGACGTGAGGTGACTTTTCGACCGAGGGCTTAGGTAGAGAGAAGAGTCTCCTAATCTAATTGCTCTAATAGGTACCCTTTGTTGTGACCATAGTCGAGAATGGTGAACCCAACAATTTGCGTTAGAGTTAATTTTTCCCAACAATTGGTATCAGAGTCAGTCTCCGATTACACTCATAATATACATGAATAGGTATAATAAGATCGAAATATATAGATTTACAATTTAATAAAATAAAGAGTTTATTAAGAAGGAAAGTTAGTTTAATTTGACAGTTCGATTTAAATTGTTTAAATCGATATTAAATTAATAGTTAATTCATATGATTATTTGAAAAGTGATTTAAATTGTTTGATCGTTAAAAAAAGTTAATAGTTAACTAGGTTGTTTAAAGTACGGTTTAAATTGTTAATGAATTAATCATTAATTCGGGTATATTAATTTATAAAATAGCGATTATGTTATTTGTGCATCGAGATTATGCATGTTTGATATCATTTACCAATTTGGATAAAATTGATCTAATGAGATTAAATTTAATTATTTTTAATTAATTATTTCACTTAAGATTTTAAAAATAATTGCCGCTGATGTTAGATTTAAAAAAAAAGGTTTTTTTTTGGGTTGTTTGGTAGTCAGTACTGTTTACATAATAATTACACACTAATTACTTTATTAATTAATTTATTTTTAAAATGAGATTCTAAATTAGATTATAAGATAATCTAAATTATAAATCAATGTTATTTTAAATAAAGTTATTTTAAATTATTTTAGAATAAGATTCTAAAATAGACTATAAAATAGTCTAAGATAATATTATTTTAAAAATAAATATTAATTGTATTAATTATTATAATTTTAGAATAAGATTCTAAAATAGACTATGAGACAGTCTAAACTTATATAAATTTTGGATTGAGATTCTAAAATTGGACTATGAGATAGTCTAAGCTCTGAATCGCTACTGATTTAAATAAAATTAATTTTATTAATTAATTTAGCTTTAGAATTGGGTTCTAAAAATAGATTATGAAAATCTAAATTTCGGTATTGTTTTAAACAAAAAAATTAAATTGGTTTATTTTAATATATTTAATTTTAGATTGGGATTCTAAAGAGTAGGTTATGAGATAATCTATGGTACCTTTTTTAAAAGTAAAATTAATTAATTAATTTTATTGCATAAATTTAGAATGGGATTTCAAAGCAAGATTATAAGATAATCGATATTGTAAGACGATAATGTTTTGAATAAATTAATTAATTAATTATGGTTAATTTTAAAACGAGATTCTAAAGGGGTTATGAGATAATCCTGGTTGTAAAAGCAAGTTAATTAAAAACCACTAGTTTTAAAAATCAAGTGGGAGCAAGGTTTCAATTATTGTAACCTCAAGGTCTCTAATATCGGTCTAACAGTATAGTAGATCGATAGATCTCCTTGCGGAGGATGTCAGTTTGTAGATTACAGGGCTAGACTTCTATTGGGATAAACCAAAGTTCAAAGAAGCGATGTGGCCACGCTGTCGTGTAATATTACGTGTATTTGTATAGAGGTTTAGGTAATGGATTACACTTGACTAGCATGATGCATTAGCCGCCCCGAGGAGCTTTGTTATGTCATGTTAGAGACTAACGTAAAGTGGTGAGTTAATCATGTTTAGTAAGAGTGACAAGAAAACATGGTAATTGAGAATAGTTCTCACCCAAACTAGCTTCGTGCGACCCCGCTGTCGAGGAGAAAGAAGTGTGTTTGGGTTATCATTGTATACATGATTGAAAGAATAGATATCACTGTATTATACATGACTCTTGTTAGATAGTTATACAGATATTTGCTTTTACAGTATTTTAAAATGCATACGACTTATGAACTTCACTTGATTACTAATGCATAATAAAATCATTGGACCAAATTACTTTGCCAGGAAAAACCAAGTTGGACTTACTTATTACTCACAAGGGACCTATTAAAAAGAAAGGAAAGGGCAAGGTAGCAAATGTAGCAACGGAAATCCATAAAGAAGTTGGCAAAATGAAAGTGTTTCTTATGCAGGAAGACTGGCCACTGGATGAAAAACTCCACTAAGAACTTGGCTTCTCTTCCTAGAAAGACTACTAAACCATCTGGTAATGATACATTGATATCTCACTTATTTGAGTTATGCGCTGTTGAGAGTCCACCAGGTTCCTGGTGTGTGGACTCAAGTTCAACTGACCATATCTGTAATATGTTACAGGAGCTCAGGCTAACCAAAAGGCTACATGATGGGGAGTTGTACCTGATGGTTAGGCACAGTACAGGAGTAGTGGTCTTAATTGTAGGAGATGTTAGCTTAGTCTGTAATGCTAGAGTTTTTTCTTAAAGATTGTTTATTTGTGGCTAGTCTGCATAGGAATTGGATTTCTATATCTCATTTTATGAATAATTATTATTTAGTTGATTTTGATTATGAGCCTTTTAATACAAGAAATAAATTTGCAAAATGTACATGTATAAATGGTTTATTCATGTTGTTTATTGATCAAAACACTCGTATTTGTTTAAAAGAACCTAACACTAGCTCACTTGTTCAATCTCCTAAAACAAAACATCCTGAAAGGGATAATGCCTACACATGGCACCGTCGTTTAGGTTACACTAATTCGAACAGGATCTAAAGACCGGTGAATGATGGACTGATAGAATCTTTGGACTTGATGTCATTACCAGTCTACGAATTCTACATAGAATGAAATGTGACCAAGTCTATCTTTAAGAGTAAAGGCAACAAGGTTGGTGACTTGCTTAAGCTGGTTCACACATACATATGTGAACCAATGAATGTTCAAGCAAGTGGTGGGCATGAATGCTTCATCACATTTACTAATGATTACTCAAGGTATAGATATGTTTACCTAATGAGATATTAGTTGGACTCTTTTGAAAAGTTCAAAGAGTACAAACCTGAAATTAAAAAGCAATTAGGTAAACAGGTTAAGTCACTTCGATTAGATCGAGGTGGTGAATATCTTTCAGGTAAGTTTCCAAATTTCCTAATTGCAAATGGGGTAAGATCTCATTTTTTTGCTTTGAGTACACTGTAGTAGAATAGTGTTGCAGAAAAAAGGAATAGGACATCGTTAGAGATGGTAAGGTCGATGATCAGTCATGCTACTTTACCAATCTTTTTTGGGGTTATCCCAAAGGAACAAAGGCGGTTTTCTCTACAGTCTTTCTGATCAAAAGGGTTTTTGTAAGTATGCAAAATTTTTTAAAGGAGGATTTTGTAGTACACTACAAAAGTAAAAACAAAATAGTGTTAGAAGAGTTAAAAGAATATGACACTAATTCTGAGCAACAAAACACAACTTGGCATACAGCGGATGCATGAGAAGCACCTACTGTTAAGGTTGAGAACGTTCTAAGTACACGAGAGCCTAAGTCCAGTTGGAGGATTGCCAGGAAACCTGGCAGGTTCACGGCGGGAGCCTTAATGGTTGACCGTGACATTGAATCTGATCTTCTCAGCTATAATGAGGCAATTAAGGACAAGGATGCTGACCAATATGTCTTAACAATGAAATTTGAGTTAGGATCTATGTATTTTAATTAGGTCTGGAATCTTATAGTGGCACCTGTTAGCATTAAACTCATTGGTTGCTAAGGGTTTGACCCAAAAAGATGGAATTCATTATGATGAGACCTTCTTACCAGTAGCCATGCTATAGTCCTTACGGATACTCATATTCATTGCAGCTCATTATGAGATCTGGCAAATGGCAGTCAAAACAGCCCTTTCGAATGGTTGTCTTGAACAAGACATCTATATGGTGCAACCAGACATTTTGATTGGCAAAAATCAAGAGCATATGATATGTAAACGGAAGAAGTCCATGTATGGATTGAAGCAAGCATCATGCTCATCGAATATTAGATTCAATGAAGCAATTAAGTCTTACGCTTTTGAGCAATTTGTTGATGAACCATCCGCATACAAACGACGTCTAGAGAAAGTAGTGACTTTCTTAGTATGGTACGTCGACGATACACTACTCATTAGGAATGATATAGGGGTGTTATCAACTGTAAAGATTTGGTGAGCGAGTTCGAGTTGGCTATATGGATGGAGACATCTAGTCAGATAGATATGCTAGACGTACAATGTCTGGGTATGTCTTTTCCCATGGAGTTGGAACCATCAGTGGGAGAAATGTCAAGCAGTAATGTATTACTGACTTCACCATAGAGGCTAAATATGTTGGAGCTTCAGAAGCTGCAAAGAGGGGCATGTAGGTTCAAATAAAGTAGTTGACTTTACTAAGACCCTGACTTTGCGAGACTTGTGGTTCATAGATAGAGAAGATGAATATAAAGTTCATAATAAATTGGATTTAGGAAAAGTGGGAGATTGTTAGGAATGGTGTCCTAAAATTAAGATTTATTCTGTTAATAAAATTTAATAAAGAATAAAATTAAAGCTAGAGTCATTTCCTTGTTAAATTTGTCTAAGTGAGCATTTATACTGAATGTAATTATCTTTTTGGAAACATCCATGAGATGGGTGTAGTCCTCAGACTCCAGTTTATATGTTTGTCCTAAGTGATTTATGAGATTAACCCACATATAGACTTAGAACAAATTGTATGGATTTTTATTTGAAAGACTCGTAGTTAAAGACAAGTTTGGACCCCTTGTATGCCAAGACTATAACGTGACGCTTTAGATGACTTGTCTTGGCCATGCGGATGGTGATCCAAAAGTGTTACGTTGGTGTGTTTAATAAGATTGCCACAGTGAGTTGGACCATGTGACTTGCTTGTTTCTAAACTACTATCAGAGATGAGTGATTCATGTTGTACTGTTTGAATGACGACTCTAAATCTTAAGAGTATTCTGGACTTGTGCATGGAGCGTTAGTTACTTTAGTGTACTATAAGTAAGGTCTAAATGCATGACTGAATTCCCACGTACACTGGGTATCGGCGTGAAGTGTTAACATGGATCAGGTATTCAATAGGGAATCTACAGTCTCCTAAGAGATACAGATGTCCCCTTAGTTGATTCGCAAATATTTGAATAGTTCAAAAACATTGGCAAAGTATTCCAAATGTTTAGTACTTGGAATTTATACTGTGAATATATTCAAGTATAAATGAATTATTCTGTGAAGGGTGAGTCGATAACTAATTGAGAAGCTGTGAGAAGGATAATGGTTGTAGTTATATTTATTCTTTGTCATGGACATCTAGTGGAGGGGTTGTTGTTATCAATACAGTCTATTAGGGAGATATCGAATAAATAGTTAAAGAAAGCAAAAATAAAATATTAAAGAATTTTAAAGAAAGTAAAATATTAAAGAATTCATGAGATGAATTATTTATCCATAAGATGGGTAAATTTAATTTTTTCAAACATTATTAAAATTAAAAATTATAAAAAATAATAATTTTGGAAAATTAAAATTCATAAGATAAATTTTTTCATGTGGGAAACAAAGCAAAAAAATAAAATAAAATAAAATACAAAAAACCTGTACAGCTCTCGCTATCCCTGACTTCGCGGATCGGCCAACGTGGACTGGGCAGCAGCAAGGGGAGATCCATGAGCCCTGGCCTTAGCCAATCAGGCCTTGACGCGTGGAACACGGTGATAGGCAAAAGGGAGGCGGTGAGAACTTGTAACGAAAACGCTATGTTTTTGGAAAAATTAACATAAAACGACACGTTTAACTTGTTTGTACTAGGTTATTTGTGCGCATCCTACGTCGTTCTTTTTACATTTTTTTGCTCCAGTAGCCTACTATAAATAGAGGTACCTATTCCAGAGGTCCTGCATTCAATTGAAATAAATTTTTTAGGGTTTCTAAAATTGTTTCAGAGAACTAATTGGGAATAAAAATTTTCATTGAAGTTTTTCTTTCGTAGTTTATATATTTCAGAGCCCACCCTCCGAGCAACTCGAGGTCATTGCGTAGAAGATCGTTGAGTCTACATTTTTAAGATAATTATCTCTTTCTGATTTTCTTATTATTGGAGCACTTCCAGGTATGTTTTCTTTCCTTCACTTTTACTTTTCGCTTTTCCATTTATTTACAATGTTTGTTATTATGCCTGTTTAAGTTTATGTATTGTTATGAATGTATTAGAGTAAAAGACCAGTAGAACTAAATTAAGAATTTAGATTTATAGATTTAAATTATGAATTTTAAATCAACCCCAGGTTTAGAATTATGAATTCTAAACCCCTTCCTCTGCGTAAACTTTATAAATTTAGAGAAAAATTTTAAAATTCGCCCCAACAACCAGTATTAGAGCAAAGGGATTTATAGCTATAACCCTATTCCTAAGAGCTCTCGCACGTGAAGAATCACGAAGCATGACTCTCCGATTGGGGACTTAGGTAGAGAAAAGAGTCTCCTACTCTAAGTGCTCTAATAAGTGCCTTTTGTTGTGACTATAGTTGAGAACTGTAAACCCAACAATTTGCATTAGTGTTAGTTTTTCCGCACATGTGTGTGGTCTACCAAGCCCACTGCAGGCCGTTGAGACTTTACCGCGTACAACGGCAAGGGGGTATGTAAAAAAAAGGCTCCCCTCTTCTAAATTTTCTATGTGGGATTGAGGCTTTTCACAAGATATCAAAATTGAAGTACACTATCCCAAAATTCTAATAATGATAGTTTAATCGTGTTACATGAATTGTTTTATTGTTGGAAATACTTTGAAGTATTAAGTTTAGTTAGTTATTCAATAGAGATGATTTTTGAGTTTTAACCTTTAATCATTTATTTTGATACATGTGAATTAATTCTATGTGCTTGAAGTCTTAGGATTAATTGATCAAGCAATAGTTTTCACAAAATTGTTAATTAAAGCCTATTTTCCTTATGCCTTACTTAGATTGAGCCAATTAATAATGTGTTAAGTAGAGCCTATATTCCCTATGCTGTAGTAAGATAGTGTAAATACGTGAAACTAAGAATATAATTTTAATAGGTTGAAGCTTGTAGCCTAAACCACTACACATGTAACAAATCAAATCCCAATCTAATAGTTAACACAAAATTAATTAGTTAATGATGGATTCAAGACCCTAGTTTCCAATTCCATTACCTTTTCCCCTTTAGTAGTCAAATTTCTTAGATTAATTATTGCTTCCTTTGATTTGCTATGACACACACCTCAATTTTCTTTAAGTCAATTTATGTCATAGATTAGATTCACGTACTCTTAGTCCCTATGATTCGACACTCTCTCACTCTAAACTTCAATTAAGGTGTGTTTAGTAGATAGGGTTTGTATTAAATTTTGATTGACGTAGAAACACACACTAGTAATCTTCAAAACTAGGTGGTTGTTCTTCATAAACTTCCTTTTTAGTAGAACTATTTAAAAATGCGCTTTTCACAATCATTTCAAAATGTTAAAATTCTTAAATGAACCAAAGGCACATGGGAGTCTAATTGCTTCTAATCTAGAAAGTAGTTTAGACCTTCCTTTTGGTTATAACATTTATCTACTAACCTTTCCTAGTTTCTCACCATATTACTTTCCTCATCTTTCCTCTTATGCTTGATCCACTTGGTACTAATGGCTTTAATATATTTGCATCTATCCACCTTACCTTCCATTGTTGTTATCCAACTCGCACTGTTTAGAGCTTCTTTTATGTTCCTGGATTGTTCAAGAGAGATGAATTTGGCAAGATGGAATTATTTGGTCAAGGCATGCCTCATTCTTATACCTTCAGAGGGATCACTAATGATTTGACTTGTTAGGGGATCCTTCAATAATTTCCAATCATGTGGTAAGTCGTCTTCTTTGGATTTTATATTTTCATCATTTCCTTTCTATTTGCCCATTGGACCTTCATGTTGAGCCTTTTCTTGCTCCTCTGATGATAGTGTGATGCTTATTAGTTTGATCACTAAATCATCATCATCATCACAAGGAATTCAAGGGAAAACAATGTTAGTTTAAACACCTAATGCACGTATAGACTCTTGTAAAACTCTTGAATTTTCATTATATATAGCATATACTTTGCTAGTAAGAGAGTAACCAATAACTATCCCTTCATCCACTCCTATATAAAATTTACCAAGATTATTTTACTGTTGTTTTGGATGAAGCATTTACACCTAAATGGTTTTGAAGTACACAATATTTAGTTTTCTTCTTTTTTAAGTTCATAGAGTGTTTTCTTCAAAATATGCCTTATTAAGGCTCAATTTTAAATTTAGTAAGCAATTTTAACATCTTCTACATAAAAAGATTTTGGCAAATTATATTCACAAAGCATGATTCTTGCCATATCTTCAAAAGTTCCATTTTTCGTTCAACCACACTGTCTTTTTAAGGAGTTCAAGGTGCCAAAAAATTGTGGTTGACTCCAAAATTATTGCAATATTTTTCAAAATCGGTTTTCAAATTTTTTTCCATGATCACTTCTAATTGAAACGATTTTCAAATATTTGAACTCGTTTGCAAAACATTAAAAATTTATCAAGTGCTTCACACGTATGAGAAAGGAATATATACCAAGTAAAATGAGAGTAATCATTAACAATTATAAATACGTATCATTTTCCACCAAAGTTCAAATGTTTAGTAGAGCCAAGCAAGTCTATATGTAAGAGTTCAAGATGCCGTGAGGTTGAAATTACATTCTTGCATTTGAATGACTATCACTTTTTTTCCAATATTAACATGCATCACAAATATGATCTTTTCAAAACTTAAGCTTTGGTAATTCTCTGACAAGATCATTTTTGTAAAGTTCTGAAACTGAGTCCATAATAGTATGTGCAAGTGTTCTATGCCAAATCCTAAACAATCAATTATGCATTAAGGTGACTCAAAAATGCACACAATATCCTTTATCACTTTGCTAACTAATGCTTAGAAGATTATGCATAATGACATAGTAAAACATATTCTATATAAGGAGAAGACTTAGGAGTAGCCGTACTGATGCAACGAATTTTTCTTTTCTTGTTGTCACCAAAACTAACATTTCCTTTCCTTAGTTTGCTCGAAGTGGACTAGGATTTATATCTAGTTCTATGTGTTGAGAAATCACTATCCAAGTATCACTTCCGATTTCTTCTCCTAAGCTTCAAGCATACGTACACCATTTACTTATTTTTGGTATCCAAATTTTCTAGGACCCTTCGTTCTTAGTCCTGACATTAGGCGGTTGATCTCCATTTGGAACACAAACTGTCTTAGTTTTTCTCAAATTTGTTTAAAGGAACAATGATATTCATTGTACCCATGATCACCCCAATAGTGACATGTTTTAGGGTTGATTTTTTATGACGAGGTTTTAACAAAAAAATATATATATATATTGAATTTTTCTTTTGATTGTGTTATGATTTTAGGATTTAGGAGATTACTAATAAGGCAATATTTGTAAATAAGTAGTATATGTCGAGTATTGGTTTTAATTGCCTTAGTACTTGTTCCATGTCGGTTAGTTGGTGTGTCAAGTCGTTAGTTGCAAGGGTCAAGGTTGACGGCTGCCATGGGTAAGTGGGTTAAGCATGTTAGAAAATATATGGAATGCATCTTTAGATATTTTCTAGTGTTCTTCCTTTTGTTAACCGACTTAGGCATTAGTATAAGCTGGGGGATTGATCATGCAATTGGCATACGTTGAATGATAATGGTTGATTGATTTCTCTCTCTCATCTAAATTCTATCCATTTCTTATCTCCTTCACTTCTCTTCTCATCTAAACTCTATCCTATCCTATTCTAGGTCACGAATCAAGATTGCTTTTGATTAATGACAATTGGTATCAGAGCCTTGATTTGCTTCGAAATCTATTTCTTGATCAAGAAATTATGTTTAAATAAAAAATAAAAAAAATTTGTTCTTATTTTCATGTGCTGTGGTTATTCACTAATTTTTTGCTACTATGCAGAAAATTGAGGATTTGCATTTGGTTTAGTTGAATCTACTTCAATTAGGTTGAGTTTGTATTAAATCAAGTTTTATTGTTCTGGGTGCAATTGATCAAGCAGCGCAAGTACTGATGCAAGATCTAGGATTCTAGTGTTGTGCTGGGGCTACAAAATTGAACTGTGGCGCTGATTGGTTAATCGAAGCTCAAGTGCTGCTATAAGATCATTTTTGATGTACTTCAGTTCAAAGGCTTGCGGTTAAGGTACTATTTTATTGACATTCTATTGAAATTAGCAAGATCTGGTGCAATTAGGCTTTTGCTGCAATTATGTTGCTTGATTAGATTGAAGTTGATCAAAAAAATCTAGTTTTAAGTTGTGATTTGGCAGATCTGAAGCTGAACCTAAGAGGCGCTCGATTATTTGCTGAGGTTGACATAGCTATGCAACAATTAAGCTTAGTGTTCAGATTGAACTAAGCAAGAATAGTTATGTTGATCTAATTGTGCTGCTTTTTACTGCAATTCAGCTGACATTAACTCAAGAAGCTATTATGAAATTGATTGTGCACGGTTCATATCACAAATAGCTGTTGATCTCTAATATTTCATTCGAACAAAATTTAGAAATGATCAGATAGTGTGGCAGGGACTTATACTTGTTGCTCCGGTTGAAATGGTTGAGAATTTAGTACCAAGCTTCATGCACTTCTTGTTGTGGAAGCTTAATTCGAATTGGTGCTAAGTCTAAACTTGAATTGCTAATATACATTTGCTAAGTGAACTTAGACAACCATCCTTACATTGTCTTGAAGATCTAGCCAGAAGCAGGAGATTTGTTGCAATGGGTGGAGGAGTGACTACTCGTTCACAAGCTGTAACCAATGCTGAAGTAGCTGCTGGAACCACCCTTAGTGCTACAGGTGTGGTTTCTGGTGGTGTTGCTAGAGGTATTCCCAATCAAATGCCAATGTGGCAACAGCAAATACAAAAAATGTTACTAGCTTTTGAGTAAAGATTTCTCATGAGCAAGAGCAATTTGAAAAAAAAAACTCGAGCAACGGTTGAATGGGATGCAAGAACAACTTAATAGACCAGCAATTCATCTTGTTGCAGGAAATCTACCTATAGTGCAACAGCAAGAAAGAAATTCAGTACATTCCACATCTGCTGGAATTGAGAATGCACTAGTTGTACCACCCCAAGTTTGGCCTCAAGATCATACAGCACATAAACAAGTGGTAGAGCAAGGAGAGACCGTGACAACAGTGAGGAGAGCTGGGTTTAGACAACCAAAAGTTAAGCTTGATGCTTTCGATGGTACTCAACCACAATCTTGGATATGTAGATGTGAGCGATACTTTAGGTTCTATGCTACTCATGAGATAGAAAAGGTTGAAATGGCTGTAATTTATTTGCAAGGAGATTATGAAGTTTGGTATCATGGTTTACTCCTTAGCAATCCCACTATGACATGTCAAGATTTTGTGGATGAAGTTTGTGAAAGGTATGGGGATGAAGATCCAGGAGACGTGGTGGACAATTTCAACCAGTTACTTCAAGTGAATGGTGTTGAGGAGTACATGACCCGGTTAGAAAACTTGAAGGCAAGGATGATGCCCATTTACCCGGGGGCAAATGAGGCTTATTATGTGTCTAGTTTCTTAATTGGCCTCAACCTAAAGAGCAAGAATCTAGTCAAGGCTCTTAATCTTACGACACTGTCTAGAGCATATTTGAAGGCGAGATTGTATGAGTCCACGATGCTAACTAACCTTAAAAAGGCTTCTTTGGCGTAAGTTGTAATGGATGGAACTAAGGACTTGAGTCTAGAGGACCAGAAGGCTCTAAAGCTATGCTTCAAGTGTAATCAAAGGTACTACTTGGATCACGAGTGCAACCCTCAACATCTTGTGTTTTAAATAGGAAATGAGGTTGAAGGGGATCAAAGGGGACGCTTTGAGCCATGTAATGCAGTGATGGATGGGTTCAATATTTGGAGGCTGCAGGATGTGGATAAATTTGCACTGATGAGGACCAAATGAGCTTCCAGGCTGCACCATGGCAACATTACAACAGCCCTACACTACGAACTATCTTCAAGTGCGTTTTTGAAGTTTCTAACTACAACAAAATCAGTAGTTTTGCAACAATAACAACTTCTTCATGTCAATGCTCTCTCATAATATTTTTTAGGACAAAAATCTCTAAAGGGAGGAGTATTATTATGATTCTAGGATTTAGGAGAGTACTAACAAAGCAAGGTTTGTAAATAAGTAGTATATGTCGTGTATTGGGCTTTAATTATTTTAGTACTTACTCTATGCGGGTCAGTTGGTGGACTTGGTCAAGTCGTTAGTTGCAAGGGTCAAGGTTGGCGGCTACCTTGGGTAAGTGGGTTAAGTATGTTAGAAAATATCTAAAATGCATCGTTAGATATTTTCAAGTCTTCTTCCTCTTGTTAACCAACTTAGGCATTAGTATAAGTAGGGGGATTGATCTTGTAATTGGCATATATTGAATGATAATAGTTGATCGATTTCTCTCTCTCTTCTAAATTCTCTCTATTTCTCATCTCCTTCACTTCTCTTCTCATCTAAACTCTATCCTATCCTATCTTAGGCCATGAATCAGGATTAATCTTGATTCATGACAGATTGCTTTTATTATAGCCCATTTCCTCTTATTTTAAATGGGCCTTTAATAAGAGAGTATTGTTTTTCAATTATTTCTTGCCACTTCAAAAATTACTTTAAAATTTTTAGAGTTCTTCTACGTGTTCTTTCAAAGTCTCATTTGCCTTTAGCATTGATTCATCTTCTTTAGATTTTTCATTTTCATTTTGATTTTCTTTTGAAAGAAGCATTTCTTCTAAAGATTATTTTTCATTAATTACCATTTCAACTTTATAATTCAAGGACTCGTTCTTTGTTTTCAAATATTCTCAAGCTTAAATAACCAACAATATTTTGTCCCTTTTTCTAGCTCTTTTTTAATAGCAGAGTATTTGGTTTTTAATTTTTCGAATTCACCATATAACCCTTGAAAACCAACAATGAGCTCACTATAAGATAAATCATTTATCTAATCTTTTTCAAGTTCTTGCTCTTCAGATTCAAAAGCCATGAGATAAGGATTGAGTTCCTCCTCTTCACTTGAATTTGGAGACTCTTCATCCGTCCTTATTTCAAATGTTGTTACTACTTTGTCCCAAACCTTCTTTGCAGTCTTGCAACTTTTAACATGGTTAAATACATTGGGAGTAATAGCACATTATAATTGAAAGTAAGGTTTTACATATTTTTCAAGTTTTGTCCTGTTGTATTGCAAATGTTTACTTTCAGTTTCTCAACAATTTTGTTCTCTTCATCGTTGAAGGAACAAAATCACCAATTTTAGTGATTGGCCACACATCAGAATCAATAAATTTAACCAAAAGTCGAATGCTAAGTTCTCAATGGAAAAAGTTATTACCATAAAAAGGCGAAGGTTTGTCTGTCAATTAGTGCAAAGGTCGCCATAAAGAGTAATCTAGATTTGTTAAACCAAATTAAAGTTAGTGTATTAGCTCTTGTATCAATTGAAGGCCCAAATAGCAACCTTGGGTGGGGGTGAATTAGTTTCCTTGGCGATAAATTAAAAACTAAATCTTTAAGAAATAAAAATTTGAAATGAAAGACAAATAATAAGTGCATGAAAAAAAAAGTGAACGAGAGAAGAAAATAATGCACCACAATTTTTATAGTCATTCACTTCCAACTCTTAAGCTAGCTCACTTCCCAAGTGACTACGTACTCTTTGTCATTTGAGCCTCACTAACCTTGATTGTCCTGTTGAAATTTAGGCTTAGAATCTATCTTTTTCAAACTGGTGCTTTTGTACATTTGCTTAATACCAACCTTTTACAACTTATTGTTTTGCAATGACGGTTCAAGATCCAACCTTTTTACAACCAATCGTTTTGTACCCAAGCTCAAGACCATCCATTTTATAAGAAAAATGACTTTAAAAGACTCACGCTCTTATAAGAGTGATTTCATAATCAATCAAGCGTAGAAAAAACTAAGAATATGTGAATTAAACTCAATAAACTCAATTTAAGAGAGAACTAGTGGTTCTAAAAAAACCTCTAGTGGAAACGAGATTAAAACTTTGGATGCTCAAGCGTACAATAAGAATGAAAACCATTTTTTTCCTCTTCTTATTTGAACGACATGAATGAAGCAGTCAAAGACTTTTTTAATAGCCAAGAGAAGCTCCAAATAGCATTAGATTTGGCAAAACTTTGGAAGAAATCTGATTCCAAAAATAGCTATTAGGGACTGTCGCAGGCTTTTGTGTTGACACACTAGGCTTGTGTGTCGATGCACAAAAGCCCAGTTTGGCTGCTATTTGTATTTGTGTCAACTCATGCTTCTTTTGTATTGCCACTTAACATGCCCAGGTGCTTTTGAATCTTTTTGACTCTTGGGTTGATTTGTTTCTATTTTCAACAGTTTTTTTAATAAATAATATTTTCAATCAAGTTGAAATATTATCCTAATTAATTGTTCCTAGTCTACCTATTCTAAGCATGCCTCCGATAATGGCAATTTATAAAATATTTCCCTAAAAAAATTAAATCTACTTGGAGTTAAATTGACTACTTTTTAAAAAAATTCGGAAATCAAATTTGAAAAATATTTTTCTTAGAGCACCATTAATCAACGTTTGAGATATTTAACTCAATTGATATATCCGATCCTACATTCTAAGAAAAAAGAAAAAAAAAAGACTACTTGAAGCGAGTGACTCGAATCTTGTTCTCTTGATTTTTGATCAATCATCACTTCAAATTTAATCATTTTCTCTTGATCTATTGTCTTGGAATGGTATCAGCATGATCAATTTTAATTTTTTTGTTGGTTTCTAATAAGTCACTTTCAACAGTGCTAGAATAATTAAATACAATGACTTACGAAATGATTGTTATTATCAAAATTATAATGCTTGTGGCCTTTGGGGCCAAGATATATAATTTCAATGAAGTCTTAATCGGTTAAATATGGGAATAATAATTTGAATTTTAAATTGGCCACTCGATGTCATATATTAAATTTATCAATCCTTCATAAATAATTAATTAAAACTTGTCTATAGTAAGCCTAAGAACTACACAAATTTTCATAAAATAATAATGATTAATTTATCAATAAATTTATATCTTGCCAAATTTATAGAATTTAGATGGTAATAAAACTATTACAGGAGATTTTTAAAATCCAACTCTTCAAGAAGTCACAGAATAGCTGGTTGAATGAAAATTGAATTGTGTAATACCATTTCCATGGTTTAAGAGTTCATCATGCCATTTGGTTAAGTGCTTCCTTGTATCTCTTTCATTAAAATGATACTATCTCTTGGTTACCAGTTGACTTAAAGCTCACTAGACTCCGATTTTTCATTGTGAGGCAAGAATAGCATCAATGCCATTAAGAATCTCTATAGTAGTATTTTAAGGAAGTAAATCTTTATAACACTTCTTAAATATGTGCACTTTTGAAAAAGCTATGACCAAGATGACTTAATCTCTCCCAATAATCAAAGTAGGCGTTTTTGTTCATGGGCACCTTAGGACATAAGCATAAGTTGTGGTTCTCTTTAGGTACTATGAAATTCAAAAACATTGATGTACCTTGTATGGTTTGCTACCACCTCTAATTGATAATACTATTCAAATTTTGGCTCCATTGAGAGCATGAAAGAGGACAGCATATGAAGATTAAAAGTTATAACAGGATGTTTATATATATAATTAAGCAACTTGCTATTCTAGATTGGCAAGTAGGTCATGCAGGTAATTATTATACAGCATTGGATAACAATAAACTTTAAGGACTGAAGGTTATATAGATTTTAGGTTATACACCAGATGCTCACCTACGCAGTACTTACATGTCCGACACTTATAGGCCCAGTTTTTTAACTATGGTGAGCATGTACTTACTACTCATGTAAAAAAGTAGTAGGACTTAAATTAGAAAACTAGACTAGAAAATATGAAATAAATAGGCTAGCACCTAATGGTGACACGTGTCACCGTTATTCTATGTGTCAAAAGAGGGAGGAGGGTAAGGAAAGATAAAAGGGGGGTGATGAGGGTCATGGCAAAAAATTGCAAGGATGAGGGGCATATGAAGGTAATTAGGGGGGAGTGGTATAAAAGAGAATAAGGGTGACCCTCATCACCCTTGCCCTTTTTTACCATGACCCTCATGATGCAGCGAGCGTAATGGATAATAGGGATACGGAAAGGTTCAACGGCCTTCCCTTCGAATTTTATTAATTTAATAACAAAAATACAAACAGGGGATAGAATTCATTCTAACACTAAAGAATAGAAGAATCAAACTAACAATTGGAATTTTCTCAAAATCAAAGTCCCCTAAACCTAGCCTAGTCTATCCTTTATATAAAGGGGACGTTACAAATTTAAAATTAAAGTTTGAAATTCAAATAAAAGGAATAAAATCAAAAAAATGGAAAGAAGTTCAAAATCGGATCCAAATCCCTTGAATCGCACCTTGAATCATGCCTCGACTCTTGCCTGCCTTGGTTTGAACCCTACTGACGCCAAGCTGCCATGAACCCCTCGCATCCTATCTTCCCCAATCATGCACACACGGTAGCTTTGCCCCATCTATCTAGCCCAGCCGGACCTCCAGCTATGGCGCCACCTCCCAGCCAACATTAAGCAGCCAATCCCTACATGGCCGCTGCTTCATTCTCTCCAGCTTGGAGAGAATTCTTCCCCGAATTTGGTGGCAGATCATTTGCGTTACTTCCACCCAGCCGTGTTTCCTCACCCTTAGACTTCGTCTTCATAAACTCCGAGTCGCCAACCTTACCCACTCGCGGTTCATTGTCTTAGCTTTCCAAGACTGCAACATTCTCTCCAGATTGACAAGAATTTGCCTTCGAATTTGCCAAGGGGTCTTCTCAGTTATTCCTTCCAAGCTGAGTTTCCTCCAACAGACAGTTTGTCGTTTGTCCCGCCAAAGTGTGGACGGTAACTGGCCTCCCAGTACCTGACCTTCCCATTGCGGACCTTCCATTTCCGCCATCAAAACTCTCGGCAACAAAGTATCTATCACCTCTTTCAGCCTCTCAACATGTTCAGTCTCGCCATCAAGATATCCTCGCCAAGTTCCATCCTTTGTCGGTGTTAAAATAGCAGACTCTTCTTTCTGCCTCGCCCGAATGTAACTCTTGCACAACAGCTTCACTACTTGGCGCAAGATATCTGCATGCACTGTGAGGTTTGCTCAGTCTTGAGACTGTCCACTCGGTAATGCATTGTCGTGAACCCTATCTTGTTTGTGTTGCTCCTTTCTTATTGGCGGTAATAAGTACGCCAACCCCTTTGGACGAAACTTCGGTGGATAGGACGCCTACTGGTGTAGACGCCAAGAATGACTCGCTAACTATGCATACAGCCCTTTCTTCCGATTTTGGGTTCTTGGATTTCGAAACACTTGGCGCTTCAGCTTTCTTGGGCAACAAGATGATCTTCGTTCCCTCAAAGGTGAAGCTGCAGGTGTTACGTCATTCATCATGGATGACATCGCTATTTTACTATCATGGTCTTCCCAACAACAAGCGGAAAACATCCATGGTCACCAGGTCGCACCAAATTGCCTCCCAATATCTCACCCCAATTGAGAAATTGACCAGACAACTATAAGATATGATTACCATATCCTCTTCCCCAAGCCATGACACCTTCTAATGGTTTGGATGATCTTTCATCTTCAACCCTAGCTTCTGAACGGCTTCTTCGAAGACCATGTTCTCACAACTCTCAAAGTCGATGACTAGGCAGCAAACCGTTACGCCAATGGTACACATAGTTTGGAATATGTGCTGGTGTAGCCAATCATCCCCTTCAAATTCTTCAGGCGTGAAGCCATCTCACCTGACAAGTAGTAAACAATCCACGACCTCCTTCTCACCAAGTGACACATGTTTATAATGCTAGCCCTGATATTTTAAAACATTAGTCTGGTATCCTATTATGTCTATAATACTAGCCCAAACACGGCAAGGACATAGATACTACTTCCCAGTAGTCGGACTTAGATAATACTGCCCAGTAGTCGGACTTAGATACCACTACCCAGCAATGGGACTTAGCTATTACCAAGACACTTGCATACAGTAGCGTTAACCAGCGTTGATAGCCCATTGACCAGATTACCAAGCAAGAAAGTTCTAAGCTAGAAAGTATCAAGCTAGAGATTACTGAGCTTGAAAGTATCGAGCTAGAAAGTATTGAGACAGAGAATACCGAGCTAGAGATTACAAAGCTAAAGAGTACCGAGGTAGGAAGTACCAACCTAGAGAGTACCGAGCTAGGAAGTACCAACCTAAAGAGTATTGAGCTTGAAAGTACTGACCTAGAGAATACTAACCTAGAATGTACCGAGCTAGAAAGTACCAAGCTAGAAAGTACTGAGCTAGAGATTACCGAGCTAGAAAGTTTCGAGCTAGAGATTACCGAGCTAGAAAGTACTAAGCTAGATATTATCTAGCTAGAAAGTACTAAGCTAGATATTACCAAGCTAGAGAGTACCAAGCTAGAAAGTACCAACCCAGAGAGTATCGAGCTAGAAAGTACAGAGAATACCGAGCTAGAAAATACCAATCTAGAATTCTACATATAGGAGGGAGGCCCCTCTCATTTGAGAGACCCCCCCTTCTTCCTCAAGAGGAAACGCCCCTTCTTCCCCTCCCTCTCTTCCCAAGGGCAAGCCTCATCTAAGGCAAGCCACCCCGCGCCTCAGCCTCCAAGAGAAATAACTACTCTAAACTTTTTCTCTTCTTAGGCTAAGTTCTTTATGTTTGTTATATATATATTTATTACCTTCTTTCATTACTATTTTATGATATAAATACTGACTTGAGCATCATAGGGGTCCCCCGTGGGATCCCACGGGCCCCTTTAGTCATGTATTTGTGTTTTGTAGGAAAGACCTTGAGACAGGCGTGCAGCTAGAGCTTGAGTTCTGCTCGTCCTTGCATACCCCACCTCATACTAAACTCTAGTATGACAAAGAAGCATACTGACCAAATTCATCGAAAACATAGCTGGCACCATCTGTGGGAAGGATCACAAGCTCATACCTGGCTTGATGTTTCTTGTAAGGTTCAAGCAATTTAAGGGTCCAGCAAGGTAAGTTTCAGTATTTTTTGAATTTATTGCCCTCTCTATGAAGGCCCATCTAAACAAAAATTTATAAAGTTTGCTTGAAAAAGTTTAAGTATGATTGTACCCTTTACGCCCCTTTTTTTGTTTTTTCTTTGGGAAAAAATTCCAAAAAAGCATGATAAGAACACAGAGCTACTCAAGAGCGTCATTCTAATATAAAATCCAGAACTCTTCATGGATTGAAAGTTATGTCCGTTTTATGTTGTAAGGTACGTTATATGCAATACCTACGTCTAGCTCGCAAAAAGCCTTTTTCAGGTACTTTTTGTCATCAAACGTTCAAAATGTTCATATGTGTGCCTAGAGATCCTCAAAATCTTTGTTTTAATATAAACTTTGATCCATAACTCTGCACATATTGAAAGTTATGTCCAATTTAAGTTGTAAGGTACGTTATATGCCATACCTACATCTAGCTTGCCAAAAGCCTTTTTGAGGTACTTTCTATCATCAAACATTCAAAAATTTTATATGGGTGCCTATAGATCCTCAAGAGTTTCATTTTGATATTTAATTCAATTCATAACTCTTCGCGGATTGAAAGTTATGCCCGTTTTAATTTGGAAGGTACGTTATATGCCATACCTACGTCTATCTCACCAAAAGCCTTTTTCAAGCGTTATCTGTCATCAAACATTCAAAAAATTTATATGGATTCCTAGAGCTCCTCAAGATCTTCGTTTTGATGTAAAATCTAATCTACAACACTCCGCATATTGAAAATTACGTCCGTTTCAAGTTGTAGGGGTAAGTTGTACACATAGTACGCGTTTAGCTTACCCAAATCAATTTTCAAGCACTTTATTTCATCAAACATTAAAAAATTCATATGAATACTGAGATCTCCCCAAGAGCTTTTTGATATAAAATTTGGTCCGCAACTCTTCACGGATGGAAAGTTACACCTAATTTGTAAGGAAAGTTATATGCCTTACATGTATCTAGCTCACCCAAGTCACTTTTCATGTACTTCTTTTTTTCAAAAGTTCAAAAATTTTCTATGGGTTCGTAGAGCCCTTCAAGAAATTCATTGTGACATAAACTTTGGTCCATAACTCTTCATAGATAAGAAGTTACGCCTATTGTAAGTTGTACGTTAAGTTACATAACCACAACCGACAATCTATTGACTCAATTCACCTTTTTATGCCTTCTCTGATCCAAAAGTTCACAAAATCATGGCAGTTATGTAAAGATCTTCAAGAGTTTTGTTTTGATGGGTGATCTAACTCGTAGTTTCTTTGGGATTAAAAGTTATGCCTATTTAAGTCTTGAGGTTAACTTATATAAACCACCTATCACTACCATGTTGGGTAAATGCCAATCACATCTTTGGTATCTTTTCTTTAAAATATGAGAAATTATGCCAGTTGCATAAAGTTCTTGGAGAGCTTCGTTTTGATATGCAATTCACATTCCAACTCTCGACGATTTAAAATTTATGTTTGTTTAAATTACATGAGACCCCATAAAAAAAAATATATGTATAAAAATAACAAAACGAAACAACTTAGACACTTTGACCATCGTTTTCATCTTCATCGATGGTAGCACCCAGCACCGCTCATCACAAAAACACCACCACCGCTACAATCGGTGTCATCCCGGCTCGCCGGCCCTAGCCCGCTTGTCTCAGCCTGCTGGTCCCAGCTCGTCATCTTAGCTTGCCAGTCTCCACCCACCGGTTTTAGCTCTCCCATTTCGTGCTCACCGATGCTTCAACTTACACACGCTTGTGTTGCCTTTACCCATGGCATGCTGTACGTCTTACTCTGGTGCTGCCAAGCTGCCACCAACAACCCACTTCAGCCACCCCTGCGGGTGGCTCTATCTCTCTTTCCTCCATTGAATTTGTGACCATGATCTTTGTTTAATTCAACCATAAAAGGGTCAATTTTCTTACAATATTTGTTTTATTCAACCCTAAAAGGGTCAATTTCTATTATAATCTATGTTTAATTCAACCCTAAAGGGTCTCCTTTTCACTACAATCTCAATTTGACCTAAACCTAAGATGTTAATTTTCATCACCATCTCTGCTCCACTCAACCTAAACTTGCGTCAATTTCTACGGCATCATTAATTTAATTCAACCTTAAAAGGTTAATTTTCATTGCAATATCAACTTAGCCCAACCTTGACTGAACAAATTTTCAATAGCAATCTCTATTCAATTTGGCCTTAATGAGGTTGATTTGTACTATAACCTCAATTTAATTCAATCATCAATAGGTCAATTTTTTTCAACTCTAGATCAATTAATATTTGTTACAATATTAATTTTCATCAATTTTGATGGAACCCATACTTGCTATAATTTTACTTCTCATTAGCCCTGATTGAATAAACTCCCAGTACAATCCCAGTTTAATCCAGCTCTAAAAGGATTACTTTTCCTTGCATTCTCCATCACGTTTAGCTATAACAGATTAATTTTGTGGCGTTTCTTATTCATTTTAGCTCTACATGCGTTAATTTTTGTCAACTCTAGTGGAACCAATTTCTGTTATCACCTTAGTTTAACTCAACCCTAATGAGATCAGTTCCTATCATAATCTCAACTTGATTCATCCCTGTTTGTTTTAATTTTCATGACAAGCTCAATCCAGTTCAGTCCTCATTGAGCCAATTTTCATTACAATCTCCATTCGGTTAAACCTTGATTGAATCATTTTCATTATGATCTTAAGTTCGATTTAACCCTTAACGGGTTAATTTTCAACTCTGTTTCTATTCAGATCATCCATAAAAGAGTCAATTTTCCTTGTAATAATCAATTTAATATGATCTAGATTAGACCACGTTTTGCTACAATCTCATCCTAGTTCAACCTCGTATGAAAAAATTCTTGTTTCAACACTTGTTTAATTCAACCCTTTTAGAACTAATCCTTGTTATAATCTTAGTTAACTCAATCTTCATGGAGAAATTCTCATTCTAGCATCTATTTAATTCTTACCTATTTGGACTGATTCCTTCTACCATCTTATTTTAGTTCAACCCTACTTGAACTAATTATTCATAACAATTTTAGTTTAATTTTATCCTTGTAAAATTTATTTTTTCTTAATCTCAGTAAATTTTAGTTACAATCCCATGATAAGTAAATCTCAACTTGGTCAGTCTTTACTTCCATCCTAAGATCAACTTAGTTCACAATGTCAGTTAAACTAATTTTTTTTTTTTTCAATTCAGCCTTCTTATAACGCATATTGAACCAATTCTCACTTAACTAAGTTATAATTGAGTATATTCTGCTCACATTTCATTCCTATCCAATCAAATACGGACTAAATCAACTTTTACACATTTATTCATATAGTAGCCGAAGTCGGTCTTCACTATTATGATTCAAGATAAATCTTGATCATAACATAGGGAAGAATAGAATATAAGATGAGAAAGAAGTGAAAGGAGATGAGAAATAGAGAGAGAGTTTAGATGAGAGAGAGACATCAAGTATAAATGTCATTCATCAATAATGTCCTCTTGCAAGAGAAGACTCACCTATATATACTAATTACATGACTTGAAGATAAATTGAGCTTGGACAAGCATTCTAACCGACTTAACTACATAGCCACCGTTATTGACTTAACTGTGGACTTAACAACCAACACTTAACTAGCCTCGCACCTAACGCATGGCTCACATAACCCAATTGAAGTGCTAATTAGGCTACTACTAAAGACTTATACTAATTATTACAATCTTAACTTACTCATACTCACTTTCATATGCCCCATCTATTAGAATCATATTAGTCCCACCCCCCCCCCCCCCCCCCCCCCCCCCCTTCCCTTCCTTCTCTCCTTAAGAGATTTGTGTTTCCATGAATCTTAGTAGAGAGTGGCGACTTTAAAGAGCACTTATTGTTATACAAGAAGGAGCTGAATTTGATGAAACCCTTGCTAGAATTTGCAGCTGAAGGAAGCTTGCCGATGCAGTGGAGACATCTGGAATTTCCCCCTTGGATTCAAGTCTGAACTGCAGCTTGTGACTTGCTTATTTTATGCCAAACTCCTACTGTTATTGTTGTTGCAACTCGTACTGCTACATAATGAGGGAACAGCCTGCATATATCCTCCCAAATGCAAGGTTTCAAGAAGAAATATGTTGTTTGCTTGATGCCCATGTGAAGCACCATGATCGTGATATGAATACTAATCTTTATCTTCCACATAAAAGCTTCCCAACTTGCTGCACCAATGTCTGAATAACTAACAGTGTGATCAACCTTGTAGGCTTTCAAAACTGGTTCAGTCCATCCACTTGAGCTCTCATTTGTTATTCTCCAATGACCTCTTGTTGTTCCCTGATTATAGCAACTATCAAAAATCTAGCATTTGTTGTACACTAATGATCTTGAGAGCAGCAGTTGAGACCCAAAAATTACCGCCTTAAAACCTTCTAAATAAACAAGTGATCTATTACAAACTCCCTTACTGTACTGCACAATGCTAGCATCTAGAATTGATCCTAAGTGCACACTAAATTTCCCAACAGAATCCTTTTGGTGAGTTCTATTAAGCTGAACAATTACCTTAACTCCTATGCACTCTTTGACCCATACACAAACGATAACTCCCATCACAATCATTTTCAGAATCAGCTTGCTACGTCCAAGGACAACTTATCATTTTCCCAAGAACAACTTCTTGCAGTTGGAATTTAGGCCAAAGGTATTCAGGAGGCCTTAAATTTGCTTTAACTCTTGGAAGATGCCCCATACTTTTAGAGCTACAAACACCAACACTGAGCTCATGATCGAAATTAGTCGCTTTTGTAGTGCTAGTAACCCTCCCAAACAGCTTGGATTGACAAGTAAGTCCCCACATATACTCTTGATTACTAATATATCCCTTTCCTTGGGCCTTCCTTTGCTTTCTTCTTACATGGGGGCTACATTTGAGTTGCATTCTTTCACTCTTTTGGATCCTTGAATGAAGTTGTTGTTCAACAAGGTTGTCTCTTTTGGATCCTTGAATGAATTTGTTGTCCAACAAGGTTGTTTTCTTTCATTTCTTTTCCTGGACATATGACAACCTGTTGCACTTCGCCTAGATCCTATGGCTTGTTTTTAGCGTTCAAGGATGAATAAACACTAGCTCCCCACACTTGAGCCGGCCCTTTGATTAGATCTTGTAAGCCTCCCATCTGAATTGAATCAGCCACTTGTATTTGATAAGCACCAGAATGTGGCTGGGCCATACATAAGTGGACTGTAGTAAAATTACCCTAATTTCTTGATGAATTTACATATTTGCTGAGTAAATCCCCTAGTCCTGGATCAAAAAGCCTCAAAAGAGTCTGCCCGTGGACCTAATCTTGCAATTTTTCCAGCTGAATAGATTGTTCTGCAGTTATAACTCTTTGATATTTCACTGAATTTGGTTGCACTGCAGCAGCTTTACCCTGATTTTGTGCTGAACTTGTGTCATTCTTGATAACATTCTTCATTCTCCTGGCCTTCTTCAACCTCCTTTTGATCCAAGAAGATGCTCCAAGTCTATCAATTGACTACAACACCATCTTAGGATTCCCTAATTCCAAATCCTTAAGCATGTTATGCTTGTCAATAAACACATTATTTTCCTTGAGAAGTAGAAAATCTGGAGGTTTTCCATTATAGACCAAGATTGGCTTAAGAAGGCCTCTTAATCTCTTGCTTGAATAACACTTCTTATGGTTAAGGCAAACTACCACTTTGATCTTAATTTTCTGCTGCATTGTGAGCTTAAACCTCAAGCTTCTGATGCTCAAAACTTCTATGTATACTTGCTGTTTCTCAGCTACAAAATTAAGTGACTCTACAACTTGCAATGGTACAATTTTGTTTTGATTTGTGATGTTCCCTACTGCCTCATTTGTAATTGGCCTGCTCAATTCTAGCTACAACCTCGCAAGACCCCAATTCAGTCCAATCGGCTTGCGAATTGTGCAATTGAGCTGAACCACTCTCTTCCATTGGCATGACAACCTCATCATCCAAGTCATTCTCTTGATCAATATTCACCTCCCGATACACATCCCCATCCATCGACTCCAAAGGCCCATCTGAAGAAGAAATTTCTCTTGATTGTCCAATTCCCTTGCAAGGAAAGAGGAATTGAATATCAAGTCCACAACAATAGTCATAAATGTTTCTTCCTTGTGTTTGATTGATGGCCAAAACAGCGACAACTGAGCTTCAACCTCAAGGATGGATGTTGAAATGACTTCAATTCTTTCAATATGTCCGTAGGGATGAAAAACTTGGTCGGTGATCAGATAAAGAACATGTTACGAATAGTGTCCTGAAATCCAAATTTATTTGGAATATTATTTTATTAATGAATAAAATTAAATTTCCAGTGGTTTTCCTAGTTAAATTTGTGTAAAGTGAGCTTATATATTGCATGTGATTTTCTTTTAAGTATTGTCCATGAGATGGACAGAGTCCTCAAATTACAATTTATATGTTGTTCCAAGTGGATAATGAGATTTACTCACAGACAGACTTGGAACAAATGGTACGGAATGTTATTTGAATGACTCATAGTCAAAGACAAGTTTGGACCACTTGTATGCTAAGACTATAACATGACACTTTAGATGACTTGTGTTGGTCATGTGAATGGTGATCCAAAAGTGCTACGTTGGTGTGTTTAATAAGATTAGCACATTGAGTTGGACCATATGAGTCGCTTGTTTCTAGACTACTATCAGAGATGAGTGATTCATGTTAAACTATTTGAACGACGACTCTAAATCTTGAGAGTATTATTGACTTGTGCATGGAGCGTTAGTAACTTTGGTGTATTATAAGTAAGGTATAAACGCATGACTCATTCCCACGTACACGAGGTAGCAACGTGAAGTGTGACAAGGATCAGGTATTTAATAGGGAATCTACAATCTCTTATGAGATACAGATGTCCCCTTAGTTGATTTACAAATATTTGAATAGTTCAAAAACTTTGGCTAAAGTATTCCAAGTGTTTGACATTTGGAATTTATACTATGAATATGTTCAAGTATAAATGAATTATTCAGTGAAGAGCGAGTCCGTAACTAATGGAGAAGCTGTGAGAAGGTTAATGGTAGTAGTTATGCTTATTCTTCATTGTGGATATCTAGTAGAGGGGGTTGTTGTCAACAATACAGTCTATTAAAGAGATATCGAATAAATGGTTTAAGTCTGGAGTGTAGTGAGATTTATTTAGTGGAATTAAGTCTCATTAAATGGTAATTAAATTATTCCATGAGATGATTAATTTAACCTAATTAGAGCAAGATTTAAATTGTCCCCGAGTTCCCTGCGCAAGCCTCTGTTTTTCTTGTCATCGGAAAAATATTAAAGAATTCATGAGATTAATTACTTATCCATAAGATCAGTAAATTAATTTTGCCAACCATTATTAATGAGATGAATAAAAATAAAAAATTGTGAAATAAAAGAATTTAAAAAAATTAAAATTCATAAGATGAAATTTTTACATGTGGGAAACAAAGCAAAGCAAAAAAAATGAAAGAAAAATTGTAAAAGTACAACTCGCGATCCGTGGCTAACGCTGGCAGCCAATCAGTGTGCTATAGGGCTGCCTAATGGGAGGAATCCATGTGCTCGTGATCCGTCCAATCGCAAGCCAACATGTGGCACGCGCCAGTCAGGTGCTATAATTATTGGTGCTGACACTAGTTTCTTCTTCAAGGTTTCAAAGGCATACATACAATCACTATCAAAGTTAAAAGGGACATCTTTCATCAATAAATTGCAAAGAGGCTTAGCGATCTTAGATAAGTCCTTAATGAACCTTCTGTAGAAACCTGCATGTCCCGAGAAACTCCAAATGCCTTTGACATTGGTAGGGGGTGGTAATCGTTCTATCACTTCAATTTTTGCTCTATCAACCTCAATTTCTCTTTTTGAAATCATATGTCCTAACACTATTCCTTCTTGTACCATAGAATAACATTTCTCCCAATTCAAAACAAGATTAGTGTCAGTACATCTTTGCAAAACCATAGAAAGGTTAGCCAAACAACTATTATATGAGGTCCCAAAGACTGAAAAATCATCCATAAATACTTCAATGAAATTTTCCACCGTATCACTAAAGATTTCCATCATATATCTTTGAAAAGTCACAGGGGCATTGCATAACACAAAAGGCATTCTCCTATAGGCAAAGGTACCATAAGGGAAAGTGAAGGTGGTCTTTTTCTGATCTTCCGGGGCTATGGCAATTTGATTATACCCTAAATATCCATCAAGAAAACAGTAATACGAATGACCTGCCAGTTTTTCTAACATTTGATAAATGAAAGATAAGGGGAAGTGGTCCTTTCGGGTGGCATCATTAAGTTTTCGATAATCTATACAAACCCTCCACCTGGTGACAGTTCTAGTAGGGATGAGTTCATTGTTCTCATTTTCTACTACAGTTATCTCCCCCCCCCCCCCCCCCCTTCTTTTTCGGAACTGCTTGTACTGGGCTAACCGATGGGCTATCGGATATGGGATAAATTATCCCGGCATCTAATAGTTTGACAACTTCTTTCCTTACCACTTCTTTCATGGCAGGGTTCAATCGCCGCTGAGGTTGTAAAGAAGCTATCCTCCATGAGAATTTTGTGCATGCATATGGAAGGGCCAATCCCCTTGATATCAAATAGGGTCCATTCGATTGCTGATTTATGCTTTCTTAGAACTCTAAGCAACCTTTGCTATTCAATGTTACTCAATGAGGCATTAATAATAACAAGATAAGAATTAGAATTACCAAGATAGGAGTATTTGAGATGTGGTGGCAATGGCTTGAGCTCAAGAATTGGAGGTTCGTCTTCTTCCAATTTTTTTTTTTTTTTGAATTTCAATTGCTTGAATGTCTTCCACTCGTATTTCACGGTGCGAATCAAAAGGTTTGCAGCTTTCCAAGTGTTGGGCACATTCCCTTTTCAACTCGTCTTCCGTGTCTATGGTCCCAGATTTTGTTAGATGCGCTTCAAGGGGCAACTTCGGGAATGTGTCCCTGAATGTCTCAGTGACCAACTCATCTACAATATCAACCTCAAAACAAGAATCCATGTTAGATGGAAATTGAATGGCATTAAAGATGTTAAAGGTTACCTGTTCATCTTGTACCCTTAAGATTAGCTTTCCTTGTTGTACGTCTATCAGGGTCCTTCCTGTAGCAAGGAAGGGTCGGCCTAAAATAAGAGGTATCTGACGATCCTCTTCCATGTCAAGTACTATGAAGTTAGCCAGGAAGATGAATTTATCGACCTTTACTAGGACATCTTCAATTACACCTCTAGGATACTTGATTGATCTGTTCGCAAGTTGATGAGATACAGTGGTAGGCTTCACATCTCCTAACCCAAGCTTCCTAAAAACCGAGAGAGGCATTAAATTTATACTTGCACCTAAATCACATAAAACTTTGTCAAAACTAATAGAGCCAATGGTACAAGGTATCATGAAACTCCCTGGATCTTTTAACTTGGGAGGCAACTTCTTTTGCAGTATGGCACTGTATTCTTCAGTAAGTGCTACCGTTTCAAACTCTCCCAACTTCCTTTTGTTGGACAGAATTTCTTTCGTGAATTTTGTATATTTGGGCATCTGTTCTAACATGTCAGCAAAAGGGACATTAATGTGTAACTTTTTGAAAATTTCCAAAAATTTAGCAAATTGGTCATCCGCTTTTGTCTTTCTCAGGCGTTGAGGGAATGGGACCTTGGGTTTGTAGGGTTGAGGTTCAACCCTTTTTGATTCATTATCGTCTTGGATTTTTGCCCCTTCCTCATTTTTCGCCTCCAGATTTACATAAGTAGACAGGTCAATTATGGGTTGTTCATTTTGCATGGTTTTCTCTACTTCAGTTGGTTCTTTCAAAATTTTCCCACTTCGTAATTATATTGCTTTGTCTTGCTCTTATGGGTTAATGACAGTGTTACTAGGTAAGGAACCTTGAGATCTATCAGAAAGGTGATTTTAAATTTGCCCAATTTGGGTCTCAAGGTTTCTAATGGTCGCTTCTTGATTGCGAATCAAAGTTTCTTGATTTCAAAGAGTTGCTTCAGTGTTTTGCATAAAATTACTAAACAATTCCTCGAGATCAATTTTTCTTTCAAGGGGCTGAAAAGGTTGTTTTTGTATCCCTTGACTGTTCCACGAAAAGTTGGATGGTGCCTCCACCCGGGATTATATGTGTTGGAATAGGGATTATTTTTTTGAAAATTTTAAACAAAATTGGCTTGCTCATGGGTTGATGGGGTGAAAGGATTTCCTGTTTGACATTCTATGCTAGAATGATTCCCTACACAAAATTCACACATTAGTACATAAGAATTTATGGCATTCATGTCCATGTTCATCTGTTTTTCAAGCGTTGCAACCTTAGCAGTTAACCTTGTTATTGCATCCAGCTCAAATATTCCTGTAGGTTTCTTTTGCTCTATTGCCGCTGCATAGTTATTGCTAGCCATTACTTCTAGCAATTCATATGCATCTTCTGGAGTTTTGAGGTTCAGCGATCCTCCAGCTGCCGTGTCTACCTTCGTTTGAGTGTTCAGTGCCAACCCGTTATAAAAAGTTTGAACTTGCATCCAAACAGGTAAACCATGATAGGGGCACCTTCTCAAAAGTTCTTTGTAACGTTTCCACGCCTCATACAAAGATTCCATATCGTATTGTACAAACGAGGTAATGCCATTCCTCATCTTAGCTGATTTGGCTAGTGGAAAATATTTTGCTAGAAAATTTTGAGCCAAATCATCCCAAGTGTTAATGGTTCCCGAGGGTAATGACATTAACCAAGCTTTGGCTTTATCTCTCCGTGAAAACGGAAACAACCTTAAGCGGACGGCATCATCGCTGACACCATTATGCTTAAAGGTATCGCATATCTCTAAAAAGTTAGCGATATGTAGGTTTGGGTCTTCACTAGGTAGGCCGCCAAATTGAACAATTTGTGGAATCATTTGTATAATAGTTGGCTTAATTTCAAAATTGTTTACTTGAATTGGTGGACGTCGAATGCTGGAAGTGCACCCTCCAACAGTAGGTACAATATAATCTTTTAAGGTCCTTTCATCATTATTTCCAGTATTATTAGCCATGGTTTCAATCCTTTTTGTTTTCCTGATTAGTCGAAGAGTTCTTTCGATTTCAGGGTCAAAAGGGTTATTTCGTTTTCAATTAAATTTTGTATACAAAGTAAAAATAAACAACTAGAAAGTTAAAGGTAAGGATAAATATAAAAAGAAAGTTATAAAAGTATAACACAAAAATTTTAACAAAACACAAATTTTAAAGAAAAAGAGAAAGGTAGTAACCCTAATGTTTTTAAAAACTCAAAATTATCAAATTTAACTTTTAATAACCCTAATAAAATGAACTTAATAGCAAAATAAAGATAAAAATAAAGGTAAAATATAAGAATAATAACAAAATAACACAAAACTAAAAAGAATTTATCTTTATAAATGAATCAAATGAAAATTTTCTAAAACTTAAATAAATTTACAAATTATTAACAATTTCAAATTAACACCAAAACTAGTTGGTATCGATATCACTCAAACAGAGACAATCCCCGGCAACGGCGCCAAAACCATGATGCAGACTTTGCATGTGCGTTAGCAAGTGCACTAGTCATACCAAGTAATATAGAATTGAGTAGAGTATCGTTCCCATGAGGATTGTATTGAGTGAATACCAAAATTAGTAGCTTCAATACTATTTGAAAGACCAAAAAATTTAGGATTTTGATATGAAATAAAGTAAAATAAAAATAAAAGGAAAAAAAGTTAAAACGAGATTAAAATGTGCTAATTTTTTGTTGGTTTTTATCAGTTTATAAAGTCTAAGACATCCGATTTTACCTTAGTTGCATCAATACGCCATTTCTATTATCGATATTCAAGTTGTTACTGTGTGTTGATGGTTGAAAATCCTAATTTACTAAATATTCTTTCCCGAGCAACATTTAGCATACTCTTTAACATATTAACCCATCACTCTTGTGCATGAATTTAAATAAGAAAAGAATTTTTAAAGCTCTATGATTTTCTATTTTGAAAACCACGCAAATCGCGTTAATCTCTTTTGAGCATTCGCCCAATATGTAGTGCTTATCACCTCAGCAATCATCATAAATCTCTTCTCGGACTCATTATGAATCATTAAATGCTTTTAATGGTGATCAAGCATTTAAAACTCATGAAGAACAATGATAAACACTTCAACAACATAATAACATCAACATTCAATACTTTGAATTAGAAATAAGCGTATATTACAACTTAGGCTACATCATGGCCATAGAATAACAAAATTAGTTCATGATAAATTTAATATTAAACATTATAAACACAAAATTCATGAACTTAGGAAATAAAAAAGGATAGAAAGAACAAAAAATACAAAATTGCAAACCAAACTTACTTCATTCCTTCTCCTTTCCTCTTTCTCAAGATTTTTCTCTCTTTTCTCACTCAAATCTTGTGCTTTTTGCTTTGAAATCTCATGATTAAACACCCCCACACCATCCCCTATTTATAGGAGTTGAGATGAAATTAAAAAAATTGAAAAAAAATTTCAAACTTCATCCTCATTAGCTGAATGTTGCGACTGCTGCTGAAGCTAATTTGTTCATCCATTTTTTTATTTTTTTCTAAATTCTACCGCCCAAAACCTGCAAACAAGCATCATGTGCATGTTGTATAAGGTTTATAAAATTAATTTGAGCTAAAATATTGCATAATATAGCTGCCCAAAGTGGAGAAAGTAAGAAAGTTGTGCAAAACTGTCAATTTTCTGCAGCAGCAGCAGTGATGCTTGTTCATATATTTTTTTTATTTTTTTTGAATTCCACCCCCCAAAACTTGGAAAAGATGAGTTAATACATGTTAAATTATGTCTATAAGATGAATTTGGGTAAAGAGCATTGAGGTTTTCTCCCAAAATGCAAGTTGAAGCTGATTGCACCACCACCTGCACCCTTGCCGCCCAGATTTTGCAATGGTTGTTCAACACGATTTTTTTCATTTTTTTATTGCTTTTCACTGCCCAAAATCAGCTTTAACATCACTTGAACATGTTAATTAAGTTTCAAGAAGTTCTTTCATGTTATTTGTCCATTTTGCCACCCAAAATTGCAAGTTGAAATGGATTGGTTGAGCTCGGTGCATTTTCTTTGTTCTTGTTGTTCTTTGCTGATTTTCTTTAAATTTTTGAGCTTAGACCCACTGAAATTCAGATTTTACATCAACTTTGACATGTTAATGCTTTGTTTAACTAATCCTTGCACTTGATTTGTGCATTTTATTACCCATATTTGCAAGTTGAATTGTGTTGTGCATGAACCTGTTGTGTTCTTGCTTTAGCCATGTTAATTATTTTGTTTTGCCCATTTTTTGCTTTGGTTTGGTGTATCCTTCTTTTACTTATTGATTTTAATGATAAAACCTAGAAGATTTAGCATAAAACGAGAGTTTTTGCAAGAAAATGGCAATATGAGCGAAAAAGAGCAAAATCGAGCAAAAACGATAAAAATTTGATGTAAAATATTTAAAAATATGTTAAAATAATATAAAAAAATTATATACTAATTTAGACTTATCATTCGTGGTCGTGGACGAGATTTTAACCATGATCATAATAATTGGCACCATGGTATAATGGATCGAAATTTAAGAGGTCCGGCAATAATGAGGAGAAATATAAAAAGGAGAAAACCCATCAACAGAATTTGTCAAAGGACGCTGAAACGTATTGCTGCCACTATGGCACAAAAGGTCACTAAGTCGCGTACCTATCGTACGGCTAAACATCTGGTGAACCTATATCAAGCATCGTTGAAAGGGAAAAAAAAAGCCCCCAGAAACAAATTTTGCTGAAGATCATTCTCCACTTGATGTGACGCATCTTGATGTTTGTTATTTTTTTGAGGATGTTAGTAAAAGAATTGATCATTTGATAGGCAATGGAAGTGTTAAGCTGGACTGAAGTTTTAGATTTTTCAATTATGTCTTTTGTACTAAATTTGTCTTACTTTTAATGAAATGATATCGTTTTGGTGTATGTAATTTAACACAATATTATATTTTTGATAGTTCACCTTAATGAGTTATTTCCAATAAAATCAGGCTTGATCAACTGTATTTATAAAGTAAAATTCAAAAGTATTATTATAGGCATTTTGGAATACCTTATTCACTAGAATTTTGTAACTTTATATGTAACATAAATAGAATTGCACTAATACATATGTATTTTATATTTGAAAAAATATAGATTTGATCAAAGATAAAAATTTATGTCTAGTAGACAGTGCAATGACACACACTATCCTTAAAAGTAAAATATATTTTTCTCAGCTATGATTAGCTAAAGCGAATGTTTATACAATATTCAATGTTTCAAATTTAGTTGAAAGCTCCAGAAGAGCACATGTTATGTTTCCTGAAGGAACAAAACTAAACATAAGCAATCTTCTGTTTTCCAGTGGATCACAGAGAAACTTGATCAGTTTGTAAGATATTCGTCATAGTGGTTATCATATTAAAACAATAAATAAGGGTGACAAAGAATACCTTTATATTATATCGCTTAACTCAGGAAGAAAGAAAATAGTGGAAAACTTTTCAACACTTTCTTATAGGTTATATTAAATAAACTCAATGGAATCAAATACAATGGTTAACCAAAAGTTAACTGATTACAAAATGTTCACCTTATGGCATGACCGCCTAGGCCATCGAGGTGTAACCATGATGAGAAAAATTATTAAAAGTTCTCATGGGCACTCATTAAAGAACTAGAAGATTTTTTCACCTGATGAAATTTCATGTGGTGCTTGTGCGCAAGACAAAATAATTACTAGGCCATCCCCAACTAAAATTGGGAATGAATCTCCTATATTTTTAGAAAGAATACAAGGAGACATATGTGGGCCTATTATTCTATCATGTGGACCATTTAAATATTTTATTGTGTTGATAGACGCCTCAACACATTGGTCACATGTCTATATATTACCTACATGCAATGTGACATTTGCGAGACTCCTTGCACAAATAATCTTATTACGGGCTCAATTTTCGGATTACACGATCAAAAAGATCCGTCTTGATAATGCAAGAGAATTTACATCCCAAGCTTTTAATGTCTATTGTATGTCAATCTGGATTACAATTGAACATCCTGTGGCTCACCAGCATACACAAAATGGTCTTGTTGCATCTTTGATTAAACGTCTGCAATTAATTGCTAGACCATTACTTATGAAAATAAAGTTTCCTAATTCTACATGGGGGCACGCTATATTCCATGCTGCAACACTAATACGTGCTAGGCCAGTAGCTTAATACTCCTCATTGCAACTTTTTTCTGATCAAGAACCAAATATATATCTCATCTATGAATTTTTTGTTACGTTGTGTATGTTCCAATTGATTCACCCCAGTGCACAAAGATGGGTTCATAAAGGAGACTGGGAATTTATGTTGCGTTTGAATCCATGTCAATTATGAAATATCTTGAACCATTGACTGGAGACATTTTTACTGCATGGCTTGCAGATTGTAAATTTGAAAAAACATTATTTTTAGAATTAGGGGAGAAAAACTAAACCTGGAAAAATGAGAAATTGTATACAATGCGTCATCGATATCACATTTTGATCAATGCACGAATCAAGGTGAATTGAAAATTTAGAAAATTATCCGTTTATAGAATATTGTAAACCAATTACCAGATACATTCATTGATACAAAAAGAGCAACGAAGTCACATGTTCCAGCTATGAATACTTTTGTTCGAATGTATTTTCCAAGTAAACAAACTTCTAAGACATTGGCAAGTGCATCTACTACATGTCAGAAGTGTTGTAGACCTGTTGATTCTAAAGATAAGAATCCAAGAAAAAAAAAAGAGAGCAAAATAAACAAGTTGGCTCCTTTATTAAAAGTCCCAAAGAGAAAATCCCTGAAGAGATACAAATGCAAATCCATCTAAAAGATATGGATGATGAAAGGGCCCCTCAAGGGTATCAAGTACCTGAGAATCATGAAAATGATGAAAATGTCGAGAATGAGGAAATCTCGATAAACTATGCTAGTACTGGCATACGATGGAATAGAAATAAAATGATTATTGATTAAGTGGTTGCATATAAGAAGAAATTATTGCCCAAAATGGAAAGAAGCAATTCTGGCATAATTAAATTCACTCACAAAACGTGCAGTTTTTGGACCTGTAGTCCAAACGCATGAAAACAAGAAACCCGTAGGCTACAAGTGGGTATTTGTACTAAAAAGAAATGAAAAGAATGAAGTGGTCAGATATAAAGCATGACTTGTAGCTCAAGGTTTCTTACAGAGGCCAGGAATTGACTATGAAGAAACATATTCACCTGTAATGGACGCAAGTACATTTGGTTTCTTAATAAGCCTTTCAGTCTCTGAAAGACTCCACATGCATCTTATGGATGTGGTAACAAATTATTTGTGTAGATCACTTAATAAGGATATCTATATGAGAGTCCCTGAAGGGCTACAAATGCCAAATGCATATAGCTTAAAACCTTGAGAGCTATGTTCAATCAAATTACAGAGATCATTATATGGATTAAAACAGTCAGGACAAATGTGGTACAATTGTCTTAGTTCATACCTTTTGAAAGAAGGATATGCTAACAATCCTGTTGGCCCATGTGTTTTTTTTTAAGAAATCGAATTTTAGATTTGCTATCATTGCAGTCTATGTTGTGATTTAAACATCATATGAAACTCCTAAAGCAATTAAACAAGCTGTCGGATATCGGAATAAGGAGTTTAAGATGAAAGATCTCGGAAAGACAAAATATTGTCTTAGCCAGCAAATAGAGCACTTATCTGATGGAATCTTAGTCCATTAATCTGCTTATACAGAAAAAGAGCTAAAACATTTCTACATGGATAAGGCACATCCGTTGAGTACCCCCAATGGTCGTTCGATCACTTGATGTAAATAAGGACCCTTTTTTACCTCGAGGAGATAATGAAGAAATTTCTGGCCCTGAAGTGCCATATTTAAGTACAATAGGTGCAATGATGTATCTTGCTAACTATACGAGACCAGATATAGCCTTTTCGGTTAACTTATTAGCAAGATATAGTTCAACTCCTACCCGAAGACATTGGAATGGAATTAAACATATATTTCAGTATCTCCGTGGTACATCTAATATGAGATTACTCTATCTGAGACAACCAAGTCCAAGATTGGTTGGATACACAGATGTTGGATATTTGTCTAATCCACATAACGGTCATTCACATATAGGATATCTATTTACCTATAGTGACACTGCCATATCTTGGCGATCAACCAAACAAACAATAGCAGCAGCTTCTTCAAATCATGCTGAAATTCCTGCACTTCATGAAGCAAGTAAGGAATATTTATGGTTGAGATCTCTTATTCAATATGTTCAAGAGGAATGTGGCCTTCCAACAATCAGGGGGAGTCCAACAATACTGTATGAAGATAATGTTGTGTGTATTACTTAGATCAAAGGTGGATACATCAAAGGCGACAAAACTAAACATATCTCACCAAAGTTCTTCTTTACACACGAGCTCCAGAAGACGGGTGAAATAGTTGTTCATCAAGTTCGCGCAAGTGAAAACCTAGCAGATATGTTCATGAAAGCATTGCCAACAATGACTTTTGAGAAACTAGTTCATAAGATTGGTATGTATCGACTTAGGAATGCCCCTTACTAATATGTTCATATGAGGGGATTTAAATACACACTGTACTCTTTTTCCCTTCGCTATGATTTTTTCCCCTAGGTTTTTCCCTGTTAAGGTTTTTAACGAGGCAGTTTAAAAAGCGTATATAACTCGGACATTATACTCTTCCGAGAGTATTTGTCCCATAATGTTTTCAAGATAAATATATAAAGGGGGATTATTACAGATATATTGGATATTATAATCTTGAAATGGTGAGTCATCAAACTTTAGCCTCATAAGATGACAAGTGTTGGCCTCAGGTTGATTAAATGGTGACTAATGTATATCTTGAAGGCGTATAAATTTTAGGTTGTACACAAGGCTATAGAGTTGTACAAAAAAAATTTAGAAGAAGAAAAAAAAAAGAAATTACAGTGAAGAGAAAATATTGAAAGGAAACGAGAGAAAGAGAGATTGAGAAATATCTTAATAGAAGCAAAGCTTCTCTGCTTCTTTAGTTTTGATATAAAATATTTGTTATTTTTCTTTAATTATATTTGGATTTGTATTTTTATTCTCTTCCTTTTAGTCTAACATGTCCATAGTTTTATAAAATTTCAAATTTTTGTTGTTAAAAACATCAACATGACACGCCTTTGTTACTGTAATTCTATGCAATTTTAGTCATTTTCTTACAAAATTTTCAAAATTTTAATAAAGAATTAACATAACTAGGTTGGAGGATACTGAAGTAATAAAATTTATTCGAAGTATCTCATTGTAAGTATATTTGATGGTAAAATACTTAGATGGTAAATTATTTAACCTCTGGATATATAAGTAATAATTTTAAGGATAAATAGTCAAATGACTACTAAAATTAAATACTAAATTAGATTTAAATTAGACAGGTACGATTTTAAATCTATATCTATACCTATATCTATATATTATTGTAGAGTGCCCCCTTCCCATATCTCTTCCCACCCAAAATAGGAGAATTCTAGAGGGCTAATACTTGAGCACTATATATGCATTTAATGGAAAAAAAAAAGAGCAAAAAAAAAAAAAAAATTTACTACATTCATGTTCTAATCAAAAGCATTTAATTAAAAGCTTTTAAATGCCAATTCAAAATAAAAATCTTACAAATGTTATAGCGAAATATATATGATATAAACTATTACTAATATTATACAAATTACATATATATTCAAATCTCTATATACTTACAAATCTCTCGATATATTTACATACTAATATTATAGCGAAATGTATATTATAGCAAGTATCTCGATATACTTAAATATCTCAATATATTTAAAAATTAATACCATTTATGCAAATTACAGAAGTAGTTATTCAAATCAAAGAAAACTCAACAAATTACAAATGTAGATATTCAAATCTCTATATACTTACAAATCTTTCGATATATTTACATACTGATATTATAGCAAAATGTATATTATAGAAAATATCTCGATATACCACTATCTCGATATACAAATCTCTCAATATGCCATTTATACAAATTTCAAAAGTAGATATTCAAATCAAAGAAAACTCAATGAATATCTTGACATACTTACAAACTAATACCAATTCGCACTGACAAAATATACTGTAATTATGAATAGACCATTCAAAAATGGCCCATTCAAAATAATTAATGACTAAATAAATAGTTATAAAAGCCCATTAAAAGTTTAAATCAAACTCATACCAATTCGCACTGACAAAATATACTGTAATTATGAATAGACCCATCAAAAAAGGCCCATTCAAAATATTCCTAAGAATAATTAACGACTAAACGAATAATCAAAAATACCCATTCAAAATTTAACTCCTAACAAATTATACTACAAGTAAGAATAAACCATAGCAAAAAGGCCCATTCAAAATTTATATTCTAAAAATAATTAACGACTAAATAAATAATCATAAATGCCCATTCAAAATTTAAATAAAAGAAAAACCAACGAATATCATTTATACAACAAATATCGATCTACTTAAAAACCAACGAATATCATTTATACAACGAATATCGTTATACTTAAAAACTAATACCATTTATACAAACTACAAACATAGATATTCAAAACAAAGAAAACCCAACGCTATGTACTTACAAATCTTTTCATATACTTACATACTAATTTTATAGCGAAATGTATATTATAGCAAATATTTCGATATACTAGGATTCTTTTTGGCAAATGCTTGAGCATTATTTATGCATTTAATAAAAAAAGGAAATAGGAAAAAAAAACTTACCACATTCAAGTTAATATATGTTTCAATTTTCAAAACAAATACTAATTAAAAGCATTTAATGGGCACCATAAGGGCCTCTAACTGATTAATGAAATTACTTAAAAGCATTTAAATGCCCATTCAAAATTGAAATCCTTAAAATATTATAGCAAAATATACATTATAGCAAATATCTCAATATACTTACAAACTATTATTTTTTTACACAAATTACAAACGTAGCTATTCAAATCTCTATATTCTTACAAATCTCTCGATATATTTATATACTAATATTGAAGCGAGATATACATTATAGCAAATATCTCGATATACTTAAAAACTATTACTATTTATACAAATTACAAAAGTAAATATACAAATCAAAGAAAACACAATGAATATCTTGATATACTTACAAACTAATACCAATTCGCACTGACAAATTATACTGCAATTATGAACAAACCATTCAAAAAAGGCCCATTCAAAATTTAATTCCTAAAAATAATTAATGACTAAATAAATAATCATAAATGCCCATCCAAAATTTAAATCAAAGAAAAACCAACAAATATCATTTATACTATGAATATTGATATGCTTAAAACTCAACAAATATCATTTATACAATGAATATCGATATACTTAAAAATTAATGCCATTTATAAAATTACAAATGCCGATATTCAAATCAAAGAAAATCCAATGAATATAGAGACTTCCTTTTCATATTCTTATTTTCCAACCACTTTAATTGCAGTGACAACAAAATAAGGACTAATTCATATTCTTAAGTTTCAACCATTTTAATTGAAGTGACAACAAAATAGGGACTAATTAAAGCAAAATTAAAGGACAAATGCAGTTACAAAACCCTAACAAAACCGCATTTCTTTTTTTTTTTAAATAATGCGTGCCACGTGTCAAGGTCTGATTGGCCAGTACCGTGGCACGCGAATCCTCCCCTAGAGCATCGAGCGCTGGTTGGCCCGTCCATGAAGTCGCGGATCACGAGACCTCTGCAGATTTTTGTATTTTTTATTTTTGTTTCCCACATGTAAAAATTCTTCCCATAAATTTTAATTTCCCAAAATTATTTTATTTTATAAAATTCAATTTTATTCGTCTTATGAAAATGCTTGGCAAAATTAAATTTACCTATTTCATGGAAAAATAATTCATCTCATGAATCCTTTAATATTTTTCCAATGGCAATAAATACAGAGGCTTGCATAGGGATCTCAGGGACAATTTAAATCTAGTTCCAAATGGGTTAAATTAATCATCTCATGAAATAATTTAATTACTATTTAATGAGACTTAATTCCACTAAATAAATCTTACTGCACTCCAGACTTAAACTATTTATTCGATATCTCCCTATTAGACTATATTGATTACAACAACCCCTCCACTAAATGTCCTTGACAAGGGATAAATATAACCACTGCCATTATCCTTCTCACAACTTCTCTATTTTTTACTGACTGGCCATTCACTGAATAATTCATTTATACTTGAACATATTCATAGTATAAATTCCAAATGTCAAACACTTGGAATACTTTGGCAAAAGTTTTCGAACTATTCAAATATTTACGAATCAACTAAGGGGACATCTGTATCTCATAAGAGACTATAGATTCCCTATTGAATACCTAATCCTTGTAACACTTCACGCTGCTACCCAGTGTACGTGGGAATTCAGTCATGCTTTTAGAACTTACTTATAGTACACCAAAGTAACTAATGCTCCATGCACAAGTCCAGAATATCCTCAAGATTTGGAATCGTTGTTCAAACAGTATAACGTGAATCACTCTTCTCTGATAGTAGTCTAGAAATAAGTAACCCATATGGTCCAGCTCAGTGTGTTAATCTTATTAAACACACCAACCCAACACTTTTGGATCTTCATCCACATGACCAAGACAAGTCATCTAAAGTGTCACGTTATAGTCTTAACATACAAGTGGTCCAAACTTATCTTCAACTACGAGCCTTTCAAACTGCAACCCACACTATTTGTTCCAAGTCTATATGTGGCTTAGTCTCATAAACCACTTAGAACTAACTTGTAAATTGTAGTCTGAGGACTACACCTATCTCATGGATGTTTCCTAAAAGAAAATTACATGCAGTATAAATGCTCGCTTAAACAAATTTAACTAGGAAACAACTGAAACTTTAATATTATTCATAAATAAAATAATATTACAAAATAAATTAGGATTTCTGGACACTATTCCAAACACACTTAGCATGTGTTGATACACCCCATATTTGAGCCAAAATATATAAAGTAAACATTTGAGACACTTTGTTTTGAAAAACCATCAACATTCCCCCACCATTTTTAAAACACATATATTCTTATACAAACTTATGCATCCTCTCGGAATTAAAGGAAGTCTTTATGCATAAATGACAGCGTCTTCTGATTGAGCCCTCACTTAGTGAAGACACGTTACAATTAATCGGAGAGTAATGGTTGCCTAACCTTTGAACCATACGAGTTCATTTGACTAACCACACATGTCTCCACACATGACTTACTCTCTACAACACACCTCATCTTGGATTACCACATTTTAGGCCTTGTGTTTCGTACCCTTCATGAGCGTAATAGAGTCAAACCCATGCCAAACACTCCTGGAAGCGGCCAAACATCACACTCACTTAAGTAGACCCCGTTGATTATGTTCCTACAACGCGACATTTAATAATTTCTCAGGTCCATTAAGAGCATGCGCTCAACCTCCTTTTCACTTTGTCACAAGTATCCAAGCACTACAGCCAGGATGGAATTCTACTTTTAATGCTTGCGATCACATGGATGATAGAACTCTCTCATTGAATGCAAGAGCTGCCGCTGTACCAGGCGTTGGGTTGAGGGTCCATCATGGGTGACTAAAAATTGATGGGTTTAAGGCCCATCCCTTTATTTGTACTCAATATTAAGTCTCTAGCAAGGCTTTAAGTAAAAGGAGCTATTTATGACGAATTTGGTCAGTGTGCTTATACATCCTTTTAGAGTTCTGTAAGAGGTGGGGTTCGTTAGGATGAGTTGAACTTAAACTCTAGCTTGACACTCAACTTGATATTCCCTACATTCGTGAGGGGAATAGGGGGATTGAACGATTATTCAGAGAGGGAAGATGAGGGGAGGAAGAGGCCTAAGATAGGAGGGGAGGCGTGTATGAGATGTGAGAATGAGAAGTCCCTTTCCCCTTCATATAGACAGGAGAGACTGCTAGCTCACCCTGTTTTGGCTTTACGTGTTCTAGCTAGTCTTGCTCTAGGTCACCCCCTTTAGGTCACCCCTACTGGATCGCCCATGCTGGATCGCTCATAATGGTTCGCTCACGCTGGGTCACCCATATTGGGTCACCGCCCGAGTAAGTAACGAGCCAGTATTATAAACATATCGTCTCCCTACTCCGTGGGCGAACTTCGGTCGCACAAGTTCGGTCGTGGATGTTTTACATGTCAGTCCCTTAACCATAGCTTACAATGTTATCCCTAGCGATGGAGGTGTTAAGCGTTCTATGTTTGACGTTCTTAGATTCCATTCACATGCGTTTTGAACTTTACCGAAGGTTACTAAGGTGTATGACCTAAGTAGGAATTGCAATGGGGTATCTGATGATGAATAGGGTGTTAAAAACATCATTTACCTTAATATGGCATTTAGCCTTTTAGGGATTTTAAAGGAGCGTTTTATCTCTTTGTTTATTTAAATGAACCTGCTTTTATTCGTGTAGGAATGTTTAAAAGAATCTAAGTCTTTCAGGCCTTCTGAAACTTAGTGTGTTTAAAGTATTTTACTCCTTTGTTCCTACAAGTGCTCATGCCAATTCGAGCTCTATGTGATAAACACATAAGGATATTACTCTCATGACTGACCACTAGGTATATGTGTTGGAATAGGTGTCCTGGAAAACCTAATTTGTTAGTTTTAAAAATTAAAAAAATAAAATGGTTTTCTTTATTGTCTGATTATGTTTTATGAGTTAAACATGCGTGTGATTGTTTCTCTGAAAACGTTCCATGAGATGAATGTTTTCCAAGATGGCATGTCAGGTCTGATTTAAGTGGTCAATAAGAATAACCACGGAAAGACTTAGATCAAAGTAGTGACGTGTTGTCAAAGTATGTTCACAATCGGTGATAAGTTTGGACAATATGTCTCACAAGACTATAATATGATACTTTTGATGACTTGTCTTGGTTATGTGGATAGGGATTCAAGAGTATTATGCTGGTGTTTTCAATAAGATTGGAACACTGAGTAGGACCACCTGAATTAGTTGTTTCTTTTACAGCTATAAAAAATAATTAATTCTGTAAGATAATAACTCTAAATCCGGGAAATATTCCGAACTCATGCATGGAATGTTAATTTCTTTGATGCATTAAAATGATGAGGTTATTAAGCTTAACCAGGATCTTAGGTTCACTGGGCAAATGCATGAAGTGTGATGGGAAAATATATTTTATTAGAAATCAAAAATGTAAGATGTCCCCTTAGTTGATTCGCAAATACATGAACATATCCTAGAATCTTTGGCCAGAGTATCCTATATGTTATACATTTGAATTAATATGAAAATTGTTTCTTAATTATGAATTATTCGAGAAGGGTAAGTTGGGTACTATAGCGAGAGATATGAAAAAAGTAACGATAGTAGTTAAAGTTACTTTTGTTCATGGATATAGAATAGAGGTGTTAATTGTCGCAATAAAAGTTATTTAGATGCAATAAAATTATTTAGTGCAATTAAGTTTACTAAATATTAATCAATTATTGTAATGAGGTAATTGTTTGAATTGGTGTCCTAAAAATCCAATTGGTTAGTTTTAAATATTAAATAAATGAAATTATTCTCTTTATTTATTGTCTGAACATGTTTTATGAGTTAAATATGCATGTAATTATTTTTTCTAAAATGTTCCATGAGATGGACGTTGTCTAAGATAGTATGTCAAGTTTGGTTTAAGTGGTCAATGAGATTGAACCATAGATGGACTTAGATCAAATTCATGATATGTTGTCGAAGTATATGTTCATAGTCAATGACGAGTTTGGATAACTTGTCTGATAAGATTATAATAAGATACTTTAGATAACTTGTTTTGGTTTTGTGGATAGAGACCCAAAAGTATTATATTGGTGTTGTCTATATGATTAGAACACTGAGCAAGACCACCTGAATTAGTTGTTTCTCTATTGCTATTGGAAATAATTAATTCTGTAAGATGATAACTCTAAATTCATAAAATAGTCAGAGCTCGTGCATGGATTGTTCATTACTTTAATGTACCAAAAAGTTGGTTACTTATATTTTACGTGCGTTGGGTAATGGTATGAAATGTAGCGGGTACAGTTGTTTTACATGGAATCTATAGTCTCTAATGATATAAGGGCGTCCCCTAGTTGATTCGCAAAAATACAAACAGATTTGAAAAACTTGGGCCAAAGTATTCCATATATTTGACATTTAAAATTAATATAGAAATTATTTTCTATATTATTAAATTATTCAAGAAGGGCGAGTCGGGAACTATGGTTAAAGATTTTAGGAATTTAGCGATAGTAGTTAAGGCTATTTTCTCTCATGGATATCTATTAGAGAGGTTGATTTTCAAAATGAAAGTCATTTGAAAATTATTGAATAAATATATTTGATTCTAGAACGCAATAATATTCATTTAGTGGAATTAAATATTACTCAATAGTAATCAATGTTGTCAAGTGTTGATAATTAGATTTGACCCATTTGGAGTTAGAATTAAATTGTCCCTAAGGTCCCTCTGCACGCCTCCAGAAGTACACTGGTCGAAAATATTTAAAATAAATTCATGAGATAAATTATTTATTCATGGGATGAATAAATTAAATTTGCTAAACATAATTCATAAGATAAATGTTTGATATGATAAATTATGTCATGTTTGAAATGAAACAAAAAAAAGGGAAAAAGGAGAAAATAGGTGAAGAAGCAAAGCACCTGCAGACCTTAGCTTTAGGGTGGGTGCGTGCCAATTAAAAAAAAATAAAAAATTTTTAAGTCATTTTCGCTGCACCAAATCGAACCAATTTAGGAAAAATTTAGCTTCCGAAATTAATTTTTCTAAACAATGATAATTAAATTTGATCCATTTGGAGCTAGAGTTATATTTTCCCTAAGGTCCCTTCGCTAGTCTCAAATTAAGTATTGTTTTAAAATATTTAAATTGAATTCATGAGATGAATTATTTGTTCATGAGATGAATAAATTAATTTTACTAAACAAAATTCATGAGACGGATTATTTATTTATAAGATGAATAAATTTATTTTACCAAATAATATTTATGAGATAAATTTTATACATATGAAAATTTAAAAAAAAATAATAAGGGAAACATGAGTGCACAGCCCCATTAATTCGCGACATCTCTCAATGGCCAACAGGCGTGTGACACATGTTGCACGGCAGCTCATTTTGTTTCCCCCTATCCGTGTAACTAGAAGCTGGCCAATAGCGACGCGACACATAGCCAGTTTGGGACTCGCCACACAAACGATCCCGGTGTGCTTGAGGCAGCCAATTGGAGTTCGACTTGTGTCAAGTTTGGGCAGCTGTTTTTGTTCATATATAGAGACGCACTTTTTGACGTTAATGATGTTAAAATTTTACGTTTGGGTATCTAGTTTTCTCCCACAGCGAAAATGCTAAAATTATTTTAGGAATTTTTTAAATTAATGTTTAGCATAATTTTTTCGAATATTTATTTTTTGAAAAGATTAAAAGGAAAAATTTTCAAAATTTTTCCTAAATTGTATAGTTTGAGAGCCCACATTCGGGTGCTAAAATAAGTCATTGCGAAGAAGACCTTAAGGTGCCAACAAGCTTTCTTCCAAATTCAAATTTTCAAATCAGAGTTTGGAAATCCACTTCAAGTATGTCTAAATTAAGTATTAGATCAAGTTAATTTAATAAATAAGGCATATCCGGCCATAACTCAAGATGGTTGATTCACTATACTCGGTTAGTATATAGACGATACGTGTAACACACCTGGATAAGGTTAGGGTGTTCAATATTTTGTGTTTATTTTATCATTACAATGAACCATATGCAATATACCTAAATGAAGTTAATGCGGTGAGTATGCCCCGACATTCTAGAATTGGGGATGATAAATATGTCATACTGGTCTGATGGGATGAGCATCTCAGTGATGTAATTGTCATGTAAGTAGACAGAATGTACATTATAGAGATTGGCACATCTTTCAAACCTGCAGATCCTATGTAATAAACAGTAAGTCATATGTATCAAATGGAAAGTAGATAACAACTCATAGTGTATTATTCTTAGATAACCCATAAGCAAGCCATGGCGATGGGTATTACACCTGTGGTGGGTGGTTGTTCCAGGGCGGACCATGGTGTTAGGTATTGCACCCATTGCGGGTGATTGTACCATGGCAGACCGTGGTGCTAAGCATTGCACCCGTTGCGGATGATTGCACCAGGGCGGACCATGGTGTTTGGTATTGCACCAGTTGTGGGTGATTGCATTAGGGTGGATCACGGTGTTTAGTATTGCACCCATTGCGGGTGATTATGCCAAGGCGAGCCATGGTGTTAAGTATGTACGTGGATAACCGTCAGGTGTCACGTATAGAATATCTGGAAGAAATCAAACATACTCGAGACAAAAGGTCAAACTAAACAGGTTAATATAATGCACTTGTTTGATAACGAACATGCCTAGAATAAATATCAAAATAAAGACAAGTTGTTAGAAATAACACACTTTTAAGGCTATTACATGCCAAGTGACTTACCAACCATATGGTATATCATCCTTAAAGGTTATCCATGGCTCACATTCTTTTATCCCCGATGTATATGTATTGAATGATAAGCTTGGAATTGTCCATATATTTTGCAATAGAATATACGCTATGCTTGGCTTCTTGAACTTAATAGAGATTAAGCTCACAACCCTCGTTCTCCGAAAAGTTCGATCTATAGAATCAAGGTGTACTTAATTGCCATTTCTTAAGAATAGATGTCCAAGAGTAGGGGAAGGATTAAGAGATTTAGCAAGAAAGGATATCATTATATTTCCTTACATAACTTGGTTTTATGTGTGAATGAACAAGAATAACAAGGAGTACAAGAACAACCCGTATTTACCAAATATAGCGTTTGATTAACTCTTAGGCGATTATGTAGGCAGCTAAGCGGATAACAATGGTCTTACTAAGTTGTTGACCAGTAGTGGTGCCAAATAACTTAGCAAAAGATAGGTTAAAGTGTGGGCTACATAAGCACGATAACGCATGTGGTCCATCTTAGACCTGCTAGTTGGAAATGTTTTATCGGTCGTGATAAATGGCTAAGTTTCCCATCCCTAGTTCAATCTCCAACTGGTAACGAGTAAAGAAGTCTACTAAATATGTCATGATGTTGTGTTACATGACATGATTGAGGGTGAAACTCACTAGCTTGGAAAGGGGATTGTATCTTATGGATGGGTAGTTTCTGACTTGTAATTGTGTTGGTCTGATTTGCATCGTGAGAAAGAAATGTACTTTTAATCATTGTTAATTGTGAAGCCTCTCAATTTCGGAACGATTTAGCCTTTGCGACGGAAGCGACATCTATTCTTGTGAATTAGGGTGAAGCCTCCCTATTCTAAAAATTGATTTATGCCACTGCTAAGGAAATGACTGAAGTGAAGTCCCCTAGTCCTAAAAGGATTTATGCCACCGTTAAGGAAATGACTGAGGCAAAGTTCCCAAATCCTAAACGGATTTATGCCACCGCTAAAAAAATGACTAAGGTGAAGTCCCCTTGTCCTAAAAGGATTTATGCCACCGCTAAGGGAATGACTGAAGCGAAGTCTCCCAGTCTTAAAAGGATTTATGCGACTGCTAAGGAAATGACTGATGCAAAGTCCCTCAGTCCTAAATGTTAGGAATAGTGTCCTGAAATCCAGATTTATTCTAGATATATTATTTTAATTAATAAATAAAATTGAAGTTCTAGTTGTTTCCTAGTTAAATTTGTGTATGTGAGCATTTATACTGTATGTAATTTTCTTTTGGGAGACATCCATGAGATGGGTGTAGTCCTCAGACTACAATTTACATGTTTGTTCTAAGTGGTTTATGAGACTAAGCCACAAATAAACTTGGAACAAATGGTATGGATTGTTGTTTGAATGACTTGTAGTTGAAGATAAGTTTGGACCACTTGTATGGTAAGACTATAATGTGATACTTTAGATGACTTGTCTTGGTCATGTGGATAGAGATCCAAAAGTGTTATGTTAGTGTGTTTAATAAGATTGATACACTAAGTTGGATCATGTGGGTTACTAATTTCTAGACTGCTATCAGAGATGAGTGATTCACGTTGTACTATTTGAACGACTACTCTAAATCTTGAGGGTATTCTGGACTTGTGCATGGAGCATTAGCTACTTTGGTGTATTATAAGTAAGGTCTAAACGAATGACTGAAATCTCACGTACACTAGGTAGCGGCGTGAAGTGTGACAAGGATCATGTATTCAATAGGAAATCTATACTCTCTTATGAGATACAGATGACTCCTTAGTTGATTCACAAATATTCGAATAGTTCGGAATCTTTGGCCAAAGTATTCTAAGTGTTTGACATTTGGAATTTATACTGTGAATATGTTCAAGTATAAATGAATTATTCAGTGAAGGGCGAGTCGATAACTAATGGAAAAGCTGTAAGAAGGATAATGGTAGTGGTTATATTTATCCTTTGTCAGGGACATCTAGTGGAGGGGTTGCTATCATCAATACAGTCTATTAGGGAGATATCGAATAAATAATTTAAGTATGGAGTGCAATGAGATTTGTTTAGTGGAATTAAGTCTCCTTAAATGGTAATTAAATGAATATCATGAGATTATTTAATTTAACCCATTTGGAGCCAAATTTAAATTATTCCAGAGGTCCCTGCACAAGTCTCAGTATTTTATTGCCATTGAAAAAATATTAAAGAGTTCATGAGATGAATTATTTATCCATAAGATGGGTAAATTAATTTTGTCAAACATTATTCATGAGATGAATAAAAGTTGAAAATTATAAAATAAAATAATTTTGAAAAATTAAATTTATAAGATGAATTTTTATATGTGGAAAATAAAGCAAAACAAATAAAAAAAATCAAATCGCATTTAAACAGGGTCGCGATCCGTGTTAACGCGGATGGACCAATCCACTCGCGACACATGTCGCGCTCCTGGTGCCCTGGGCATGATCCGTGCGCATGCGCGCGGACCAATCACGGCCCGCCACGTGGCACACGGTTTGATTAAAATAACAGGCGCATTTTTGGTTAAAAAAACACAGCGTTTGAATGATTTTTTAGATGGAACGCTGTGTTTTGATTTATAGTGGGAATCCTTTTTCAATTAAAATTAGATTTTTTTTTTCGCTCCAGTATATTCCTATAAATAGAGAGCCTTATTCCGAGGTTTGGCATTCAATTGAAATATTTCTTTAGGGTTTCTGAAATTTTTTCAAAGACCTAATTGGAGAGAAAAAAATTTCTGTTGAAAATTTTCTTTCCTCAATATAATATTTTTTGGAGCCCACCCTCCAGACAATTCGAGGTCATTGCGTAGAAGGTCTCGAGGTCTCGATTTTGAAGAATATTATTTTCTTTCTGGTTTTTTCTTTTATTAGAGCAGCTCCAGGTATATTTTTCTTTCTTTATTCTTTTTCGTTTTTCTATTTATTTGTAGTATTCGTTATTATGCCTGTACAAGTGTATGTATTATTATGAATGTATTAGAGTAAAAGGCCTATAGATCTAAATTAAGAATTTAGATCTTTTAATTTAAATTATGAATTTAAGTCAGTTGATTTAAAATTAGAAATTTTAAATCGACCCTAGGTTTAAAGTTATGAATTCTAAACTTGTTCCGCTGCATTAACTTTAGTGAGAATTTTTGAAATTCATCCCAGCAACCAGTATTAGGGCAAAGGGTTTATAGAGATAAACCTATTCCCGGGAACTCTTGCACGTGAGGTGTCAGGAAGCATGACTCTCCGACCGGGGGCTTAGATAGAGAGAAGAGTCTTCTACTCTAAGTACTCTAATAGGTGCCTATTGTTGTGACCATAGTTGAGAACTGTGAACCCAATAGTCGGCATTAGAGTTTATTTTCAACCAAAATTCATAGTTTTTTCCCAACACTAAAAGAATTTATGCCAACACTATGGAAATGACTGAGGCGAAGTCCCTCAATCCTTAAAGAATTATGCCACTACTAAGGAAATGACTGAGGCGAAGTCCCCATGTCCTAAAAGAATTTGTCACCGCTAAAGAAATGATGGATGTGAAGTCCCCCGGTCCTAAAAGGATTTATGCCACTGGTAAGGAAATGATTAAGGCAAAGTCCCCTAAGCCTAAAAGGATTTATACCATCGCTAAGGAATTGATGGATGCGAAGTCCCCAAGTCCTCAAAGGATTTATTACACCGCTAAGCAAAAGACTGAGGCGAAATTCCGCAGCCCTAAAATGATTTGTGCACTGTCGTGGAAAGGGAATCACGGACAATGGCAGAGTCTCCCAATCGTCACTATTTATGAAATGGTTTTTGTCATGATTTTGCTAACTTTCAGTCTTAACTAATTTAACTGGGCTAAATGAAATGCCTAGCGAAGTCAAATCTTAAGAGATGGCGATATTGTACAACTTGTCCTATGGTTAAATATGGTGAGATTCCATCTTTTTGATTTAATAACATTTGCCGGCCTCTTTCACTAGAATAATGATGATGCCTTGTGCTCCCATTTAAGGTATTGTAACGAAGGTTGATAAAAAACTGACTTAGTTAGAGCTAACATGTAGTAGGATTCTATTGAAAATGAACCAAGTTGGGGTTTAACTTGAATAGGAATTGTAACAACAATTGGTTTACTCAAGGTTGATCAGAACTGAGATTCCAGTGGGATGTATTTTCATGAATCAATCTTGAATTAGCCTAGTTAATAGCAGCTTAGGACTAGGGGTATAAATAATGCCCTAATTAGTGAGATGAACTTATGACTTGATTGATACAAGCTCTCACTCTTTCACTGATTCTCTGCTTCTTTCTGTTCTACCTTGCTGCTATCTTCCCCAACTGTACCAATCTTCCTTTTTATTCTTTATTTGTTATACTTGTAAAGAGTGATACTACGCATTATAGTGGAATATATTCTAAAACACCATACTTAATACTTATATTAGTTGTTTTGCTAGCTGGATTTTGATTATTAATTGGACTTTGGTTAATTGATTTGTAACATAGTTCAGTTAGGCTTAAACTAAAGAGAGATTGTGACAAATACTAGTTCACTCAAATTGAACTAAACTAAGATCGTGACGAAAATTAGTTCAACTCTATTTAAACTAAACTGAGATTTTGGTTTAATTGGATTTGAACTGAACTGAGATTGTGACGAAAATTAGTTCAATCAGATTTGAACTAAACTGTGACTGTCAAGGAAATTAGTTCAATCAGATTTGAACTAAACTGAGATTGTGACGAAAATTAGTTTAACGAGGGTAGAACTAAGGTGAGAATAAGATCAAGTAAGGTTCAATTAAATGGATTTTGTGATGAGAATTAGCTCATATGGGGTTGAGTTAAACGGATATTGTAACGAGAATTAGCTCAAACAGGGTTGAGTTAAACAAATATTATAACGAGACTTAACTCAAACATGGTTGAGTTAAACGGATATAATAACGAGAATTAACTCAAACAGAGTTGAAATAAGATGAGGTTGCTATAAGAATTAATTCGAACAAGGTTTAACTAAGTTGAGATTGTAACAAAAATTGGTCTAATCTGGGTTGAACTTACCAAAATTATAACAAAAATTAACCCCATTTGGTTTGAATTGAGTAAAGATAGGATTGACTAAAATTATCCCATTTACGGTTGAATTGAACGTCAAATTGTAATGAAGATTGATTCAATCAGAGTTGACAAAAACTAACCCATTTAGAATTGAATTAAATTGAGATAGTAAAGCAAATTGACCAATTTAAGGTAGAGATTACTATAAAAATTTGTTCAATCAGGGTTAAGCTAAATTGAGATTGTAACGAAAATTATTTTAATCAATATTGAACTAAACTCAAATTGCAATGAAAATTAACCCATTAGGTTTGGGTTAAACAAAGATCATAGTAAAAAAAAATTTGACCCCGTTAAGGTTGAATTAAACTAGGATTGTAATAAAAATTGGCCCTTGAGGATTGAATTAAACTAAGATTAAAATAAAAATGAACCTTTTTAGAGTTGAACTAAACTAATATTATAATGAAAAGTTGAATTAAACTAAGACTGCAATGAATTGATCCTTTTAAGGTCAAATTACACTAAGATTGTAATGAAAGTCGATCCTTTTAAAGTTGAATTAAACTAAGATTGTACTGAAAGTTGATCCTTTTAGGGTTGAATTAAACTAAGATTATAATGAAAGTTGATCCTTTTAGGGTTGAATTAAACTAAGATTTTAATGAAAGTTGATCCTTTTAGGGTTTGAAGGAGAGAGAAAGGGTTTAGGTCATTTGACTATGGTGGGTGGTGGACGACCAGTGACTGTCATGGTGCGAAATGCCAGCAGTGGTGGACACGGGTGCCGGTGTTGACACACGACAGAGCAACGGTGGTGGTTGACAGAACACAAAGCGTCCTGAGTGGGGTTGAACATGAGAAGTAGAGTAAGCACGGAATCCAAAAAGTCACAGCCATGGCAATAGCTGGAGCGTCATTTGATGGTCCTCGATGGGGCATAACACCATGGGTGGTGGCTGGAGCCAAAAGCATACATCAGTGGTTGTGGGCTGTGGCAGTTGCTGGAGATGAAAGCCTTGTGTGGATGTTAAAGATAGCGCGAGGTTAGTGGAACATGGTGGTCAGCGCGATATAACGGTCAACACACCATGGCAAGCCACGGTTTGGTGCGAGCTATATTTCGGCGGGACAAGTTTAAGTAGAGCCAGGTTTGGGGCGAGCCAGGTTTGGTCAACCCATGTTTGGGGGCGAGCCAGGTTTTGGCAAACCAAGTTTTGGGAGAGCCAGGCTTGGGGGAACCAAGTTTCGGTGATCCAAGTTTCGGCAAACTAGGTTTAGGATGAGCCAGGTTTTGGCGAGCCATGGTGATGCTAGTGCTAGTGGTGGTAGTGGAGGTATGGACAATGGTTTGGTGGCATGGGTGTTGCTGGTGAAGATGACTGTCAAAGTTTCAAATGACAGTCAAAGCTTATCATATACACACATATATATATATATATATATATGTATTGTTTACCAATTTTTATTAAGTATTCTATAACTTTAAATAGATATAACTTTTAATCATAGGGGGTTACAGTGCAAGTCACATATCAAAATGAAGCTCTCAAAGAGCTCTACGCAACCATTACCGTTTCTCATAGTTTAAAGAAATGTTTAGAAAGATGTGGTGGGAGTTTCTCCACTATGGTAGTGATTGGTGACTTATATAACTTGATCGTGAGACTTAAACAAACATACTCCTAATCCTTGAGGAGCTATGAGTCAAATCACCCATTAAAACAAAGCTCTTGAAGATTTCTATATAACTAGAATGATTTCTCAAATATTTGGATCAAAGAAAGCATATAAAAGGTTAAGTGGGCGAGCATCGCGTGTTTTGGTTAGGTAACTCACCTTATAACTTAAAACGAGCATAACATTCAATCCGTGAAGAGTTACGATCCAATTACATACCAAATAAATCTCTTGAAGAGTTTCAAGTACCTATTGCAATTTTTTGAACTTTTGACAGAAGAAAGTATATGAAAAGTGATGTGGGAAATACCACACGTAGGCAAGTTATATAACTTACCTTACAATTTAAAACGGTCATATTCAATCAGCGAAAAGTTACGAGTCGAATTACAAACCAAAATGAAGCTCTTGAAGAGTTTTAGGTATCTAAGGCAAGTTTTCGAAATTTTGATGAAATTAAAGTATATGAAAAGTGATGTGAGCATTCCACACGCAGGTGGGTTATATAACTTACTTTACAATTTAAAATGGGTATAACATTCAATACGTAGAGAGTTATGCATCAAGTTATATATCAAAACAAAGCTTTTGAAGGATTCCCAGTACCTATGGAAATATTTTGAACTTTGAATCGAAGAAAGCATGTCAAAAGTAATGTGGGTGTAACACACACTGGTCTGTTATATAACTTACCTTACAACTTAAAATAGGAGTAACTTCCAATCTGTAAAGAGTTACGAATTAAATTATATATCAAAATGAAGATGATGCAGCCTATGCTTAAGCTTGGCAGGTTCTGTGGTGGATACACGTTTGCACGCATGAGTAGTGGGTATGGAATGTTAAGCTTCAATTTGAGAAATTGAAGTTAACTTGTGAAGAGAAGGAGTTTAGGTGAGAAGAGAAGTGAGGTTAGGTGAGAGTTAGAGAAGTGATGAGACGAGAGAGAAAAATATCACAAGAATCAAGTAATCTTTTTATTGAATGAACAAGACTTACAAGGATTGATCCTCTTATAGGAGAATCTAGATACAATGAATCAAAAATATCTCAAACTAAGCCTAAACCGCCAAAACTAATAACACATTAGCCACAACCGACTTTGGACCCAAAAGGGAACAACCAACATTTGAACTAGGCTACATTTCTAACGCATTGCGAGAGTCTAACAAATCAAAACATGGATTACAAGACTCATAATAGGAAAAATCATAACAATCCCCACCACTTAAGAAGCTTCTTGTCCTCAAGAAGAAAAATTTGGAAATTAACTCTTCAAGAATGCCAAATCTTCCCAAGTAATAAAATCTTGGTCCAAATTCTGCCACTGAACTAACACTTCCTTAATCCTCCTGCTGCCTGCCTTGTTCTCCCTAGAACCATGAATAGCAGCAAGCTGCAACACCAAAGCTCCGTTGGATCCAACTTATGGGGCAAACCTTGAGCTCTTGCATCCTTTCTTAACTTGTTTCGTTAGCAATGAAACATGAAAAAGTGGATGAATGTATGCATTAGGAAGTTGCTCAAGCCTATAAGCAACTTTGCCAATCTTCTCAAAGATCTAGTGTGGACCAAAGAATTGAGAACTTAGCTTGACATTGCTCCTGAAAGCCACGGTAGACTGTCTATAAGGTTTTAATTTGAGGTAAACCATATCACCCACTTCATAATTCTTGTCCACACGCTTCTTGTCGACATACATTTTCATCCTTACCTGAGCATGCTGAAGATGGTCTTTGAGCATATGCTATAATTGCTTCCTCTGTTGCATCAAATCAGAGACTTCCAATACATATGAAGTCATATTTTGCAACAACAAAAAAGTAGGAGGATCATAGCCATAAAGAGCCTTGAAAGGAGTAGTGCCAAGAGAAGCATGAGCATAACTATTGTAACAATACTCAGCTAGAGATAACCACCTATTCCACTCGTTAGGATGAGTGAAAACCATACTCCTAAGATATTATTCAATACATTGCTTGTCCTTCTCCGTTTGTCCATCAGTCTGAGGATGGTACGAAGAACTGAGGGCCAAAGTAGTTCCCATAAGCTTGAACAACTCCCTCCGAAAATGATTGTAAAAATTCTATCTCGATTAGATACAATGGATTGTGGCAATCCATGTAACTTATATATGTTATCCAAGAAGCATCTAGCCAATTTTTTAGCTGTGACTGGTCGAATTGAAGCAATGAAATGGCTAAACTTTGTGAATCGATCAACAACAACCATATCACTTCCTTGCCTTCAGACTTAGGCCAACCTTTAATTAAATCCATACTTATATTCACCCAAGCTCTTTTTGGAATAGGGAGAGGCTGCAAAAGACCATGGTACCTGTGATCACCCAGCCTAGTTTGTTGACATACATCACAAGAGCTCACAAACTCAACTACTGCTTTCTTCAAACCAGGCCCACTGAAATATGCTTTAATTTTCTTGTATGTGCCTTCTACAATTGAATGTCTACTCCAAGCTGTGTCATGAGAAGAACTTATGATTTGATCCCTCAATTCTATTGAAGAACCAATGTACAACCTACCCTTCAATCGAATTACTCCCTTACTGAAATATCTGCATCAGAAATGCTCTTACTGACTTTATTGATGTTATAAGCAGTGATACACTCTTGGGCAAAAGCATCATCTTCATAGGACTTGTAACCCTCTTCTAACCAAGAAGGAAGGACAACTGAAATGGCTCCACAACAGGCTTGCTCACCATCTTCTAACCTTCTCGACAAAGCATCAGCAGCTTAATTTTCCTTACCTCTTCTATACTCAATTGCATAGTCAAGGCTCAACATCTTCATTAGCCTTTTTTTTTTCTGTATTCTTGTCACAATCTTTTGCTCTAGCAAATGCTTCAAATTTTGGTGATCAGTCCTGATTATGAATATGTGACCATCAAGATAATGCCTCCATTTATCAAATGCTAACAGAATTGCCAAGTACTCCTTCTCATATGTTGACATTGCTTGATGTTTGGGACTAAGAGATTGACTTAGATAGGCAATAGGCCTTCCTTTCTGTGACACCACTGCTCCAATTCCAGTTCCACTAGCATCAGTTTCTAAGACAAAATCCTCAACAAAATTTGGCATAGCCAGAATAGGAGCTTCACACATAGCTACTTTCAAGGCTTCAAAGGTTGTTTGAGCTCTATCGCCCCACACAAAAGCATCCTTCTTCAGCAGATCTGTCAAAGGTCTTGTAATCGATTCAAAATTAGCAATAAACTTCCTGTAATAGCCTGTTAACCAAAGAAACCTCACAAAGTGACTGGAATTAGCCAATCTTTCATGGCTTGTATCTTTGAGCGATCTATGGAAACTCCCTTAGAGGATATGACATGTGCCAAGTAGTCCAACTGCTACTACATAAAAACACACTTGGATAACTTGGCAAAGAATTTATGATTTTGCATAACAAGGAAGACTTCCCTCAAGTGCTGTAAATGATCTTTATAACAGGCACTGTAAATGGGAATATCATCGAAAAAGACCAGAACAAATCTCCTTAGAAAAGTCTTGAAGATATCATTCACTGCCACTTGAAATGTAACTGGGGCATTGGTTAAACCAAAAGGCATAACCACAAATTCATAGTGGCCATGATAAGTTTGAAATGCAGTCTTGTAGATGTCTTGCTCAAGCACTCTAATCTGATGATAACCTTGTCTCAAATCCAACTTAGAGAAGAAACGTGCTCCATACAATTCATCAAGTAAATCATCAACAACAGGAATGGGAAACTTATCTTTGATTATCAAAGAATTGAGTTGCCTATAGTCGATACACATCCTGGCAGATCCATCTTTCTTCTTTACTAAAATAACTGGCGAGGAAAAGGGGTTGTGGCTTGGTCTAATGAAACAAGTCTTGTGAAATTCTACTACTTGTCTCTCAATTTCTTATTTCTGAGCATGAGGACACTTATATGGCCTCAATTTGAATGGTGTTGCACCATATTTTAGAGGAATGACATGATCAAGGCACCTCTGTGGAGGAAGAGACTTAAGCTGCTCAAAAATGTCAAATTCTTCCATCAAGGCTTTAACCTCTGGCTGCTGCACAGAACACAATTCAGTTGGAGCAATTGCAAACAGATGACCAATCCACTTCTAAGCACTCTTCTTGAAGCCTCCATGTAAGCTCTTGCCCTTAATCAGTTGCAATTGAGCTTGATCTTCAAAGCTTGCAAAGTAACCTTTGTCCCTTGAATTTCAAAAGAAACAGTTAACTTGGCAAAGTCAAAAACCACGAGGCTGAATGATCTCATCCAATCAACACCAAGCACCATATCACATCCTCCTAAGGGAAGGATTCTAAAATCATAGGTGAATTAATGCTCCTGTGTAGACCACTGTAAGTCTTGGCATTTGTTCTGTGCGAGGATTGAGTTCCCATCTGCTACGGTTACAGCCAAAGGATGGGTTTTAATCACGTCATGCCCAACCTTCTTCACAACCTTTGGATCAACATAACTATGAGTACTTCTACTATCTAATAAGATAGTGATGTGCCTTTTTCCCACTTTTCCTTTGATCCTTATCATCTTGTGAGCTCCATTACCATTCAGTGCCTTCATAAAAATCTCAATTTCATTCTCAGCCAATTCATCCTGGGACTCATGATCAAAACTATCCTCATCAAGCTCACATTCATCGTTGTCTAAATGTAATGCAGTATTAACTCCACAAGCAGACATCAAAAACTTGGAGCTGCACTTATGTCTTGGCTGATAAGGCTGATTGCACTTATAACAAAGCCTTTGAGGCCTCTTCTCAATAGACCTACTAGCATTGGCCCCAATTACATCTCTATGATGAGGTTTCGAACCATTTCCTTTGAATTTGCCTTTGTCACTTAAAGAAATGACAGTGGCCTCAATCAATTTGGCCTCAACAGACTTAGTCTTAGGACCAATAGCTTTCACTATATTCTTAATCCATGGCTTCAATCCACTAATAAAACTTGAGACATAATAAGACTTAGTTGCTTGAGGATAAGCAGCTATCATATAGCTCTTAGGTTCTCAAATCTAGTCATATATTCTCTCACAGTAGTGGTTTGAAAGGCTTTATTGAAATTATCCACTACATCACTAGTATCCTCATCACCATGCCTTTCACACAACTCCTCCACAAATTCAGCCTAAGAAAGGTCTGGATTGCTTTTTAACAAACTGTAAAACCATACCTCATGATCACCATGAAGATATACTGCTGCCGACTCCACCTTTTCAGACTCTTTGATGTTGTAGAAATGAAAATATCTATCACATCTCCTCAACCATGACTGAGGTTGCTTGCCTTTAAAGGGATCAATCTGCACTCTTGGTTGTCTGAATGTATTGCTTCTACTCTCAAAAGAAGCATCATTAGTTCCAGATCTTTGCTGCCGAAAGTGATCAGGTGGCCTTTTCAGATGCAAAATGTTATCGGGTGAAGTTCTGGTATGAACAACAGAATCCAGGTGCCTCACATTCTGGTTTGAGTTCATGCCAGATGTTCAAGATTACACTTATTCAACGGGATGATCTTGTGATCTGACAGTTGCATCAACTCCTTGTGGCCTTATCTCCACAGATTGTTAAAGATCATGAGGTCTAACATTCATATAATTCATCGAAGGAGCATCGCTTGGTCTATTCAAGACTGCTGCATTTGTGTTCGGAACTTGTGACTGCATCACTTCAGCCGGAGGCGATAGATGACTAACAGGTCGAAGAACTCCAAAACCAGATGATTCACCATGCTTATTTACTTGATTTTGAAGATCAGAAAGCTTTCTCTCAAAACCTTGGAGTTTCTGCTCAATCAGAACTTCATACTTCTTCACATTCTCTGCTTGATCTTGCTTTAATTGATCAATTCCTTGTTGTTGCAGATCTTGAACTCGATTGAACATATCATCCAATTGTGACTTCAATTGATCATTTGTCACAAACTAAACTTCTTTTGTTGCATTTGCTCTAGCAACAGCAACATAGGAAACATTTGGATCAACAAAAGCAATGGATTGACCAGGCCCTGTTGCTCCTGCTCCCGATCGGGTAGTAACACCTCCTGACATGTTAGACTTGTTCTTTTTAGAATTCGCCAACTCAAATCAATCAATTGATAGCATGAACCAGATTTGATACCAAATGTTAAGGTTCAATTGAGAAATTGAAGTTAACTTTTGAAGAGAGAGAGTTTAGGTGAGAAGAGACATGAGGTTAGGTGAGAGTCAGAGAAGAGATGAGAAGATAGAGAAAAATATCTCAAGAATCAAGTAATCTTTTTATTGAATGAACAAGACTTGCAAGGCTTGATCCTCTTATAGGAGAATCTTGATACAATGAATCAAAAATATCTCAAACTAAGCCTAAACTGCCAAAACTAACAACACATCAGCTACAACCGACTTTGACGCTAAAAGGGAACTACCAACATTTGAACTAGGCTACATTTCTAACGCATTAAAAGACTTTGACAAATCAAAACATGGATTGCAAGACTCGTAACAAGAAAAATCATAACATGGAAGCACCACTGACAGGTATCCAAGTCCAACATAGCCGGCAGTGGGTTGGCGACACAATCCTGGCGGTGAGGTTGAAGGAGGAATGCGCCCATTAAGGTTTCATGAGGAATACTCAACGGGAGGATGCCACCATTTTCAAGGCGGAGTGCAGGCTTGGCACGAGGATGGCTAGGCAGGACATTGGGTTCAACGCAAAAATGGGTCAGACGGGATTGACATTGGGATTCGGGGGATGATAGCCGAGATTTAGGGACTAGATTTAATTCCCTTCTGTTTTCATTTTATTTCTTTCTGTATTTGTGGTAAATTTGAATTATTTCCTTTTTATTTCTCCTCTATATAAAGGGTATGACATTTGGGTTAGAGGTAGTTGATTATTCAGATTTCAAATTGTCATTTGATACTCTTTTCACGAGTTGTGAGAGCTGAGCCTATCTTTTCCTCTTTATTTTTATTATCCGTTTATAAAATTAAAGGGAAGGCCATTAAACCTTCTCGTACCCCTATTTTCCCATACATGCGCTACATCAGTTGGTATCAGAGCTCAGAACATTTTCTACGATACCCTGTGGATGTCAGTGGAACACTGCCATCAAAGACATTATCGACCGTGATCATCAACAGCAGACCAAAAGGAGAGTAGGGGAATTGGAGGAGAAATTCCGGAGAATTGAGCAATGCCTGATTCAACTCGGGGCAAATCCCGATCTTACACTAAGATCCCTACCCCAACGCTCATTAACACTGGGCCATCGGGAGAAAAAAACGAAGGAAGGCGTCCACAATCCATTCCTGGACAAGGAGATATCGGACCTAAGGCCCAAGGGACGACACATCAACACCGGCTACATTGATGATCTGGATGATCGTAGGTGGGAGTCTGGTCACCTTGTTGAAATACTAGAGTTTGATTGAGGAAGGAACCCGGACAATGTTTGGGACTAGCTGGCAACAATAGAGGAGATCCTCGAGTTCAAGGGGGTTTCAGAGCAGAAACAGGCACCACTAGTAACTATACGGCTTCTGGGAAGGGCTATCGCCTGGTGGAAGCAGTTGAAGCACTCGCGGCTTTAACAAGGAAAGGTGAGAATCGAGACTTGGAAGAAGTTGAAGAAACGCCTGAGAGGAGCCTTCTTGCCTCACAATCGCGCCAAGATCATGTATCAACGTCTCTAGAGCTTACGCCAGGGTTCACAGACCGTGGAGGAATACACGGCTAACTTCTACTCTCTAATCACCAGAAATGACTTGGCAGAGTCGTGGGAACAATTGGCGGATAGGTACATTGGGGGGCTAAGAGAGTTAATACAAGACTTGTTAAACATGTTCGATATCTTTATCATGGCGGAGGCAAGTCAAAGGGCTAGGGCCATGGAGAAGCAGTAGAGGGGTCACCACATTGGTGACACTTGGAATGTTCAAGGAAGTAGGCGTGACTATGTGCCACTATCTACTAACTCGGATGCATAGGGGAACTGGCTACCATCAACACTGGGAAAGATATGGCAAACAGTTCCCGAATCCGTTGCTTCAAGTGTGGAGAGATGGGACACTGTGCTATTGAATGTTGTAAGGGTGACATATCAGGCCTTGACATCGAGGGACTCCATGAAGAAGCTGGCGGGACTATTGTGTAAGAGGTCGTTGACGAGTTGGTGCCACATAATAAGGAAGCCGTTGCAAGGGACGAGGGTTTACTTGTGGTGAGTCAAACTTGTTTAACACTAAGAATAGAATAGGGGCATTATGGCTTAGGAGCAACATCTTTCAGACAACATGCACTGTTAGAGGAAGAATATTCTGCCTAGTGATCGACTCGGGACGCTGCGAGAATGTTATCTCAGAAGAGGTTGTGCAGAAACTTGGGTTGAAGATGGAAGACCACCCGAACCCATACAAGCTGTCTTGGTTCAAGAAGAAAAATCAAGTAACCATCTCAAAATGATGTTTGGTTCACATTTCATTTGGGGGGAAGTACAAGGACGAGGTGTGGTGTGACGTGACAGCTGTGGACGCCTGTCATCTGCTATTGGGACGACCATGGAAGTTTGATAGGGGCACAACCCATGATGGACGTCAAAACAAGAGCACGAGGATAGTCTTCCTACCCAAGAGGGATGAAGCGCCACAACCAAATGAAGAAAAGGACCTAAAGGCACCAGCTAGAGCATTGCTGGCTAATGACGTTGGCGAAAACAAGGACTCAACCATGCCAGGGAAAGACATATGCCAAGCAGACATTGGCAAGGAGCCAAAAGGGGTGTCGAGAGCTGTATTAGGGGCCGAGGAAAGTTCAGGGTGGAAGAATCTGATGCCCGGAGAAGAGTTGCGGAGTAAACTCCAAGAAGGATATGAGACGCTTCCAAATTCTGGGATTCAGGGGTTCACAACACCGTTTTCGACAGAGGGGAATGAGGCATGACAGGAGTGTGTTACCAACGGGTCCAACATTCAGGGATTCAAAATCTGAAGCACACCGACAAAGATGGTTCAAGCTATTCAGAGGCCAATTCGAGGATGAATTCTTTTTAACCCGGGGAGGATGATGACGCCCACACCACCAAGGCAAGCCAAACTACATCCTAACTATCGGAAAAAGAAGAAAAAAGCAAGAACTGGGAGGAGCATGGTGGTTGGGTGTTGCAAAAGGGTGGCGGATGTTGTGAGGAAAGTCCACACGACAAGAGTAATCTAGAAGACCCCACTGAGAATTCGAGGGTGAATTCTTTCTAGGCCGGAGAGGATGATGCAGCTTGTGCTCAAGCTTGGTGTGTCCTGTGGTGGATACAAGTTGACGAGTATGAGTAGCGGGTATGAGTAGCAGGTATGGAAGCACCACTAACAGGTATCCAAGTCCAACGCAGCCGGCAGTCGGTTGGCGACACAATCTTGGCGGCAAGGTTGAAGGAGGTATGTGCCCATTAAGGCTTGGCAGGGCAGACTTAAGGACAAGATGCCCGCATTTTCATGGTGCAGTGTGAGCTTATGATCCTTCCCATAGACGGTGCCAAAATATTTATGACGAATTTAGTTAGTGTGCTTATACATCGTTTTGGAGTTCTGTACAAGGTGGGGTTCATTAGGATGAGTTGAACTCAAGCTCTGGCTACACACTCAGCTTGATATTCCCTGCAAGATTCGTGAGGGGAGTAGGGGGCTTCAATGATTATTGCTCCAGAGAGGGAATCGTGAGAGAAGAGGGGAGGAAGAGGCCTCAGAGAGGAGGGGAGTTCTGTCTGAGATGTGAGAATCAAAAGTCCCTCCCCACTTTATATAGAAGGAAGAGAGTGCTGGCTTGCCCTATATTGGCTCTACCTGTTCTGGGTTGCCCCTTCTAGGTCGCCCCTACTGGGTCACTCGTAATGGGTACCCCATGTTGGGTCCTCATAATGTGTCGCCAATACTAGGTCTCCCATTTTGGGTCGCCGAGCGAGTAGGTACCGGGCCAAATATTATAAATACTGTAATCTATGCCTTACTTTGTAAAATAACTTGATCTAAATGTACCCTATTCACTGCTTTATGGGTATTACTAACTAAATGCACTTATACCTAGTGGTCGCTCATTAGAGGGATATCCTCATGTGCTTGTCACGTAGAGCTCAAATTGCCATGAGCACTTGTAGGAGCAAAAGAGAAAAATACTTTTAACACTCTGAGTTTCAAAAGGCCTCAAAGACTCAGATTCTTTTTACACAAATAATAACTGCTTCTTTTAAACAAACAAAGAAATAAAATGCTCTTTTAGAATCCCTAAAACGCTAAACATCATGATAAGGTAAACGATGTTTTAAACACCCTATAAGCATCAAATACACTGTTGCACATCCTACCTAGGTCATACACTTTACTAGCCTTGGGTAAAGTTCAAAACACATGTGAATGGCAACTATGAAAGGCCAGCACGGAATGCTGAACACCTCCATCGTTAGGGATAACATTGTTAAGCTATGGTTAACGGACTAACGTGTAATATGCTCCATGGCCGAACTTGGAGTGACCAAAGTTCACACACGGAGTAGGGGGACTATACGTTTATAATATTGGCCCGGTAGTCACTCGCCCAGTGCCACCCAATATGGGCGGCTCATTATGGGTGACCCAGCAGGAGCGTCCTAAAACAAGACTAGCCAGAATAGGTAGAGCCAAATGGGGCGAGACAACACTCTCTCCCTTCTATATAAGGGGGGGAGGAACTTTTCATTCTCACATCTCAGACACATCTCCCATCCTCTCTGAGGCCTCTTCCTCCCCTCTTCTCTCACGATTCCCTCTCCGGAGCAATAACCGTTCAAGCCCCCTACTCCCCTCATGAATCTTGCAGGGAATATCAAGCTGAGTTTGCACCTAGAGCTTGAGTTCAGCTCATCCTAATGAACCACACCTCGTACAAAAATCCAAAACAATGTATAACCACATTGACCAAAATAATCGTAAATAGGATGTTAAGGATCTAGTATAACTTGATCCTTAACTTGTGAAGAACAAGAGTTGAGAGAGAAAGAAGTGAAAATTAGATGAGAGAGTAGAAAGAATTAGGAGTTGAGAAGAAGAAATCATCAATGTTTTTATTCATATCCAAAACATTACAAGATATTACCTATTTATACTAACTAAGATACAATGTTGCTAGATAAATTCAAAAGACAACATTGCCGCCAAACAAGACTTAACTAGACTAAGTACTAAAAGAGGCTAACTAACATAACACCGACACACATTCATAACAATTCTCCCCCCTTAAAACATTCTTATCTCAAGAATGTAAAGAGGGAAATTGTGAACGAAGGACGGTCCAATCCTCCCAAGAAGTTGATGCAGCATCCAAATTACTCCACTGCACGAGCACCTGTTGTTTGCTCCTGCCTCCCAAAGCACCCTGACGAGACCTAAGGATAGCCTGAGGCTGTAGGACGAGCATACCGTGCAAGGTAGCCTGAAGATGGATCACTGTAACGTCCTGAGCAGCGGAAACAAACTTCTTCAAAAGCTACACATGGAAGACTGGATGGATAGAGCAATCATCAGGAAGATCCAGCTTGTAGGCCACCTCACCTATCCTTGCAAGTATCCTGTAAGGACCAAAATATAGTGCACTTAGCTTAACGTTCTTTCTAATGGCAAGAGAACTCTATCTGTAAGGCTGCAACTTTAAAAGAACAAGGTCTCCAACAGCAAAGGACTTGTCCATTCTCTTCTTATCGACATAGAACTTCATTTGAGCTTGAGCGACTTGCAAATGGTCCTTCAATTGTTGAACCAGATGTCGCCTCTGATCTAGCAAATCATTCACTTCAGAAACATGGGAAATTTCCCCTTGGAATAGAACAGGTGCCGGGGGATCATACCCATAGAGGGCTTTAAAAGGAGTGGTACCCAGAGCTGAATGGAAGTGGGTGTTATACCAAAATTCTGCAAGCAAAAGCCACTTATGCCAGTCTTTGGGATGAACGAAAGTCATGCTTCTTAAGTAATGCTCAACACACTAATTTATCCTCTCAGTCTAGACATCTGATTGCATGTGATAGGAAGAACTCATGGCTAAGGTTGTGCCCAATAAAAAGAAAAGCTCCTTCCAAAAATGGCTTGTGACCAAATGATCTCGATCAGAAACAATAGATTGAGGCAAACCATGCAATCTGTAAATCTGATCAAGGGAAAACTTGGCCAACTTTGCAGCTGTAATTGGATGTTGGAGAGCCACAAAATGACTGTACTTGCTAAACCGATCAACCACCACCCAAATAATCTCCTTCCCTTCAGACCGTGGCAGTCCTTCAATGAAGTCCATACTGATGTGTTGCCAAGCTCGATCGGGTATGGGTAATGGTTGCAATAACCCCTGATAAGGCTGGTGTATGCTCTTGGTACGTTGACAGGTCTCACATGAAGGAAGTAAAGCATGGATCTCTTGTTTCAAATGAGGCCAATTAAAATACTGATGTAGCCTCTGATATGTGCCTTCTACTCCATAATGGCCTCCCCAAGCAGAGCTATGAGCAGCCAAGATCACTTGCTTCCTTAAATCAGTACCAGTCCCTATGTAGATCTTACCATGCACACGGATAATTCCTTGGGACACAACTACTTCAGCTGCATTGTCTCCTTGAACCAAATGTGCCTCAAGCCATTTTTGAGCAATTGCATCTCCATCATAAGATCTTATGACCTCAACCATCCAAGCAGGCACCATTTTTTATATAGCTAAACATTCCCCTGCAGCACTCTCCTCCAATCTCCTGGACAGGGCATCAGCAGCCCCATTGTCCCTCCCTTGCTTATATTCAATGGTGTATTATGGGCCCAACATCTTCATGAGGCCATTCTTTTGCACCCTAGCAGTGATTCTTTGCTCCACGAGATATCTTAAGCTTTGGTGATCTGTTCTAATGATGAACTTGTGACCCTCAAGATAATGCCACCACTTCTGAACTGCTAAAAGCACATCCAAATACTCCTTCTCATATGTAAACAATGCTTGATGGGTTGGGCAAAGAAGCTGAATCAAATAGGCCAAGGGTCTGCCCTGTTGAGATAAAACTTCACCATTTCCTGTACCACTTGCATCAGTTTCCAACACAAATGGTTGAGTGAAATTAGGTAAAACAAGAACTGGAGCAGTTATCATGATTTCCTTAAGCTGCTTAAAAGCTTCTTGTGCTTGATCATTCCAATTAAAGGCTCCCTTCTTCAGTAAGGTTGTGAGAGGTCCGGCAATAATACCATATCCAGCTATAAACTTCCTGTAGTAACCAGTCAGGCCAAGGAATCCCTGCAATTGTTTAAGAGATTTTGATACTGGCCACTCCTTCATTGCTTGTACCTTGCTGGGATCAGTAGCCACACCTTCCTCTGAGATGATATGACCCAAGTACTCAATTTGTCTTTGCCCAAAAGAACATTTAGAGAGTTTGTCATATAGTCTATTCTGCCTCATAAGCTAAAAAACAGCACCAAGATGCTGCAGATGTAAGTCCATTGTGGAACTGTAGACTAATATGTCATCAAAGAATACCAAAACAAAGTGTCTGAGGTACTGCTTGAAGACTGAATTCATTAGAGCTTGGAAGGTGGCTGGAGCATTGGACAATCCAAAAGGCATTACAAGTAATTCATAATGCCCATGATGTGTGCGAAAAGCAGTTTTGAAGATGTCCTTGTCCTGAACTCTTATCTAATAATAGCCCTGACGCAAGTCTAACTTCGAAAAGAATCTGGCTCCATGTAACTTATCAAGCAAATCATCAATTATAGGAATGGGGAATTTATCCTTCACCGTTACTCAGTTTAGTTCCCTGTAGTCAATACACATCCTCGATGTGCCATCCTTCTTCTTAACCAAGATGACAGGCGAAGCAAAGGGACTATTGCTATGTCTAATGAATTTAGTCTTTAACAATTCATCCACTTGGTGTTCAACTTCACTTTTCTGAGAATGTGGATACCTGTATAGCCGTAGAATGACTGGATCTAAACCTTGCTTCAAAGGTATTACATGATCATACTCTCTTTCAGGTGGCAAGGCAACTGGCATAGCAAATATATCCTGAAATTGTTCCAGCAGTGAGGTAATGGAAGGGTCTTCTTCCAAGTTCTGTTCCTGACTGGTAGCAGAGATTGAATGCAAGTGTCCCACCCAATGGAAGTCCTTCTTCTTGAATATGTCCTGCAACTGCTTTCCACTAATCACTTGCATTTGGGCTTATTCTCTAATACCTTGCAACTTAACAGGTTTGTTCTCCTTGCTGAAAGAGGCGGTTAATTGGCAATAATCAAAGAGCAGAGGGCTGATGGTTTTCATCCAATCAACCCCCAATACCATGTCACAACCTCCCAACCTTAGTATTCTGAAATCAAACTCAAAGTCATGACCCTGCATATGCCACTTGAAGCTGCTGCACTTGGTGTGAGTTAATATGGCATTCCCATCGGCCACTGTTACTGCAAGAGGATTGGTCTTAATCATATCATGTCCTACCTTTCTCACAATTTTAGGATCGAGGAAACTATGTGTGCTACCACTATCAATCAAAATCAAGATTGTTTGGGCCTTGGATTCACCCTTGATTCTAATGGTGTTATGGGATCCACCACTAGTTAAAGCCTTAACTGAGATTTCCATATCATTACCTTTTAAATCCTCATCATCATTTTCATACTGCCCCTCTTCTGGTTCATGAATCTCTTCATTCAGTTCCTCATTCCTAGTTTCACAAGCGTGTGCAGACATCAGATACTTTGGATCACACTTGTGGCCAAAGAAATACTTTTGGTTGCATTTAAAACATAACCTCTGGAACCTCTTTTCTTCTGGACTCAAAGGTTTACTTCCAAGGTTAGGCTGCTTAGAGTTAGGACCTCCAACAGATGGAAGTCTGGATTGAGGTAAATCATGTGAGGCCAAGACTGTTTTTTCCACCATTCGAGCTTTGTAATAAGCTTGTGATAAGGAAACAGGTTCAAAAGCCTTAACCATGTGTTTCACCTTTGGTTTCAATCCACTCATGAAGCTTGAGATGTAATATTCTTCCACCGTATCAGGATAAACAGACAACAATCTAGCTCGTAAATCCTTAAACCTTGACATGTGGTCTTTAACAGTTGTGGTTTGTACCAGTTTGTTAAAACTGTCAACAACATCACTGATGTCTTCATCTCCATAACGATCACATATCTCTTTCTCAAATTTAGGCCAAGAGATAAGTGGTTTCACTCGCATAAGACTATAATACCAGCTCTCCAGTTTTCCCTTGCGATAAACAGCAGCTATTTCTAGCTTTTCTGACTCCAAGATGTTGTAGAATCTGAAATATCGCTCACATTTTCTAATCCAAGCTTGAGGCAAGGTTCCATCAAATGCTTATAGCTCAATTCGAGGTCGTCTGTAACCATGTCCTCTTGTCGCCATTGTATTGTCACTGTGATGTAGCTGTACATTGGTTATAGTTGGAGATGGAGCAACATTAGGGGCATTATGTGTTGCTTCTACCTGGCTAGCAGGTGAAAGCACTCCTACACCCAGAGGAAGTTGCTAGCTTTGGATTTGTTCTTTTAATCCACCAATTTACTGCATCTGTCTATCGAATTTCTGATTGAAGTTTTGCTGGCTCAGCTAAAACATGGACATCATGTTCTCCATTTGTTGGCATAAATGATCCATTCTTTCATCATGTCGATCTCTTATTTCAGTCGCTTGTTCTGATCCAGTAACCGCTTCAGCATAGGAAGGAAAATTATTAGTAGCATTGTTCGCAGTTCCTGGTCCTGATCTTGTGGTAACCATGCTTTAACCGTCGCGTTCAGGAATCAATTTAATGATCATAGATTCTGCAATGAAGGCCGCAGCAATTGCGATCAAGATGCTGTGATGATATGAACTGGCATTCAACCAGTAACAATTTCACAGAAATATAAGTGTTCTCAATCAGGTTTTGCACTTAGCTGTTAAGGATCCTATACGAGGATCAACAATCACAGTTTCACTTATTGCGAACTGCTCCAATTGATCAATGTTGATTGTTTAATGCGAGGTTGCAGCTCCTTAAATTGTTTCAGCAACAATTTCAACTTCAGCTGTTCTTGATCAACCAGGTCGTAGCTTATTCCATCCAATTGATATGCTTAGCTCGAAATCAGGATCAATTTAGCTTTGAAGCTAAATTTATGAAGCTCTAATACCAATTGTTAAGGATCTAGTATAACTTGATCCTTAACTTGTGAAGAACAAGATTTGAGAGAGAAAGAAGTGAGAATTAGATAAGAGAGTAGAAAAAATTAGGAGATGAGAAGAAGAAATCATCGATGTTTTTATTCATATCCAAAACATTACAAGATATTACCTATTTATACTAACTAAGATACAATGTTGCTAGACAAATTCAAAAGACAACATTGCCGCCAAACAAGACTTAACTAGACTAAGGACTAAAAGAATCTAACTAACATAACACCGACACACATTCATAACATAGAAGCCGCTCAATTTTGACTTGTTCTCACAAAGTCCACAGTGATTACCCCATTCTTGATGAGTTGTCTCACCACACTATGTCTCACACCAATGTGCTTGAACTTTCCATTATATACCTCACTATACACTTTTGATGCCATAACTTGACTATCACAATGGATAGAAATAGGTGAGATTGGCTTAGGCCACAAAAGGAATCTTGTACAAGAGATCCTTCAATCATTCTTCTTCTTTTGCAGTAGAAGCTAGAGTAATTAACTTTGCTGCCAAGGTGGAATCCGCAATGCAAATTTGTTTCTTGGAACCTCAAGAAATAGCAACCCAACCAATTAAGAAAACCCATCAAGTTTATAAAAGCGTAATCCTCCATATTGGAGATCCAACCAACATCAAGTACCCTTCCAAAGTAGGAGGATATCCATCATAAGAAATACCATAATCTATGGTATCCTTAAGATATTTCAGTACTCTTAGTACCCTATGCCTATGTATCATATTTGGATTACTAGTATATCCACTTAGCTTTTCAATAGCAAAGGCTGTATCAAACCTTGTACAAGCCATAGTATACATAAGACAACCTATGAATCTAGCATACCTCAGTTGATCCACTAGATCACCATCATTGGGTAAAAAATTCAATTTTCGATCCATTGGCTGGAAATAGGAGCACATTCATTCACATTGAATGTTTTCAACACTTTTTTTAATATAGTGAGATTGAGTCAAGAAAATTGTATCAGCATCTCTTATTATCCTAATACCGGTGATAACTTCAGCGTCACCCATGTCTTTCATATCAAAATTGATGTGTACGTTGCGTATGCATTAGCAAGTACACTAGTTGTATCAAGTAATAAAGTAGTGAGTAGAGTATCATTCCCACGAGGATTGTTATTGAGCGAGTACTGAAATGAATAGCTTTAATGCTATTTGAAAAACCGAAAAATTGAAATGTTGATATGAAATAAAATAAAATAAAATGAAACAAAATGTGTTAACTGATTTTTAACTAAGCTTACTGAATTTTTTTTTTAAGTTTTTATGATTTAATAAAATCCAAGGCATCCGATTTCACCTAGCTGCATCAATACGCCTTTCTATTCTCGTTATTCAAGTTTTTATTACGTGTTGATGGTTGACAACCCTAATTTACTAAATATTCTCTCTCGAGCAACATTGAGCATGCCCTTTTACATATTAACCCATCACTCTCATGCATGAATTTAAATAAGAAAAGAGTTTTTAAAGCTCAATGATTTTCACTTAAAAACCACACAAATCGCGTTAATCTCTCTTGAGCATTCGCTCAATTTGTGGTGCTTATCACCTTAGCATTCATCATAAATCTCCTCTCAGACTTATTATGAATCATTATAGGCTTTAAATGGTGATCAATCATTTAAAACTGATGAATAACAATGATAAACACTTTAACAATGCAATAACAAAACATTGAATACGTTGAATTAGAAATGAGCGTATATTACAACTTAGGCTACATCGTAGCCTTGGAATAATAAAAATAGTTCATGATAAACTTAATATAAGACATATATAACACAAAATTCATGAACTTAATGAAGAGACGAATAGAAAAGAACTTAAAAATGTCAAATTTCAAACCACACTTCTTTTCTCCTCCTTCTTTCTTCCTAGGAATTCCTACCTTATTTCTCTACTTTGTGTTTGATTTTTTTGGATTGAATGATGATAAAAGACCTCCCAAGCATCCATATTTATAGTATTTAAGGTTGGGATGACTTAAAATATAGCAAGCTAAAACCTCATTGAGCCTCCTTCCTGCTCCTCACCACCTAGTTCTGCAGATTTCAACAAGTTGCTAATTTTTTCAATTTTTTCTTGCTTTACACTACCCAAAATCAGTGTTGACATCATCTTGGACATGTTATTGAAGAGTACAAGAGGTTCTTTCACTTGATTCCAACATTGCAAGTTGAAGTGAATTGTACAGGCTGGTTTTCATTCTCTGCATTGTTGTTATTCTTGCTATTTTTCTTCAGATTTTTGAGCTTAGCACCACCTAAATTTAGAGTTTACATCAACTTGGACATGTTAATGTTTTGTTCAATCAATCACTGTTCTTGATTTGTGCATTTTGCTACCCATTTTTGCAAGTTGAATTGAATTGTGCATGAACTTAGTGATTTCTTGCTAAAACTAGTATTTTGATTGATTTAGCTCATTTTTATGCTTCTGTTTGATGTATCTTGCATTCAAATATTGATTTTGATGATAAAACCTAGGAATATTTAGCATAGAATAAGTGTTTTTGCAAGAAAAGGGCAATATAAGAGAAAAAGAGCAAAACCGAGCAAAAGCGATAAAATTTGATGTAAAATGGATAAAAATGAATCAAAATGATAAAAATAATTATATACTAAATTAGACCTATGAAAAATTATTTGAGAGAAATTGTTTGGTCTTATTTACTTACTCTATATTCGTACCAAGTATTAACATGTCATTGACATACAAACAAATAATAACTCCTTTATTATTTAAAAACTTGCTATTGACACATTTATCCAATTCATTAATCCTGAACCCGTTGTTTAAAACAACTTGATCAAAATTTTGGTGCTATTGTTTAGGGGATTCTTTTACCCCAAAGAACATATGAGTTTACATACTTTTTTCTTATGGCCCGGAAGAACAAACCTTTTCGGTTGTTCCATAGACACCTCTTCTTCCAACTCAACATTTAAGAATGCCGTTTTCACATCCATTTGGTGAATCTTTAATTTATAGATAGAGGCTAGAGCGATCAATACTCTAATAGTCGATATTCTTGCCACTGGGGCATATGTATCAAAGTAGTATATCCCTTGTTTTCGGGTAAACCCTTTAGCCACTAGCCGGGCTTTAAACTTGTTAAAAGTTCCACCGATCTTCATTTTCTTCTTCAAAATCCACTTACACCCTACGGGCTTATTCCTTCATGGAAGATCCATGAGAATCCAAGTGTTATTCCCTATGATGGAGTGCATTTCATCATCTATCACCTATTTAAAAAAGGCGGCATCATGAGACCTCACAGCCTCATTAAAAGTCATAGGATCCTTCTCTATGACACAACAATGTGGAGTTTGACATTCCACATTGTCTCTATTTGCTTTCACTAGAAATGTATAAAAATCTGGTTCTAAAGATTTCTCTTTTCTTACTCTTTTACTTCTTCTAAGTTTTAGAGCATTTTTAGGGATTTCCTTCCTTAAAACCTGATTTTCATCATATGACAAAGGCATGTTATTGTCAACCAAAATGTTATCTTTTAGTCTAGGAATTGAACTAAAACATTTTTTTCATAAAAACAGCATCTCTAGATTCAATTATTGTATCAACATTTATGAACCCATTTGGTTTAGTAACATATAATCGGTAAGCCTTACTAAATTCTACATAACCGAAGAGGATACCAACACGCCGTCACCAGATCCCATTAGAGCTCCGAAGTTAAGCATGCTTGGGAGAGAGCAGTACCAAGGTGGGTGACCTCCTAGGAAGTCCTCACCCTCAGGTTGGGGGCACTTGGCAACAGCCTCTCTTTAGGAGTGATACCCTGAAAGGTGAAGGCTGCGTACATTCAACACCACCCCCCCCCCCCCCCCCCCCCCCCCCCCCCGGGGAGCCCTTTGGGCACTAGGTATGATGCTTTTTTGTTGCTTTTATATTCTGCATAGCCAATAAATATACATTCAACTCCTCTTTCCCCTAACTTTTTCTTTTTAGGTTTAGAGACTTTAGCAATTGCTCTACACCCCTAAACCTTGAAATAACTCAAGTTGGGAGCTCGTTTGTTCCAATGTTCATATGGGGTTATTTTACTTTTCTTGTTAAGAACTCGATTCAAAATGTGACAGGCTGTAAGCATAGCCTCACCCCCAAAAATCATCACTGAGTCTGGAATATGATAATATGGAATTTACCATCTCGATTAGAGTCCGATTTTTTCACCCAGCCACGCCATTTTTTTGTGGTGTATAAGGTGCCATGACCTCATGAATAATTCCCATGGTTTCAAAGTATTAAGGATTATAGTACTCACCACCACGATCTGTTCTTAGGCATTTTGGGAATGTTTCATAATGTAGTTTGGTTTCAGCCTTATATGCTTTAAATTTATCCATTGATTCATCTTTAGAATTCAAAAGGAATACATAGCAATATCTTGAACAATCATTAATAAATGTTATGAATTATCTCTTTCTTCCTAAATTAGGCGTACTTTTAAAATCTTATAAATCACTATGTATTAAATCAAGTAGACTCGCATTTCTTTGAACTAAATGAAATGGTAATCTTGATATTTTCGGAAGCATACAAGTTTTTCATTTATCATTAACTTTATTAAAGTGTGGAGTTAAATCCAAGTTAGCCATATCTTTCATTCTGGGAAAATTAAAGTGTCCAAGTCTATGATGCCAAAGATAAGAAAAATCAAGCACATACACTAAACTAACCTTTTTTTTTTTTTTTGCCAAATGGAAAGCGCTATATATATATATACACACACACAACAAAATGAAGAACAAAGAAACCAAACTAACCATTTTATTAACATTCAGTTAAAACTTCTTTCATACAAATAGCCTTTTCTCACAAAGGCACCACCCTTAGATAGCATGAACTTATTGGCGTCAAAGACCAACTTAAAAGCAAACCTATTAAGAAGGCTACCAAATATGGGATTCTTTCTAATATTCGGTACAAAACAGACATCAGTCAAGGTAATTGTCTTTCCCAATGTAAAAACCAATTCAAAATTTCCCTTACCGTTGATTGGTATGGTTGCACCATTTCCCATGAACAAGACCGACCCGTCATTATGGGTTCAAAAGTTCTAAAGGATCCCCTATCTTTACCAACATGCTTTGTAACCCTTGAGTCAACCCACCAAGACTCATCGTCTTGAATGAGATTGATCTCGGATAGCATTGCCGCGAAATTATCTTTTGAATTACTATTACGATTACCCAGCCCCTTACCTCTTTTATTCTTGAGGCGGTAATAGTCCATTTTCATATGACCGAGCTTGTGACACTCCAAACAAACAGCCTTTTTCCTCTTTTCTTCGTGTTTCTTTGAGAAGTGTTCGGTTCGTTTTGGTCCTTTGCTTAACTGGCCGTCTTTTATGACATTGCTTTTTCCAATGTCTTAGGGACAATCCTTGTTCTCATCCTGTAACCTGTAACCTTCCTAAATTCAAAGATGATTAGCCAACTCCTCAAGAGGCAAGTCTTCCTCTTATGTTTAAGTCCCTTTTTAATATCTTTGCAAGAAGAAGGAAGTTTGTCTATTAAGAAGGAAATGACAATGGTGTCATCCGTGTTCATGTTATGCTGCTTAAAGTGATTTAAAATCCTTTCAATCGCATGAAATTGCTCTATAACAGAACGATTATTAACTATTTTATAATTATTAAATTGACTCAGAAGGAATTTCTTACTTGTAACATCTTCCATGATGTACCTCGTTTCAAGATCGTCCCATGGTTCTTTGGCAGCAGTGTTGGAGTAGATATCAAAGAGAGCATCCGTCAATACCATTAAGGATATGACCCATACAAATGTAATCGTCATTCTCCAATTTGAGTTAGCATGTTGCTCGGGCAAGGTTTCATCATCGGATGGAGGAAGGGGGATTGGTGCATTCAGGACACACACCACATTCAAAGTTGTGATAAAAGTGCATCTTTCTCTGCCAATGATGAAAATTTCCACCGTTAAAACGGTCAAGCCTCACAAAGTTCGCAGTCATCTCTCATAGAGAAGAGACCATTTTCAAAACAGAAATTAAGTCATAAGATTGTTAGAACAATATGGCAAACATACAAAAATTGTTAGAGAAATATGAAAAACAAGTAACAATTTCAGTCTCTAGTTTCCAGGCTTGTAACGAACCATTTTCCTTAAGACTTATTGCCTGGATACCATAATAGTCTAAGAGACACAACGAACCCAACCGAAAGTGAGAGTAAGAGCATAGAAAGGATTGATAACTGAGACTTTAAATGGAAAAGAGAATGATGTTTTTCAAGTATCTTGGAAATACCATTTATGGGGCTTTATATAGAAATTCATGTGCCTCTTGGGAAGAGACACATCTTTACAAACATGTCTTTAATCAAGTGGTGTAACCCTTCAAAATATACTAAATTAATTTCAAAAAATCACAGAAAACCCGTGCAAGGTAATGATCTTAACTAATCTATGTGTCGACACACAAACCAAGCCTTTGGGTTCTATAAGTTTGTGTGTCGACACACAACTTCCTGAGAGTGTTTTTGTAAAATGTGTGTTGATACACACTTAGCATGTGTTGACACACACCATATTTAAGCCTAGATATATAAATTAAACATACGAAATACTTTATTTTGAAAATACATCGACAACTACCTTATTCTACCCTAAATATCCTACTCTCCCCAATTATTGTACTTTCCCCAAATTTCTACTCTACACAAATACCCTACTCTCTCCAAATATCCAACTCTCTTCAAGTACCTTACTCTCCCCAAATATCCTACTGAATCCACCATTACTTACTATCTAGACCCTACTAGCCCAAAACCAACTTGCTGAGTCCTATTGGCCAATTCTCTTCAATTCTAAGAGAGCTATTAGCTAACTATGGAAGACATGTTACTCATCCCAAGCTAAGTATTCAACTTAAGCTAAGTATTTCATTACGTGTATTATTTATTATTTATTATTTAACCAAGATCCTTACTGACTTAAACATCGAAAGGGTCTCTCATGAACCAACCCAAGGGCCCTCCGACCACTTACTCGTTTTGGATTAAACACCGGCTCAAACGTGCAAATGTTGCCTTCCGAGTGAGTGTTTGAGTCCGGCTTTCATCTTAGCGATCCTCTCTGAATATTTTTCCTAAAATAGATAGATTCCTAAAATTAAATAATGAAGTGAGTATGATATTTGCGTACAGGTGATTTGGGTTGAAAAGATAGTTTTTGACGTTGATTTTTTAGACTTTTGTTCTTTTAACAAAATTTTTAAAACTTGAATGTGTAGGAGATAAACATAATTTAAGAAGTTTCTATTTGTTTAAATTAGATAATAATGAGTATTGCCCATTAATAATAATAATAATAATAATAAGTGATTTTTTAGTTAACTTAAGCGTTAAATTTAATGTGTAGCAATAATTTGGGTTTAATAATATAGTTCATGAATTTATTGCTTTTAAGTTAAATAGGCATGTAATGGGTTTTGTTTAATAATATAATTTATAAAGTTAAATCTAATATACAAAGAGTGCTTTGTATTTTATTTAAAAGCTGAATGACCTATTTTACAAAATTAAAATTTCACGAGTGAGTTATGCCTAATTGCAAAATTTAGAAAGTGAGTTAAGTGTAGTGTGTCACTTATATTTATTAAAACATTTGAAACGGAGTCTTATTGATGCAAATAACAACAAAAATAATTCGATCAAGATGAAAAAGAGAGACGGATCCTAGGAATTGTAGAAATCGCATTTGAGGCAGAGAAGTAGCGAGAGATGCGATTTTATTATGAATAGGGTTTTAGGGTATTTCTGATTAATTAGGTTTACATCTTTTGTTTAACAAATATTTTATAACTTAGGGTTTATTTATATTGAATTATGTAATTAGATTCAAAGTTTTTGAGTTATACTAGGATTGTATTAGGTTTAGTTAGAATAGAATATAATTATTTTTAGATTTTAATTTGAAATAGATGCGGGAAGTGTCTATAAATAAACCATTATTGATTTATTTTACGAAAATTTTTGATTATTGAAGTTATTTGATGAGTTTTTGCAAGTTTTTGAGTTGACCATTGCAATTTTATTTAAAAGAGTTCAATAAAATTACATAGCCTATCTTCAGGCTATTGCTCGAGTATTTGCAGAATCAATGAGGTTCAGCTAACTTCACTTAATCCAACATCATTGGGAACGATTAAAAAGACAGAGGCACCCCATTCTTCCCACCACGGGTCCTCGAGGTTTCCGGCTACATATCAGATCTTTAAACCGGTTTGCATCACTTATTAATTTGCTTTTGTTATTAAATGGGTCAACCTCTAGAAAAAAAAAAATAGATTAATAGTTTTAGAGTGTGCTTCTATTTTATACATTATTACAAAGTTCCCACTTCTCTCAAAAACTTCCAAACTTCAATTCCAAGCATTATATGCAATGACTTTCTTATTAATGAATTCACCATTGCATTTAAGTTGAAAACTTGCTTTTTTTTTTTTTTTTAACATTTGTGTAGAAGGTTTTGAGTCAACAAATTTTGGTATAATTTAGCATGATGTTTTTAAAAATAGTTTAAGAATTGAAAGAAAATTCGATTAAGAAGATAATGGCTAAAAGAGATAATTTAAGTTTAAAATAATGAGACATGAGGACGTAACATTTTATTTTTTTTAAAATTGTAAACACTCTCTGTGCATCGCACGGGATAACACTAGTTATTTTAATTGTCAAGTTACTCTCCTTTCAGATGCCTTCTACTCCTAATCTAATAATTGTTAATATCACCTATTTTAATTACATAACATCTTACTTTTACAGTTTACTCAATAAGTTCATTAACAATCTAATAGAAACAGCGTTGTCAAAAATTTATATGTATATGTATACGCATATATGCATTTACTATATATATTGATGCAGCGCTTAAGTGAGATTTTTGGGGAATGCAAAAAATTCAACGGCCTTCCCTTTCTATTTTATTAATAACTAATAAAAACAAGGGGAAACATAAATTTACTTCTATCGAAAGAACTAAAACTTATCAAAATAAATCAAAATAATTGACTGCTAAACCCTTAGATTTCCTCTAACTTAAATAGAGAAGTTATTTGAATAAGAATAAAATACTAAGGATAATTCAAAATTTAAATCTAAAATTAATCTTAATCCTATTTAAAATCAAGCTCCTAATTAACTCCTTTTCGACCCGCGTCCTCGTCTCCGTGTGAAGCTGCCAACCCGTTACCCCGCCAAGTCTGACCAACCAAGATTGTTTGTGTCAATCTTTTTGATCTCGCTGAGCCATAGCCACCAACCTACCAATGACCCAGGGCTGCATCATATATATATATATCTGTAATTATGTACCAGTAATATAACTAACATTTCAAAGGCAACTCTTGACAAATTAAGGTATCAAATAAATATTTATGTTTCTTTGGGGATTTTGACTACAGAGGTGTATATGCACGAACCGAGCAAAGCCTCGAGTCTGACTACCCTCTATAATTAGTTGCACTAGGCTTAGCTCATAGCACGTCAAGCTTGGAAATTTCAAGCTCGAGCTTGACAAATCTTAGCTTAGGCTCGAGCTTTTCTAATTTGCCAAGTTCCAAACCAAACTTTTTTTATTTATGCTCATTTAATCTCAATTGAGGCTCGTGTAGATTCAAACTCAACTTATTCATGCTAAAAAAGACTCAACTGAGTATATTATACCAATAAATTGTATAAATATAGTCTCATTTAGGCTAGCAAGTCTACGAGAGCTCGAACTTTATTATGTCTTGGCTCAACTCGTTAAGCTCAAAACGAGCCAAATCTTCCGAATCTTTACCTCATGAGCCAACTCAACCTATTTACAACCTAATAAATTTCTATTTTAATTAAAAAAAAAGAAAGATAAAAATTGCATTTATTATATTTAATCATATAGAAAATGATACGTTTACAAACATTCACTTTAGATTCATAGTGGGCTTTGAGTAATTAATTAAGAGCTGATAATGCAGGACCGATTGATAGAGTTACATGTCTATGATGAAAGATAAAATGACAGCGCCACTTCGTGCTGACCATGCCTCTCTAGGGTGCCCCTACTGCTGCCAGCATCGGACACGTGTCAAACTACAGTTTTCTGTCTTTATAATTTCCACACCAGGCTGTCACACTTTTTTTTTTTTTTTTTGTTAGTGAGAAATTCGGTTACTTGGTAAACTCTGGCTCAGACGACAACCCACACATCACAGCAACGAGTTAAGTTAGGAATTTTTCAGGGAGAGATTTAAAGGAGGAATAGAGTACCATACCTTTTGGCCTATATTAACATAATATCCCATTACTTGCCCTTTACTACTGAGGCAAGGCTCAGTTCGACTTGTTATTTCTATTTTTTTAATTTAAAACTATATTTTAAATTTATTGCACCACCTTGTACTATTATTTATTAAAACTGGCGATCAAAATTTAAATATAAACGTGATGTACTAAAAATTTATTTTAGTAATTTTCAAAATACTAAGATATATTTGGACCTTAATATTAGCTGTCGAGGACACTACATTGTTCCTTAAATCACTCCGCTAGAGAAGACATGATCTGGATCCATGTGTCATTTTCGATCAATTGATTTCTCCATTCTTCGTTGTTATTTTTCTGCTGACTTCTTTCTTCCTATTTCGTCGTGGGGTTAAAGTGTGACCCAATTCAATGTCCGGACTCATTTTATTTGAGATTCGAACCGACCCTAATTATTAACTTGAAACCGAAATTGGACCCAAAATGATCTGACCAATTTCGATAGATATAAATTGGACCCAACCCATATTAACTTGAAACCGGAAATAATCTGACCGGAATTATATCCAGTATGACTTTGACCTGACCTATAGTTCCTCAAGACCGAAATTAGGCCTAAAATATAACTCGAAATGACCCCGAGGATAAATCTAATTTATTATAGAATCTAAAAAATATGCTACTTATAATAATTTATTTATTTTGATTTAATTTATACTCAGTTAGAGTTATTATCATAAACACCAAAAAATCATGATATTAAGAAAGATACATATGTACCAAAAAAATTATACATTCATTATCAAATACTTTTGCTAAATGTTGAACAATTAAGAGTCAAGATAGAGGCATTCGAGCTACTAATAAATTATTTTTTATCCATTTTAGAACTTGTAAACTCATATTATGACATAAACAAAAAACAAGAAACTATAAATGACGGCACAAGATAAGAAATGAAATTTGGATTGAAGAAAATTGGATCATTTTTCACAACACTAATACAACCTATTTATAATACCAGCATGAATATGAGAAGTCTTGCTGGACTTAGAATTCTAGACAATGTAATAAGAAAAATAAGACGTAAAAGCAAAATTGATAGCCATCAATGGTGGGAATGGTCGATTATGATCAGGAAGGGCCACCATGAAGTCACCTAAGGGACACCCCTAATTACTACAATGCTAATTTATTCCTAATTACAGATACAAATACAAAACAAAATACCTATTACAATATACAGATTTCAACACCCCCCTCAAGTTGGAGCATTAATGTGGTTTTACTATGTGTGTAAAACCTTATACTCGCAAACGTACGAGCAAGTCCTAGCAGTGGTGGGTATTTCAATGAAATAAACCGAATTAATGAAATTTAAAAGTAAATTAATTTGTCAATCGATCAAAATTAGTTTAGTGCATGAATTTAGGTTCGTCTAAATCGAATTCCATAATTACATTTTATCTCGACAATAACTTTAATGCTTTAGACTACAAGCTCCAAACCAATATTAACATAAATTAAGGTTTAAGGAAATAAACTAGTCTAGGGGCATAACCTATCCTATCACTCTATATGTGCCATGGATTATCTGAATAGCACTATTATATATCTTTATCACACCTAATTTCATGTTAATCATAGATTAATACTTAAGTTAGGGCTTAGGATAAAGAACTGGTCTTAGGGCATGACCCTTCTTATCACTTCTAATGTAGTATTAATTTGTGTAAGGATTGTGTTAGGGTTGGGTACAACCTCAATACTGACCACTCATGAAGAACATGTTACATTGGTCTAGGCCATAAGCATAAGACAACACTCAATAAGTCGGTAAATCAAATCATGGCAACAAGCACATAAAAGGAAAAACAATATGAAATATAAAATTCCCCACTGGGGTGTGGAAAATAGTATAAGGAAAGTCGTTATACAAAATAAATTACAAATCCGGGAGCCAGATGACTACCTGTATTTCATTCCTAAACTATAAGTCTAAACCTCCATAAACATTTTATAAATCAACGATTTAAAAAAAAAAAAAAAGAGAGAGAGAGAAAGGAAAAAATCATTGATTGGTGAACTCCTTTAATTGGTGTTGACTTGACTCTTGCTTCGATTCCCCCATACTCTAACCACTTGCGTTTCGGCTTTCGTGAGAATCGAGTCTCTCTTGCCAGCTTGGGGAAGGAGGAGAGTGAATGGAGTGCGAAACGTGAGAAAATTAGGTCCTTCGCTTCTTTATATTCGTGCAGTGGGCCCTAGGCGATCGATCAGCAAAATGGCCGATTGATCAGCTGCTACTTTCCAAACTTGTATAGTTAACTTAAAATATGTGTAAATTATTATACGTAAGAAGTTACAGGTCAAATGTTTTATCAAAACGAAGCTCTAAAAGAGATCTACGTGATCCCATTGGTATCATAAGTGGAAGTGGATATTATTGGGTCATGCATATGCTCTTATTTTAACCTTTTGCTTGTTTATGCTTGACTGATTGCTAAAATGCTTAGCTGATCGATCCGCACACCCAAGAAAAGACTTTTCTTGATTGAATCTTGACCCGATGCGTCCCTATTTCACACATGATCGGGTTTCTCAGTAGTCTTCGAATTTGTCCTTATTATATTGTTTTCACTGCTTTTTAAAATGTCCTTGCTTTAAAATGTATCAAGCATAATCATACAAAGATTATACCATGACACACATGTAATAGCCAAAAATATTATCGCAATGGAGTATAAAAGATATAAAATATGAGACACGTCACATCCCTCAACCCAAACCTTGCTTGTCCTCATGCAAGATTCATCTTAAGCTAACTGAAAGTAGAACGAATTTAATCAATCTTGTTGTTATGTGAATTAGTTAGGAACCATACTTGTGACCACATCTGAGAAAGAAGTAAAGAAGGAAATCCACATGCAATGCGGTTAATTCACTGGTTCCATTTAAAGGTCTCATAATTCAAGTTTTCTTACTAGTAAATGAGTCATAACTTTCTCCTCCCTTTATTGCTCCAAACTTCTTACATATTAAAATAAGAGCCGAAATAATTAAAAGACAAACAACCCTCACAAATTACTTCTAAACATTAGAAATCTCAAATATTTCCCTTCCATTTGTTTACCAAGGGACATCAATTTCGCACCTTTTTTTCTTTCTTTAATCAAATGTTTTTTCAAAGCAACTATGGTTAGGTGTCCCTTTCTATGACCCATGTGGCGAGTTTTTGGTTGCTGACCCCCGATCCAGTTGACTCAGGGCACTAGGTGAAGAGCACCACTCAGACCTAATAACTCGAGTTGCAGAAATTCAGATCCTAAGCCGTTACTAGTACATACTTTAGAAGAATATGTCATTCATATTAGGCATTGGTGCTTATCAGGGTAACTTATTGAAGTAGGATGTTCTTAAACTTTCCTCGTAGCCCATGTAGTGAGCTTTAGACGGTAGAGGGTATCAGGTGTCAAAACACCCCTACGGCTATACTTGCTCAAGACACAGGGCATACAAGAACCAACTAGTCATAGGTACTTACTTGATTACAACCAAGGTTGTTAACATTAGGATTCTATTTAAAATTGGTATAGGCTTTTAGAATCAGAATCGTAGAATCAAATTGAGAATCCTAAAATTCTACTAAATATATATTATGTTTATTTTCATATTAATATCAATTATATAATTCAAAATATTATTAATAAGACATTGACTTACCTGGGTATATATAAGAAATATAATCAAATATGATAAAAATATTATCATGTAATATATATGTGTCATCTTATGTTATAATAATCATGAGAGCTTTATGTTACTAATCAAACTTTATATTAAGGTTAAATCATAAAACTATATGTAATATAAGTTTCTTGAAAGTATATACTTTTTAATTAACTTTCTTTTACTTGAAAGTAATAAAGGAAGTCTGTTTATAGTATAGGCTTTATTTTTTTACACTTTATCTTTTTATTTTTATACGTTGGTGGAATCGAGGTCAGATTGGTAAAATCGTAAAATAGTATTATAATTCTATCTGTTAGTTTCATGTAATATTAACGAATAGTAAATTCTATTTAAGATTCAGAATGGTCAGCAATTATGGAATCGTAGAATTGTAAGATTCTACAATTCGAATCAGGATTTTAATAACCGTGATTACAATAGGTATTGGTACCTTTTTTTTTCTTTTTTTCTTTTTTCCGTTATATCCTCAACAATGCATTTAAAAAGAAATAGATTGGTGATTCCAACATTAGTAGAAATAAAGAGTTCAAATCCTTAATTCCAAGAATTATTCCTACTAAAACATCTAAATGTATTAGATTTGTAAAAAGACTGAGAGTGAATGAAGTAAACCCTATAGCCATTATAAAGACAAAAAATAGTGAATTCAATAGTAAAATCCATGAATAACCACATTACATAAAAATTCTAATTCTTGAAACTAAATTTGAAGTAAATATGATTCACATTAATTCATAACTAACTATCTAAAAATTCAGCTAATTGAAACAAATCATGCTAAAAAAAAAAAGACAAACATCAAAATTTAAATTACTCATGCCATTTTCAAATCCAAACCTTGCATTGTCCTTAATGCAACTTATGCCGAAATAAACAAAGGTAAGGGAAGGAAAAAGACAATCTGAGTAGTAAGAAACGCAAATTGCACGGAGTTGGCTACGCTTGGTGAAGCAAAGGACATTTGTAAAAAGGCACTAAAAAAAATCACTATAAACCAAGACAAGCAAAGACAAACTAACCAAGCAAACTTGGTAAAAGCATGGGAAAAGTTTTTTACTCCAAGTGCTCAGTATGGTAGAGAAACAAAGTAATGAAGTGGATGGAAAAAACTAGGAGTCGTAGAAAGTAAAGGGAGGTAAATTCCAAAATTAAAAAAAAAATGACTAAACTAAACTATGAAAAAAAATTATTTCGGCTGCCTGCCAAGAGCGCTAAGTTTAATGTCTTTAGCTGGGAGCAATATAAAGCTATTGGTCAAGCAAAATCAAGGTGACTTCCTCAAAATTAATCATGTTAGGAGCGTGAGGACAAACCCCCTAACCTAATAGCATTCCTAGCCCGATGGCAAAATCACTTTACCAAAAATAAAAGCAATAAAAATAAAAATAAAATCAAATTATTTAACTAATAAATAAATAATAACAAATATAGAAGTTAAAACATAAGCAAAATAAATAAAATAAGTTTAAAAAATTAGCAAAATAAAAAAAACTAAAGAATAAAAGATTGACTAGAAAAATCAAAAAAAAAAAAAAAAATTAAGAAAGAAAGAAAACTCGACAATCACTAATTCAAACTTTACCTACAAATTCCCTAGCAACAGTGCCAAAAACTTGATGCGATTTTAATATTTGTGTAAAACCGTATTCTCGCAATCGTATGAGCAAGTCATAGCTGTGGTGGATATACAAGTGCCCTATCCACTGAGGATCAATATAAAGTTAAATTCAATGATTATCAATAGGTTAAATTTGAGCTTTTATTTGAAACGTGGGTGGTTAACTTAATTAATAAAACTTAAAAGTAAATTAATTTTCCAATCAATCAAAGTTGGTTTAAGGTATGAATTAAGGTTAGCCTAAATCAAATCCCATTATTATATTTTATCACAACAATGACTTGAAAGGTTTAGGCTACAAGCTCTAAACATATATTAACATTTAATTAGGGCTTAGGGTAATAAACTAGTCTAAAGGCATAATCTATCTTGTCACTCTAAGTGTAGTTCGGACTATCTCAATAGTATTAATATATTTTTTTATTACACCTAATTTCATTCTAATCAAGGATTAGCACTTAAGTTAGGGCTTAAGGTAATGAACTAGTCTAAGGGCATAACCCATCTTATCACTCTAGGTGAAACATGAATTATCTCAATAGCACTAACAGATTCCTTTGTCACTACTAATTTAGTATTAATTTGTATAAAGATTGTGTTCTAGGTTGGGTACAGCCTCAACCTTTCCTAATCACAAAGGAGATGTCATAATAGTCTAGGCCATAAGCACAAGACAACAAGCGAATAAATCAGTAAATCAAATCATGGCTATAAGCACATAAATGGAAAAACAATCTAAAATACAAATCTTCCCACATGGGTGGAAAATTGTATAATAGAAGTCATTATTGAAAATAAAATATAAATTTGAAATCCACTCATCAACCCCCGACATTCATCCCTAAATTATAAGTCTTATGCTACATAAAAGCCTTACAAATCAATGATTCAAAAGAAAAGGTGAAAGAAAAACTCATAGATCGATGAACTCCTTTGATCTGTGTGGATGATAAGTCTAATTTAGTATATAATTATTCATATCATTTAGGTTCATTTTCAAACCATTTTATATCAAACTTTTATCGCTTTTGCTCACTGTTAATTTTTTTTCGCTCATATTGCTATTTCCTTGCAAAAGCACCCACTTTATGCTAATTGTTGCTAGGTTTTATCATCAACATTAACAAGTGAATGCAAGATACATCAAACAAAAGCAAAAAATGGGCTAAATACATCAATTCCACATGGTAAAGCAAGGAAACAACAATACCATGTACAAGGTGCTGCTGCAAATCTCAATTTTCGGCGACTAAATGGACAAATAAAGTGCAAGAACTTCTTCAAAATTTCATGAACACATCAAAATTTATTTAAAGGCCGAGTTTTACGTGGCAAAATGGAGTAAAAAAAATGAAGAAATCAGCAAGTTGATCACTAGCAAATAAGGAAGAACTTGCGTTATTTTTTTATTTCATGACTTCCCATCCTCAAATGATACAAATAGGGATGTATGAAAAGTATTTTAGCATCCGTTCACTCAGCCAAAATCAAATATAAAGTAGAGAAAGAGAGATGAAACCATGAGAGAGGGAAAGGAGCCAAGGAAGAAAGTTTGGTTTGTAATTTTATATTTTTAAGTTCTTTCTATCCTTTTCTTCTTTAAGTTCATGGATTTTATCTTAGTTTTTCTTTATATTATCTATACCATGAACTAATTTTGTTTTTCCAAGGCTACGATGTAGCCTAAGTTGTAATATACGTTCTTTTCTAATTCAACATATTCAAAGTTTGTTTATTGCGTTGTTTGAGTATTTATCATTGTTCTTCATGAGTTTTGAATGCTTGATCGCCATTCAAAGCATATAATTATTCATAATAAGTTTAGGAGGAGATTTTTGATGAATGCTAAAGTGCTAAACACCATAAATTGAGCGAATGCTAGAGATAGATTAATGCGATCTGTTTGGTTTTAAGTGAAAACTATGAATCTCCAAAACTCTTTTCTTATTTAAATTCATACAAGAGATTGATGAGTTAATATGTAAAAAGCATGCCAAATGTTTCTCAAGAGCTAATGTTTAGTAAATTAGGGTTTTTGACATCAACATGTAATAACAACTTAAATATCGAGAATAGAAAGGCGTATTGATGCAACTAGGTAAAATCGGATGCCTTGGATCTTATTGAATCATAAAAATTATCTAAAGTCATAACACTTTTTATAAAAATTAGTAACCATTTTTCTTCTTTTTCATTTTGTTTTGTTTCATTTCAAAAACTTCAAATTTCGGTCTTTCAAACACTGCTAAAACTACTAATTTCGGTACTCATTCAATAATAATTCTCATGGGATGATACTCTAATAATTTCTATAGTACTTGATATGAATTAATGCATTTTCTAAGAAAACACACAAGCCCATCAAGTTTTTGGCGCCATTGTCGTGGATTGTTCTTATTTGAGTAATATCGATACCAACCAGTTTTAGCACTAATATGAAGTTGTTTTGTTGAAATTTGTAAATATTGTTTAAGTTTGAAGAAGAAATTTATTTTCTTTCATTTATTTCATTCATTTAATTTTATTTGTAAAGTTCTTTTTACTTAAAAAATTCGTATATCACCCCCTTCTAAAATTGTGTTTTTGTTAAGTTTTGCTAATTTTGTGTTATTTTGTTGTGTTTCATGTATTTTATTCTTATTTTGATCTTTCGTTTGCTTATAAATTCACTTTGATAAAATTTTAAAAGTTAAAATTGTTATTTTTAAGTTTTTCGAAAAATTAGTATTACTACCCCCTTCCCCTCCTCTTTTAAAGTTTGGTTTTTGTTAAATTTTTGTATTAGATTGTTGTGTTTTTAAGTTTTCTTCTTAATTTTATCTTTCTTTTTACTTTTTAATATGCCTAGATAAGTTTTTCAAAGTTAAGTTTGGATTTTTAAATTTTTTGAAATATTAGTATTACTAACCACTTCCCTCCCCCCCCCCCCCCCCCCCCCCCCGGCCCCCCCCTCAAAATTAGTTTTTGGTAAGTCTTGTATTACATTGTAGTATTTTGGTTCTTCCTCATTTTGTTATTTTTTTTACTTTTAAGTTTGTGTTTCTTGCTTTGTATGCAAAATCAAAATGAAAATGGAATAATCCCTTTGGATCTTGAAATCAAAAAAACACTTTGACATATTAAGAAAACCCAATGAATTGAAACAATGGCTAATGAAAATAATGATAATGAAAGGGCTTTAAAGGATTATGCTTTCCCGACTGTTGGTGGATGCACTTCCAGCATCCGACATCCACCTATACGAGCGAACAATTTTGAAATTAAACCCGCGATAATACAAATGATCCAACAGACAGTTCAGTTGGCGGTCTACGTAGTGAGGACCCGAATTTACATATCACTAACTTTCTTAAGATATGTGATAAATTTAAGAACAATGGCGTCATTGATGATGCCATTCACTTAAGACTATTCCCGTTCTTATTAAGAGACAAGGCCAAGGCATGGTCAATGTCATTGCCACCAGGTACCATCAACATGGAATGATTTGGCAAAAACTTTCTTGCTAAATATTTTCCACCAGCCAAATCAGTCAAAATGAGGAATGACATTACCTCTTTTACGGAATATAATATGGAATCATTGTATGACGCGTGGGAACAATATAGAGAGCTTTAGAGAAGGTGTCCACACCATGGTTTATCAGTTTGGATGCAAGTCCAAATTTTTTCAATGGTTTGGCACCTAATACCCAAACAATGGTGGACGCAGCTGCTGAAGGAGCCTTAAACAACAAGACACCAAATGAAGCATATGAGCAGCTAGAGCTAATGACTAGCAACAAGTATGTAATAGCAGCTAATCGAACAATGCAAAGGAAACCTATAGGTATTCACGAAGTAAACGCATTAATCAAATTATCCGCTCAAATTTTGATGACTCAGAAATAGTTGGGTAACATAGGTGCTAATGCCATACAATCTCCTATGACAACATGCAAGTCTTGTACAGGAAATCACGCGAGCATAGAATGTCAAATAGGGAACCCCTTTCCCACAGCCTCTTGAAATCACGAGCAAGCCGATTTTGTTTTAAAGTTTCAAAAATCACAATGCAATCCCTATTCCAATACTTACAATCTCGGGTGGAGAAACCACCCAAATTTTTCATGAAGTAACCCAGGGATTCAAAAATAACCCATTCACTCATAGCCAGAAAATAAAATTGATCTTGAAGATATTTTCAATAAGTTTATGAAAGAAACCAGAAGTTTCATGCAACAAACACAAGCAAATTTCGAAATCAAGAAGCTTCTATTAGAAACCTCAAGACCCAAATTGGACAAATTTAAAACTCACTCTCTGAAAGGTCTCAAGGTACCTGCCTAGTGACACAGTTATAACCCAGGAGACCATGTCCAAGTAATTGAATTGGGAAGTGGGAAAACACTAAATGAACAAACTCAGGTAATCAAGACAGCACAAAATGAACAACCCCTAATTGACCTGTCCACAAACACGAACCAAGAAATGGGGAATGTGGAAGGGAAAAGAATCCAAAACAAAGATGAACCAAAAAGGGATGAACCTCATGTTGGGAAAAAAGTATGAATTTTGTTTGAAAAATAAACTCTGATGCCGACTATTGGGCTATTACAGCACTTAGAATAGGAGACTCTTTTCTCTATCTAAGCCCCAGGTTCGAGAGTCAAGCTTCGTGACACCTCACGTGCGAGAGTTCCCGGGAACATGGTTTATCTATAAACCCTTTGCCCTAATACCGGTTGTTAGGACGAACTTAAAAAATTCTCCCTACTTCCATAAAGTTCATGTAGCAGAAGGGGTTTAGAATTCATAATTCTAAACCTGGATTGATTTAAAATTTCTAATTTTAAATCTACAGATTTAAATTCATGATTTAGATCTACAGATCTAAATTCTTGATTTAGATCTACATGTCTTTTACTCTAACACCTCCAGAAAAATGCATAAGCTTAAACGAGCATAATAGCAGATATTATAAATAAACAGAAAAGCAAAAACTAAAAGAGAATGGAAAGAAGAATATGCCTGAAATTACTCCAATAATAAAGAATACCAAGAAAATTGAGACCATGCAATCTTCTACGTAATGGCCTCGAACTGCTCGGAGGGTGGGCTCTGAAAAATATTAAACTGAGGAAAACAAAATTTCAATGGAAAATTTTCTCTTTAATTAAGTCTCCGAAATAATTTTTAGAAACCCAAATAATTTGTTTGAATTGAATGCCAAACCCTTGGAAAAGTTACCTCTATTTATAGTAGGCTACTGGAGCGAAAATTAAGAAAAAAATGATGTGGGATTAGTAGAAATAAATTCTAGTTAAAATAAAAAATGTAACCTTTAATTCATAAAGAATTCAAAACAACGCGTTTAAGCACAGTACAAAACCGTCTTTCTTTAATTTTTTGAAATAACGTGTGCCACATGTCAAGACCTGATTGACCGGTACCATGGCATGCGGATCCTTCCCTGGAGCCACCCAGTGCGCGACATGTGTCGCACGTTGGTTGGCCCGTCGTCCAAGTCGCAGACCATTAGACCTGTGCATATTTTTTTTTTTTTGCCTTGTTTTTTACATGCAAAAATTCATCCTATGAATTTTAATTTTTCAAAATCATTTTATTTCATAATTTTCAATTTTATTCATCTCATGAACAATGTTTGGCAAAATTAAATTTATCCATCTCATGGATAAACAATTCATCTCATGAGTTCTTCAATATTTTTCGGATAGTAATAAATATAAAGGATTGCGCAGGGACCTCCGGGAAAATTTAAATCTAGCTTCAAATGTGTTAAATTAATCATCTCATGAAATAATTTAATTACCATTTTATGAGAATTAATTCCACTAAATAAATCTCACTGCACTCCAGACTTAAATCATTTATTCGATATCTCTCTAATAGATTGTATTAATGACAACAACCCCTCCACTAGATGTCCATGACGAAGGATAAATATAACCACTACCATTATACTTCTCACAGCTTCTCCATTAGTTACCAACTCGCCCTTTACTGAATAATTTATTTATACTTGAACATATTCATAGTATAAATTCCAAATGTCAAACACTTGGAATACTTTGGCCAAAGTTTTCAAACTATTCAAATATTTGCGAATCAACTAAGGGGACATCTGTATCACATAAGGGATTGTGGATTCCCTATTGAATACATAAACCTTGTCACACTTCACGTCGCTACCCAGTGTACGTGGGAATTCAGTCATGCATTTAGACCTTACTTATAGTACACCAAAGTAACTAATGCTCCATGCACAAGTCCAGAATACCCCAGGATTTAGGGTCGTCATTCAAACAGTACAACGTGAATCATTCATCTCCGATAGTAGTCTAGAAATAAGTAATCCACATGGTCCAACTCAGTGTGTCAATCTTATTAAACACACTACCCTAATACTTTTGGATCTCCATCCACATGACCAAGACAAGTCATCTAAAGTGTCATGTTATATTCTTAGCATACATGTGGTCCAAACTTGTCTTCGACTACGAGTCTTTTAAACAACAATCCATATCATTTGTTCCAAGTCTATCTATGGCTTAGTCTCATAAACCACTTGGAAAAAACATGTAAATTGTAGTCTGAGGACTACACCCATCTCATGGATGTCTCTCAAAAGAAAATCATATGCAGTATAAATGCTCGTTTGCACAAATTTTACTAGGAAACGATTGGGACTTCAATATTATTTATTAATTAAAATAATATATCCAGAATAAATCAAAATTTCAGGACCTTGTTCCTTACAATCTTCCACTTGTCCTAAATCCAATTTATGACAAAGTCTATACTCACCCCTTTTAAGTTTGAACCAAAGGTCTACTGACCCTAACCCTTAGTGCGCACAATTACCCTATTGTGAAGTCAGCAATACAATACTGCTTGACATTCCTCTCACTAATGGCTCCCACTCCAAGGGTGAAGACATGCTTAGACGTCAAACGTCTATCATATATATTTGGCTGGAAGTCTTAAAATAATATATCCAACTGGAAACAGCTCGTCACTTTGAAAGTTCAGCATAAAATCTTTAGTCTTTCTTAAGTAATAGAGAAAATGCTTCATTGTCACCTAGTGCATCGGACCCGAGTTAGACTGACACCTGCTTACTATACCACAGCACAGCAAATATCAGGTCTCTTACACAGCATGGCATACAGGAAGCTCCCACAACCAAAGCATATGGAATATTCCTCAATTATTCCTCCTCTTGAGGTGCCATAGAACACTGCTCTAAAGAGAAAAGGGACTCCATGCTTAAAAGGTAAAAAAACCTTTTTTAGAGTCCTCCATGCAATACCTTGACAACATTTTGTCAATATAGGTGGCTAGAGAAAGACCCAACATCCTACTCTTACGACATTACAGAAGCTTAATCCTAAAAGTAGAGTTAGCTTCTCCCACGTCCTTCATATTGAGCTTTCTTGACAATCAAATCTTTACAGCTTTTGACACCCCCACATCATTCCTAATGAGTAGTATACTGCTGACATACAATACCAAGAAAGTCACTACTTTCTTTTAATGTCGTTTGTACATACATGGTTCGTTCAACCAATTGCTCAAAACTATAAGACTTAATTGCTTTATTCTGACTAAAAGGATTAGATTCAATGCCACGGTCAACCACTAAGGCTCCCGTTATGAACCTGTCAGGTGTCCAGACAATCCTCCCACCACACCTAAGCTCTCGTGTACTTGGAACATTCTCAATCCTATCAGTAGGTGCATCTAATGCATCCACTATGTCTTAAGTTGTGTCTAGCTGTTCAGAATTATTGTCATTTTCTTTTTTAATGCTGTTTTATTTTGTTTTTATAGTTTACTTGCAAAATTCTTCTCTAAGTATTTCGCATTGTTAATGTATATAAGGAGAAAAACATGAATAAATCATAAACTTATGTTCTTTTGTAAATAAAAATTTTGTTTCTTATAATAAAGGCTCACAACCATATTCAAACTAAATAACAATTATTCTTCTAACCACATGAATCAAATTCCTATCCACTGCATGTACAAAACAATAAGACAAAAATAAAACTCCAACACTAAAATCTAAGTTATCGCTTCCTACCACTAAGATTGCTACTTGTGTACCGCCTTCAGCTGTCAGGTATAGCTCCCATCATGTAGCCTCCTGGTTGGCCTGAGCCCCTATAACATATTACAAACTTGGTCAGTTTAACTTGAGTCCACACACCAAGAATCTGGTGGACTCTCAACTACACAAAACTCAAATCAGTGAGATGTCAACATATCTTCACCGGAAGGCCTAGCAGTCTTTGCAGGAATAGTAGCCACGTACTTTCCGCAGTTTCTCTTCTAGTGGCCCACCTTTCCGCAAAAGTAACACTTTCCTTTTGCTGGCTTTTGTTGGGAAAAGCATAAAAAATTTTGTTGAAAAATAAACTCTAATGCCGACTATTGGGTTCACAGTTCTCAACTATGGTCACAACAATAGGCACCTTTTAGAGCACTTAGAGTAGGAGACTCTTCTCTTTACCTAAGCCCCCAGTCGGAGAGTCACCCTTCGTGACACCTCTCGTGCGAGAGTTCCCGGGAATAGGTTTATCTCTATAAACCTTTTGCCCTAATACAGGTTGTTGGGATGAATTTCATAAATTCTCCCCAAAGATTATGCAGCGGAACAGGTTTATAATTCATAACTCTAAACCTAGGGTTGATTTAAAATTCCTAATTTTAGATCTACTGACTTAAATTCATAATTTAAATCATCAGATCTAAATTTTAAATAGAAAAGCGAAACCAAAAGAAGAAGGAAAGAAAAAACATACCTGAAATTGCTCCAATAAAAAGAAAAACCAGAAAGAATAATATTCTTCAAAACCGAGATCCCGAGACCTTCTACGCAATAACCTCGAACTGCCCGGAGGTTGGGCTCCGAAAATATTAAACTGAATCTCCGAAATAAATTCAGAAACTCTAAAGAATTGTTTTAAACTCGAATGCCAAACCTCAGAATAAGCCCCTCTATTTATAGAAATATTCCGGAGCGAAAAAACGAAAAATTTCGATGTGGGACGCGCAAATTAAATTCCAGTTTTAACTTCAAAACGCAGCGTTTAATTCAAAACCAGCATAAAACGCCGCGTTTGTAACAGTGAGACCCGCATCCTCATCCATTCACCGCGTGCCACGTGTCGGCACATGATTCGTCTCCACGTGTCGGCACATGATTCGTCTCCACGTGTTAACGCGGATAGCCCTGCTGGGCATCCCAGCGGGCGACACGTGTCGCGCGGTGGTTGGTCGGATCCGATATACGCGGATCACACTGTGCAGGCCTTTAAGAAGGGGTTTTTTTTTTTTTTTTTTTTTTTTTTTTTTTGCTTTTTTCCTCACATGTAAAAATTCATCTTATGAATTTTAATTTTTAAAAATTATTTTATTTTATAATTTTCAAATTTTATTCATCTCATGAATAATATTTGGCAAAATTAATTTACCCATCGTATGGATAAATAATTCATCTCATAAATTCTTTAATATTTTTATAATGGCAATAAAATACAGAGGCTTGGGTAGGGGCCCCGGGGACAATTTAAATCTAGCTCCAAAGGGGTTAAATTAAATCATCTCATGATATTAATTTAATTACCAATTAGGGAGACTTAATTCCACTAAATAATTCTCACTGCACTCCGGACTTAAATTATTTATTCGATATCTCCCTAATATACTTTATTGATGACAACAACCCCTCCACAAGATGTCCATGACAAAGGATAAATATAACCACTAACATTATCCTTCTCACAGCTTCTCCATTAGTTACCGACTCGCCCTTCACTGAATAATTCATTTATACTTGAACATATTCACAGTATAAATTCCAAATGTCAAACACTTGGAATGCTTTGGCCAAAGTTTCCGAACTATTCAAACATTTGTGAATCAACTAAGGGGACATCTGTATCTCATAAAAGACTGTAGATTCCCTATTGAATACCCTGATCCTTGTCGCACTTCACGCCGCTACCCAGTGTACGTGGGATTTCAGTCATTCCTTTTAGACCTTACTTATAGTACACCAAAGTAACTAACATTCCATGCACAAGTCCAGAATACCCTCAGGATTTAGAGTCGTCATTCGAACAGTACAATGCGAATTACTCATCTCCGATAGTAGTCTAGATATAAGTAACCCACATGGTCCAACTCAGTGTGTAATACACATTAACCTAACACTTATGGATCTCCATCCACATGACCAAGACAAGCCATCTAAAGTGTCACGTTATAGTCTTAACATACAAGTGGTCCAGACTTGTCTTCGACTACGAGTCTTTCAAACAACAATCCATATCATTTGTTCCAAGTCTATCTGTGGCTTAGTCTCATAAACCACTTAGAACAAACATGTAAATTGTAGTCTGAGGACTGCACCCATCTCATGGATGCCTCTCGAAAGAAAATCACATGCAGTATAAATGCTCAAATACACAAATTTAACTAGGAAACGACTGGAACTTTAATTTTATTTATTAATTAAAATAATATATCCAGAATAAATTTGGATTTCAGGACACTGTTCCTAACAATCTCCCACTTGTCCTAAATCCAATTTATGACAAAGTGTATACTCACCCCTTTTAAGTTTGAACCAGAAATCTATAAAGCCTAACCGTTAGTGAGCACAATCACTCTATTGTGAAGTCAGCAATAAAATACTGCTTGACGTTCCTCCACTAATGGCTCCCACTCCAAGGCTAAATACATACTTAGACGTCAAACGTCTATCATATTAATTTGACTGGAAGTTTTAAATTAGTATAACCAACTGGAACCAGCTCACCACCTTGAAAGATCAACATAGGATCCCTAGTTCTTCTCAAGAGCTCGAGGAAACATTTCACTGCCACCTAATCCATTAGAGCCAAATTAGACTAATACCTGTATACTATCCCATAGCATAGCAGACATCAAGTCTCGTGCACAACATGGCATACCTGAGGCTCCCACTGCCAAAGCATATGGAATATTCCTCAATTGCTCATTTTATTGAGGTGTCCTATAACACTACTCAAAAGAGATAGGGACTTCGTGCTATACCTTGACAACATCTTGTCAATTTAAATGGCTAAAGAAAGACCCAACATCTCACTCTTACGACCTCGCAGAAGCTTAATCCTAAGAGTAGAGCTGGCTTCTCCTATGTCTTTCATATTGAGCTATCATGACAACCAAGTCTTTATAGCTAACGACACCCCTACATCATTCTCAATGAGTAGTATATCGTTGACATACAATACCAAGAAAGTCACTACTTTCTTTTATTGTCGGTTGGACATGCACGATTTGAGCAACAGATTGCACAAAACTAGAACACTTTATTGCTTCATTGTGGGTAAAAGGATCAGATTCAATGCCACAGTCAACCACTAAGGGCCCTGCTATGAACCTGTCAGGTGTCCTGACAATCCTCCCACTACACTTAAGCTTTCGTGTACCTGGAACATTCTTGTTCCTATTAGTAGACGCATCTAATGCTCCCACTATAACTTAAGTTGTGTGTAGCTGTTCAAAATTATTGTCATTTTCCTTTAATACTATTTTGTTTTCGATTTTGTAGCTTACTTGCGAAATCCTTCTCTAAGTATTTTGCATTATACTTACAAAAGACCTTTTAAATCAAAACTGTAGAAAAAATCGTCCTTGTTCCTTTTATTTGTAACACCATTCTGCTACAGTCTAACCGGAGCAGAAGGCTGAGATCTCATCTTATTTTGCAGTTAGAAAATTCAAAAACTCACCCAAAAAATATTCACCACCTCGATCTAATCATAGTGATTCAACTTGTTTACCTAATTGCTTTTCAACTTCAGCTTTGTACTCTTTGAACTTTTCAAAAGAGTCCGATTAATGTCTGATTAGGTAAACATATCCATGCCTTGAGTAATCATCACTAAACATGAATAAGTACTCATACCCACCTCTTTCTTGAACACGTATTGGTCCACATACATCTATGTGAACCAGCTCAAGCAAGCCACCAACCCTGTTGCCTTTACTCTTAAAGATAGACTTGGTCATCTTTCTTTCTATGCAGGATTTACAGACTGGTAATGACCTCAAGTCCAAAACCTCTATCAGTCTATCTTACACCAGTCTTTGGATCCTGTTCGAATTAGTGTGACCTAGACGTTGGTGCCATGTGTAGGCAATATCACATTCAAGGTGTTTTCTTTTAGAAGATTGAACAAGTGAACTTATGTTAAATTCATTTAAACAATTACCATGGTTTTGATAAGAAAATATCATGAATAAAAAATTTACTCAAGTATATGTGTAAATAAATAATTTATTTCTCATATTAAAATTTTCATTATCAAAATTAACTGAATAACAATTATTCATAAAACGGGATACAGAAATCAAATTCCTGTGCAGAGTAGCTACAAATAAACAATCTTTTAAAATAAAACTCTATCACTAAAGTCTAAGCTAACATCTCCTACACTTAAGACCACTATTATTGTATTGTCCCTGACCATTAGGTACAACACCTGTCGTGTAGCCTTTAGGCTAGCTTGAGCTCCTGTAACATATTACAAATATGGTCTGTTGAACCCGAGTCCACCCACCATGAAACTGGTGGACTCTCAACTACGCATGACTCAACTAAGTGAGATATCAATATACCTTCACCAGATGGCTTGGCAGTCTTTATAGGAAGAGTAGCTATGTACTTAGTGCAGTGTCTTTTCCAGTGGCCTAGTTTTTCTTGCAAAAGAAACACTTTTCTTTTATTGACTCCCTTATGGACTTGGTTGCTACAATAACAACCTTGTCCTTTCCTTTCATTCTAACAGGTCCCTTGTGAGTAATAACTAAGTCTAACTTATTTTTCAAGGCAAAGTAATTTGGTTCAGTGAGTACATTATGTATTCGCAATCAAGTGAATTCCCTAGCCGTATCCATGTAAAATATTACTGTAAATGCAAACAATCGTGTAACTTTCTTATATGAGTCATGTATAATGCAGTGATATATATATTCTTTCAATTTAGCATACACGATAAGTCAGATATCCACCGAACTGTACTATCATGCATACAATGATGACCCAAACACACCACTCCTTACTCCCCGGAAGCGGGGTCGCACGAAGCTAGTTCAGGTGAGAACTATTTTCAATTAACCTATTTTTCTTGTAACTCTAACTAAACATGATTAACTCACCATTTTACCTTAGTCTCTAACATGACACAACAGAGCTCCTTGGGGAGGCTAATGCATCACGCTAGTCTAGTGTAAACCAATACCTAAACCTCCACACCAATACACGAAATACTCCACGGCAGCGTGGTCGCATCGCTTCTTTGCACTTTGGTTTATCCTAAAGAAGTCTAACCCTGTAATCTGCAAATCGACATCCTCCGCAGGGAGGTCTATCGATCTACTATACTGCTAGACCGGTAATGGAGACCGTGAGGTTACAACAATTGAAAACTCGTTCCTACTTGAATTTTATAACTAGTGGTTTTTAATTAACTTGCATTTACAACTTGGATTATCTCATAATCCCCTTTAGAATCTCATTCTAAAATCAACCAAAATTAATTAATTAATTTATTCAAAAACACTATCGTTTCAAGCATGGATTATCTCATAATCTTGCATTAGAAATCTCATTCTAAAACCAACCAATAAAATTAATTAATTAATTTTAATTAAAATACTACCAATATTTAATTTAGATTATCACATAATCTACTTTTCAAAATCTAAATTCAAAATTAAAATAATATTATTTGAAATCAGTAGCGATTTGTGCTTAGACTACCCCATAGTCTATTTTAGAATCCTATTCTAAAACTAAACAAGCTTAGACTATCTAATAGTCTAGTTTAAAATCTTATTTTAAAATTTAATTAACAAAATTTATCTTTTATTTTAAAATAAAGTTTAACTCATACTATCTTATAGTCTATTTCAAAATCTTATTGTAAAATAATTTCAAATAACTTTTATTTAAAATACACTGAGTTACAACTTAAATTACCACATAATTTAATTTAGAATCTCATTCTAAAAAAGAAATTAGTTAATAAATTAATTAACTTAATTATTATGTAAATCAGTCTTGAAGTCTTTACATCCCAAAATAAATGAAAAAAAAAATTGTTTTTTCTACGGTTGCTGACGTCAGCGTCCGCCTGACGCTGACAAAATGCGTCAGATTTTTTTTTTATTTTAAAATTAAAATATTTAATTTTAAAATAAATTGAATTTAATCACATTAAATCAATTTTATCCGATTTTGTATAAAATAATTAAATCTAATCCCATTAGATCAACTTTATCCAATATATATAAAAAATTTAAATCTAATCTTATTAGAACAATTTTATCTAATATATATAAAAAATATTTAAATCTATTCTTATTAGATCAATTCTATCTGATTTCGTAAATCATGACTTAGAACGTATAATCTTATTATACGAACAACACAATCGCAAATTTATAGGTTATTCCGAATTAACGATTTAAACAATTAAAATCGTTACTAAAAACAACCTAGTTAACTATTAAATCTTTTAACTGATTTAAACAATTTAAATCGATACTTTAAATAATCTAGTTAACTATTAATTCTTTTAACAGATTTAAACAATTTAAATTGTATTTTAAAACAATCTAGTTAACAATTAGTTACTTTAATGATTCAAACAATTTAAATCACAAATACAAGTAATAATCTGAATTAACTATTAATTCTTTATTGATTTAAACAATTTAAATCAAATTGTCAAATTAAACTTACTTTCCTTCTTAATAAAATCTCTATTTTATTACATCGCAAATCTATTTATTTCGATTTTGTTATACCTAGTCATGTATATTATAAATGTAATCAGAGGCTGGCTCTGATACCAATTGTTGGGAAAAGCATAAAAAATTTTGTTGAAAAATAAACTCTGATGCAGACTATTGGGTTCACAGTTCTCAACTATGGTCACAACAATAGGCACCTATTAAAGCATTTAGAGTAGGAGACTCTTCTCTTTACCTAAGCCCCAGGTCGGAGAGTCACGCTTCGTGACACCTCACGTGCGAGAGTTCCCGGGAATAGATTTATCTCTATAAACCTTTTGCCCTAATACCGGTTGTTGGGATGAATTTCTTAAATTCTCCATAAAGATTACGCAGCGGAACAGGTTTAGAATTCATAACTCTAAACCTAGGGTTGATTTAAAATTCCTAATTTTAGATCTACTGATTTGAATTCATAATTTAAATCATCAGATCTAAATTCTTAATTTAGATCTACAGGCCTATTACTCTAATACATTCATAACAATACATAAACTTAAACAGGTATAATAACTAATACTGTAAATAAATAGAAAAGCGAAACTAAAAGAAGAAGGAAAGAAAAAACATACCTGGAATTGCTCCAATAAAAAGAAAAACCAGAAAGAATAATATTCTTCAAAACCGAGACCTCGAGACCTTCTACGCAATAACCTCGAACTGCCCGGAGGGTGGGCTCCGAAAAATATTAAACTGAATCTCCGAAACAATTTCAGAAACTCTAAAGAATTGTTTTAAACTCGAATGCCAAACCTCAGAATAAGCCCCTCTATTTATAGAAATATTCCGGAGCGAAAAAACGAAAAATTTCGACGTGGGACGCGCAAATTAAATTCCAGTTTTAAGTTCAAAACGCAGCGCTTAATTCAAAACCAGCATAAAATGCCGCATTTTGTAATAGTGAGACCCGCATCCTCATCAAGTCACCGCGTGCCACGTGTCGGCACATGATTCGTCTCCGCGTGTTAACGCGGATAGCCCCGCTGGGCATCCCAGCGCACGACACGTGTCGCGCGGTGGTTGGTCGGATTCGATATACGCGGATCGCACTGTGCAGGCCTTTAAAACGGGGGATTTTTTTTTTTTTTTTGCTTTGTTCCTCACTTGTAAAAATTCATCTTATGAACTTTAATTTTTAAAAATTATTTTATTTTATAATTTTCAAATTTTATTCATCTCATGAATAATATTTGGCAAAATTAATTTACCCATCGCATGGATAAATAATTCATCTCATGAATTCTTTAATATTTTTATAATGGCAATAAAATATAGAGGCTTGGGTAGGGACCCCGGGGACAATTGAAATCTAGCTCCAAACGGGTTAAATTAAATCATCTCATGATATTAATTTAATTACCAATTAGTGAGACTTAATTCCACTAAATAAATCTCACTGCACTCTAGACTTAAATTATTTATTCGATATCTCCCTAATATACTTTATTGATGACAACAACCCCTCCACAAGATGTCCATGACAAAGGATAAATATAACCACTACCATTATCCTTCTCACAGCTTCTCCATTAGTTACCGACTCGCCCTTCACTGAATAATTCACTTATACTTGAACATATTCACAGTATAAATTTAAAATGTCAAACACTTGGAATACTTTTGCCAAAGTTTTCGAACTATTTAAACATTTGCGAATCAACTAAGGGGACATCTGTATCTCATAAAATACTGTGGATTCCCTATTGAATACCCTGATCCTTGTCGCACTTCACGCCGCTACCCAGTGTACGTGGGATTTCAGTCATTCGTTTTAGACCTTACTTATAGTACACCAAAGTAACTAACATTCCATGCACAAGTCCAGAATACCCTCAGGATTTAGAGTCGTCGTTCAAACAGTACAATGCGAATCACTCATCTCCGATAGTAGTCTAGAAATAAGTAACCCATATGGTCCAACTCAGTGTGTCATACGCGCTAACCTAACACTTTTGGATCTCCATCCACATGACCAACACAAGCCATCTAAAGTGTCGCGTTATAGTCTTAACATACAAGTGGTCCAGACTTGTCTTCGACTACGAGTCCTGCAAACAACAATCCATATCATTTGTTCCAAGTCTATCTGTGGCTTAGTGTCATAAACCACTTAGAACAAACATGTAAATTGTAGTCGTAGGACAACACCAATCTCATGGATGCCTCTCAAAAGAAAATCACATGCAGTATAAATGCTCAAATACACAAATCTAACTAGGAAACGACTGGAACTTCAATTTTATTTGTTAATTAAAATAATATATCCAGAATAAATCTGGATTTCAGGACCCTGTTCCTTACAGCTTTTTGTTTGGATTAGTTGCTGCGCTATCAATGTTGCCTTTGCCTTTCTTTTTAGTCAGTCCCTTGTTGAGCTTGCTCCCACTAGCCCTTGATACCTGAGTCAAGTGGGAGCTCCCCTTGGCTCGCATAACACCCTCTGCTACCTATGGCTCCTTTATCATCTCAGGTTATGAATAATCCTTATCATTCGTTGTATAGTTGAGCATGACCTGAGTAAAAGAGCTGGACAAAGAGCTGAGGATGATGTCCTGCTGAGACTGACTATCAATCTTAGCACTTAGAATCTCCAACTTAGATAAGCATGCCATCATTTTTATGACGTTCTCCTAAACCAGCGGCCCTTCCATCATCCTCATGTTCAAGAGCTTCCTCATCAACTCTTACCTAGCTGCCCTATCTTGATCACTAAACATTTCCTTTAAATGTTTGATCATCTCAGCTGCTGTTTCCATCTTAAGCATCTGATGCTTGAGTATATTGGTCATAGAGGCCAAAATGTATCATCTGGCTCACTCATTGGCCTTATTCCAGCGTTCATAATGCTCTTAAATAGCAGCTGCAGAATTATTAGCTGGCACCGTAGGTCGAGCTTCAGTGAGAACAAACTTATGACCCCCATGTATTAATACTATGTCCAGGTTCATTTTTCAGGTGAAGTAATTCGGGCCAGTTAAGGCATTATCTTTCCAAATTGTGTGAAGTGCACCAATCACAGCCATTTCAAAGCTGTAAATGCAAATAAACGTGTAACTATCTTATATGAATCATGTATAATGCAGTGATATGTATTCTTTTAATTTAGCATACACAATAAGTCAAATATCCACCAAATTGTACTATCATGCATACAATGATGACCCAAACACACCACTCCTTACTTGCCGGCAGCGAGGTCACACAAAGCTAGTTCAGGTGAGAACTATTCTCAATTAACGTATTTTCTTGTAACTCTTACTAAACGTGATTAACTCACCACTTTACCTTAGTCTCTAACATGACACAACAGAGCTCCTCGGGGAGGCTAATGCATCATGCTAATCAAGTGTAAATCATTATTTAAACCTCTATACAAATACACGAAATACTCCACAGCAGCGTGGTCGCATTGCTTCTTTGCACTTCGGTTTATCCCAATAGAAGTCTAATCCTGTAATCTGCAAACCGACATCCACCGCGGGGAGGTTAATCGATCTACTATACTGCTAGATCGGTAATGGAGACTGTGAGGTTACAACAATTGAAACCTCTCTCCCACTTGATTTTAAAACTAGTGGTTTTTAATCAACTTGCATTTACAACCCGGATTATCTTATAACCCCATTTAGAATCTCATTCTAAAATTAACCATAATTAATTAATTCAAAATATTATCATTTTATAATATCGATTATCTCATTAACTTGCTTTAGAATCTCATTCTAAATTTGTTCAATAAAATTAATTAATTAATTTTACTTTTAAAAAGGTACCATTGATTATCTAATAACCTATTATTTAAAATCCCATTCTAAAAACTAAATAAATTAATATAAATTAATTTAATTTTTTATTTAAAATAATACCAAAATTTAGATTATCTCATAATCTATTTTTAGAATCTAATTCTAAAATTAAACTAATTAATAAAATTAATTTTATTTAAAATGAGTAATGTCTTAAAATTTAGGCTATCACATAGTCTACTTTAGAATCTCATTCTAAGAGTTAAATAAGCTTAGACTATCAAATAGTCTAGTTTAGAATCTTATTCTAAAATTTATTTAATAAAATTTAACTTTTATTTTAAAAATAATGTTAACTTAGACTATCATATAGTCTATTTCAGAATCTTATTCTAAAATAATTAAAAATTTACTTTTATTTTAAATAACACTGATTCACAACTTCGACTATCTCATAATTTAATCTAGAATCTTATTCTAAAAAGAAATTAATTAATAAAATAATTATTTTATTTATTTAAATTTTTTTAATTTAAACTTGCTGACGATAGCACCCTGTCGGCACTGACATCAACCACTGATGTTGTCAGAATTTTTTTTTAAATTTTAAATTAAAAAAATTTAATTTAAAGTAAATAATTAAATCTAATCTCATTAGATTAATTTTATCCAATTTCGTAAAATTAATTGAATCTAATCTCATTTGATCAACTTTATCCAATTTTGTAAAAATTAATTGAATCTAATCTCATTAGATCAACTTTATCCGATTTCACAAAACATATTTAAACAAGCATAACGTCATTAAACAAATAACATAATCGCAAATTTATAGGTTGTTCCGAATTAACGATTATTTCATTAATAATTTAAACAATTTAAATTGTTACCTTCAAACGGTCAACTTAACTTTTAATTAATGAACTATTTAAACAATTCAAATCGTTACCTTATATAATCGTAATTAACAATTAATTCATTAACGAGTTAAATAATTTAAGTCCTTACTTTAGGCAATCTGATCAACTATTAGTTCATTAACAGTTTAACAATTTAAATTGTTACTTTAAATAATCTAGTTAACTATTAACTTTTGTAACCGATTTAACAAATTTAATTGATACTTTAAATAACCTAGTTAACTATTAACTCCTTTAATTATTTAAAAATTTTAAATCACTAATTCAAACAAGTTTTTCCTTCCTAATAAAATCTCTATTTTATTAAATCGCAGATCTATTTTTTTTGATGTTATTATACCTATTTATATATATTATGAATGTAATCTGAACCTGGCTCTGATACCAATTGTTGAGAAAAAGTTATGAATTTTGTTTGAAAAATAAACTCTGATACCGACTACTAGATACACAGTTCTCAACTATGGTCGCAACAGTAGGAACCTATTAGAGCACTTAAAGTAAGAGACTCTTCTCTTTACCTAAGCCCCTGGTCGGAGAGTCACACTTCGTGACACCTCACGTGCGAGAGTTCCCGAAAATAGATTGATCTCTATAAACCCTTTGCCCTAATACCAGTAGTTGGGAGGAACTTAAAAAATTCTCCCTACTTTCATAAAGTTTACGTAACGGAAGGGGTTTAGAATTCATAATTCTAAACCTAGGTTGATTTAAAATTCCTAATTTTAAATCTACAGATTTAAATTCAAGATTTGAATATGCATATCCAAATTTTTAATTTATATCTATAAGCCTTTTACTCTAATATATTCATAACAATATATAAGCTTAAATTGGCATAATAACAAAGATTATAAACAAATAGTAAAGCGAAAACTAAAAGCGAAAGGAAAGAAGAACATACTTGAAATTGCTCCAATAATAAAGAATACCAAGAAAATTGAGACCCTGTGATCTTCTACGCAATGACCTCGAACTTCCCGGAGGGCGGGCTCCGAAAAATATTAAACTGAGGAAAGAAAATTTTCAATGGAAAATTTTATTTCAAATTAGGTCTCCGAAATAATTTTTAGAAACCCAAATAATTTGTTTGAATTGAATGCCAAACCTTTGGAATAGGTACCTCTATTTATAATAGGATATTGGAGCGAAAAATTAGGAAAAGACAATGTGGGATTCATAGAAATAAATTCTAGTTAAAATAAAAAACACAGCATTTAATTCAAAATGACGTGTTTAAGTGCAGTGCAAAACTGCCTTTCTTTTTTTTTTTTTTAAAAAAATAATGTGTGCCACGTGTCGAGGCCTGATTGGTCGGTACCGTGGCATGTGCATCGTCCCCAGGAGCCGCCCAGCACCCGACACATGTTGTGAGCTGGTTGGCTCGTCCGTGAAGCCGCGGATCGCGAGACCTATGCAGATTTTTGTATTTTTTTTTTTTTGCTTGTTTCCCACATTTAAAAATTCATCCTACGAATTTTAATTTTCCAAAATTATTTTATTTTATAATTTTTAATTTTATTCATCTCATGAATAATGTTTGGAAAAATTAAATTTACCCATGTAAAGGATAAATAATTCATCTCATGAATTCTTTAATATTTTTTGACAGCAATAAATACAGAGGCTTGCGCACGGACCTCAGGAAAAATTTAAATCTAGCTCCAAATGAGTTAAATTAATCATCTCAAGAAATAATTTAATTACAATTTAATGAGACTTAATTCCACTAAATAAATCTCATTGTATTCCAGACTTAAACCATTTATTAGATATGTCCCTAATAGACTATATTGATGACAACAACCCCCCCACTAGATATTCATGACAAAAGATAAAAATAACCGCTGCCATTATCCTTCTCACAGCTTCTCCATCAGTTACTGACTCGCCCTTTACTGAATAATTCATTTATACTTGAAAATATTCATAGTATATTTTCCAAATGTGAAACACTTGAAATACTTTGGCCAAAAGTTTCCAAACTATTCAAATATTTGCGAATTAATGAAGGGGGCATCTGTATCTCATAAGAGACTGTAGATTCCCTATTGAATACCTGATCCTTGTCACAGTTCACGCCGCTACCTAGGGTACGTGGGAATTCAGTCATTTGTTTAGACCTTACTTATGGTACACCAAAGTAACCAATGCCCCATGCACAAGTTGAGAATACCCTTAAGATTTGGAGTCATCTTTCAAATAGTACAACGTGAATCACTCATCTCCGATAGTAGTCTAGAAATAAGTAGCTCACATGGTCCAACTCAGTGTGTCAATCTTATTAAACACACAAACCCAACACTTATGGATCTCCATCCACATGACCAAGACAAGGTATCTAAAGTGTCACATTACAGTCTTGGCATACAAGTGGTCCAAACTTGTCTTTGACTACAAGCCTTTCAAACAACAATCCATATAATTTGTTCAAAGTCTATCCGTGGCTTAGTCTCATAAACCACTGAGAACAAACATGTAAATTGTAGTCTGAGGACTACACCCATCTCATGGAAAAGAAAATCACATACAGTATAAATGCTCGATTACACAAATTTAACTAGGAAATGACTAGGACTTTAATATTATTTTTTAATTAGAATAATATATTCAGAATAAATCTGAATTTCAGGACACTGTTCCTAACACCTCAACCCTACAAACTGATGGTCATGTTTGCTCAACTTTTCAAAAAGGCAAAAGCGGATGAACAATATTCTAAGTTTTAGGAAGTTTTTAAAAAATTATATATTAATGTCCCTTTTGCTGATATGTTAGAGCAGATGCCCAAATATCCAAAATTTATGAAAAAAATCTTTTCTAACAAAAGGAAGTTGTGAGAATTCGAAATAGTGGCGCTAACTAAAGATTGCGGTTGCATACTCCAAAAGTAGTTACCCCCCAAGGTAAAAGATCCAAGGAGTTTCACTATACCATGCACCATTGGCACCATTAGCTTTGATAAAGTTTTATGTGATTTAGGTGCAAGCATTAATTTAATGTCTCTCTCTGTGTTAAGGAAGCTTGGCTTAGGAGAGGTGAAGCCCACTATAGTCTAACTCAAAGAAGTCTGACCCTGAATTCCGTGAACAAACTCCCTCCTCGGGAAGTAGCGCTTATCCACTATACTATTAGACTAACAATAGAGACCGTGAGGAATCAAATCCTAAGCCTCGCCCTCACTTGAAAATTTTAATGGTAAGTCTTTCTTTAAGTTTGATTATCTCATAATCAGCAGTGGAATCACTTTCTAAATTTTATTTAACAATTAAATAAAACCCTAATCATATTATGTCTTTTAATTATCTAACCTATGTAATCTAATCTCATTAGATTCATTATGAGAATTTTTCTTTCAAATAATTAAATTGTTGAATTTTATAATCTTATTAGACCTCTTTGAAAAAAATTATCCCACTTGTTGAAATCAAATATTTCACGAAGTTATATGGCCTTATATCTTTATTCACATGGCATATAATATTTAACTTATTGTTAAGCTTCAAAGATTACTCTTGGCCCTTAACCTTGGTTGGGATAGTGTGAGTATGAGATGACGAGAGAATTTAGAGTTAATTCAAGTATTAAAAGCAAGTTCAAGAGCAGCAATTACAAAACTCATCAAAGAGACTAATCAAGCACCAAGGTTGGCCATGCAGCGGATAAGAGGTCTGCAAGGTTATGTTATAAATGTAATCAGCCATATCAGCCCGGACATAGGTGTAATCCAAAGTTTTTGATGTCTGCAAGAGGATCTCGTCTTAAAGCTGAATCTGAGGCTGATAGTTCAGGTTCTGAAGAGGACAGTTCTGAGCATGGTTCACACGATGAGTTGTTTTAAGATGAGGTTGAGATTTCCATGAAAGCATTGACCGGGAATGGAGCTTACAACACCATACGCATTAGTGGAAAGGCAGGTAAAACGTCCATTACCACTCTTGTGGATAGTGGAAGCACACATAGCTTTGTTGATCCCAAATTGGTGAAGAAGGTGAAGCATGAAGTCGTCAAAACTCATCCATTTGCTGTGATGATAGCTGATGGCAACTCAATCACTACTCAAAACAAGTGCCAAGCATTCCATTGGTCTATGCAAGATCATCAATTCTCCTTTGATTTTAGAGTTCTTCCTTTGGGAGGTTGTGATATGGTGCTCGGGGTAGATTGGATGAGGTCATTTAACCCGGTGCTGTTTGATTTTGATAAAATGACTGTATCTTCCGAAGTTCATGGCACTAAGGTCACACTACAAGGAATTTCAGATCAAGCACAGCTGCGATTGATCAATGGCAAGCGCTTACATGGAGGGTTCAAGAAGAATGCAATTTAATGGCTTGGGTAATTGTTTGTCATTTCATCTGCTGAATTGCAGCCAGACATTCAACATGAAGTTCAAGATTTGATTGAAGAGTTTGAGGACATTTTCGAGCAGTCAAAGAGCCTTCTTCCACAAAGAAGTGTTGATCATGCTATACCACTTTGAGCTAACTTTGATCCAGTGAAGATCAGGCCCTACTGATATGCTCATGCTCAAAAATAAGAGATTGAGAAGCAAGTTGATGAGTTGCTTCAAATGAGCTTCATTAGACCAAGCCATAGTCCTTTTGCCTCACTGGTGATTCTTGTGAAGAAGAAGGATGGCACGGCTAGAATGTGCATCGATTATCGCCAATTGAACTCTTTGACAGTGAAAGATAAGTTTCCTATTCCTGTTATTGACGATTTGCTTGATGAGTTATATGGAGCACATTTCTTCTCTAAGCTTGATTTGAGGCAGAGATATCATCAAATCAGAGTCCTTGAGCCGGATATATACAAGACTGCTTTTCAGACACACCATGGGCATTTTGAGTTCGTTGTTATGCCTTTTGGTTTAAAAAATGCTCCAACCACATTCCAAGCTGCTATGAACGACATTTTCAAGCCTTACTTGAGAAGATCAGTGTTGGTTTTCTTCGACGACATATTGATATATAGTCCTTCCTATGAGGATTATTCACCTTAGAGAGGTATTTGTGGTGATGCGGCAACACGAATTTTTTACTAAGCTGTCAAAATGTTCGTTTGCTCAGTCCAAACTAGAGTATTTGGGCCATGTAATCTCTCATGAAGGAGTCTATACCTATCCTTCCAAGGTGCAAGCAATGCAAGAGTGACCTATTCCAATGACCTTGAAGCAATTAAGAGGTTTCTTGGGATTGACCGGTTATTATAGGAAGTTCATTAAAGGTTATGGGTCCATTGCAAAGCCCTTAACTGAGCTTCTAAAGAAGGATGCATTCAAGTTGACCGAAGTGGAACAAGAAGCTTTTGATGCTCTTAAGTCAGCTATGTGTGTGGCTCCGGTATTGGCCATGCCAAATTTTGCTGAGGACTTCATCTTGGAGACAGATGCCAGTGGGGCTAGTTGTGGGGCTGTTCTCTCTCAACAAGGAAGACCTATTGCTTATTTGAGTCAAGCACTTAGTCCCAAACATCAAGCCATGTCCGCTTATGAGAAGGAGTACTTAGCAATCCTCTTAGCAGTTGAGAAATGGAGGCATTACTTGGATGGTCATAGGTTCATCATTCGAACAGATCATCAAAGTCTTAAGCACCTCTTGGAGCAAAAGATAGTGACAGGAATTCAAAAGATGGGGTTAATGTAGTTGGTAGACCTTGATTATGCAATTGAGTATAAAAGAGGGAAGGAAAATCTGGCTGTGGATGCTTTATCAGGAAGGTTTGAGGACCATGAGCAAGGTTCTTGTGGTGCATTGTCTGTTGTTTTGCAAAGTCTTATAAAGGGGACTCCTTTGCTCAAGAGTGTGTGGCTGCAACTTGGGTGAAAAATGCAGATGTCGTTGACAGTAAGGCTGAAGTATCTGTGCAGAAGGGTATCATTCGGGTGCAAAACAAGCTGTATATTGGCTCCTCGACTGATTTGAGAGATCAGATTGTGAAGGCTTCACATGACTCAGCTTGGGGTGGACATTCCGGGGTTGAAGGTACTTATTAGAGAGTTAAGGCATACTTCAGTTGGCACGGTATGAAGAAGGCAGTGACAGATTTTGTTAAGTCTTGTGAGGTGTGTCAACAAACCAAGTTGGGAGATCATAGATACCAAGGACTCTTGCAGCCACTTCCCATTCCGGAGGGTGCTTTGATCAACATAAGCATGGATTTTATAGAAGGACTTCCCAAGTCTGATGTAGGGAGGTAATTTTGGTAGTGGTGGATCGCTTCACCAAATGTAGTCATTTTATATCACTTATCCAGCCTGTTACAGCTGAGAGATTAGCTAAGAGCTTCTTAGACAACATGTATAAGTTACATGGGTTGCCTCAATCCATTGTTTCTAATCGGGACAAGATCTTTACAAGCATTTTCTGGAGGGAGTTGTTCAAGTTGTTGGGTACTACATTGGCACTTAGTTCATCCTATCATCCCCAAACAGATGGACAAACCAAGTGTGTCAACCAATGTATTGAGCAGTACCTTCAGAGCATGGTTTTCTAACGGCCTAGAGAGTGGAATCAATGGCTCTCCTTAGCTGAATATTGGTTCAACACTCATGTTCATGCATCCATTGGCACTTCTCCTTTCTAAGCCTTATATGGGTATGCTCCTCCTTCCCCATTGATGCTGCAGCAGCCTAAGACATCTGATTCTACAGCAGGGGACTTCATTCAGCAGAGGAAGCAGATGTTGCAGGTTCTTAAAGATAATCTTCATCAAGCTCGAGCACGAATAAAATTTTATGCTGATAAAAAGAGGGTAGACAAAAATTATGAAGTTGGAGACATGGTCTACCTCAAATTACAACCTTATAGATAGTCTTCTTTGGCTGTCAGGAAGAATGTCAAGCTAAGTGCTCGTTTCTTTGGCCCATACAAAATTTTGGAGAAGATTGGCAAAGTTGCTTACAAACTTGATTTACCCTTCATTCATACATTCACCCAGTGGTCCATGTATCCTTACTTAAAAGTAGGTAAAAAAAAATGAGTTAGAAGCTCACGGTCTCCACCAGAAGTTGGAGCAAATGGTGCGTTGCTGCTTGGGCCGGTTGCTGTTAAGAAGCAGAAGATGATTGCAGGTGCTGAGGGAGCTTTCCTGCAGATTCTGGTGCAGTGGCTGAACCTGGACAAGAGTGTGGTTACATGGGAGAATCCTACATTTTTGAAGAGTCAATTTCCAAGTTTTTCTCCTTGAGGACAAGGAGCTTCTCAAGGGGAAGGGAATGTTATAAATCCTTTAGTTTTTTGGATGTATTTAGTCTTGTAGCTTGTGTGTTGTTTTGAGATTGCTTATGTCATGGTTTTTAATTGTTAGTTGGCAGGCCAATTGGCGCCAAAAGTCGGGTTAAAGGTCCTGCTAGTCAAGAGTGGCGGCTTCTTTGTGTTTGGGCGCCAAATTCAGTTAGTCGGTTAGGGGGTTTTGGTGTTCTAGTGTAATGTACCTAGATCTATTATAAATAGATCTAACTCTTGTAATCTCTTCATTCAATCAATAAAAAAATCCTAATTTCCTTTTGGTTAATCACTCTCTAATTCTCATCTATTTCTCTAATTTCTCATCCCTTTCAATTCTCTTCTCACCTAATCAATCTCTTCCACAAGGTTAGCTATCAATTTAGGTTTGGTAGTTAACACTTATTTAGATAATACTAAACCCGTGATTAAAATCCAACAAGTACCCTATTATCAAACCTTTTAAATAACGATACCTAAGGCCTAGCAAGGTTGGAGTAATTAAACATTTTTCAAAAATACTTTTAGAAAATATTATCATATAATCCTAATTACAATCTCATTCTAATTAATTAATTATCTATTAAATTATTTTTTTACATATAAAAATTTGACAGCGCTGCTGTCATACTAATGTTAGCGCGTCAAATTTTTTTTTGATAAATAAATAAATAGTTAAAACAAATCTTAATTTTATTACATCGTAAATTGAACATCCAATCCTATAAGATATTCCTTGTTTTGGATTATCATAAAATATTCAAAATCTGATCTCATTAGAAATAACAATGTCAATCATTCAACTCCTTGAATATCTAATCTTATTAGATTAGATTTTGACATACGCTCCTTGATTGAATAATGATTCATCCAATATTTTAAATAATTTAAAACATTAATGAACATTCAATCTTGCTTTTCAACTCTTTAATAACAATATTTAGGATTGTCTTTTTCCTTTAATGAAATTCTCAATTTCATATTTTCGTAATTCTACATACTCCAATTTTATCAAACCTTATATTTTCAATGTCAATCATGAACGTATTTAGAGTTAGCTCTGATAACAATTTTTGGGAACATATTGAAAAAAAATGAAAATATTTCCCTAAAAGGGTGCAGCGGAAAACAAATTTAAAATTCTCAATTTTACATCTAAAGCCCTGATTTAATTAAACTATTTAATTAGATGCAGAAATTACTCTAATAGGTTCATAATATGACAAACGAAAAACATGTAATAAAATAATTATAAACATGGTATGTAGAAAAAACAAAACAAAGGAAAAACAAATTAAATATCACATATTTAATTAAACATACTTGTAGTGGGAATCCTGAATCCGACATGAAGATCTGAAATTACAAGAAGATCCCTTGACACCTCAAGGTCTTCTTCGTAATGACCTCTTCTAGCACCGAAAGTGTGGGCTCCCAAACATATTTAACTTAGAAAAAATTTTAGGACAAAATTTTTTCTGTCAATCTTTCCGAATAACAATTTTTCAGAAAAATTATGCTAAACAGCTGTCACGACCCTAGCTGTGACAAGGTCAAGATAGGCTAGCAATCGAGCCAAGACATTGTCTAGGTTTTGAGCCGGGGCCTTATCGTACTCTCAAGACATGGGCGGAATTGAATGTCATGGACTGGGGAGGTTCAGATGGGCCTGTGTCCAGTTCGCGGCTAGGACAATGTCATGACACAGCCGAGCAGCGCTCTGGCTGCGACCTGCAGTGTCCATTGCCAGGCCAGGTTGCACCCGATAGTGTCAAGGGTATGCCTTCAGCCCTAACCGCCACAGCCGGTCATCCGGTCAGCTTCCAAGGGCATGCCTCAGCTTGGAATAATCTAGAAGCAGCTGGAAGCACATGGGGGACGCTCCTCCAGCCTATTTTCCCTCCAATATTTGAATAATTCCCTTTTCCCGCCTTTATTTGAATAGGTAGTTATTTCCCGCCATTTTATTTGAATATTTTTCAGATTGTATTAAGCTAGGAAACTTCTAGAATTAGTTTACTAGATTGCTATAAATAGAAGGCATTAGCAACGTAATAAATAATCTATCAATCTATCAATTCAATTAAACCAATTAAAGAATGAATTCAAGTCATGAATTCTTCTTCTCATCTCAATTGTTCTTTCTATTTCTTTCTCTCACCTAAACTCTAATTCTTTTTTCATCTGAAAATCTATCTCAACTTCTATATCTCATCTCAAACTCTCCAAATTCTATGTTCTTCAACCCAATTCCTCAATTCACGTTCCTAATCCCATCCGGAATGAATTCACGAATCCGAGGAACGTGACAACAGCAAATTTTAAAAAAACCTCTAAAAATAATGTTTAGGGTTTTCGTCATAGGAGAAAACTAAGTTTCGAAAACTTAATTATTTCCTGCCGCTGAACATGCTCATATATACAACAACAACAACAACAAACCCAGTGCCTCCAAGGGCTCCCGCTTAAGTAGGGTCTGGGGGGGTAGCTGTACGCAGCCTTCCCCCTTCAGAGGCCTACCTTGAAGAGAGGTTGTTTTCGAGAACCTTCAACCTGAGATTAACATGCTGATATATATATATATAAACTAAAAGACTGCTGACCTCACTCAGACGTAAGCTTACATTCCATGTGTATCATGCGCTGCCGTCACACTATGTCAGTGACCCCTTTTTTATTTTTTTTATTTTTAATTTCAGGTGATGTGCACGCACCTTTCCCCACCCTTTCAGTGTTCCCCCTTTGCACGTGTAACAAACACGCAGGGCCTTACACGTTTATGGTATTATATATTCATCTCATGAATATTTGTTTAGATTAAAAATTTATTTATCACATAAATAAATAATTCATCTCATAAATTTATTTTTAAATATTTTCAAACTATTTTTAAGTTGAGGCTTGCGAAGGAAATTTTATTCTGGTCAAATCTACTTATCATCTCATGATAACAATTGATTATTATTTAATAAAACTTAGTTCCATTAAATAAGTTTTATGGCACTCTAAAATTAAATATATTCATTCAAAAATTTCCCAAAGAACTTTTATTTTGACAATAAACCTCTCTATTAGATATCCATGAGTAAAAGTAACTTGAATTACTATCGTTACTTTTCGTACATATTTTACCGTAGTTCCTGACTCGCCTTCTCAAACAACTAAATAATACTATTTACTCCCTAATTTTAACAGGGTTTGGACGACCCTGGTTTTGAGTAAAGTGCCACGGGGTCATCGCGTGAGGTGCGCCACGAGGGAAGATAGACATTTGGGTACTACAGTAACAGCATCACGAGCCCAGTTCATGGAAAACATAACTACCCTTGATAAGGGTATCAGCCACTCGAGGCACGAGATGGCTGAAGGGTGAAATAAGCTTGAGCTCAAAGGGGCTGCCAGGAAAGCCGCAAGAACAACAGTTTCCAAGCTTGAGGAGATTACCTCGAGTGCAGTTTTCGTTAATCAGACCTTAATCCTAATTCAGGAGAATATCAAGCATCTAGATAGAAATTCTACTAAAATTACAGACGAGGGCATCAAGGATTTCCCTCCAAAACTAAAGACACTTTGGTGAAGAATAAGCGCACGAAGAAGAAGAGCTTAGTGTCCAAACGTGGTTGAAGTTGCCATGAAATTAGGAGCAACAATTATTTTTTTCTATAAATAAAGGACTTTGCATCAGTCCAAAGTAGTACACATGCAATCAAGACAAAACTTCTTTAAGGTTTTTTACCAACACAACAAGTTTTGTACAACACACTTTAGGAGTAGCGTAAATTAGCTAGGCATGTAATGTTGAACTTTGCTGTACTTACCTCCATAGTAATATAGATATCGAGCTTTAGGTATGACTTTTTAGTTTTAATTTGTTCCCACAAATTAATAAGTTGAGATTTGAGGCTTTAGTTTAAGGTTTTGATGGCCAAGGCTTTGTCCCTTGATTGTGTTGGTCTTAACACTATTTTCACTACTTGATAAGTTAGGTGAACTTAGGTTTAAGCCACTGATCGGGGCTTTGATGGCCAAAGCTTGTCCCTTGATTGCGTTAGTCTTAATCCAGTGACCTGAATACGGTTTGCTTCACCTTAATTGTATCAAACCTAAACTCATTCGAGTTATTATAAGTCAAGGGTGCTACACTTGAAAGACTGATTGAATTGGGCTTGTGAGTGGACTACTGAGCTCTTGGTTTTGTCTCCACCCCAGTTACTGCCTTTTAAGTGTACGAGGAAAGGTGTTTGTGGGCGCTTCTCCGTCACTGTAACTACCACTTGGGTTAGGTTTATATCCTTTAATTTTCTGTCATAAATATACGTAAAATCCACAAAAAATACTTAACAAAGTCTTCCTAATTGCAGTGTAAGCAGAACTCATGGTATAATTGAATTTAGATACACCAGCATACCATGACCTTTTCCTTGAAAATGGTGAGTGGTTGAGGTGAAAGACATGCGGTTCATCGTTAGGCTTGCTCCCTGAACGCGATGAGTCCCTTTTACACGTTTGTTTCATTTTCACATTTATGGCGACCATACACACATCATCTGAAATAGAATAGAGTAAACACGCCTTTTGGCGTGGGAGGCTTGAAAATAGACTTCATCGTCTTTAGCCCATTGTGGATTAATGAGACATAATTGCCAGCTATTTGCCGATGGTCAGAACAATGAGGTCGAGTGCTCTTGAGCTTATGGAACCAGAAGGTTTAGCCCTTATCGGGTTCCCACTTGAGCGTCCTCTTGAACAAAGTCCCATATCTCGAAGGGATGAAATGGGTCACTGCCATTGCAGCGAAATTGGTGGTGATGTTGACATCCCAGAGGATGAACGTATTGGGCTCGATGGCCATTTTCGCAAGAGTTTCATGGCTATGCTTAAGCGTCGCTTAGAGATTGTGGACCAGAGGGTTAAACAAAAAATAAGAGAAGCCTTTGAGAGGCAACATGCTGAAACAAAGCGCAATCTTAGGGCTCAGTGTGAAAACTCTGGTGCCATGAGAGCCATGATTAATGATGTTGGAACCTCTATGAATGAAAGGCTACATAAAGAAACTGATAGAGTCTTGGGAGAAATGAACTCGACCTTGTTCTTTACTACTACCCCTGTAGCTAAGGATGTGGCTAGGTAGACAATGGTTGAAGTCGAGCCTACTTTGGTTACACAATCTGAGACTAATAATGGCTTGGTCTAAGCCGTTAGGGATGATATCCGGCAACTAAGGCCTGCACCCCTTCCATTAGTGCTAGTTGGCTACCCCTATGAGACCCCTTCGAGCTCGTGGTTGCTAGTCACTCAGGTTGACCATATGGTCCCTGGAAGAAACGAAAACCCTCCTATGCCTAACCTAGATGTCATATGCCCAGAATCGAGCGATAGAAATGAAAGCGTGCCTCACGGAGTTGTAGGGCCCTTCCAATCAGATTTTTTCTCTAACCACGAGGGACCTTAATCCTACTGTGGCATTGATACTTGTCCTTAAGATAGGGAGGTACAACCATTCTCACCCTCCTCAAGCAATAGAGGTTACCTCGAGGCCCACGCAAGGCCTTGAGATAAGAGTGCAAGGTCAGGTCCCTATTATAGGGAACCAGGCTTCTCATCCTGAACCTCTTCACACTTGCCATACTGGGGAACAAATTAATAACCCACGTTCTCAAGGCCACAACTTGAGGGTTAATCAAACAAGAATGAGCTAACAGCCTGTTGATACTGGTGTGCCTTCAGGCGCGCCATGTAGCCCAGGTCCTGCTGGAACATACCTGATGCCGAATGAAGCGCATGGCCATTATGATCAAGGGTTTTATCAAGGGTTTGGGAGCAACAATGGTTCCCACACCTAATTGCGATTGATGCTCAAGGGTATCCTGCCGATCCTTCTTAAGATCCCTACCTGCTTAGGGGGCAGTGGCATGCGCATAATCATGTGCCTAACCATCCCCTCTAAGATCAATTGGCTACCCTAATTGAGCAAATGTATGGGCTAGGTCCTACAAGAGTCAATAGGCCCTTGTATAGTAAACCTTACCTTGACTACACTGACAAGGATTACTGTTTTCGTCGAGGAGACAAAATCTCCGAGTTTACCCTCTTCTCATGGGAAGGGACTGTTTTTGCTCTCGAGCACCATGTGAGATTCAATTGCCAGAGTAGGGAAGCAGCAGATAACAAATATCTCAAATTTAGGCTGTTCCTTAGGTTGCTGATTGGGACTGCTTTCCAGTGGTACATCAGCCTCTCACCTAATTCTATTTACTGTTGGGATGACATGGCCAGAAAATTCTAGGCACAGTTCCCTAGAATGGAGTTAGGAACTTCCATGTCGGACTTGGCTTGAATGAGATAAAAGTCAGGAGAATCAATGGAAGAGTATATTAATTGATTCAAGCGAGCTCGGGTAAAATGCACTGTAGCCCTTCCTGAGCTCAAATACGCTAGGCTAGCTCTTAGCATCTCGGACATTGAATTCAGGAATAAATTTGAAGGCTCCAAGTTTATGACACTTCTTCAGCTGGCAGAATGTGCAGCCGGATACGTGGCAGTCTTAAAATAAGAAAGCCTTAGGAAAAACAGGGCGTACAGGACATACGTGCACGAATTAATTTAAGAGAAAGATGATCCTCCATACAAAATTGATGTAGCTGAGCACATCGAGGGACCTCCCATGGTTTGTAATCCATTGGTCAAAAAGGATATTAAAGCCAGGAAATCTTACTAGTCCCAAGACTTGAGAAAATATTCATTTGAAATTTCTAGAGTCAAATGTAATATTTGATTTGCTTAAGGCAAATAATAAACTAAAGATCAAGGGTAAACACAAGGAACCAAAACCTAACTCAAACAAGGAAAATGTATACTTTGAGCGGCATGAATCGTTAACCCATTAAACGAAGAACTGAGCGATCTTTAGAAACTTAGCTCAAGATGCCGTTGAGGCTAGAGAGTTGATCTTCTAGGGAGAAGGACAGATGGGTGTCGATAAAGACTCTTGCCCTAGTCCTCTTCATGTCAATGTTGTTGAGACTGTTGACAGAATTAAGCCTTGTTATGCCCGGGCTAAACCTTTTTCTTTGTACAGGAAGAAATGGTGCTCAGTGACGATCAGAAGGCTCGGGTGGCTAACCATCTTTTTAAACGGTTGTTATCTCAAGGCATACTAACATTCCTGAGACTAGTGCATACTTTAGATGATGGGATATGCCGTTGACACGTCACTGAACTTCATTCTACTAGTAGGTGTGCCATTTTCAAGAATTTGCTGATTAAGCTTTGCAATAACTCTGCCATGACGCTGACAGTGGTAGAGGAATTGGCGATGGAGATAAGTGCTGGTCCGGGGTCATCCCAAATTCCAATTAGTCAAGAGAAAATATCTGGAGAGTTGGAAAGGAAGTCATACATGGCATGTGAGCCTTTCACCGGCCAACCCCGGCAGCACAGGCCCACACACGGCCCAACTTCACCAGACCACCGACACCGACCTGTCACCGACCTCAGCCCAGCTCCAGCCCTGTTCACACCTCGGCCCAAAGCCATCATCTTCAAGCCAAACACACAGCCCACCGTCACCTACCTCCAACCCAACTTCGTCCGCCGGACACCACTTCTGCACCAAACCACGGTCAGGCCCATCATCACCAGCCCAGTCCAACACGCAAGCCTAGCTTCGGTAGGGCTCGGAGAAGATGCAGAACGTCGGTTTTGGGGGGGTGGATTTAAGCTCGTTTTGGGGGTTCCAATTTAATACACTTTTCCGATTAGAAGTAAATTACTTTAGTTTAATTGTTGTTTCCTTAGGTTAGTTAATATAAAAGCCTCTCAATTTTATTCAAATCAATTTAAGTCATAGAATAAATTCACACACTTTTAGTCCCAGTGGTTCGACACCCTCTTGCCCTACACTTCAATTTAGGTGTGTTTAATAGATCGGGTTTTATATTAATTTTTGATAGACGTAGAAAAATACATCAAGATTTTGGGGCCGTTGTCGGGGACTAGGCAACGTTCGTGATTTTATTTTTGTGATTTCCTTTGATTTTTAACTTTCTATTTCTTCTTTAATTTTAAATTATTTTATTTTATTTTTCAACCTAGGATTTGAAATTTTAATTTGATTCTTAATTTAGAATTTTCTTTAATTGTTATTGTCTCTTTTCTATAAAAAAAAAAATTTATTTTCTTTTTATTGGCATTATATTTCTTATGATTTTCGTGCATAAGTAGAATTTAGGATATCTTATGGGTTAAATGAGAAGGTTCAACAAACTATTGATGCCTTATGCGGTGGTCAGTTCCTCAGAAAGAATGAGGACGAGGCGTGGGAACTGTTTGAACTTTTAAACGAGAATTCACAGCAATCTGCCGCACTTGCACGTCTTAATGCTACTAGGTTAAATAGAGGAGTAAATGAGATTGCTCACACCTCCATCTTAAATAAGAAAGTAGACTCTCTTGCCTCTTCCCTAGAGCAGTCAACTTCCCTATTTAAGATGACATTGGCCTCCTCTGCTGCACCTAATGTGTCTCATGTTTCAAATGTGCATAGTGCTTTCTCTTCATGTTCGAGTGTCTCTCATTCTACACATGACTGCCCCTCTACTTCACCTTATGTGGAGTGGTCGGAGGAACAAGTCAATGCAGCCCAAGGATTCTCACGAAACGACCCATACTCTAACAAGTACAATCCGGATTGGAGAAACCATCCTAACTTCTCCTGGAGGCAAGGAGGAGAAGGACAGTTTATGCTACAACAATAGAACCCATGAACTCAACAACCTGGTATGCCCCGGCCTGTCGGTTTTCAACCGTAAAGGTATGCTTCTAGCTACTCTCAACCTCCTAATTTGAGCTCTAATTCAAATTTTGAAGAGAAGGTTTTGAGTGTGCTGAAAGGTTTGGAAGCTAATTCCCAACTCCTCCACTCCCATACACAATCAATTGCAAAGCTAGAAACCCAAATATGTCAACTAGCTAACACTCTGAGTAGGAGAGATGAGAGAAGACTCTCTAGCCAGGCTATGGAGAGCCCTAGGAACTGTGTAAGGCAGAACAACTATCCTCCCCATCAAGAACAAGCAAAGTCCATTATAGTGTTAAGAAGTGGGACAGAGGTTGACAATAGGGTGAGTGTTGAGAGTGAAGTACCCATAAGTGGTGAGGGAGAAGAGAAGAGCAAGGAAGGAAAGAAGGCGACTGATGAGGTCATGCACCCTTCTCCCACTCCTAAGACCTCTGATCTTCCTTCCTCATATGTACCTAGAGTACCCTTTCCCCAGGCTTTAGTTTCACCACATCCAAATGGGAAGGACAAGAAGTGGGAAGACATTTTGGAGACATTTAGGCAAGTCAAGATAAACATTCCCCTTCTTGATGCAATTAAACAGATCCCGGCCTATGCGAAGTTCATTAAGGATCTACTGAACCAAAAGAGGTGATCCAGAGCACATCTACCTAAAAAAATATTTTCAGCCGAGCAAGTGAGCTCTATTCTGAAGTGCGACACTCCAATTAAGTACAAAGACCTTGATGTCCCCACCATCTCTTGTTCACTTGGAGACTACCCGATTGATAAAGCTTTACTGGACTTAGGAGTGAGTGTCAACATTATTTCTTACTCAGTTTATGAGAAGTTAGGCCTGGGAAAGTTGCAAGCCACCACGGTGACCTTGCAATTAGCAGATAGATTAACTTGGATTCCCCGTGGTGAGCTGATTAACGTGCTAGTGAGATTAGATAAAGTCATGTTTCCAGCTGATTTTCTTTTACATGACATGGAACCTTCTAGTCATCCGAAAAACCTATACCTGTTATTCTAGGTTGGCCATTTTTAGCGACGACCAATGCCAGAATTAATTGTAGATCTGGGGTAATGCATGTTAGTCTTGCAAACATGACTATCATGTTAAATATTTTTAAGGCTTCAACATCACCCACTAGTGAGGGTGAGTCAGAATGTTTTTGTGTGGATATTTTTGATGATTGGGTGGACCAAACACTCTCCTCTACTTTAGTTAATGACCCCCATGATGAGAATGCAAAACCTTCTAAAGAGATGCAACGAAGGTTAAACCCGGACATGAAAGAAGTCTTGGGTTGGGAGAAGAATGACGATGTTATGGTTCAAGTAAATTACTTTAGTTTAATTGTTGTTTCTTTAGGTTAGTTAATACAAAAACCTCTCAATTTTATTCAAATCAATTTAAGTCATAGAATAAATTCACGCACTCTTAGTCCCTGTGGTTCGACACCCTCTCGCCCTACACTTCAATTTCTGTGTTTAATAGATAGGGTTTTATATTAAATTTTGATAGATGTAGAAAAACACATCAGTGTCATTAGCTGTAAAGACTTGGTTGTCATGATAGCTCAATATGAAAGACATAGGTGAAGCCAGCTCTACTCTTAGGATTAAGCTTTTGCGAGGTCGTAAGAGTAGGATGTTGGGTCTTTCCCTAGCCACTTATATTGACAAGACGTTGTCAAGGTATAGCATGGAGTCCCACTCTTTTTTGAGTAGTGTTCTGGGACACCTTAAGAGGAAGAGCAATTGAGGAATATTCCATATGCTTTGGTAGTGGGAGCCTCAGGTATGCCATATTGTGCACGAGACTTGATGTCTGCCATGCTATGGTATAGTAAGCAGGTGTTAGTCTAATCTGGGTCCAATGGACTAGGTGGCAGTAAAGTATTTTCTCTAGTTCTTGAGAAGAACTAGAGATCCTATGCTAATCTTTCAAAGTGACGTGCTGGTTTCAGTTGGCTATTCTGATTCAAGACTTCCAGTCAGATTAAAATGATAGACGTTCGACGTCTAAGCATGTCTTTACCTTTGGAGTGGGAGCCATTAGTGAGAGGAATGTCAAGCAGTATTGTATTGCTGACTTGACAATAGAGTAATTGTGCTAACTAAGGGTTAGGCTCAGTAGACTTTTGGTTCAAACTTAAAAGGGGTGAGTATGGACTCTGTCATAAACTGGATTTAGGGCAAGTGTGAGATTGTTAGGAACAGTGTCCTAAAATCAAGATTTATTCTAGATATGTTATTTTAATTAATAAACAAAATTGAAGTTCTAGTCGTTTCCTAGTTAAATTTGTGTATGTGAGCATTTAATTACATGCGATTTTCTTTTGGGAGACATCCATGAGATGGGTGTAGTCCTCATACTGCAATTTACATGTTTGTTCTAAGTGGTTTATGGGACTAAGCCACAGATAGACTTGGAACAAATGGTATGGATTGTTGTTTGAAAGACTTAGTCGAAGACAAGTTTGGACCACTTGTATGTTAAGACTGTAACGTGACACTTTAGATGACTTGTCTTGGTCATGTGGATGGAGATCCAAAATTGTTAGGTCAGTGTGTTTAATAAGATTGACACATTGAGTTGGACCATGTTGGTTACTTATTTCTAGACTATTATCGGAGATGAGTGATTCACGTTGTACTGTTTGAACAACGACTCTAAATCCTGAGGATATTCTGGACTTGTGCATGGAGCGTAAGTTACTTTGGTGTATTATAAGTAAGTTCTAAACGAATGACTGAAATCCCACGTACACTGGGTAGTGACGTGAAGTGTGACAAGAATCAGGTATTCAATAGGGAATCTACCGTCTCTTATGAGATGCAGATGTCACCTTAGTTGATTAGCAAATGTTTGAATAGTTCAGAAACTTTGGCCAAAGTATTCCAAGTGTTTGACATTTGGAATTTATACTATGAATATGTTCAAGTACAAATAAATTACTCAGTGATGGGCGAGTCGGAAACTAATGGAGAAGCTGTGAGAAGGATAATGGTAGTGGTTATATATATCCTTTGTCATGGACATCTAGTGGAGGGGTTGTTGCCATCAATACAGTCTATTAGGGAGATATCGAATAAATAATTTAAGTCTGGAGTGCAGTGAGATTTATTTAGTGGAATTAAGTCTCATTAAGTGGTAAATAAATTAATATCATGAGATGGTTTAATTTAACTCATTTGGAGCTGGATTTAAATTTTTCCTGAGGTCCCTGCGCAAGCCTCTATATGTTATTGCCATTGAAAAAATATTAAAGAATTCATAAGACGAATTATTTATCCATAAGATGGGTAAGTTAATTTTGCCAAATATTATTCATAAGATGAATAAAATTTAAAAATTATAAAATAAAATAATTTTGAAAATTAAAATTCATATGACAAATTTTTACATGTGGGAAAAAAAAAATCAAAAATCTCGTTTAAACAGTGGCGATCTGTGTCACGCGGTTTGAATTAAATAAATAGGAGATTTTGAACTATATTAAAACATGTCATTTTGTTTTTGCTTTTGTATGGTACGCTGTGTTTTGTATTAAAACTAGGATTATTTTGTACCCATCCCACATCGAAAAATTATTTTTTTTCGCTCCGGTATATTCCTATAAATAGAGGGGCTTATTCCGAGGTTTGGCATTGGAGTTGAAGTATTTATTTAGGGTTTCTGAAATTGTTTCGGAGATCTAATTGGAGGGAAAAAATTTCCGTTGAAATTTTTCTTTCCTCAGTTTAATATTTTTCGGAGCCCACCCTCTGGGTAGTTCGAGGTCATTGTGTAGAGGGTCCTGGGGTCTCGATTTTGAAGAATGTTATTGTCTTTCTGATTTTCTTTATTATTGGGGCAATTCGATGTATGTTGTTCTTTCTTTATTCTTTTTTGCTTTTCTATTTATTTACAGTATTCATTATTATATCTGTCTATGTTTATGTATTGTTGTGAATGTATTAGAGTAAAAGGCCTATAGATCTAAATTAAGAATTTAGATCTGTTGATCTAAATTATGAATTTAAGTCAAATTTAAAATTAGGAATTTTAAATCCACCCTAGGTTTAAATTTATGAATTCTAAACCCATTCCGCTGCGTAAACTTTAGGGAGAATTTTTTTGAAATTCATCCCAACAACCGGTATTAGGGCAAAGGGTTTATAGGGATAAAACTATTCCCGGGAACTCTCTCACGTGAGGTGTCACGAAGCGTGACTCTCCGACCGGGGCTTTAGGTAGAGAGAAGAGTCTCCTACTCTAAGTGCTCTAATAGGTGCGTATTGTTGTGACCATAGTTGAGAACTGTGAACCCAATAGCCGGTATTAGAGTTTATTTTCCTACAAAATTTTATGTTTTCCCAACCCTAAGGTTTTGGATCATGAGATCAAGTACATTGAGTCCTTCGAGGGTGCACCAAATGAATGTTTGGAGTACTATGAGGCACATCAAACTGTCCTAAGTCAATAAGAGGACCAAAGGAAGCTTTTGATGGATTACTTTGGTAACCTTGAAATTACATTAAGGACAAAAAGATGAAGATGAGAGCTCATAGATTCTACTTAGATGGTCAGTTTGGAGAATTACACAAAAGAGATGCTAGCGGAGTACTTCTCAAGTGCCTAGACATGAATGAAGGAATGCTAGTAATGGTAGGAGCCCATGCGGGAATCTGTGGATCCCATCTAGCTTGCAATAAAATGCAATGGTTCATTGGGTGTTATAGCTACTATCGGCCATCCATGATGGAGGTTTGTATTAAATATGACAAAGGATGCAGAGCATGCCTAAGGCGTGGGCATGTGCCTGAAGTCCCTGCTGCTGAGATGCACGCCATTGTCAAACCTTTGCCATTTAAAGGATGAGCAATGGATATCATAGGAGAAGTAACCCTTCATCTAGCAAACAACATGTTATGAACCATATTTCATACTTGCTGTTTACTTGCTGTTAGGATTGTTGTTAGCTTTTGTTATGTAAGAATGCTGTGCTTTGTTGTAATTCTTGGCATAAGGTCTTAAAGGATTTTGGTGCCAAAGTTCAAATGTGGTTAATTAAGTCGGTTGCTGGTCAAGGGGAGCCTAGATCGAGTCAATTGTGGTGGCTGTTGATTTGTGTAAGTTGGTTAGATTAGTCTTGGTCCAATGTATCTAGATTGAGTATAAGTAGCTATGTTTCAAGTGTAATCCTCATTCAATTAAATACAAAATATCTTTTGATATCTTTTCTCTCTCTCATCTAATTCTCTTTCTAATCTCTCATCTCTTTTCACTTCTTCTCTCATCTTAATCTCTTCTACCACAAGGTTAACTTCAAGTTTGATCTTGAAGCTTAACAAATGGTATCAGAGCTTGTATGGTTTTGCCGATCGATTACTTCTTGATCGATTGGAGCTGGTGAGGCACAAGAAGCAGATATCAATGGCTGGAGGTGTAACAACACGATCTAGTGCTACAGTTGCTATTGCAAATGTTGATCCTAATGTCACTTATGCTTCGATTGTTGGCACTAATGCTGCAGCAGGAGCTGAGTACATACAGCTGTTCAATTGAAGAATCGAACGGATGAAATGTTCTCTCGAATGCAGCAATTATAGTTGGAACAGGATCGAAAGTTTGCTGGTCGATTGATTCAGCAAACTCAATGTATTGAGGATAAGTTTGTTGGACTGCAGGATCAGTTCATTAGATAGAATCTGTCCTCGGGTGTTGGAATTCTGTTACGTGCTAGCCAACAGGTTCGACCTCCAGGTGTAGTGCAACCTCAAGCAGCTACTATGGCTATTGGAAATCAGGATCATCCTTCTGATCTAGTACAAGCTCTAATTGCAAGTATGACCTTGGGACAGAATGATCGTCCATTAGATCAGTTGCAACATCAAAATTCTGAAAGTAATGATGCTTCAATCAGCAATAAGTGTAGTGGTTATAGGTAGCCAAGGATTCAAATTGAGCCTTTCGATGGAAAATAGCCACATTCAGGATAAGAAGATGTGATCGATACTTTAATTTTTATCACATTGAAGAAGCTGAGAAGGTTGAATTAGCGGTTGTTTATCTCCATGGAGATCATAAGGTAAGGCTTTACAGTCTTTTGAAGAGTAACCCTTCATTGTCTTGGGCTAAGTTCATGGAAGAACTTTGTGAACGTTATGGAGATGAGGACTCAAGTGACATAGTTGATAACTTCAACAAAGTAGTGCAAATCACGTCTGTGAAAGAGTACATGATGAGATTTGAGAACCTCGGAGCTAGTATGATTGTAGCTTATCCTCAGGCAACTGAATGATACTATGTATCTTTCTTCATTAGTGGCTTAAAGCAAAAAATTAAGGACCTTGTCAAGGGAATTGGTCCAAGAACTTTATCAAAAGCCTATGTTAAGGCTAACTTATTCGAAGCTACGGTTCTTGCATCCAATGAGGGACAAAGGAACAGAGGTAGTAGTTTACATCAGCAGCAGAAGGGATCAGTGAGGTCAAGGTCTGTTCATTCTGATGAGAAGAAGGTCCAAATACTGTGTGTCAAATGTAATCAGCTTTATTCTTTTAGACACAAATGCAATCCCAAGTTCCTTATGTCAGCAAGAGGAGTTGTTGCAGATTATGAATCTGAAGATGAGGAAAAAGAGGCTGAAGTGGATAGTTCTAAACAAGACTCACTTGAAGAGCCTCTAGATGATGAAGTAGAGATTTCTATGAAGGCACTGACAGGAAATGGAGCTCATAACACCGTAAGAATCAAAGGGCAAGCAGGCAAAAAAACCATTGTGATTTTAATAGATAGTGATAGTACTCATAGCTTCATTAATCCAAAGAAGGTTAGGAAAGTTGGACGTGAAATGATCAAGACTCATCCTTTGGCTTTAACTGTGGCAGGTAGGAATTCCATCCTTACTCAGACTAAATGTCAAGTAGGTCTATGCAGAATCACAAGTTTGTTATGATTTCAAGATCTTGCCATTAAGAGGTATTTACAAGGCTCTTGGTGTGGACTGGATGAGATCTTTCAGCCCTGTTGTCTTTGATTTTGCACAACTAACTGTGTCCTTTGAGAGGAAAGGATCTACTATGAAATTGCAGGGCATGGCTGATCAGGCTTAACTTCAGTTGTTAAGTGGCAAGAATTTGAGTGGAGGAATAAGGAAGAAGGTGTATCAGTGGGTTAGACAGTTGTTTGCAATCTCACATACTAAGTTAGAAGTGCAGTCTCATTTTGAAGTGCAAGCTTTGATTGAGGAGTTCAAAGATCTGTTTTAGCAACCAGATTCACTGCCTCTAAAATGGAACTTGATCATGTGATACCTCTTAAACCAAATTCAGAACCTATGAAGCTCAGGCCTTACAAATGTCCACATTCTCAGAAAATTGAGATAGAGAGGCAGGTTGAAGAATTACTTAAGACTTGGTTCATACGACAAAGCCACAGTCCTTTTGCTTCTCCTATTATATTGGTTAAGAAGAAGGATGGCATGGCTAGGATGTAAATTGACTACAAACAGTTTAACTCTCTTACAGTTAAGGACAAATTTCCTATGCCTGTTATTGATGATCTTCTAGATGAGCTACATGGTGCACATTTCTTCTCCAAGATAGACTTATGGCAGGGTTATTATTAGATTAGGGTGAAGGAGCAAGACATTTATAAGACTACCTTCTGAATTCATCATGGGCACTTCAAGTTCGTTGTTATGCCTTTTGGATTAACTAATACTCCAGCTACTTTTCAGACAGTGATGAATGATGTCTTCAAGCAGCTCTTAAAGAGATTTGTGCTTGCGTTCTTTGATGACATCTTGATTTACAACCCAACCATGGAGGATCATTTGGGACACCTGAGAGAAGTGTTCTTGGTGATGCGCAATCACAAGCTTTATGCCAAATTGACTAAGTGCTCTTTTTCTCAACCACAAATCGAGTACTTAGGACATGTGATTTCTCATGGAGGTATTTCTACAGACCCTTCTAAAGTGCAGGCAATAAGGGAGTGGCCAATTCTTGTTACATTGAAGTAGTTGAGAGGATTCTTGGGATTAACCGGTTATTACAGAAAATTTGCAGCTGGTTACGGAACAATTGCCAAGCCTCTAACTGATCTTTTGAAGGGGTTGCTTTCAAATGGTCAGACAAGGCTCAAGATGCTTTTGAAGCTTTAATGGCAGCAAGGTGTGTATCTCCTATTCTGGCAATGCCAGACTTTGATAAAAAGTTTATGTTGGAAACATATGCTTGTGGAAGTGGAATTAGGGTAGTGTCATCTAAGAAGGGAAGGCCAATAGCTTATCTTAGCCAAGCTTTAAGTCCTAAGCACAAAGAGTTTTCCACATATGAGAAGGAGTATCTTGCAATCCTTCTAACAGTTAAGAAGTGGAGACATTATTTGGAAGGCCATAGTTTTATCATCACAACAGATCATCAAAGCTTAAAGTTCCTGCTTAAACAGAGGATTGTGACCAGGATTCAGAAGAAAGGTTAGATGAAGATGCTTGGAATTGATTATGGAATTGAGTATAAGAATGGGAAAGAGAATCAAGCAGCTAATGCCTTGTCTTGAAGATTGGAAGAAGCTAAGCAGGGTTATTGTGAAGCTGCATCAGTGATTCTTCCAGCCTGGGTTGAGGAAGTATACAAGTCCTATAAGAATGACAACTTTGCACAAGATTGTATTACTGCCTTGACCATCAACAGATCCAATCGCATTACTCCTGAGGTTGAAGTATCTGTAGTAAAGGGAATTATCAGATTGAAGGGGAAATTGTACATTTGATCTTCTATTGATTTGAGACAACAAATCATTAGTGCTTCCCATGATTTAGCTTAGGGAGGCCACTTTGGCATTGAAGGGACATATCAGAGGCTTGAGGCATATTTCACGTGGGCTGGAATGAAGAAAGATGTTAAGGAATTTGTGGAAACTTGTGAGACTTGTCAGCAAACCAAGTCTAGAGATCACAAATATCAGGGTCTTCTCCAACCTCTACACATTCTTGATGATGCTTGGCAGCACATAAGCGTGGACTTTATTGAGGGCTTACCTAAATCTAAGGGCAAGGAAGTTATTTGGGTAGTAGTGGATTGATTTACAAACTTCAGCCACTTTGTTGCAATTGGCAAGACCAGTGACAGCCGAGAAACTTGCAAGGGTGTTCCTTGACAACATCTATAAGCTTCATGGATTACGAAAATCCATAGTTTCTGACCGGGACAAGCTCTTCAACAGTCATTTCTGGAGAGAATTATTCATCCTCATGGGAAAAACTTTGGCTTTGAGTTTGTCATACCATCCTCAGACTGATGCCCAAATAGAGAGAGTAAATCAGTGCTTAGAACACTATCTTTGAAGCATGGTTTTCAGTCATCGGAAGGTTTGGGGAAGTTGGTGGTCATTGGTAGAATACTGGTACAATACACACGCTCATACTTCGATCAGCACCACTCCATTCAAGGCTTTATATGGATACGATCCTCCTTCAGCCTTGGTGTTGTAAAAAATTAGTTACATCAATCCCTTAAGTTGCTGATCTGATGTAACAAAGAAACAATTGGTGTAACTTCTAAAGGATAATCTTCAACAAGCTCCAGCAAGGATGAGGTATTATGCTGATAAGAAGCGTGTGGATAAATCATTTGAAGTAGGAGACATGGTCTATTTGAAGCTTCAGCCCTACAGACAAGCTTCTATGGCAATTAGAGGGGATGTCAAGCTATGTGTTAGATACTTTGGGCCTTACAAGATCACTGAGAAGATTGGGAAAGTGTCCTATAAGTTGGAATTGCCTCTTGAATCTTACATTCACTTGGTGTTTCACGTGTCTCTTTTGAAGATACAGGTGAAGAAAGGCAAGGCAAGTTCAGTTCAGCCTCTAGAAAAAGGTTCCAATGGCGCTTTGCTGCTGGTCCTAGCTGCCATCTTGGATTCTAGGTTGTAGTATACTTTTGGAAGATCAATCAAGGAGATCTTGGTGCACTAGACTAATCTAGAGCAGGATGCTGCCTCATGGGAAGACTTGCAATTTACGAGAAGTCAATTCCCTACCTTTCATTCTTGAGTCAAGAATGTTTTCAAGGGGAGGGGATTGTTATGAACCATATTTCGTACTTGCTGTTTACTTCCTGTTAGGATTGTTGTTAGCTTCTGTTAAGTAAGAATGCTGCGTTTTGTTGTAATTCTTGGCATGAGGTCTTAAATGCTTTTGGTGCCAAAGTTCAAATGCGGTTAGTCAAGTCGATTGCTGGTTAAGGGGAGCTTAGATCGAGTCAATTGTGGTGGCTGCTGATTTGCGTAAGTCGGTTAGATTGGTCTTGGTTCAATGTATCTAGATTGAGTATAAGTAGCTATGTGCAAGTACAATCCTCATTCAATGAAATACAAAATATCTTTTGATATCTTTTCTATCACTCATCTAATTCTCTCTCTAATCACTCATCTCTTTTCACTTCTTCTCTCGTCTTAATCTCTTCTTCCACAACGTTGACTTCAAGTTTGATCTTGAAGCTTAACCCAACACTCTTATGTCCTTGTAGCCATTGACTACTTCACCAAATGGTTGGAGGCTAAACCATATAGGAATATTAATCAGCTTGATGTGATTCATTTTGTTAAGGAATATATCCTATGTGGGTTTGGCATTCAAGAGACTATCATAGTAGACCAAGCTAGAGTCTTCAATGGAGCAGAGGTTAAGGAGTTTACCAAGAGTTTCAATATAGAAATCTTAAACTCAACACTTTATTATGCTCAAGTTAATGGTTAGGCAGAATCAACTAATAAGACTCTCAAATCCAACATTAAGAAGATGATTGAGGACAATCCCAGAAGGAGGCATGAATTACTACTAGATTGAACTCAATACCTTATTATTCTCAAGCTAATGGCCAGAAAAAATCAACTACAAAATTTTAAAAGCCAACATTGAAGAGATGTTCGAGGACAATCACAGAAGGAGGCACGAATTATTAATAGACGCCTCGTGGGCTTACAGAAACTCTAAAAGAGATGCCACTGGGATAACTCCTTTTTATTTAACATATGGCCATAATGAAATACTGCCTTTAGGGGTAACAATTCAATCTATTAGATTAGCTCATCATGGGAAATTCTCTAAACTTGTGTATGAGCAATCCATGATAGATGAACTCACAAATCTGGACCAAGTAAGGCTTCATGCTTTGCACAAGTTGGAAACTCAGTAGAAAAGCATTTCCAAAGCCCACAACAAAAGGGTCAAACCTAGGTCTTTTCATTTTGGGGATTTGGTCTAGAAGGTGATCTTGCCCATTGGCTAAAAAGACCGTGTCTTTGGCAAATTATTCCCAAATCGGGAAGGCCCATTTAGAGTCATCGAAGTGTTTAGGGGAAATGCTTATTTACTTTAATACTTAGATGGGAGAACTCATCCAAGGGCCATCAATGGAAGGTTCCTAAAGAAACATGTGCCATCCATTTGGGATTCTATCAAAGAAATCCTTAAGTTTAGATTTCCTGAGTTATGGGCTCATTTTCAATATCAATGCCTAGAGGATCAATTACAAGATTCCCAAGAAAAATAAAATAAAAGGCAAAGGAACCATCAAACGAAGAGACGTATTGAATAAATGCAATGTGTATTTCATTATGGTTGGAGATTACATGCCTTACAATATTACAAGTGAGCAGCTTGCGAAAGCCAAATTCTTTTTACAGAGACAAAATCTAAAGATTCCAGTCCTAATCCTTAACGCGTCTCGTATTTACGCATCTTTTAATTGTTATTTTAATTATTTTGCACCTATTTAATTATAGTTCTACACTTATTTTGGCAATTTTTATGTTTAACAGGTTTGAAATTAAAGTTTCGGAAATTGTCAAATGTTGGTGCAAATGAGCAAATTCAATGCGTAAACAATTAAATCAAGTCAATTGAGATTCGGTACAAGAAAGTATAAGCTCGACCCACTTCGACCCGAACTAGCATTGTTCACTGTCCTCAGCAGCAGCCCATCACCACCCAGACCAGCAACACCGACCCAGCTCCTGTTCCAGCCCACGATCTCTGCCATCGACAGCCCAAACACCATCGAACCAACACCAGGCCCAAACACCAACGCCCGGCCCAACTCCGGCCTAGTCGACCACCATCTCCACCTCGACCCAGCCCCTGCTCAACCCAAACCCCCACAACACCTCAGCCCAGTTCAACAACCAGCACAACCCAGATCCAGTAGGGCTTTGGGAGCACGAAAGAGGGTCGGTTTGGGGGGGGGGGGGGGGGGATTTAGGTTCATTTTGGGGAGTCTCTATTTTTGGCTCGGTGACCGGCCCTGTTCTTTGCTCCTCTCTCTTCTCTATCTCCGTCGTCCTTTTCTTTACTTCTCCTCATTTATTATATTTTATTTTTTTCGTTAAATTGGAGCGAGAGTGAAATTAGCGTGGAGATCAACATGAGTTTGTTCAACTTCTTCTTCATAGGATCATCCTTGATTGAGAGCTAACTTGCTCTCTGGGGTTAGATGAAATCTTAGCCTTTACTTTTATTTAATTTTAATTCGGGTTAATTTGATTGTTTGCATGAATTACTTTGTTGAGATAAATACTATGAAGTATTATATTTTCATTGTTCATTCAATTGATATGATTATTGAGTTTGTAACCTTTAATTGTTGATATTGATATTTATAAATTAATTCTTTGTGCTTGTGGCCTTAGGATTAATTAATCAAGCAATAGTATTAACCAAATTGTTAATTAAAGCCTATCTTCCCTATGCTTTAGTTAGATAGGGTCAATATGCAATACTAACAACATTAGCTTATTAGGTTGAAGCTTGTAGCCTAAACCACTAGCCGTGTGACAATTAATAATCCCAAGTTAAAAGTTAACGCAAAATTAATTGGCTAACGATGGATTTGAAACCCTAGGTTCCAATGTAATGCACTTTTCGGATTAGAAGTAGATTATCCGAGTTTAATTGTAGTTTCCTCAGGTTAATTAATACAAAAACCTTTCAATTTTATTCAAATCAATTTAAATCATTGAATAAATTCACGCACTCTTAGTCCCTGTGGTTCGACACCCTCTCACCCTACACTTCAATTTAGGTGTGTTTAATAGATAGGATTTTATATTAAATTTTGATAGACGTAGAAAAACACATCAAGATTTTGGTGCCGTTGCCGGGGATGAGTCAACGTTCGTGATTTTATTTTTGTAATTTTCTTTGATTTTTAACTTTCTATTTCTTGTTTAATTTTAAATTAATTTATTTTATTCTTTAACTCAGGATTTGAAATCTTAATTTGATTCTCAATTTAGGATTTTTAATTTTTAATTCTCTTTAATTGTTATTTTCTCTTTTCTAAAAAAAAATAATAATTTTTTTTTGTTTTATTAGCTTTTTTTTTTTGTTGTGATTTTCCTGCATAAGTAGATTTTTGAGTATTTTGTTGTCTGTCTTTTATTTACTATTTGTTTCATCTGTTTTATCTGTTTTGCTTATTTAAATTTTAATTTACTTGCTTTGTGTGGTTAATTGTTCATGCACGGTAGTCGCTCTTTGTCTCTGGACCTTACTAGATTCGACCCTGAAACTGAAAGAACTTTAAGAGACCTTAGAGCCCAATACCGAGCACAAACAGTAATGGCTGACGAACAACAACCACGTACGCTTATGGACAACTTTACTTCCTCCACAGATGCTTCACCCTCATGCATTAGGTTGCCACCCGTAGCCCATCAGTTCGAGCTTAAGCCACACACTATACAAATGCTTCCATCATTCCACGGCTTAGGTAATGATAACCCGTACGGACACTTGGACAGTTTCATGGAGGTTTGCTCAACCTTGAGGATTCTTAACGTCAGTGATGACGCCATCTTGCTCCGCCTCTTTCCTTTCTCTTTAAAGGAAAAAGGCTAAATATTGGTTAGGCACCTTACCTAGTGGACGATTGGTACTTGGACTCAAATGCAACAAGAATTTCTTAAGAAATTCTATCCCATTAGTAAGACTAACACCGCTAGGAGAGCCATTAACACTTTCACCCAACTTCCTACTGAAGAGTTTCACGAGAGTTGGGATAGGTTTAGGGAACTCTTACGAGCTTGTCCACATCATGCTATCCCTAAATGGTAACTAGTCCAGAACTTTTATTATGGGATGAATGAGAAGGGTCAACAAACTATTGGTGCCTCATGCGGTGGTCAGTTCCTTATGAAGAATGAGGATGAGGCGTGGGAACTGTTTGAACTTTTGAATGAGAATTCACAACAATCTGCCGCACATGCACGTCTTAATGGTACTAGGTTAAATAGAGGAGTAAATGAGATTGCTCACACCTCCATCTTAGATAAGAAAGTAGACTCTCTTGCCTCTTCCGTAGAGCCGTTAACTTCCCTATTTAAGATGACACTGGCCCCCTCTACTGTACCTAACGTGCCTCATGTTTCAAATGTGTATAGTGCTTGCTCTTCATGCTCTAGTTTCTCTCATTCTACACATGACTGCCCCTCTGCTTCACCTTATGTGGAGTGGTCGGAGGAACAAGTCAATGCAGCCCAAGGATTCTCACGAAACGACCCATACTCTAACACGTACAATCCGAGCTGGAGAAACCATCCTAACTTCTCCGGGAGGCAAGGAGGAGAGGGACAGTTTATGCCCCAACAATCTCACCCACGACCTCAACAATCTAGTATGCCCTAACTTCTAGGTTTTCAATCGCAGTGGCATGCTTCTAACTACTCTCAACCTCCTAATTTGAGCTCTAATTCAAATTTTAAAGAGAAAATTTTGAGTGCGCTGAAAGGTTTAGAGGCCAACTCCCAACTCCTCCACTTCCATACACAATCAATCTCTAAGCTAGAAACCAAGATAGGTCAACTAGCTAACGCTTTGAGTACGAGAGACGAGGGAAGACTCCCTAGCCAAGCTGAAGAGAACCCTAGGAACTATGTGAGGCAAGAAAACTATCCTCCCTGTCAAGGACAAGCAAAATCCAATACAATGTTAAAAAGTGGGAGGGAGGTTGACAATGGAGTGAGTGTTGAGAGTGAAGTGCCCATAAGTGGTGAGGGAGAAGAGAAGAGCAAGGAAGGAGAGAAGGCGACCGAAGAGGACATGCACCCTTCTCCCTCTCCTAAGACCTCTGATCTTCCTTCCCCATATGTACCGAGAGTGCCATTCCCCCAAGCTTTAGTTACACCACATCCAAATGGGAAGGACAAGAAGTGGGAAGACATTTTGGAGACGTTTAGGAAAGTGAAGATAAACATTCCCCTTCTTGATGCAATTAAACAGATCCCGGCCTATGCGAAATTCATTAAGGGTCTACTGAACCAAAAAAGGCGATCTAGAGCACATCTGCCTAAAAAAGTGTTTTAAGTCTAGCAAGTGAGCTCTATTCTGAACTGTGACACTCCAATTAAATACAAAGATCCTAGTGTCCCCACCATCTCTTGTTCACTTGGAGACTACCCAATCGATAAAGTCTTACTGGACTTAGGAGCGAGTGTCAACATTATTCCTGACTCGGTTTATGAGAAGTTAGGCCTAGGAAAGTTGCAACCCACCACGGCGACCTTGCAATTAGCAGATAGATTAACTGGGATTCCCCGTGGTGAGCTGATTAACGTGCTAGTGAGATTAGATAAAGCCATGTTTCCAGCTGATTTTCTTGTACATGACATGGAACCTTCTAGTCATCCAAAAAACCTATCCCTGTTATTCTAGGTTGGCCTTTTTTAGCGACGACCAATGCCACGATTAATTGTAGATCTGGGGTAATGGATGTTAGTCTTGCAAACATGACTATCAAGTTAAATATTTTTAAGGCTTCAACGTCACCCACTAGTGAGGATGAGTCAGAGTGTTTTTGTGTGGATATTGTGGATGATTTGGTGGACAAAAATCTCTCCTCTACTTTATTTAGTGACCCCCATGATGAGATTGCAAAACCTTCTAAAAAAAATGCAACGAAGGTTAAACCCGGACATGAAAGAAGTCTTGGATTGGGAGAAGAATCATGATGTTATGGTTCAAGAGGAAATTGTACTAGGCCATAGGTTGTCTAAGGAGGGTATTGAGGTTGATAGAGCTGCGATAGATATGAATGTGAACTCGCCCCCTCCCTCAAATGTGAAACAAGTTAGAGCATTTCTAGGTCCTGCGAGTTTCTATAAGGGATTCCTTAAGGATCGTGGGAAGTTAGCAAGATCATTAACTAGTGTGCTATCTAAGGACATATTAGTTGAGCTCGATGAGTCTTGGTTGGAAGCTGTTCATAAGCTTCGATCTACACTTTTTGCTGCTCCCGTTAGGCATCCACCCCCGACTACTCTCTCCCTTCTGAAATAGGCATCCCCCCCTGACTACTCTCTCCCTTCTGAAATCATGTGTGACACTTCTAATTCTGCTGTAGATGTTGTCTTAGGTGAGCTAGATGCAGTTGTTTCTTTGGTTGATACCATTACTTGATCTTCGCTAGACCTAGCGCGCCCGGCTGAAGGCGTAAAACTTAGCGCTCCTAGGAGGCAACCTAGGTTTGTTATTTCTTGTTTTAATTTAGTTTTGACCTAATTAGTTGCTTCGAGGCTTGTTTTCTCTCTTTTCAGGTTCTTGTGCCAGGTTAAAGGAATCATATATACATGTCCGCGTCGTCTCGTTAGGTTGTATTGCTCCATCTCACCTCTCACTTGTGCTCTAATGATTGATGTTGTTGTATTGAGAACAATGCATGATTTAGGTGTGGGGGTGAGGCTCATTTGCATGTGCCCATTTTTTGGTCGAATTTTTAAAATTTTGAACATATTCTTGTGCATTTTGAGTGTGCATTATAACCGTTTAGCTAAGTTTTCCTTGATCGACACGTATGTTATGATGACAGTGGGATTAGTCATTTATTTTGTTCTATTAATTCCATGAAATTAAATGATTCTACTTCATACTTGTTAATGAGTGTCATTGATTGTTGTTGATATTAATGGGTTCTACTCATGCCGCTCACATATTCACTGAGCACATGACTTTCATGTTGCGGAAAATCTGAAGAATTTGAATAAACAACCTTATATATCTTGAGTTTTGCAAGCTTGCCCTACTGGCTTATCCTAATCCTTGCCCTTGATATTATATAAAGTACTGGTTGGTCAATGTCAATTGTAATGATAAAGTAGGTGTTATAAAAAGGAAAAAAAAAGTCCAAAAATGGACATAAAAGAAAGAGGAAACGAAAAAGAAAAAAATGGAAAGGAAAAAAAGAAAAGAAAGGAAAAAGGGTTTCCTTAAAAAGAAAAAAATGCAAAAGAAAAAGAAAAAGTGAAAACAGGTGTACATTCATAACAAAGAAATTTCTTTTATGCTATACTGAGGTCAGAATGTTGTAAAGTAGTCACTCTTGTGCCACTTAAAATTTCTCTATGTATAGGCATGTGTTTAGGTAATTCAATGGTGCGGGTGTACAAAACCTTTTTATATTTGGTTGGTAGCGAGAATTTGAGGAGATTCTGTGGCATGAAATCCTAATCACTTTCACTTGTGATCTTAAATTGCTTGAGTAGTCCCTATTAGTTCATACAAGGTTAATGAAATTCTATGATGAGTTTTTAAGTTTAATCATCTAAATTTGTGGAATTGGAGAATGCTCTAAATGATTTAATCTTATCTTGAATTGTAATATAGGTATTAATCTCGTAAAACTTGGTGAAGGTTGGGATGGTTGGGGTAGTTGGTCATTGTAGTCTTTATGTTAAATCATAAACTTTGCTCGAGGACTAGCAAAGGTTAGGTGTGGGGGTGTTGATGCGTCTCGTATTTACGCATCTTTTAATTGTTATTTTAATTATTTTGCACCTATTTAATTACAGTTCTACACTTATTTTGGCAATTTTTATCTTTAACAGGTTTGAAATTAAAGTTCCAAAAATTGTCAAATGTTGGTGCAAATGAGGCAAATTCGATGAGTAAATATCTAAATCAAGTCAATCGAGATTCCGGACAAGAACGTATAAGCTCGACCCGCTTCGACCCGAACAAGCACTTCACACCGTCCTCAGCAGCGGCCCATCACCACCTAGACCAGCAACACCGACCCAGCTCCTGTTCCAGCCCACGACCTCTACCATCGACAGCCCAAACACCACTGAACCAACACCAGGCCCAAACACCAACGCCCGGCCCAACTCCGGCCCCGTCGACCACCATCTCCACCTCGACCCAACCCCTGTTTAGCCCAAACCCGCACAACACCTCAGCCCAACTCAACAACCAGCACAGCCCAGATCCAGTAGGGCTTTGAGAGGATGAAAGAGGGTCGATTTGGGGGGGGGGGGGGGGATTTAAGTTCGTTTTGGGGAGTCTCTGTTTTTGGCTCGGTGACCGCCCTTGTTCTCTGCTTCTCTCTCTCCGTCATCCTTTTCTTTACTTCTCCACATTTATTATATTTTATTTTTTTTGTTAAATTGGAACGAGAGTGAAATTAGCGTGGAGATCAACATGAGTTTGTTCAACTTCTTCTTCACCGGATCATGCTTGATGGAGAGGTAACTTGCTCTCTAGGGGTAGATGAAATCTTAGCCTTTACTTTTGTTTACTTTTAATTCGGGTCAATTTGATTGTTTACATGAATTGCTTGGTTGAGATAAATACTTAGAAGTATTATATTTTCATTGTTCATTCAATTGATATGATTGTTGAGTTTGTAACCTTTAATTCTTGATATTGATATTTTATAAATTAATTCTTTGTGCTTATAGCCTTAAGATTAATGAATCAAGCAATGGTATTAACCGAATTGTTAATTAAAGCCTATCTTCCCTATGCTTTAGCTAGATAGGGACAATACGTGATAATTAACAATATGTTAGGTAGAGCCTATTTTCCTTATGCTTTGGTTAGATAGGGTCAATATGCAATACTAAAAACATTACCTTAGTAGGTTGAAGCTTGTAGCATAAACCACTACCCGTGTGACAATTAATAATCCCAAGTTAAAAGTTAACGCAAAAGTAATTGGCTAACGATAACCCTAGGTTCCAATTTAATACACTTTTTCGATTAGAAGTAGATTACCCGAATTTAATTGTTGTTTCCTTATGTTAATTAATACAAAAACCTCTCAATTTTATTCAAATCAATTTAAGTCATAGAATAAATTCACGCACTCTTAGTCCCTGTGGTTCGACACCCTCTCGCCCTACACCTCAATTTAGGTGTGTTTAATAGATAGGGTTTTATATTAAACTTTGATAGACGTAGAAAAACATATCAGTCCTCACCAAGGACTCCTCAATTAAGGATAACTGGATTGTGGCATCATTTAGCTCGAGATCTAAGGCGAGAGCTTCCTCTAAAGCAGCTTGACTTTTCTTATGAGCTTTCATGAGGGCTTCTTCAAGGCCACATGCCACAGAACCTTGAGAGGTGTGTTATTCTCTCAAGGAAAGCAGCCCCTCTTTAAGGTGTTGTAGTCTTTCCTCCAAGCTGTGAATCTCATTCTCCAAGCCACTGATTCCTTGGGCTTCGTTCTCTTGAGTTCCTTTTGATGCTTGGAGCACTTCAAGCAAGGGCTGCATGCATCCTAGGCTAGTTGAGAACCCTAAGGCCTTAATGACATCTTGGCATTGTCGTTTTCTTTGATGGAGGGTTAGAACTTCTTGAATCTTTAGGAGTACCTCCTTAACGAGTTTGCACTCATTGGCAATAGCAGGGGCCATCCTTTAATTCTTGCAGAGTTCTCAAGAGGCACATAACTTCTTCAAAAATAACTCCCTCCACTAGGGTCAAAACAGGGAAGTGTATGATCTCCCTTAGCCTTTGAAGCATGGGGGACTCTTGGTCCAATGTCATGATCGGGAAATATTGGAGGTAGGGGGGGGGGGGGGGGTATTAAGTCATTAGTAATAAGCAAGAAGCTCAATTCAATTGTATTAGCCTTTTAAGTGGTTTTAGCCAAGGTTTAGCCTTCTTAGCTCCTTAGTAGTATTGATCATGCATAAGCAAGAATGATGGTCGGTAGTTGGAGGGGAAGTTTGTTAATGGTGGTTAATGTTTGTCTAGGTGCAATGTATTGTTAGATATTTTCTCCTTTAGCCGACTTAAGCTAGGAATAGTATAAGTAGGTGATTCCCTTCATTCTAAGATTCATTGAATGATATTGATTATAATTCTCTTTCTCAATTCTAATTCTCTCTACTTCTCATCTCTATTCTCTCTATTTCTCATCTTAATCCCACTTCTTCCTCATCTCATATTCTCTCTCCTAGGTTGTGATCCAAGATCGATCTTGAATCATAACAATTGGTATCAGAGCTTGTGAATTAACATTTGATTAAGTTGAATTTACATTCAATTGAGTTGAATTTGCACTAAATCATGCCTGATCAAAGGGAAGAATCAAGCTAGTAAAGCTGGTGATGTTGCTAATGTCCCGATGCAATAGGAGCAAGCAGCTAGAGTACAGTAACTGATGCAACAGCTCACGCAAGATTTGAAGCTTACAGTGCAGCGATCACAGCAGCAGTGCTTGGAATGGCAATTACAAATTCAGCAGCATGTACTTCGAATGCAAAAGCAAATCAATAAGAATGCAAGAACATAGCCAATTATAATGCATGCACGATTTCATAGACTAAATGTAGCAGCTACTGGTTCAATTGTACCTCCAGCAAAAGCTGGAGTGAATTTAGGCCTAAATGTTGCAGCTTCAAATCAGGCTAATGTGGCACCATTACAAGCAGATGTTTATGACGAAATGGAAGGGAAATTTGGTGCCAAGGTTGCTGCAGTTGAGAGCAATCAAGATCAATTGGAGTGGATTCAAACCAAGATTAATGATGTAACATTGGGAAGGCCAAGTACAGTAACATCAACCTCAAGTCATGATGGAATTGGAGCATTACAATCTATTGTGTAAGGTGAGGTACCGTCGATTGCTAAAGCAATAAAATCACAACTGCAAATTGAAGTTCAGAGCAGCAGGTTGTTACGATTAAAGTTCACATTATAGCAAAAGGTTGAGCTCAATCTGTCTATTCATCTCAGTCATAAAAGGTGCTATATAAGCAAGAGAATTGTAGCAAAGGGAAAGCCAATCTTGGTTTACAAGGGAAGATCACCAAATTTCCTACTCTTTGAGTCAAATAAAAAGATTCTTGAAAAGTTATACATGATCAGGAGAATGAAGTTGGAGCAGCTTAAGGTGGTGTTGATGTTAGTTGATAGACTTGGGGTATATTCTTGGATCAAAAGGACTATCAAGATGGTAAGGAAGAGGTGCAATTCTATCCGTAATGATATAAATTCATTGTTATACAGTCTTGCAGAAATAAATAAATAATAAGACCGCAAGAAAAAAGGCGATTTCCCGTAGGGCGGCTCATGGGCGGGTGCTGGTGGCGCGTGGGGAGGTCTTCCTCACGAACGCTAGTTTTCCCCGGCGCGTGACGGGGCATGCGGGATCGTACGGCGGCGCGGAGACCATTTTTGGACTCGTCGTGACCTCCTCTTTCTGATGGGACCATTTTGATGTCAATCTGAACATTTTGATTTTTGAGGGTCGAAACACATGTGAGCGAGGGTGTTTGAGTTTTGATGTTGATGACGGCGTAGGATGCTATTTCTCATTCCTCATCAACCTGCGCCTTCAGCCATGGTGATTCCCCGGCGTTTCTTAGATGATTGATGGCTTTGGTGTTCATTGGTGTTCATTTTCTCTCTCCTCGGGGTCTACTTTCTCCTTCGTTTCTTGCTTGGATCTCTTTTCTTGTGGAGAAATTCTTGGTACACACTCTTTATCCCGCTTGTTCTTGTTCTTAGCTTGGCTATTTGGGTGGTTCTTGGAGTTTTTCCGTCGTGGAACTATCGTGCCCTGTTTTCGGTAAAAACAAGGGTGGTGGGAGATTGATGATGATAAACACATGCTTCTTGAATTTCCTTGCTTGATTTCTTGATCTTGAATGCCATTGTTGTATTGGTGTGGTGGAGAGCTTGTTTGTCTTGTTTGTTTGAAGGTTTGGGGTTTGTTAGATGTTTGTTACAAGTTGTTGCAACCTTGCCTTGCTTGAATCTTCTTGCTTGTTTTAATTGGTTGGCCATGGTTGAGCTGGGTGCTCCTCCCTAGCCATGGGCCTCGGTGGCTGCCACGCCACCCCCGGGTGGTGCGCTTCGGTTTGTTCCTCCAAGGCTTGTGAATGGGGTGGTAGTTACTACCATCACCGATGCCGATGTAGCACCGGGTCTTGAAAAATGGGGCCGATGTCTTGTTGGTCGTATTATTGGGGGTCGTGTGGCATACTCTCGATCTGTTGCTTTAGCTTGCATGCTTTGGGGGTCAAAAGGACTTGAATATTTTATTGCGGATAAGGAGGTCTACTATTTCCGGTTTAAGTCAATAGCTGAGTCGGATTTGATTCTTAGGGGTGGGCCTTGGACCCTTAATGGGCATTACCTCTCCCTTGAGCATTGGCAACCCAACTTCGCTCCCTCGGGTGACCTCCCTCGGATCGCAATTTGGGTCCAATTGCATGGTCTTCCGGCCTCTTTATGGTCGGAAAATTCTTTGAGCTCGATTGCTAGCGATGTGGGAAACCCCCTTTTCATGGACCAATCAACTTTAGAAGGTATTATGGTTAGCTATGCTCGTGTATGTGTACAACTTGACGCTTGGACCGACCCCCCGAAGCGGCTCTCGGTTGATTATAATGGCCGAATCATACTGGTAACCGTTAAATTGGAGGGTATGTCAAAAATTTGTCTCAAATGCAGGGTCTTTGGTCATTCTTGTCCCAACCCGAACACTGTTACTATCCTCCCGGAGCAACCGAAGGTGGTGGCCGGGAAAAAAGCCCGGCGGCGGCGGAGGCGGCGTAAGGGCGGTAGGAGGAATGGTGATGAGATGACCACCTCTAACTCCTTTGGGCTTGAGGCTAAGCCCACTAATGTTGGGCTTGAGGGGGCAAGGGTTAGTGGGCCTTGTGATGTTAGGCTTCTGGTGAATGGGACACGAGAGGGGGCTGATGCGGATGGGCCCACGGTTGGGCTTGGGGTGGGGGCTGTTGATGATAGGGACGGGGGAGTGCGGTTGGGACCGGTGGTGCATGGGCCGCGCCTCTCTCTTCCTGGGCTCACGGTCGGACAGCGCCCAACCGGGCTGGGTGGTTCTTGCCCTTCGAGATTTGTCCTTGCTAGAGGAAATGGGCCCATTTTGGAGGGGCTTTCCTCTCGCGATTCACCTACTACTAGCTTTAGAGGGGATGGGCTTGATTTGGTGGGGCTCCCCTCTGGTGACCGACCCTCTGTCTCTCCTAGGGGAATGGGCCCGCTTTGGAGGGGCTTTCTCCTAGGGTCATGCCCGTTCTTCACACTAGTCGGAATGGGCCCGTTTTGGAGGGGCTTCCTTCTAGTGTATCCACTTCCGCTACTTCTAGAGGAAATGGGCCAGTTTCGGAGGGGCTTTCTTCTAGGGGTGTTAGTCGTGGACCGACTGTTGGATCTTTCGGGCTTGGTGCCGATCGATGTGTGGACCATTTGGTGATTCCTAGCCCACGCATGGTTGGTACCGTTGAGTTGAGGGGGGCGATTGGCTCGGACGATAGGGAGGCGAGTGCTAGCACTCGTACAGTTCTTTTGGATTCTGGGTCGATTTCTCTTTCGCCTCAGACTTTTGCTGATTTTGTTCCCACCCCTCTTCGGGAGGACTCCGAGATCGTTGATGTTCCTATTGAGGTGGAGATGGCTCAGGATGGCATTCTTGAAGTCACTACCCCTCTGTTACGTTCCTTGAATCGGTCGGCAAGTGTGCCAAGCCTAGACACGTCGCACCTATCTGAGAGTATGTCGGACACTTCCACTTCCCCATGTGTTGAGGTTGCCGTTGAGGGCCCGAGGAGGCCAATTACTCGTGCGGCCACGCGTGCGGGCCGCGCCCCCACTTGATTATTTCATCATGGTTGGTGGTTATTGGAATATTAGGGGGCTTAACAGTCCCCAATCTTCCCGAGCTGTTCGTGATTGGATTTCTTCCAAACGCTTATCTGTCATTGGTTTGGTCGAGACCAAAACCAAACCTTCTGATGTTGAGGCGGTGATTGCTCGTTGTGGTGATGGGTGGAGTCATCTCTTCAGTGGCGTCTTCCCTACGCGATGTCTCATTATCGTTGCTTGGGATCCGGGCGTTCATAGAGTCAAGCCCATTCGATTATTTCTCGCCACTTTTGTTTAAGGCTTTAATGAGCCGGGTCCTTGCCGAGCTTTATGGGACTATATTCGGAGCACTAGCTTGAGTCTCTTGGGTGAGCCTTGGATCCTTCTTGGGGATTTCAACGCCATCCTTTGTCTTTCTGATCGATCCGGTGGCCAGGAGGTTTGGCCAGGTCACGTGAACGACTTCCAGGAGTGTCTTATTGAGCCTGAGCTTGCACCTATATCCTCTTCTGGTCTTCACTTTACATGGTCCAATGGGGCCGAGGGTGACTGCTTGATTCTCAAGCGGCTTGACTGGTGTCTAGTCAGTGAGGGTTAGCTTTGTGACTTCCCTATCACATCTGCGGAGTTCCTTGGCTGTCATGTTGTCTCGGACCACAGCGCCATTATTGTTCGAGGGCTTGGGGAACGTCGTGCCCTACGACTTCTTTTCAAGTTCTTCAACTTTTGAGCCAATCACGAGGACTTCCTTCCCACGGTCAGATGAGTCTGGGACACCTGTGTTGAGGGTACTCCGATGTATCAACTTACTGAGAAGCCGAAGCTGCTGAAGTGTGAGTTGAAGGCCCTCAACGCCTGCCATTATAGTCACATCTAGGCCAGAGTCGAGGTGGCCTGTGATGCTTGAGCTATGAGCCAGAGGGCCTTGGATGAGGACCCTGAGAGTCCTTCTCTGCGTCTTCAGGAGCGCCGTGTTTTTCATGAGTATTCAGCTTTGTGTAGGGATGAGGAGGCATTCTAACGTCAGAAGTCGCGTATTCAATGGCTTTCCCTTGGGGATCAGAGCACTCGGTTCTTTCATCAGTCTGTTCCCAATCGGCAGGCCCAGAACCGGATCTCGTCGATTATTGGTTCTGATGGTGTGAGGACTCACGATCCGCAGTTGATCTCCCATGTCGGGGTTGCCTTCTTCCAGGATTTGTTGACTGAGCCAGGTGGTCCGTTATCTGAGGATGTTTCTGACATTTTTAAGGCTCGCATTTCGGATGATCAGGCTCGCCCGCTTATCTCCACAGTCACTGCTGCCGAGGTCCAGGATGCTCTTTTTTCCATAGGTGATGACAGGGCCCCGAGGCCTAATGGTTACACCTCCCTCTTTTTTAGGAGGGCCTGGGAGGTGGTCGGGGGAGCAGTGGTTAGGGCCGTGCAGTCTTTCTTCGTCTCTGGGCACATGCTGGGTGCCCTAAATGCCACCAGGATATGTCTCGTGCCTAAAGTGGAGTCTCCTTCCACCTTTGGCGACTTCCGCCCTATCTCCTGTTGCAATGTGATCTACAAGTGTATCACTAAGATCATTGCAAACAGGTTGAAGGGTGTCCGTCCCGGGTTGATTGGTGTTGCTCAGACAGCGTTTGTTCCTGGTCGTCGGATCTCTGACAGCATCCTTTTGACACAGGAGTTGATGCGCGGTTACCACCTTCAGGTCTCGCCCCATTGTGCACTGAAGGTCGATATCCGTAAGGCTTTTGATACTGTTCGGTGGGATTTCATTCTAGCTGGGATGAGGAGTATGGGGATACCCGAGGTCATGATTGGTTGGATCCGTGAGTGCCTCTCTACCGCCCGCTTTTCTGTCGCCATCAATGGCGAACTTCAGGGGTTCTTTCTCTCCAGTCGGGGTGTCCGTCAAGGTGACCCTCTCTCTCCTTACCTGTTTGTTATCGCTATGGAGGGTCTTCGAGGGCTGCTCCGCCGCACCATTGATGACCCGCGCTTTCGTTATCATCCGTGCTGCCGTCGTACTGGGTTGACACAACTGTGTTTGCTGATGACTTGATGATCATCGGTCGAGGTGATATGGGTAGTGTCTCTGTTATTCGTGAGGTTTTGGACCGCTTTGCTGTACTCTCAGGGCTCTCCTCGAATCCAGCAAAGAGCTCATTTTTTTCTCGCGGGGGTGGACTCTGCGACTCAGCGGGACATTTTGGGTGTTCTAGGTTTCAGCCTTGGGCAGTGCCCAGTTCGCTATCGGGGAGTACCTCTTATCACTTCTCGGCTGCGGTACATCGACTGCAAGCCACTGCTGGATCGCATCCTCTTTCGTATACGGCTCTGGACCACTCGCTCACTTTCATATGCTGGTCGCCTGCAGCTTATTCGGTCTGTTCCTTTTGCCACTCAGGTCTACTGGTCGTCGATCTTCATGCTCCCGAAGATGATGATCAAGAAGATCGAGTCGACTCTTGCGGCATTCCTTTGGAGAGGATCTTCGTTGGCCCCGGGAGGGGCGAAGGTCGCTTGGAGGCATTTGTGCTACCCTCGGCTGGATGGTGGTCTTGGACTTCGCCGTCTTGCTGAGTGGAATCAGGCTTCGATTATGAAGCATATTTGGTTCCTTCTATCTGACTCCTCTTTGATTTGGCCGCGTTGGGTTCATCTGAACTGACTTCGAGGGAGAAGCTTCTGGACTATCCGGGCGACGAGCTCTGCTTCTTGGTGCTGGCGTCAAATTCTATCGGTTCGCCTCCTTTGCTCTGGAGCGATTTATCATGTCATAGGTGACGGCCTTGACACTGCTCTTTGGAGCTCCACAGGGTTGCTTGGAGCTCCGACCCATCTGGGACATGATTGACTTTAGCCCTCGGGCTGGTGTAGCGGACTCCATCCGGTGGTTAGGGGACCCCTCGGGGAACTTCACCCCCAAGTCCGCTTGGGAGATGCTGCGGAGTAGGAGAACGGAGGACACTGTGCATCACTTTCTGTGGTTTCAGATGCATGTACCGCGACACTCCTTCATTCTCTGGCTCGCTTCTCGGCAGCCACTTTGGACCCGGGACAGACTTCGGCATTTCGGAGCACGAGAGGTTCAGAGTGCTTGTGTTCTCTGTGGTTCTGCTGACGAGACTCATGAGCACCTCTTCTTTGCCTGTTCCTTTTCTGCCTCGGTCTGGAACTCTGTCACTCCGGGTACATCTATCGCTTGGCCTACCCTTCCTTGGGACACTCTTGTCGCTTGGGCTGCTCAGCATCTCAGGGGGCGGGAGATTGGCTGTATCATAGCTCGACTCTGCCTCTCTGCGACTGTGTATACTATCTGGTATGAGCGCAACCTTTGGTTTCAGCGTTCCCAGTCCAGATCGGTTGCGGCCGTTCGAGAGGAGATTACGAGTTTGGTCAGGAGCGACTTAGTTGCTGCTTCTTTGTTCAGAGGAGCTCACCGTCACTCCTTGTTGCTCCGGCACTGGGGTTTTGAGACTTAGTTTCTTTTTGTTCCCTTAGTTTGTCTTTTGGTTGTATGTTGTATGGACTCTATCTATTTTTTTGACGTTGCCTCATACTTGTAGGCTTCGGCCGTGTCTTGGGGTATGCCCCTTGTAGATTGTTTTCTTTTCTTTCATCTATATATTTCGCTGACTTACCAAAAAAAAAAAAAATCAGGGCATTCTTACTACATTTCAATCAACTTTAGTAAAGAAACAGGCTGTTACTGCTGTGGTGCCCTCAAATTGAGTATAGAATCAGTTTGTTTCCAGTCCAGTGCGAGTAAACGTTCAATTTCAGATGGGAAATATACAAAATCAAACCAAATTGCAGGCTCTCTTGAGTGTAGTTAGTGCTTATTCATCTATGAACACTAATGATAGGCCTCTTGACCCGGGATAAGTAATATATGAATTCAATAAGATGATGCAAGGGACTTCTCTTAGGCTCTGTTTGGTACATGGAATTTGAATTGGATTGTGGAATTACAATTTTGATTCCCATTCTGATGGAATTGAAATTCCATTGTTTGGTTTATCAAAGGAATTGGAGGTCAAACTTATAATTACGTAGTGATTTGAATCGCCAAGGGTTTTCGGTCAATTGAGTTGGAATTTCAAGTTTTAAATCAACTATAGTTGGATTTTAGTCGGAGAGGTTCACATTGCATTTAAGTTATTATGGTCGGAGCGATTCACTTTGAATTTGAGTTATTCAATCTTTGAGTCAAATTAGGCCAAGTATCGCATTAGATCATTTGGTGTTCAAGTTATCTCGAATTTTCATTCAACCGGGTTAGGTTTTTTCCATATCAAGGCTAGTTATGATAAGGTTTGAGTTCATTTAGGTAATTTCAAGCTCGAGTCGTCATAGTTTTGGGACAAATAAGTTGTATTATTTCAAATTTCGAGTCATCTTAGTCTAAGTTTGTGGCAGATCGGGTCATTTTAGGACTGGGTCGTATTAAGTTTTGGGTCAATTTGGTTGGGTCATTTCCACTTTGGCTCAGTTTGTTTACATCACATTCAAGTCAAGTATTTTCATTTTTTGGATTTGAGTCGTATCGAGTTTCGGGTCAATTAGGCTTGGTCACTTCGGACTTTGAAGCAAGCTAATTTTGGTAATTTCAAGTTCTAGTCATTCAAGTTGGATGATTTCAAGTTTCGGGTCAAATTTTGGGTTGTGTCTAAGTTTTTAGATTTTGAGTCATCTTGTATTTGGGCTAATTAAGTGGGTTCATTTTGGGTTTTAGGTCAATGGATTAATATGAAATTGTAATTTGTTCCCCCTACCTTAAGGAATTAGAAAGTATGACTTTCAGTTAAAATTCAATTCAATGGAATTAGGCAGTGGAATTGTAATTCCAATTCCACTAGGTAAACCAAACAGCAGAATTAGAATTCTGGGCTCCAATTCCATGTTCCAAACTCAGCCTTAAGGAATATATGATTCAATTTAAGGAATTGAAGGCTAGAAGGTTGTCCTTACATTAGGAGACAAATGAGGATTATCTTATGTTGTGTCTCGCTTTATTAATGGCCTCCAACCCAAGTTCAATTCATAGTAAAGGCCATTAATCCTAGAACACTATCATATGCCGGCAAGGTCGTTTAAATCTATGGTTCCTTCTTATTCAAAGGGAGAACAAAGGAAGATTGATCAAGTAACAAGAGAAGAGAAAAGTACTGCAAATTCAAGACATATTCAGGCAGTAAAATTGAATGGAATTCTTGAAGTGTTGTTGCAAAGGAATTTTACAGCAGTAAAATCAAAGGATAACAGAGAAAAACTACTTAATAAATGGCTAGGATCAAATGTTAGCAACACACTGGGATATCAACAATCCTTGGGCGTCCTAGACAGGATTGCACAAGTAAAAAATGAAGAGTTGACTCCATGGGTGCAATCAAGTATGAGACCTCCTGAAATCTTTTGGCTTATGTTTAAACAGCAAAAAGAAGATCAAGTAAAGGTAGCAAGTTCTCTTTGGAAGCAACAACTCAATCTTAGAATCGATTGTGAAAGGTACTACTATTTATGTGATGTTCAAGACTACCAAAATATTAAGTTAGTAGTAGTGTGTAAGAGGTATGGAGAGGTGTTGATCCATATGATATCATAGAACAAAAAGTTGCTATTACAAGGGAACAACAAATGATAGAGGTGTCACTTTTAACTGAAGAATTTGAGCCATTTAGCAATTCTCCAGCTATTCTTTATGTGCTCAAAGCCGCTAAGCATTACAAGATGCATCAAGGAATTGTTAATTTGGATGTAGAAGCCAAAAGTGTGCATACTTTCAAGGATGCAATATTTGCAACATTAAGGGAAGGATGCTCAAAGAACTTGGAATTCTGAGTGATTTGAATCATTCTAGCAGCAAGGGTTCATTAAAACATAGGAAGCAACAAGAAATTCAAGCTGGGTTTGAAGTCTTTGAGCAAGGTATGAAACTGATGTGTTGTAGGCAAAAGGAAGAGAGTTGGGCTTCTTTGAGAGTTCAAGAAGAGAGTAAGTCAATATGGTATTCAGCTCTTGCACTTAGTAGGCTTCCTTGGCTAGACAAAGTTCACAAATTTTGTGCCAAAGGTGCAATTGCTTAAGAGTATATGCTAGTTCTGTGCACAAGAAAGCATTCCATTTGTTTTGTTTCACCTAAAGTTATTTGGCATTCTATTAGTAAGCGATTTGAAGGTGATGTTTGCTTATTGTTTACATCTAAAGCTAGTAACGGAGCCAACGAATGATGCAGAAGATTGCATTGGTAGATCTGGTTGAGTTTGGTAGGGAAAGAAGGAAAGTTGCGATTGAAGAATGGTCTAAAGGATTTCAGCGTGAGATTGGGACAATGAACTCAGCTATTACTGCAGAGCGAAGTGTTTGGTTAGAAAATGTTTGCAAATTCCCGAAAGTTGATCAATCTGCTATGGAGTGGACTTCAGATTTTGGTGGGAAAATTGTTTGTGGGTCAGTAGTTGCTATAGTATGGATGGTGTGTTGGATAATAACTGCAAGTTCTTATAATTTGGGTCACTTTGCTCCCCAATCTTCATGTCCGGGAGTTTCATTTAGGCTATTAGTCTGGATGCTACTATGATTAACAGGACTAATGCAACTGTTCTTAGTAGGAAATACATGAAGAAGAAGATGAAGAATGATAGGCAAGCTTGAGAGACTAGTCAAGGCTCCAAGAGCATTCATGTCTTGATTAAAAGCAATGGGAATTTCATAGTGAAAACTCTCAAATGGGAGGAGATTTGCAAGCTCTTTACAGTCATTGCTACAGGAATTAGTGCGAAACTGAAGTATGAGCTAGTGATTGAATGTCAGTTGATCTTTAAGCGGTTACTGGTGTGAAGTTCTTATAATTGATTCAACATACAAGTTTTCACAATGTAAATACAAATCCAATAAGATCCTTGAAGCTGCATAACTAGAACCAATGGGAGTTCTTTTTGAAGCTACAACTTCTCCGCTAAGATGCTTGAGGCAAGAATCTTTAAAGGGGGGAGTATTGTCATGATCAGGAAATATTGGTGAAAGGTATTAAATCATTAGTAATAAGCAAGTAGCCCAATTCAACTGTGTTTGTCTTTTAAGTGATTTTAGATGAGATTTAGCCTTCTTAGCTCCTTAGTAGTATTGATCATATATAAGCAAGAATGTCAGGTTGGTAGTTGGAGGGGAAGTTGGTTAATGGGGGTTAGTGTTTGTCTAGGTGCAATGTATAGTCAGATATTTTATCCTTTAGCCGTCTTAAGCTAGGAATAGTATAAGTAGGTGATTCTCTTCATTATAAGATTCATTGAATGATCTAATCTTAATTCTCTTTCTCAACCCTAATTCTCTCTACTTCTCATCTCTATTCTCTCTATTTCTCATCCTAATCTCACTGTTTCCACTTCTCATATTCTCTCTCTTAGGTTATGATCCAAGATCAATCTTGAATCATAACATCCAGCTGTTGAAAGGCCAGTCTTCATCTTGTCCTGAATTTCTATAATGGAGAAGCCACTTCTTCTAGTCTGCATGTCAGAGCAGCCTAAGGAGGAGTGATCTGGAGAAGGATCAACTAAATTGGTCAAGGTTTGGACTTTGGAAAGACATCCAAAGTTTAAAAAGAAGTTCTTTTACCTCTGAGGCCTCTCTCCGGGGTACGGAAGGTGCTGATGCTGGAAGGATTTCCAATGGGGTTGTAGATGAGGTTCCTGCCGCTGGAGTTTTCGCAGCCAGTGTGGTTGTTGCTGCCATTATGCCTTCCCCAAGGGAAATTGCCAAGTACTGACACTTGCATTTTAGGACCAACATATGGTTCAACACATCAAGAATTCAAAGGTAAGATAAGTCTATACCTTCAGAGGATTCCTACATAGAGACTGGTGTTCCACAAATAAGGAATTGAGCTGAATAAGGCCTTAAAACAAATTGGCTGGAAGAATCACTTCTTTAGAAGGAAGACTTAAGATTGACTTCATTTCTGAGGTAGCCACATCTCCTATGTCTCCAGCACTTGAGCTTATTGAGTCAGTGTCTTGAGGGACCTCTGAGACAGCCTCTTGAGATGGAGAATCTGGAATCTTCACAATGTAAGGAGAAGGCTCTTCTTGTGGTTGGTAATGGCCATGTTAGAAGCTACTTTAATAAAGAACTTGAAAATACCAATTAAGAAAGACCAATACCTCTGCTGCAAGGAGCCTGGTTCTTCTTTTCCTACTCACTAATTATGAGATGGGTATTTCGTTTTCTTCTTCTTCTTCTCCTTCAGTCACTAAAGGAAGTGCTGGAGGAGCATTATCCGTCTTCCTCTTTCTAGACCCTTCAGCTCTAAGGGTTGATGAGGAAGCACCTAGGGCAATTCCTCAAGAAGCATTTGAGTTAAGCTTCTGGTCCTGGCACCTTTGGGAGTCACCTGGACAGCTGCTTTGGAGATAAAAATACAAGGGTCAGGCCTTGTGATAACCACTAGCAAATTGAAGTATACTTCTAGAAGTGGTAAAACTACCTGATTACGCTTTTTGCAAGGTAGGCCCGGGAAGAGCTAGTTGGCTTCTCTTGGAACTAGAAACTACAATCTCAAGAGGAAGCATAAAATGCTGCATGGTGCCTCTAGCCTCTAAGGAGGACTAATAGGCTTGATACCAAGTTCAAAAACATGGCGTGGAATATAGGGTGTACCTACAAGCTATTAGATACTCATAAAGAGACTTGATCTCTTGATTTGGAGCATGAAGCACTAGGTGCTGATCAAGACGAAGAGAAATCCTCCTGGCCTACCAGAGGTTCTTGGTTCTTAATTTAGGAAAAGGAACATCCTTGACCTTACCAAATTCCCTGGCAAATAACCCAGGACCATAGGTTTCCACAACAGGATGAGCCTGGTGATAATAGAACAAATCTTGGGGGCACATGACTACTTGCCATGTTTGAGAGTTAATGTCTGCTAACACATCATCATGGAGGCCTAGTTTCTTAAACCATTCAGGACCAAGATTCTTCATCTTGAAAGGAGTCCATTGGGTCCCTGCCTCTCTCAACGGGATAACAGAGTCTCAAGGCATTGGTAAAATGACCATCCAAGAGGAAGTTGAACCTCACATTGAGCAAAACGCTTATATAAATAAGAAAGCCCCTCTGCAGTGGGAGCATAGGGGCCTCTGGGGCATAACTCAAGAAAATAGGCTTGGGCCCATAATTGGACTAGCCATAAGGGACCACCTACATGAGCACCAAAGTTTTTGGTGACAATGTCCCCAAGACATTCATACACTTGAGTCAAAAACAATGGACTCAAGGATAAAGGGCCACTACTGAAAGGAAGATTGATGGCCATCGTCGTGATGAACTTGAGAACTGAGATGAACTTGAGAACTGAGTTAGAAGAGTTGGCAAAGAAAAACTTGTTCAATGAAAACAAGCAGAAGCACACCTCCCTTTCTCTCTAATCTTGCCCAAAGTCACAAGCCTTTGTCATAAATGTTTTGACAAAACACTCATAACCTTTAGGCAAGTCAGTAACAGTGAAGAAGGAGGCAAAGGCTTCAGTCGCTGAAGAAACGAAAGAATCAAGGGGCAACTCTTCTCCCCTGGACGAAAGACCCGTTACGGCCACTATGTCCTCTAAAGTGATTCCTAAGAACCCCTCCGGGAGGACAAAATCATTATAACAGGTATTCTAATAGTAGGTTAGTCCTGTGACAATGGGAAAATCATACTTGAGGGCAATGGTTAAGAGCTTCAGGGATTTGTGGATGTAAAGTTGCTTCCATTTTTCACCAGAAGTCACCATCGGCCCATCTACCCATTCAGGGTATTGTTTGGTCAAAAATGTCTACCCTTAAAAGGGCATTGCTTCCCTGCAGATGTGTCTGCCTCCCCAAGAATAGCTTGCAGATGCTACATGAATAAGAGGAGATTCATCAGTGTCATGGAATAGTCCATCAAAACTTGGTACATCGTGGGATGGGGCAAAGATTGGCCCTAGGACACAAGCAGGAAATGAAGAATCTTCTTGAGCTAGCTAGGAAAGGTCCTCCGTGATGATGTTAAGATCAACTGAACTCTGAAGCACATCAGAGATAAGTGAGTGATCAGATTTGAGAAACTGAGTTAGTTGTTAAATAGGACAGTCCGCTTGAGGCAGAGGAACAACCACAGCATATGAGAGTTGTGTCATTATCAGACTAAAGGGATGAAGAAGATCAAAGAGCAGATTGAGTTAAGGAATTCAGCAATACAAGAATCAAAGTGAGAGATTGCAAGTGCGCTTAAGGATAACGAAAGAGAGAACAGAGCAGAAAGTGAAAAGTTCAAACCCCAACCATCATACTTATAGGGATGCTGGAAGGAAGAGCAAGAAACATACAATGCTTTCTTGAGCTCCCTCTAGCCGTTGGGGGTGATATCAGGCAAATGTTTTCACCCTTTGTAAATTTAAATATACCAATGGCTAAAAGGGGGCATTTGTTTGCACCCTAATTTTAACAAGGCTAAGACGACGTTGTTTTTGAGTAGAGCCATGTGGTAATCACATGAGGTTCCCCTCGAGGGAAGATAGACCTTAAGGTACTACAGTAATGGCATCTCAAGCCCAGTTCCTCGAAAACATAGTTGCCCTTGACAAGGGTATTAGCCACTCGAGGCTCGAGATGGCTGAAGGTTGATGTAAGCTCGTGCTCAAGAGGTTGCCAGGAAAGCAGCAAAAATAATAGTTTTCAAGCTTAAGGAGGTTATTTTGAGTGAAATTTTAGTTGCTTAGGCCTTAAGCTTAATTCTGGGGAACGTGGAGCTTTGAGAGGGAACTTCTACTAAATTTATGTAGGTAGGCATCAAGGATTGCCCTCCAAAATGCAAGACATGTTGGTGAAGAATAAGCACATAAAGAAGAAGAGCTTAGTAGCTAGACATGGGTGAAATTGCTGTGAAATTTGGGGCAGCTATTATTTTCTTTTCAATAAATAAAGGACTCTGTGTCAGTCCAAAGCAGTACACATACAATGAAGAAGAAACTTCTTCAATTTTTTGCAGCACACTTGTGCTATTTCTCTTAGGAGTAGCGTAACGTAGATCTTTGTCGTACTTACCTCCATAGTAATACATTTCTCGGGCTTCTGGTATGGCTTTCGAGTTTTAATGTATTCCCACAAATCGATAAGTTGAGATTTGAGGCTTTAGTTTAAGGCTCAAAAGGCCAAAGCTTTGTCCCATGATTGCATTGGTCTTAAAATTGCGGTCACTGCTTGACAAGTGAGGTGAACACAGGTTTGCACCATTGATTAGATATTTTACGGCTTGTCCTTTGATTACATTGGCCCTAATCCAATTACTTGAATGTGATTTGCTCCACCTTAATCTTGTCAAATCTAAACTCATTCGAGTTATTATAAGCCAGAGGTGCCAAGCTTGAAAACTTGATTAACTTGGGCATATAAGTGGATTGTTGAGCACTTGGGTTTGTCCTCACCTCAGTTCTTGACTTCTAAGTGTACAAGGAAAGTTTTTTGTGGGCCCTGCTTCGTCACTGTAACTGCCACGTGTGTTAGGTCCGTATCCTTTAATTTTCTATCATAAAAATACATAAAATCCCCCCCCCCCCCCCAAAAAAAAAAACCTTAACAAAGTCTTCTGATTTGAAGCGTAAGTAGAACTCACGGTATAATCGACGTAAGATGCACCAACATACCATAACCTTTTCTCCGAAAACGGTGAGTGGTTAAGGTCAAAGACATGCAGTTTGTAATTATGCTCACTCCCTAGTCGAGGTGAGTCCCTTTTGCACGTTTGTTTTGATTTCACATTTACGGCAACCACACACACCTCATTCAAAACAAATTAGAGCAAACAAATACAATTTTTGTAATAATTCCAAATGTCAAACATATGGAATACATTGGCAATATATTCTACACTATGTTCGTATGCTTGTGAATTAACTAAGGATTATCTTTATCTCATTAGAGACTATAGATTCCACGTAAAACACTTGTTCCCGCTACACTGTAGGCTGTTATCCAACACATCTAAGATTTAAGTCAACGCGATGTGACCAATCCTTTGGGCACATCAAAGCAACAAACAATCCATGCATGAGTTCAGACTATTTCCTAGATTTTGTGTTATCATCTAACAAAATTAATTATTTTTTATTACAGTTATGGAAATAACTAATCAGGCGGTCTTGCTCAGTGTTCCAATTATATAGGCAACAACAATATAATACTTTTGTATCTCTATCCACCTGACCAAGACGAGTCATCGAAAGTATCATATTATAGTCTTACAAAACAAGTTGTCTAAACTCATTATCGACTACTAACATACACTTTGACAACATATCACTAGTTTGATCTAAGTCTATTTGTGGTTCAATCTCATTGACCACTTAAACCAAACCTGACATGTCGTCTTGGACTACGTTCATCTCATGGAACATTTTAGAAAACAATCACACTCATATTTGACTCGTAAAACATAATCAAACAAAAAATAAATAAAACAATTTTATTTATTAAATATTTAAGATTAACAAATTCGATTTTCCAAGACATCAATTCCAACAGGATGTCCAGGGGGTCATGAATTTGGTTAAAGAGGAGACTAAGAGACTCTTAAAGGCTAAATTCAGTCGGACAACTAGGAATGTTTAATGGCTAGCTAACATAGTCCCTGTGATTGAAAAGAATGGTAAAATAAGAGTTGTATTTGTTTACACCTAAAATTCGAGGGAGTTGGGACGATGGCATTTTTCGACTAAAAGACATGTGTATGCCACGTGGGCCGGTCCTCGAGGGATATTGTCATGACTGTGAAGGTTCTTATGCATTTTTAGTTTGATTTTTGATGTAAATTTCTCATTTGAATTCAAAGTCTGTTTCTGGCAGGAATAGCGAGTAAGTTGGTTAGCTGGCAGTTGTGTTTTGGTAGGAAAATGCTTTAAATTTGTTTTTTGTTTGTTTTTCTTCTTTTGATCTAGCCGTCTGTTTCTTTACTTTAAATAGGCATCAATCATGCAATTGAGGATTCATTGAAATGAAATTGATCTCATTCTCTCTCTGAACCCTAATTCATTCTCTATTTCTCATCTCTTTCACTTCTTTATCATCCCATACTCTTATATCTCGAGTTTATGCTTCAAGTTTGATCTTGGATCATAACTATTGGTATCAGAGCTTGTGTTTGCTACCGATTGATTGCTTAATCGATTGATTGGAGCTGGCTTGATGCAAGAAAATAGTACCAATGGCTGGTGGGGTAACTACTTGAGCAAATGCTGCTGCAAATGTGACTTTTGCTGCAACGAAAGTGCAAATCCAGGAGCTGGTGTTAAGGTCAATCAAATTGAGCAATTGAGACTTCAAATGGAGGAAATGTTTTCAAGAATGTAGCAATCTCAGGATCAGAATCTAGCTTAGAACTTAGATTAGCATTCTCAACAAATTGAATCGAAACTCCATGGATTGCAACAGCAGATCATTAGATAAAATCAACCTCCAAGAGTGGCAGTGTTATCTGCTGCTATTTAGCTTGATCGTCCTCCTGATTCTATACAACCTCAGTCTTCTGGATCCAGCGACAATGGATCTACTAGTGGAAGGACTCAAGGATACAAATAGCCGTGTGTGGAGATTGACACATTCAATTGAATGCAGCCTCAATCATGGATCAAGAGATGCGAGAGGTATTTTCAATTCTATCATATTGATGAAACTGAGAAAGTTGAATTAGCTATGGTATATCTCCGAGGAGATCATGAAGTCTGGTATTATAGTTTGGTTCGTAGCCATCCTTGCTTGACATGGAATGAAGTTGTGAATGAATTGTGTGAGAGGTATGGGGAAGAGGATCCTGGTGAAGTGATTGATCACTTTAATAAATTGACTCAAACTTCATCTGTGGGAGACTACATGATTCGTTTTGAGAACTTGAGAACTAGGATGTTGATAGTTACTCCCGAAGCTAGTGAGTCCTATTATATGTCCAGTTTCATTAGTGGTCTAAAACCAAGGATTAAAAACTTGGTTAAGGCATTGGATCCTGGAAACTTAACTCAGGCCCTTTCAAAGGCTAAATTGATGGAGGCCACGGTCTTGGCTGGTTCTGATGGACCTAAGATCAAGGCTCCATAATCATCATCTTAGCACCAAGCTATTACTGTTAGTGGTGCAAAGACTTTGAGTTTGATTGAGAAGAAGAATCAGAGGTTGTGTTTCAAATGCAATGTGCAGTACTTCTTTGGACACAAATGTAATCCTAAGTTGCTAATGATTGTTATTGGAGCAGAGGCTAGTCAGGACATTGACGATCATGAGGTAGAAGAGGTACTTGAAGAGCAGGATGAGGAGGATACAGGGCAGTATGAGAATGACAAAATGAAGATTTTTGTTAGAACTCTCACTTGTAATGGCTCTCATAACATGATAAGGATCAAAGGAGACATAGGACACAAGCATATGTTGATCTTGATTGATAGCGGTAGTACACATAGCTTTGTGGATCCTAAGGTTATGAAGCAAGTTGGGCATGAAATGATCAAAACCAGCCCATTAGCAGTCATAGTGGCAGATGGGAACTCTGTGATAACGCAGATGAAGTGTAAAGGGTTCTGCTGGAAAATGCAAGGACATCATTTTGAGTATAATTTTAGAGTAATTAAGCTAAGTGGTTGTGACTTGGTCCTTGGAGTTAATTGGACGAAAACCATCAGCCCTTTAATCTTCGATTTTGTTCAGCTATCTGTGTCTTTTAAAAGGGAAGGACATAAGTTGGTTCTACAAGGCATCATGGAGAAGGGCTAATTACAAGTGATGAAAGGGAAACACCTTAAGAAGATGGTCAGGAAAGGAAAGTATCAGTGGATTGGTCAGTTGTTCTCTATCACTGCTAGTTCTGATGCAGCTCAGGAGCCTTCAAATCCCTCCAATGGGCAGTTGTTACTTCAGTTTGAGGATGTGTTTTCGTAGCCATCTACCTTGCCTCCTATGAGGGTTCTGGATCATGCTATCCCTCTTAAGGCTCTTTCCAATCCTGTGAACCTAAGACCATATAAATACCCTCACACACAGAAGATTGAGATTGAGACACAAGTTGAAGAGCTATTGAAAATAATTTTCAATTGACACAGTCACAGTCCATTTGCTTCTTCCAGTGATTCTTGTCAAGAAGAAGGATGGCTCATCTCGAATCTTTGTGGATTACAGGCATCTTAACTCTCTCACAATTAAGGATGAGCTTCCCTTTCCTGTTATAAACAATCTGCTTGACGAGTTAAAAGGTTCCCAGTACTATCCCATGTTAGACTTGAGGCAAGGATATCACTAGATTCAAGTGTTGGACAAAGATATTCACAAGACTGCCTTCAGGACACACCACGGGCATTATGAGTTTGTGGTTATGCCTATTGGCTTGACCAATGCTCCCGCAACTTTAAAGGCATTGATGAACCGAGTGTTCAAAGCTCATCTAGGGAAGTTTGTACTGGTTTTCTTCAATGATATATTGGTTTACAATCCTTTCATTGAAGCACATATCAAGCATTTGAGACAAGTATTTCAGATTATGCGTAAGAATACATTGTATGCCAAACTTGCCAAAGTGTTCTTTTGCTCAAACTCAAGGGGAATACTTGGGACACTTAGTCTCTAAGGAAGGTGTAGCCACAGATCCTAGCGAGATACAGGCAATGAAGGAGTGGCCTATTCCTAAAAACCGCAAGCAGCTGAGGGGCTTTCTCGAATTGTCTGTGTATTATAGAAAGTTCATTGCGGGATATAGAGTGTTGGCTAAGCCCTTGACTGATCTACTGAAGAAAAATGCATTCTTATTGTTTGAAGTTGCTAAGGAAGCATTTTAGAGCGTCAAGTTTGCTTTGTGCTCTTCGTTAGTTCTACTTATGCCTAATTTTGGAAAGCCCTTGGTTCTAGAAACTGATGCCAGTAGCATGGGAATTGGAGCAGTACTTTCTAAGTAGGAGAGGCCAGTGGCTTTCCTCGGTCAAGGTCTCAGTCCAAGAAATCAACAGCTCTTGATTTATGAAAAAGAGTATTTAGCCATACTGTTAGTAGTGCAGAAGTGGCGACATTAGCTCGGAGGACATCATTTTACTATCAGGACTGAGCACCAGAGCCTAATATATCTTCTGAGCAGAACATTACCACTAGGGAGCAGAGAAAAGGACTTGTGAGGTTGTTGGGACTGAGTTATTGTGTTGAGTACCGCAAAGAGAAAGAGAACATTGTTACTGATGCTCTTAACTTTACCAAACTAGGGAGCTTTTTGAAATTCATCCCAATAATTGGTATCAGAGCCACCCTCTGATTACATTCAAAATGTACATGAGTACATATAATAAGATCTAAATAAATAGACATGTGATTTAATAAAATATAGATTTTATAAAGAAGAAAAGTTAGCTTAAACCGATATCAGTTTAATTTGACATTGATAATAATCGACATATCAGTTTAAATTGTTTAAATTGATATTGAAATAATTGTTAATTTAAATATGTCAGCTTATTAATTTGCACTCATCTTGTTCGTATGATGAGATTGTGCATTCTTAATCAAGATTTATGAAATCCAAAAAATTGATCTAATGAGATTAGATTCAATTATTTTTTATTTAATCACTTTAATTAAAAAATTGTCAGCAGTTGACGTCAACGCAAATGCTGATGTCATTTTTTTATTTTTCAATAAAAAACTTTTTTTGGCATGTGTAGACATCAATACTGGTCTACATAATAATTAAAAAATAATTGAGCAGCGACAAGGGGCGACAAGGACGCGCGACGCTAGAGTCGGCACAATCTCACACTCCACTGTGCGGCTGCAGTGGGACCGACACCACTAGACTCGTCAGCCTCTCCTCTTCCTTGAGGTTGGTATCATGGCCGGTCACTGGTAATAATTGAGGGTGAGTAGAGTGAGCGAGGTAGTAGAGTTGGAGTTCATTCATAGTGTTTGTGTGGGACGTGGGCAGCTAGTTTTGGTCCATTGCAACACCGGCGATGCCCTCCGAGACTCTGTCCTCCTTCACACCGTCCGTGCTGTCAGCCTTCGGCCACCTAGTGGCGTGCAGCGATTTAGGGCAACGTGAGTTCTCGCTCGCGACTTGCCTCCCTCTCTTCCTTTTTCGAAGCAAATTCACATAAGTCTTCTTTGATTTCGCTACTTTGATCATCAATTAGGTCTTGGTGGCTGTGGTGGCCTAAACTTCTAGCCAGCAGTGGTGGTTGCTGGCGGCCCATAGGTACAGCCATAAACCCTAGTTTTTTAGGTTTTTTTTTTCTACTTTTTATCGCTTTGCTTGTTGTTTTCACGCACCGTGACCGGGGTGCGTGTAAATATTGTTGTGGCTAGTTCTTCAGGACCTGTTAAGGGTGGTGCGCAGCCGCCTTCATGCCCTGAACTGGTTCACTCTACATCAAGCAATCATCTTCATTATATAACCCCCATTCATGTTGATGGAACGTGAGGTTTTCTCTTTTGGCAATGACAAGTGGGAACACTGCCTGGTGGGGCATTTGATAGGGACGGAGTTGGCTTTTTTGCGTGCTTAGGAAATTGAAAGCCTTCTTTGGGGCAGTAGAGGTCTTAAACGTGTTTTATCTAATTGGAAGTTCTGCATGTTTCAATTTTGCATGAAAGCGTATGCCGAAAGTGTTTTCTTAGATGGTCCTTGGTTTTTCAGGTGTGTATGCTTGTCTGTCCATCTCTAGAAGGAGGGGCTTGTACTTAGGAAGGACTGTCTCACACCCTAGTTTGGGTTTGTATTTCTGGCCTTGCCCTTACATTGTGGAAGCCTGCTGGGATTAGTGTTGCATGCAGCACTATTGGCATACCCTTGTTTTAGGTTACATTCGAGCCTATGTTGAAGTCGAAGCTAAGTGTCATGTCCCTAAGGGAACTTATATTGAGATTGATGGTGCCCAGATCAAACCGAGAATTGGGTGTTAGCCTCTACCTAAATGTTTTGCTACGTGTTTTGTTTTCAGGCCCAACTACTTGCCCGTTGGTACTAGGACAGGCCCTACCATTGCTGCTCCATTAGTGGGGCATAGGACAAAGAAAAAAAACAAGAAGAAAAAGGGCATTAGGGCTGCGGGTGGTCCCCCTATGGCGACATCTGGCGCGACGCCTGTGACAACGGTAGAGCCAGTGGCCGGTGGTGCGGAGTCGCCATGTGGCGGGGATGTTGTCGGCATCCAAGACCCGTAATTTTTTATGGGGTCATGGCTGTGGAAGGGGAATAAGGAGGGCATAAGATCCCCCTACTGCTGGTGATAGGCCACCATCTTGTGGTGGCCCACAACGTCTTGTTATTCACACTGGGCCCAGGATGGCCCAACGCGAGGGGGAGGGAGGGCCGCACACCTCTCCCTTATCCGGCCCAGTTAGGGGCTGGCCCTAGCTTCTAGCCCTATAGCGGGACCTGTATAAGCCCACGCTGGGCCTTCTATGGGCCCGACAGTGTAACGGGCCTTGTTCTTTACAGGGACACGGCCTACAATAGTGGGTAGGTGCTACCACAATTGGCAGCCCCTGTGGCAGGGCCACTAGACAGCCCGGCCATGAGCCTTGGAGGCCGGACCACATTAGTCTTACCGTAATTCGCCTCGTCCCATGGTGTGTCATGCTCACCCCATTAGTTGGTCCCGAGTTTCTCGTTCCAGCCCCGATTTAGCCACCGATGTTTAAGAGAGTTGGTCGTTTTAGGATTTGTACCGAGCCATTGTCCCCTATGAGATTGAGGTGGGCTAGGATGCCCTAGTTGGGATTATTGAGCCTACTGAGAAATAGTCCGCGATGACAGTACCTAGTGTTGAATCATCGAATCAATTTGCTCTCCTGTTGGAGGAGCGTATGGGTGTGACTTCCACTTTTGATAGTGTTTCCCATCCTACCCCCATTGTTTGTTCTGTTACATGCTGCATTGTAGCCCATAGTGGCTGTGGGGGCCATGGCTTACATTAGTTCTCTTGTCTCCGATGAAAGGTTGCTGGAATGTGAGGGGGTTCAATAACCCTAATTCTATCCACACTGTGCGTGACTAAATTACCTTTAGTCTCTTGAGTTTGGTTGGCTTGGTTGAGACCAATACCAACCCAGTCGATGTCTAGTTTGTTGTTTCTCGTTGAGCTAAGGGGTGGTAGTTTCTGTTCAGTGGGGCATGGAACTCTCGGTGCCGCTTCATTATTCTTTGAGATCCTAATATCTGCCATGCTATGAGTGTGCAGGGTGGGGATTAGCATGTCACCTATAGAGTTTCTAATCTTCGAGGAGATGTGGACTTTGTTGCTACATTTTTCTGTGGCTTTAACGAGCCAGATCAGCATCGGGAGCTTGGAGGTATATTCGAGGAGCCAGCATGGGTCTTCAGGAGAAGCCTTCCTTGGACACTTTAACGCTATCCTTAGTCCCAGTGATAGATGTGGTGGTCAAGACACTTTGCCTGGCCACTTGGATGACTTTCGAGATTGTGCTTATGAGTCATAGCTCACTATTCTGTCGTATACTGGACTGAACTACACGTGGTCTAATAGAATGGATGGGGATAATCTCATTCTGAAGAGTCTTGATTGGTGCTTAGTGAGTGTGGGGTGGCTACATGCTTTGTCGGCCTAATCAATTGAGTTCCTTCCGTGTGAGATCACTTCTAACCATTGTATGTTTGTAGTTAGAGGACTTGGAGAGCTTTGCACATCGCAGCTCCCTTTCAAGTTTTTTGACTTTTGGGCTGATCTTGAGGAACTTCTTCATATGTTTCAAAGGGTGTGAGAGTCTAGCATTGATGGCACGCTAATGTATCAGCTCACTCAGATGCTGAAGCGGTTGAAGGGTGAGTTGAAAGCCCTTAAAGTTAGACACTACAATCATATCTCGGCTAGAGTGGTGGCGTCGAGGAACGCCTGAGGGCTTTAGATGCCAATCGTGAGCGTATGGTCCATTGGGCGAAGGAGCTCTGTTTATCTCGGGAGTATCCGAGGCTGTGCAAGGATGAGGAGGCTTCTCCTTTCAGAAGTCTAGTATCTAGTGGCTTTCCTTAGGGGATTAGGGTACCCGATTTTTCCTTAAGTCTGTCAGCAAGCAGGCTAGAGCTGAGTTTCTTCCATTATTCGTCATGAAGGCATGAGGACCTATGATTGGGGGGGGGGGGGGGGGGGGGTGGGGGCAGAGGCCAGGGTCTCCTACTTTTAGGAGTTGTTGGCTGAACCGAGTGGGCCGCTTCATGAGGATATTTCAGGCCTCTTTCAGGCACGTTTTTTCTGAGGATCAAACTAGACCATCGACTCTTCCAATTTTTGAGATTGAGGTGCAAGATGCTCTTTTCTCCATAGGTGATGATTGAGCGCCAGGTCCTAATGGTTATACCTCCCTCTTTTTCAAGAGGGTGTGGGATGTTATGGGCCGTGATGTTGTGCGGGCTGTTCATTCATTCTTCCAGTCAGGGCACATGCTAGGAGCCCTGAACACTACCCGTATCACTCTAATTCCAAAGGTGGAGAATCCCTCCACCTTCGCCAACTATCGCCTGATCTTCTATTGCAATGTCGTCTATAAGTGTATAACTACGTTCATTACAAACAAGTTAAAAGGGGTCCTACCCCTTTGGATTTATGACTCGCCGTCTGCCTTTGTTCCGTGGAAGAGGATTTCAGGCAGTATTCTACTTGCTCAGAAGCTTACGCGTGACTATCACCTTCCGTTGGTGTCACCTCGGTGTGCCTTTACGGTTGATATTCACAAGGCATTTGACAAAGTGTGTTGGGACTTCATCTTGTCTGCTATGCATTGTATGGGTATCCCGGAGATTATGATTAGCTGGGCGCGGAAGCGCCTTTCCATAGCGGGTTTTTAATCGCTATTAATGGCGAGCTTCAGGGTTTTTTGGCATGAGTCGGGGCATTCATCAGGGGGATCCTCTTTCCCTTTCTTGTCCATTATCACCATGGAGGGTCTTTGTGGTCTGCAGTGTAGTGCTACCTCTGATCTACGGCTTCGATTCCTCCCTCGCTACTCTTGTACACACTTATACATCTCTGCTTCACTGATGAGATGATTTTTAGTCAGGCGAATGACAACAGTGTTTCGATTATTCAGGAGACGTTGGATAAATTCGCTGCACTTTCAGGGCTGTCCGCTAATGCGGCGAAGAGTACGGTCTTCATCGCTGGGGTTGATGCTGATTCGCAGCAGTCTATTTTGGATGTTCTTTGGTTTAGATTGGGGAAGTGTCTGGTCAGATATCTGGGGGTTCTGCTTATATTTTCGAGGCTTCAGTTTATCCACTGCCAGCCTTTATTGGATCGCATCCTGGCTTGCATTCAGATCTAGACTTCACGAGCTCTTTCTTATGCTGGGCGTTTGCCGCTAATTAGATCATTGTTGTTTTCTATCCTGGTCTATTGGTCATCTGTCTTCATTCTCTCAAAGAGAATGATCAATAAAATCGAGTAGACACTTGCTTCCTTTCTTTGTAGGGGCACCTCGCTGGCCTCGGGGGGAGCGAAGGTTGCCTGGAGGCATCTTTGTTACCCTCGTACATACGATGATCTTGGGATTCGCAGCTTAACTGAGTGGAACCAGGCTTCTATCATGAAGCACTTCTAGGTGCGGCTAATGGATTATGACTCCCTCTGGCTTCGGTGGATTCATTCCAACCGTCTTTAGGGGAAGAGCTTCTGGGAGGTTTGGCCTATAGGGCCGAGTCCTTTGTTGTGATGGAGTATACTTAGTGTTCGACCGTTGTGTGATGGGGCATTCAGACACATCATCGGGGATGGTCGGGAAATCACACACTGGGCTAATTTCTGGCTGCCTTGTGGACGTTTGGAGGGTCGGCTCCCAACCCGTCTTTTGACCTCTACTGGTCACCTCAAGGGCTCTCGTGTTTCTGACTTTATTGAGGCAACTAAAGGTTCCCATATGAGAGGGTTGAGTTGCTTCCTATCTAGGATACTGTTAACTTCAGGCCTAGACTGACGGTGGCTGACCATATTAGGTGGATGGGTGATCCTTCAGGGAAATTGACCAGCAAGTCGGCTTGGGAGATGATTTGCAGTAAGAGGGAGGAGGACTCCTTCCACCATCTCCTTTGTTTTTCATTGCATACCCTAAGGCACTCCTTCATTATATGGCTTGCATGTTTTGAGCGACTTTGGATTCGTGACAGACTACTGGGGCATCAGGTTCAGGGTACCCCAGTTTCATGTGTGCTGTGTGGTTTAGATTATGAGTTGCATAGCCACCTTTTCTTTGACTGCAGTTTCTCGGCTACTGTTTGGGCTAGAGTTTCTGCGCACACATCTTTTGCTTGGCCTGCGCTCCCCTGGCATGAGCTTATCTCCTGGGCCAACTCTCGGCTCCATGGTCATACGGTTAATTGTGTTTTAGCCCGTCTTTGCCTCTTTGCGATAGTTTATGTCCTTTGGTACGAGTGTAACATGATGATTCGGTGCTCTCAATCTCAACCTTCTTTAGCTGTTATTAAGAAGATCACATGATCGGTTTGCAGCTGTCCCGTTGCTGCTCCTATGCTTCATTGTGCTTAGCATCACTCTTAGCTTCAGCAGGAGTGGGGGATTGAGCATTAGTTTTGTTTGGCATTTAGCTTTTGTTTTGCTTTTGCTTTTGTTGGTCATGGTTACTTTTGATGCTTTTTAGCTTTCTTTGTGTCATTTTTTTTGATTCATTGCTGCAGGCCTTTCTGGCCATGGCATGGGGTATGCCCCTTGTAGACATGGACATATATTTTTGCCTATATGCTATTTTACACTGACTCACCAAAAAAAAAAAGTTGTAAATGCAAGTTAATCAAAAACCACTAGTTAATAAAAATCAAGTGGGTGCAAGGTTTAATTGTTGAAACCTCATGGTCTCCCTTACCGGCCTAGTAGTGTAGTAGATTGACAGACCTCCCCATGGAAGGTGCCGGTTTGTAGGTTATAGGGTTACACTTCTATTGGGATAAACCAAAGTGCAAAAAGTGAGGCAACCACGCTGCCATGGAGTATTACGTATATTTGTATAGAGGTTTAGGTAATGGTTTGCAATTAACTAGCGTGATACATTACCCTCCTCGAGGGGCTCTATTATGTTATGTTAGAGACTATGGTAAAGTGGTGAGTTAATCATGTTGAGTAAGAGTTACAAGAAAGCATGTTAATTGTGAACAGTTCTCACCCAAACTAATTTCATATGACCCCGCTACCGAAGAGTAAGGTGTGGCGCGTTTGGGTTGTCACTGCATGCATGTGTTATGATTCAAGATCATTCTTGAATCATAACATAAGATAGGTGAAGAATTAGAATGGAGATAAGAAGAGAATTAGAGAATTAGATGAGAAATAGAGAGAGTTATGGTTCAGAGAAGAACAATTCAATCTTATCATTCATTAATGAAGAACTTACAATACATTGCCAATCCTTTACCCTAATGATTAGCGACGACAGTTAAGACCCAAATATCAAGCAATACAATGAACCTAACCAAATTAACTGCCAAAGACATGAGCTAAGCCTTTCCTGCCACTAAACTATTTGAATATTGCAAGAATTGACCTTACAATTATTTCCTCTAAACTTGAATCATGACAATACCTTCTCCTTAACATAATTCTTGACTCAACAATGAAATAATGGAAATTGCCTCCTGATGAAGTTTAGATTCTCCCAAGTAGCAGCTTCCTAATCCAAATGTTATGGTTCAAGAACAATCTTGAACCACAACTAGGGTTGAGATAGGGTTTAGATGAGAAGAGAAGTGAAGAGATAAATAATAGAGAGAAATTAGGGACGAGAAGAGAATAGAAGTTTCATTTCATTTAACAATGACCAATACAAGCTAAATCTTACATATTTATACAAGATAGATGCAAAGAACCAACTAAAACCGACTAAGGCAGCAGCTGCCCAAATTGACCGACTAACACAACTAACTTGATTTTAACTAACTTCCCTTTTCCCGCCTAAATATCAATGAGACTTCTAACAATAGAATTGCTAACTAACGATCATAACAATCCCCTTCCCTTCAAAACATTCTTGGCCTCAAGAATGGAACTGAGGAAACTGACTTCGAAGGAAAGGCAGGGACTCCCAAGTGTTGTACTTAGCATCCAAATTAGCTCATTGACCCAAAGCTTCCAACACTTGCTGTGAAGTTGAACTTGGTCTGGTAGCAAGTATAGCCATTGGAGTTTGCATGATACTTCCATCTCTAGGTGTATCTGGAGGAGTTAAAGAGCTGCAAAACCCTTCTTGTACCTACTTCTTCAATAGTGAAACATGAAACATTGGATGCACCAAGCAATCAGGTGGCAACTCTAATTTGTAAGCAACTGCTCCTACTCACTGCAGTATCCTGAAGGGTCCAGAATAGCATGCTCCCAGCTTCACATTCTTGCGTACAACAACTAAAGATTGCCCATAATGTTGCAACTTCGGGTAAACCTTATCACCTACATCAAAGGATTTGTCAGTTCTATGCTTATATGCAAAAAATTTCATTCGTGATTGTGTTAGCTGCAGAATATCCTTGAGCTGAATCATAAGCTATCTTCTTTGCTCTAGTAAATCTGATACTTCTGTGGCAGAAGACACCACTCCCTGAAGGCCCATTGGTCAGGGTGGATCATAGCCATACAGCGCCTTGAAAGGGGTAGTCTTAATGGCTGAATGTGCATGGGTATTGTACCAATACTCTGCCACAGCAAGCCAACGAAACTAGTGTTTAGGATGAATGAAAGTCATGCTGCACAAATACTTCTGCAAACGTTGATTAACTCATTCAGTTTGGCCATCCGTTTGAAGATGGTAGGAAGAACTTAAAGCAAGTGTGGTGCCTAACAATCCAAACAACTCAGTCCAAAAATGGCTGATGAAGAGCCTGTCTCGATCAAAAGTAATCGACTGAGGTAACCCATGAAGGCGATATATGTGATCCAAGAAAATCTTGGCAAGTCTAGCTGTTGTAATGGGGTGATTGAGCCTAATGAAGTGTCCAAACTTTGTGAATCTATCAACCACAAACCAATTTACTTCCTTCCCTTCAGATTTAGGTAATCCCTCGATGAAATTCATGCTTATGTGTTGCCAAACTCTCTTTGCAAAGGGGAATGGTTGCAACAATCCTTGGTAAGGAACTCGATCACTTTTAGTCTGTTGGCAAACTTCACAATTCTGTACCCATTTCACCACATCCTTCTTCATCCCAACCCAGTAAAAATACTGCTGAAGCTGTTAATAGGTTCCCTCAGTACCTTTATGTCCACCCCAAGCAGAAGAATGTATTGCTGAGACTATTTGCTGCCTTAAATTAGTGCGAGTTCCAATATAGATCCTGCCTTTAATTCTAATGAATCCATTGCTTACAGTTATCCCTGATTCAGAGCTAGCAGAGGCCTTGATCTGAGCAGCAAGGATGAAATTTTGGGCAAATACATCTCCTTCATATGTCTGCAAGACCTCTTCGAAACAAGAAGGAACAGTCACGAAGATGGCACTGCAATTAACCTGATCAGTCCCTTCCTGACAACGTAATAAAGCATCTGCTATTACATTTTCTCTGCCTGATCTGTACTGAATCGAATAATCTAGCCCCAACATCTTCATGAGCTCCTTGTGTTGAACTTTTGTAGTAATTTTTTGTTCGAGGAGGTACTTCAAACTTTGAGGGTCAGTTTTGATAATGAAGTGTTGTCCCACAAGATAATGCCACCACTTTTGCACTGCAAGGAGAATTTCTAAATACTCTTTCTCATAAATTGACAATCTCAAATTCTTGGGACCTAATGCTTGACTGAGGTAAGCAATTGGCTTTCCTTCTTGAGAAAGCACGGCTCCCAATCCAAGACTGCTTACATCGGTTTCCAATATAAATGGAAGCTTGAAATCTGGCATGGCTAGCACCGGGGCTGTACACATAGATGCCTTGAGCTGTTGAAAGGCTGTTTCTGCTAAATCATTCTATTCAGTAGCATTCTTCTTAAACAATTCTATTAGGGACCTTTCCATCAAACTGTAACCTGAGATAAATTTGCGATAATAACCAGTTAACCCCAAAAAACTCCTTAACTGCTTGACATATGTGGGCATTGGCCAATCTTGCATTGCTTTGATCTTAGTAGGGTCTGTAGCAACCCCTTCTTTGGACACAACATGTCCCAAATACTCCACTTGAGAACTTGCAAATGTACACTTAGATAGTTTAGCATACAACTGATGTTGCCTCATGAGCTGAAAGACATGTTGAAGGTGGATCCAATGACTGTCACATGAAGGGCTATATATAGAATGTCATCAGAGAAGACGAGTACAAACTTTCTTAAATAGTCCTTGAACACCTCGTTCATCAGTGCCTAAAAGGTTGCTGGAGCATTAGACAACCCAAAAGGCATTATCACGAACTCATAGTGTCCATGGTGAGTACGGAATGCAGTCTTGTGGATTTCTTCACTCTTGACTCTGACTTGATAGTATCCTCGTCTCAAGTCTAACTTGGAAAAATAGCTAGCTTCATGCAACTTATCCCATAAATCGTCAATAACAGGTATAGGAAATTTGTCCTCAATAGTAAGAGAGTTGAGGTGTCTATAATCAATACACATTCTAGATGTCCCATCCTTATTCTTGACCAAAATCATAGGTGATGCAAATGGACTATGGCTATGCCGAATAAAGTGAGTTTTGAGAAGATAATCCGCCTGGCGTTCTATCTCACCATTTTGGGCATGAGCATACTTATAAGGCTTCAAACTCAGTGGCTCAGCTCCATTCCTTAATGGCATAGCATGGTCCAAGGCTCTTGAGGGAGGAAGAGCGGAAGGATGTTCAAATAGGTCACTGTAAGCCTGAAGAAGCTTGAGTAACTTAGGATGTTGCTATTGATCTTGCACAGTTGCAGCTGATCCAATGGAGAATAAATGCCCAATCCACTGGTAATTCTTCTTCCTAATAACACTTTCTAGACCCTTGCCAGTCATAAGCTACAATCTCCCTTGTTCTTTAATTCCCTGCAGCAACACCTTTTGGCCATTTCTATCAAATGAGATAGTGAGCTCAGTGAAATCAAACACAATTAGGTTTATGGTCTTCATATAATCAACCCCTAAGATCATATCACATCCTCCAAGTCTCAACACTCGAAAGTCATTAGTGAAGCTGTGCTTTTGCATCAGCCACAAAAACTGTTTACGCTTGACTTGTGTTAAAATAGAATTTCCATCAGCCACCGTGACTGTCAAAGGTTTGGTTTTGATCATCTCATGTCCAATTGAATGCACAAGCTTGGGATCTACAAAGCTATGAGTGCTACCACTATCCACCAAGATCAATATTAGTCTATGTCTAGCCTCTCCTCTGATTCTAATGGTGTTACTGAAACCTCCACCAGTTAAGGCTTGCACTGAAATTCTTAGTTCATTTTCATCCAAGTCCTCATTGTCACTCTGTTCTTGCACTCCCAACTCATCTGATTCTTCATCAACTCCCTGAACATCCTCAAAATCTTGCTCATAATCTATGCCAGTGACTTCCATTAGGAGTTTAGGATTACACTTGTGACGAAAAAAGTACTTCTGATTACATTTGGAGCACAAGCGTTGAGCCTTTTTCTCATCCATGCTTTGGTTTCTTGAGCCACCAGATGAACCCGTGGAAGTTGATGCTCAATTTCCCTGTCCACCTCTGGATCTAACTCCCTCAGTTGTAGATAAGATTGTATTTTCGAAGAGCAGTGCCTTGGAATAAGCTTGAGAAAGAGTTGTAGGCTCCAAAGTCTTCACCAAATTCTTAATCTCGAATTTCAAGCCACTGATGAAGCTTGAAATGTAGTAAAATTTAGTGGTTTAGGGATGAGCAATCAACATTATTACTCTCAAGTTCTCGAACCGTGTCATGTATTCCTTCACTGTGGTTGTCTAAATTACCTTGCTAAAACTATGCACAATGTCCCCAAGGTCCTCCTCTCCATATCGTTCACAAATTTCTTTCTCAAATTCAGCCCAAGTGATGGGTGCTCTGCCCCTCAATAGGCCAAAATACTAAGTCTCATGATCGCCTTTCAAATATACAGCTGCGAGATCCACCTTTTTAGCCTCAGTTATGTGGTAGAAATTAAAATATCGCTCACACCTTCTAATCCAAGACTGTGGCCATACTCCATCAAAGATTTCCATATCAATGCCTGGCTGTCTGAACCCACTGCCTCAGGTCACATTTGTATTTGTTACATCTCCACTTCCCTCAGAAGTAGTTTGAGAAGTAGGTGAGTGCAACTGGCTGGCTGGTTTCAAAACTCTAGCAAACGTCCCTTGTTTATCCAATTGCTGCTGAATCTGAGTGACTTGAGTGCGAAGGTTTTGAGTTTCTTCAAGGGCCAACCCTTGCCTATCCAATTGTTGCTGCATTCTACTAACTTGTGTGGAAAGACTTTGTGTAGCCTCCCAGTTGTGCTAAAGAGACAAGACAATGGTGTTTACTTGTCTAGCAATATTGGCAATTGTATCAGCTTGTCCATTAGTTGCAACTGTCCTAACAGCTTCTGCTTCATTTCCGGCTACAGTAGCAACATATGTAGTAGCTTCAGATCTAGTAGTAGGCAGGATTTTGAAGCAACACACTGCTATATCTACAAAAACAACGAGCAGTGGGAAGTTTACAGTATTGGAATGAAGTACTTGTTTGTTATGTTATTGCACTCAGCTTTTGTGGATCCTAGTTTGAGGATCAATTGTTCGAGCTTGTAAATGAAATATAGTTGATTGTTATGTAAATGCACTCATCTGCTATGGATCCTAAGCAAGGATTAATCGAACAAGCCGTATTAATTATGAAATATAGCTGATTGTTATGTAAATGCACTTATCTGCTATGGATCCTAAGCAAGGACCAATAGAACAAGCCGTATCAATTGAATTCCAGTTTGACCAGCCTTGTGATTTGAAATCTCAATTCAATCATTAACCTAAAAAGAACCATCTGCTAACAAGTCTCAGCGATAAAGCAGAATGCAGTTTGCTTGATCAGCAGCAAGAAATTCGCGGTAAGAGAAGAACTCCGGACAAAATTTCAGCTACTTAATTAGGGATCATATAAAAAATTAGCTCAATTATGAGCAATTAAGAGCTAATTAAGCTCTGATAACAATTGTTATGGTTCAAGAACAATCTTGAACCATAACTAGGGTTGAGATAGGGTTTAGATGAGAAGAAAAGTGAAGAGATAAGTAATAGAGAGAATTTAGGGATGAGAAGAGAATATAAATTTTATTTCATTTAACAATGATCAATACAAGCTAAATCTTACTTATTTATAAAAGATAGATGCAAAGAACCAACTAAAACCGACTAAGGCAGTAGCCGCCCAAATTTACCAACTAACTTCCCTTTTCCCGCTTAAACATCAATGAGACTTCTAACAATAGAATTGCTAACCAACGATAATAACACCAAGGTAGTCCAAAGTACCAACACCTCCTTGACTGAGTTCTTCTGTGTCATGATATAGATTTAGAAGTGGTCATTGTAGTGGCAATCCATGTGTTGTTTTCAAATAAGTGGTATGGCCGGAAATGCTTGTAATTGCCTTGAGTTAGTTAAGTCCGTTAGTACATTGCATTTGGTCCAACTGATTTAAGTGATTCATGGTATAAAGTGTTTAGCTTGTATTCTAAGTTCTTCACTGATGAATGACAGGATTGAATTCCTTTTTTCTCAACCCTAACTCTCTCTAATTCTCATCTATTTACCATATATGTGAAAAAATATATGTACAAGTCTACGAGGGTTATACCCCAAGTCAAGACCTGAAAGGCCTACATGAATGAAACCAACAAAGCAAGGCATCAAAGGTCAACATGACCAAACAAAGGAAACAAAGCAAAAAGCCAAAACAAAGGGCTTGATAGATTGTTGTTATTCTCTCCACATCTCCACTCTAATTCTTCACCTATCTCATGTTATGGTTCAAGATTGATCTTACATCATAATAGTTGGTATCAAAGCTTGATAGATTGTAATTATTCTCTAATTTTTGCACTGAATTGATCAATTTTTGGTGGCGTGGGATCACCTCAATATTGCACAATCAGTTAAGTCTTATTGTTGATCGTCGTTGACCCATTTCCTTTGACAATCAGTGGTAGTAATTCCAGATGGCAAGAGGTGTAACAACATGAGCTGGTGCTATTGCTAATGCAACCGATAATACTAGAGTTGTAATGGGAACTTATGCTGGAGTCACTGCAGGAGTGAACTCGAGTCAAGGTGATGGTGTGGAGGTGATGCTAGCTGAAATGCGAAGGATGACCACAATAGTGGCAGGCTTCCAAGGGATACTAGATAACACTAGCACCTCAAATCAGCAATTGCAGCAACAGATGAATGAGTTAAGGTAGAATTGATCGGCATTCAGGATCTGGACTTTTAACACCTGCTAGTTAGCAAGGGAGGCGTAATGAACAGAGACAACCTCAGGATCCTAAAGAAGGAACTGAAGCTACAGCCAAGAGTAGTGGTTATAGAAAGCCAAAGTTTGAAATTGATACCTTTGATGGATCACATCCACAGTTGTGAATAAGAAGATGTGAGAGGTACTTTGGCTTTTACCATGTGATGGATGTGGAAAACATAAAGCTTGCTGTAGTACATTTGCAAGGTGATCACGAGGTATGGTTTCACAGCTTAATTCTTAGTAATCCTAACATCTCGTGGTATGATTTTGTTGATGAATTCTGTTAGAGGTATGGTGATGAGGATATGGGAGATGTGGTGGATCATTTTAATAAGGTGACTCAAATCACATCTATGGAAGAGTATATGTCACGTTTTGAAAATCTGAGAGCTAGAATAATAGCAGTAAACCCTGGTTTAAGCGAGGAATACTATGTCTTGAGCTTCATTAGTGGTCTTAAGCCAAAGATAAAGAACTTGGTTAAAGCCATTAGTCTTTTAACATTGTCCCAAGCCTTCTCCAAGGCAAAGTTATATGAAGCCACAGTGCTTGCTAATTCATATTTATCACGAGGCAACAATGTGTCCAGTAACTCCTCAACATCAGCTAGTAATAAGGTTGTTCCCAAAACCTTGAGTATTGAAGGGAAGAAGGCTCAAAAACTATGTTTTAAATGTAACTAAAGATACTTCTTTGGATATAAGTGCAATCCTAAGCTTCTCATGTCCATTAATGGAGCTGAGGCTATGAATGAATCAAATGATCACGAGGAGGAGGAGGAGGCAAGTGATGAGCCTAAGGAGGAATTGTTACAAGAGACAGATGTTATTGAGAATGAAATGGAGATTTCAATTAAAGCTTTAATAGGCAATCGGACACACAATACCATAAGAGTCAAAGGTGAAGCAAATCACAAGTCTCTTTTGATCTTGATTGATGGTGGAAGCACACACAGTTCTGTTGATTCCAAGATTATGAAGAGGGTGGGTCATGACATGACTAAAACAAGACCCTTAGCCGTAACAATTGCTGATGGGAATTCTATGCTCACCCAAATGAAATGCAATTAATTTCAGTGGTAGATGCAAGGCCACCAGTTCTATTATGATTTCAGAGTCTTGAAGCTGGGAAGATGTGATATGATACTTAAGGTGGATTGGATGAAGATTGTCATTCCATTGGTATTTGTTTTCAACCAACTCTAAATCTCGTTTGATTTACATGGTAAAGCCATCAAGTTACAAGGCCTTGTGGACTAAGGACAACTTAAGATGTTAAGTTGCAAGAAGGTTGAAGGGATACTAAGGAGAAAGGACTATCAGTGGGTAGGACATCTTTTCTCTATTTAAGCAAAATCAAATCAAGATGAGAAGAAGCTTGAGCCTCCAATTCAGAGGTTGATTAAGAAATACAGTGATTTGTTTGAGCAACCAAAGAGCCTTCCTCCTAAGAGGACCTTGGACCATGCAATTCCATTGAAGACCAGCTCCAATCCAGTAAACTTGAGACCTTATAATTATCCACATTCACAAAAGAGTGAAATTGACAGGCAGGTGGATGAGTCACTCAAGACGGAATTCATCAGACATTCTCATAGTCCCTTTGCTTCCCCTGTGATTTTGGTCAAGAAGAAGGATGATTCTTCACGCATGTGCATAGATTACAGGCAGCTGAATTCTATTACTATCAAGGATAAGTTTCCAATTCCTATCATCGATGGCCTGTTGGATGAATTATATAGTTCTCATTTCTTTTCCAAGTTGGATCTGAGGCAGGGGTACCACTAGATTAGCGTCCTTGAGCAGGATGTCCGTAAGACTACTTTCCGAACTCACCATGAGCATTATGACTTTGTAGTGATGCCATTTCGATTAACAAATGCGCCAGCTACATTCCAGGACTTGATGAATTCAGCTTTCAAGCCCCTATTGAGGAAGTTTGTCTTGGTTTTTATTGATGACATATTGGTATATAGTCCCTCACTTGAGGCACATATGGACAATCTGAGGTAAGTATTTGATATGATGAGGCAACACAAGTTATTTTGCAAGCTCTCCAAGTGTACCTTTGCTCAGAACAAGGTCGAATATTTGGGGCACATTATCTCTTCAGACCCAGCTAAGGTTGATGTGATGAAACATTGGCCAATACCTCTTTCTCTTAAGCAGTTAAGGGGGTTCTTGTGTTTTATAGGTTATTACAGGAAGTTTGTGGCTGGATATGGTATGATTGCTAAGCCTCTTACTGATTTACTTAAGAAGGATGCCTTTAGGTGGTCGGGGGAAGCTCAAGAAGCGTTTGATTGTTTAAAGATAGCAATGTGTTCAGCCCCGGTGCTAGTCATGCCTGATTTTAGTGTTCCTTTCACCTTGGAGACTGATGCTAGTGGCACTTGTGTGGGAGCTGATCGTTCACAAAAAGGGAGGGCAATAGGCTTCCTGAGTCAAGGTCTGAGCCCCAAGCATTTGGAGTTATCCATTTATGAAAAAAAGCATTTGGCAATTCTGTTAGCAGTTAAGAAATGGAGACACTACTTGGATGGGCATCACTGCGTTATAAGAATAGATCATCAAAGTTGAAGAACTTATTGGAGCAGAAAATCATTACGAGAGTGCAGCGTAAGGACCTTATGAAGATGTTATGAGTATTTCAGAGGCAAGAAAACTTAGCTGCAGATGCTTTGTCACCTAAGTTTGAGGGAGTTGAACAAGCTTCTTGTTCAGCTTTTTTTGTGGTTGTACCTTCTTGGATGGAAGAGGTGCACAAGTCTTGTGATGCTGATTCCCTTGCTCAGGAGTATATCACAGCATTTAGCATAAAGAATAGCACTTCTGGAGATGAGTTTAATGGGCCATCGCTCATGGAATTGTGAGAATTAAAGGGAACTTTTACATTGGCTCAGTGGTTGATTTGAGCAGACAAATAATTACAACTTCAGATGGGTCAACTTGGGGAGAATACTCCGGAATTGAGGGGACATACAAAAGGTTAAGACAGTATTTCCATTGGCATGGTATGACGAAGGATGTTGTGGATTTTGTTTGGGGCTGTGATGTTTGCCAGGGTACTAAGTCCGATTATATGCACTGCCAGGGGTTACTGTAGCCCTTACCTATCCTTGATAGAGCATGGTAACACATAAGCATTGATTTTATTGAGGGGTTGCCTAAGTCTGAAGGCAAGGAAGTGATTTGGGTAGTTGTGGATAGATTTACCAAGTTTGGGCATTTCTTGGTTTTGAGTCATCTAATTTCAACTGAAAAACCGGGAAGATTATTCTTGGATAACATCTATAAAATCCATGGTGTGCCTTAATCCATCATATCTAATCGAGATAGGTTGTTAACCAACAATTTTTGGCATGAGCTTTTCTTATTGTTGGGTTCTTCTTTAGCCATGGGCTCTTCATATCACCCACAAACTGATGGGAAGATTGAAAGGGTGAACCAATGCCTAGAGAAATATTTGAGAAGCATGACTTTTAGCTATCTAAAGCAGTGGAATAGATGGTTTGCTTTGGCTGAGTTCTGGTACAATTCACACTCTCATGTTGCATTGGAGACAACTCCATTCAAGGTTCTTTATGGCTATGATCCTCCATCTCCCATGCTAATACAGGGTGTTTCTTCTTCTGTGAGTGAAGTTAATGATCAAATGATGTAGAGGAAAGAATTGGTACAGCAGCTGAAGGACAATCAGCAATTGGTCCAGGCTACGATGAAGCGCTGTGCTAATAAAAAAAAAAGAAGAGATAAGTCTTTCTAAGTTGGAGATTTTGTTTATCTGAAATTGTAGCCTTATAGACAGCCTAGTGTGGCAATACGCAAAAAGGTGAAGCTCAGTGCTCATTTCTTTGGCCCATACAAGATTTTGGAGAAGATTGGCCCATAAACAATTTATCACGATCAGAAATGATGGATTAAGGCAATCCATGGAGTTTACAGATGTTATCTAAGAATAATTTTCCAAGCTTCTCCACTGAAATTGGATGACGCAAGGCCAAGAAATGCCCAAACTTGATAAATTGATCCACAACCACCCAAATTATCTTCTTGCCTTCAGACTTAGGCAACCCTTCAATGAAATCTATACTTATGTGTTGCCAAGCTTTATCAAGAATAGGTAAAGGCTGCAATAATCCTTGATAGGGCATATGACTGGTCTTAGTACACTAGAAAACATCACAAGCTTGAACAAAGTCCACTACATCCTTCCTCGTACCAGGCCATTGAAAGTACTGCCTCACCCTTTGATATGTCCGTTTAATACCGGAGTGTCCTCCCCAAGCAGTGTCGTGTGAAGCTATGATAATTTGCTTCCTCAAATTAGTTACTGCACCAATGTGCACCTTCCTTTTTATCCTTACAATCCCATGAGCAACAGATACATCATAATCCTCAGCAGAAGAGCCATTTTTGATGCTGCAAGCTGTAATATATTCCTGAGCAATACTATCATCATCACAGGACTTGTGCACCTCATCCATCCAAGAAGAGAGAACCACAAAAATAGCAAAACAAGAAACCTGCTTAGGCCCCTCAGACTTGTGAGACAAAGCATCTACAGCTAAGTTTTCCTTGCCTCTGAAATACTCAATCGAATAATCAAGTCCCAACATCTTCATGAGGCCCTTACGCTGCACACTTGAAGTAATCTTTTGCTTGAGTAAGTACTTCAAACTTTGATGGTTAGTTCTAATGAAAAAGTGATGTCCATCCAAGTAATGCCTCCACTTCTTGAGTGCCAAGAGAATTGCCAAATACTCCTTCGCGTAAATGGATATTCCAATATGCTTTGGACTCAAACCCTGACTCAAGAAGGCTACTGGTCAGCCCCTTTTGTGAAAGAACTGCTCCCACACTAGTACCACTAGCATCAGTCTCCTAGGTGAAAGGAACACTAAAATCAGGAGTGACAAGCATCGAAGCTGAACACATTACTATCTTCAAACCATCAAATGCTTCCTGAGCTTTCTTAGACCACTAAAAGGCATCTTTTTTGAGTAAATCAGCAAGAGGCTTAGCAATCGTGCCATATCTAACTACAAACTTCCGATAACAACCTGTTAGTCCCAAGAATCCCTTTAATTATTTAAGAGAAACAGGTGTTTGCCATTGCCTCATTACATCAACCTTGGCTGGACTAGTAGCTATGACTTTTGAGGAGATAATATGACTCAAGTATTCCACCTTACTTCAGGCAAAAGTACACTTAGGAAGCTTAGCAAACAACTTATGCTGCCTCATAATTTCAAAGACTTGTTTGAGGTGATCCATATGTGCATCAAGGGAAGGACTATACACCCATATGTCATCAAAGAAGACCAGGACAAATTTCCGCAATAGGGGCTTGCAAACTGAATTCATCAATACCTGAAACATAGCTAGAGCATTTGTTAATCCAAAGGGCATCACCACAAACTTATAATGCCCATGGTGACTTCTAAAAGCAGTATTGTGAACATCCTGCTCTAGGACTCTAATCTGATGGTACCCTTGCCTCAGATCCAACTTGGAGAAGAAGTGGGAACCATATAATTCATCTAGCAAGTCATCAATGATTGGAATATGATACTTGTCTATGATAGTGAGAGAATACAGCTGCCCGTACTCTATGCACATGCGTTAAGAACCATCCTTCTTCTAGACAAAAATTAGAGGAGAAGCAAAGGAACTGTGAGAGTGCCTTATAAATTTAGTCTTTAGAAGCTCATCCACCTATCTTTCAATCTCGGTCTTCTAAGAGTGTGGGTACTTATAAGGCCTCACATTCCTTGGGTCAGTGTTGGCCTTCAATGGAATTGCATGGTCCATATCCCTCTTGGGAGGAAGGCACCTTGGTTGCTCAAACATATCACTAAAATCTTTGATTAGCTTCAGAATTGGAGGATGAAACTCTTTCTCAACTTCAACAGATTCTACTAAAATGGAAAAGAGATGTCCTACCCACTGGTAGTCTTTCCTTCGAAGTATTCCTTTAACCTTCTTGCCACCTGGCATCTTGAGCTGCCCTTGGTCCACAATTCCTTGTAAATTGATGGCTTTACCACGTAAAACAAAGGAGATTGAGAGCTAACTAAAATCAAACACTAATGGACTGATGGTCTTCATCCAATCCACCCCAAGTACCATATCACAGCCTCCCAATTTCAACACTCCAAAGTCATAAGAAAGTTGGTGGCCTTGCATCTATCACTGGAATTGGTTGCACTTCATTTTATTGAGCATATAATTCCCATCAGCAACAGTTACGGCTAAAGGACTTGTTTTGATCATCGCATGACCCACTCTCTTCACTATCTTAGGATCAACAAAACTATGTGTGCTTCCACTGTCAATCAAGATCAGAAGTGACTTATGATTTGCTTCTCCCTTAATTCTAATGGTGCTGTGAGTTCCAAGGCCAGTCAAGACTTTCACAGGTATTTCCATCTCATTCTCATCATCATCTATATCATGAACAAGGTCCTCCTCTAACTCATTCCTTGCCTCCTCATCCTCCTATTCCTCTGACTCTTCCTCAACCTCAGCTCCAGTCACAGACATGAGCAGCTTAGGGTTGCACTTATATCCAAAGAAGTATCTTCGGTCGCACTTTAAGCATAGTCTTTGAGCCGTCATCTCTTCAAGTCTTAACATTTTTAGAGAAGCCTTATTGCCAACTGATGTGGAAGAACTAATGGATAGACTCTTACTTCTTGATACCTTTGAACTAGCAATCACCATGGCCTCATATAACTTTGCTTTGGAATAAGCACGGGACAATGTTAAAGGATTTATGGCCTTAACCAAATTCTTGATTTTTGGTTTAAGTCAACTAATGAAACTAGAGCTATAGTATGCCTCACTTGCAACGGGATTGACAACCATCATTCTAGCTCTAAGGTTCTAAAAATGTGTCATATACACCTTCGCAGTGGTGGATTAAGTCACTTTATTGAAATGATCAACCACGTCCCCCGGATCCTCATATCCATATCTTTCACAGAACTCATCAACGAACTCATACCATGTTATATCTTGATTACTGAGAATCAAGCTATGAAACCATACCTCATGATCACTTTGCAAATGCACTGCAGCCAATTCCACCTTTTCCACATCCATCACACGATAAAAACAAAAGTATCTCTCACACCTTCTTATCCAAGATTACGGTTGTGATCCAGAAAAGTATTAATTTCAACCTTGGGCTGTCTATAACCACTACTCATGGCCGTAGCTGTAGCTTCGGTTCTTTCCTCAGACACTCGAAGATGTGTCTAATCAATATGCGTGACCTGCTGGCTAGTTGGTGTTAAGACTTCAGCTCCTGCTTGGCAATCAAGCCGCTGCTACCTATCATCCATCTGTCGTTGTATTTGCTGAGTCGAATTGCTAGTATTATTCAAGTCCTATTGCATACCAATAGTTGTCGCTGCTAACCGTTGAATTTCAGTTGTTAATGACTCCAGACCTTCTCTTTGATTATAACTTACTCCTGTAGTGACTCCAGCGTACATTCCAGGTGCAATGCCAGCTCCCGTAGCTGCATTTGCAGCTGCACCAGCTCGAGTTGTAACTCTTCAAGCCATTGTCACTACTTGCACTGAATTGTTACGAATCTTAATCCAATAACACTCATTGTGTGAGGAACAAACTTAATTGAGATTGCTATAATTGATTGCAAGTAGCAATTCAATCAAATAGGATGCCGTTCAATTCAATCAACAACTACACAAGCTCTGATACCAATTGTTATGATTCAAGATCAATCTTGAATAATAAAATATGACATGGAGAATTAGAGTGGAATGAGAAGAGAATTAGAGAATTAGAAGAGAAATAGAATGAGTTAGGGTTGAGAGAAGAACAATTCAATCTTATCATTCATCAGTGAAGAACTTACAATACATTGCCAATCCTTTATACTAATGATTAGCTAAGTCAGTTAAGACCAAAATATCAAGCAATACAATGAACCTAACCAAATTAACTACCAAAGACATGAGCTAAGCCTTTCCCGCCACTATACTAGTTGAATATTACAAGAATTCCCCTTATAATTATTTCCTCTAAACTCGAAGCATGGTAGCATGATAGTCCAGTTTAGTGGATACTGATAAGTCTAATTTAGTATGAAATTTTTCATATCATTTAGGTTCATTTTCTAACCATTTTATATTAAGTTTTTATCCCTTTTGCTCTTTTTCGCTCCTATTGTTATTTCCTTGCAAAAAACACTCATTTTATGCTAATTCTTTCTAGGTTTTATCATCAAAATCAACAAGTTAATGCAAGATACATCAAACAAAAGCAAAATATGGGCTAAGCACATCAATTCTACATGGCAATGTAAGGAAACAACAACAATCTGTACAAGTTGTTGCAAATTGCAATTTTGGGTCGCTAATTTGACTAATCAAGCGCAAGAACTTCTTGGGCAATTCAGGAACACATACAACTTGACGTAAAGGCTAAGTTTGGGCAAAAAATGGAGAAAAAAATGGAGAAATTAGCAAGTTGTTTAAAAAGCTGAAACTAGGCCCCAAGGAGGTGCAATGAGAGTAAAGCTTATGTAATTTTTTATTTAACGTATTCCCATCCTCATATACTATAAATAGGGATGTTTGGGAGGTGTTTTAGAATCAGTTCAACCAGCAAAAAAACCAAATACAAAGTAGAATAACTTCGGTAGAAATTCAAATAGAAAAGGAAGGGTGTGAAAAGAAAGAGTTTGGTTTGTAATTTTACAGTTTCAAGTTCTTTTCTAACCTTTTCTTCTTTAAGTTCAAGGATTTTGTCTTAGTTTTGATATTATTTCTACCATGACCTAATTTTATCTTTCCAAGGCTACGATGTAGCCAAAATTGTTATATACACTCTTTTCTAATTCAACGTATTCAAAGTTTGTTTATTATGTAGTTTGAGTGCTTATCATTGTTCTTCATGAGTTTTGAATGTTTGATCACCATTCAAAGCCTATAATGATTCATAATAAGTCTAATAGGAGATTTAGGATGATTGCTAAACTGATAAACACCACAAATTGAGCGAATTCTAGAGATAGATTAATACAGTTTCTATGGTCTTAAGTGAAAACCATGGATCTTCAAAACTCTTTTCTTATTTAAATTCATGCAAGAGATTGATGAGCTAATATATAAAATAGTGGGCTATGTGTTGCTTGAAAGAGAATATTTAGTAAATTAGGGTTTTCGATCATTAACATGCAATAACAGCTTGAATACCCAGAATAGAAAGGCGTAGTGATGCAATTCGGTGAAATCGAATGCCTTGGATCTATAAAAATCAGAAACTTTCAGCAAAAATCAGTAAACTTTTATTCAAATCAGTAAACATTTTTAGTCTTTTTCATTTTGTTTGTTGCATATCAAAAACTACAAATTTCGGTCTTTTAAATACTGCTGAAACTACTAATTTTGGTACTCATTCAATAAACAATCCTTGTGGGACGATACTCTACTCACTTCTTTATTACTTGATATGACTTAGTGCACATGCTAAGCAACACACTAAGCATCAGATACCTTATTGAGATGTGTATGCTAAAATAAAAGAATAGATATCACTGCATTATGCATGACTTATATAAGATAGATGATGCTTGTTTAGTTTGTATATGCTTAGCAAGTGCACTAAGTTATATCAAGTAATAAAGAGTGAGTAGAGTATCATTCCCATGAGTATTGTTACTGAATGAGTATCGAAATTAGTAGTTTTAGCGCTATTTGAAAGACCGAAATTTAAAGTTTTTGATATGAAACAAAAAAAAAAAAGAACAACAATGATTACTAATTTTATAAAAGTGTGTGCTTATTTTTAGAAGATTTTAATGATTTAATAAGATCCAAGGCATCCGATTTCACCTAGTTGCATCAACACGCCTTTCTATTCTCGATATTCAAGTCATTATTACATGTTGATGGTCAAAAACCCTAATTTAAGAAATATTCTCTCTCGAGCAACTTTTAGCATGCTCTTTTACATATTAACTCCTCAATATCTTTCATGAATTTAAATAGGAAAAGAATTTTGAAAATCCATAGTTTTTACTTAAGACCACACAAATCGCGTTAATCTCTCTCGAGCATTCACTCAATTTGTGGTATTTATAACCTATGCAATCATCATAAATCTCCTGTTGGAATCATTATGAATCATTATAGGCTTTAAATGGTGATCAAGCATTCAAAATGCATGAAGAACAATGATAAATACTTCAACAACGCAACAACAAAACATTGAGTATGTTGAATTAGAAGAGAGCGTATATTACAACTTAGGCTACATCGTAGCCTTGGATAAACAAAATTAGTTCAAGGTAAATATAATATAATAAAAAACTAAGACAAAATTCATGAACTTAAGGAAGAAAAAGATAGAAAAGAACTAGAAAATAAGAAATCACAAACCAAACTTCTTCTTTTCTCCTCCTTCTTCCCTACGAATTTCTACCTATATTCCGTTGCATTGTGTTTTTTCTAGATGAATTGATGATAAAACACCTTTCAAGCATCCTTAATTATAGTATTTGAGGTTGGGATTACTTGAAATAAAAAAAATATTGCAAGCTTTAATCTCATTGCACCACCCTTCTACTTTTGCCGCCCAATTCTGCAGCTTGCTGTTCAAATTGATTTTTTTTTTTTTCACTTTTTTGCTGCTTTCAACCGCCCAAAATCTTCTTTAACATAAATTTTAACATGTTCATGAAGATCAAAAGAAGTTATTTCACGTTATTTGTTCATTTTGCCACCCAAATTTGCAAGTTGAAGTGAATTGTTCATGGTTGTTGTGCGGTAACTGCATTTTTCTATTATTTGCTGTTTTTCTTCATTTTTTCTAGCTTTTCACTGCCCAAATTCACTTTTTACATCATCTTGGAAATTTTAATGTGTTTTTTAATCCATCGTTGCCCTTGATTTGTTTATTTTGTTGCCCATTTTTGCAAGTTGAAATGAATTGTGCAAGTTCTTGTTATTCTTGTTGTAGCCATGTATTTTGATGTGTTTTGCCCACCTTTTTGCTCTTGTTTGATGTATCTTGCATTCACCTATTGATTTTGATGATTAAATCTGGCAATATTTAGCATAAAATAAGTGTTTTTGCAAAGAAATGGTAATAGAAGCGAAAAGGAGTAAAAGTAAGCAATAGCGATAAAAACTTGAGGTAAAATGGTTAGAAAATGAACTAAAATGATATGAATAACTATATGCTAAATTGGACTTACCAAAATTCCCCCAAACTTAAATCTTGCTCATCCTCGAGCAAAGCTAAACATTAAAGCGTAGGATCTCATGCTTTTTACGAATTTATCACAATTCAGTGCAAGACTACTTCTAATCGAAAAGAATGACCGAGACTTAAAGTTTTAAGGTTCTAAAGGTAAAACAATCTTTCCAAGATAACTAAAGTTGGGTAGGCATATTAATTTTATCTGCTCTTATTAATCTCAAGACATTCAAACCAAATAGAAGACAAAAATCATGCCACTCATAAAAAGACTTCTCAAGTATGCCCAAGACTAAAATAATTCACCAAAATTTCCCTTCCTTCTTTTTTTTTTTTTAAGGTTCTTAGTTCCTTGTTGGCTTTCTAAGTACCCCTTGTAGCGAGCTTTCAATACAGCAGCTCTTATTCCAGTTAGCCCAGGGTACCAGGTGTTGTAACACCACTACGGATCTACTTGCTCGAGGTACCAAGGCACAAAACCATCACACCATAGCACGTATGCAAATGATGACATTTTTAATAGGATAGCGGTGCTTAGTGATTCTCTCCCTCTATTTTTATTATATTGTCTTTTTTTTATATTTTTGTTTTACTTAGACTTAGGAATAACTCTTCAAAATCTATTATGTAAATAATAACCTTAAAGGGTCTATTCAAATTTGAGCATCTTTTAATAGAAAGAAAGGTAAAACAGCTATGCTAACTAGTGAACTGAAATACGGCGGTTTTATCAAGATAGTGCCTTAGAATAGATCATGTTTTGCAATTAGAACATAAAAAAATTGATTCTCATGTTATTCAAACCTAATTAAAGGAAACAAGCTGAAAAGAGGAAAAAAATTTCCTAAAAAGCATGATGATAAGATCCCAAAAAAAAAATTTAGTTTTAATATGGAAGAAAAATTTAAAACACTACTGATTTAAATAATAGAAAATAAAAAATCTTTTTGTTGGTAGACACTATCTACATCCCCATACAAAGGCTTCGAACTTTGGCAGGCACTAAAGCCAACTCTAAAAGAAAAAATAGGACTAACATGAAAATGTTTTCGAAAGATTTTATTCAAAATTTAGAAAATGTGACAAAATGTCTCTCCCACCCCCAGAATTAAATTTAACATTGTCCTCAATGTTAAAAAAATACAAAGAACGAAGCAGTAGGTGAGAGATACTTTCTAGGTTTGAGGATTGCTTTTTAATGGTGAATGTTGCCATCAGGTTGCCCCCAAACCTATTTTAAAAACATGTTTGAATAAAAATATATAGAAACATGAGAAAATAATTAAAAGAAATTAAAAAAAAAAAAAAGAAGTAAGGAAAGGAAAACTTGGGTTGCCTCCCAAGAAGCGTTTAAGTTATAGTCGTTAGCTCAACTTTTTGATGATGATCTATCCCGTGTCCTGAAAGAGAATAGAGTTTCCTCCATCCACCCTCAACTACCATTTTCTTCTGGTGATTTTATTTGTACCCTTCTTTACACGACCACCTTCACCTTCTCTAATGATGGGATTGCTAAGCTTAATGTGCCACAACTTAAACTTTCTTTTTCGACCTTTTCTGCATTTTTTCACTGAGGCATCCATGGTTTTCGAAAACCCATGACCATGTTAGACAAGCTTGACATTCTATTTCGATAACTAGTGGTGGTGGGTCGGTCAAGATAGGTTCTGTCATTGGTGGCGATGAGTCTATTATGGGGGTTATGTCACATTGATGTGGTTCTTCTAATGTGTTCTCATCCCTCAATGTTATGGCGTTAGTTTGCTCCCCTAGGTCGGTGATGGTATTGCTAGCCAAGGAATCTTTAGACCTCTCAGAAAGTTCCTCTAATGTAGTCCCTACTTGACGTTCTAGATTTTGGATGGTGGTTTCTTGGTATTTTAAGTTAGCCATGGTTTCCATGAACTCCCTAAATGTCTTTTCTATGTCATATTTCTTTTCTTGAGATGGACAAGTAGGTGACCAAAGTGCTTCGTGATGGTTCTAGGAAAAGTCAGAAGGGTTCATCCATCCTTGACTACGGGTGCTAGAGTAGGGGTTGCACTGGAGTTGGTTATAAATTGACATGTAGTTATCTTGTTCAATGCCCGATGAGGAAAAGCTATTACCCATTTATCATTCTATACCAACATGGTTACCTACACAAAATTCACACCTAGGAGTACGAACAACTTTAACACTTATGTTATCCAGTTGTTTTTGAATTTGTGAGAGTTGAGCAGATAACGACAAGAATGCATTAATTTCGTAAATGCTCAATTGTCTTCTTAGTATAGCATGATATTGAGGTCTCATATAGTTGTTGCAAGCGATCACTTTTAGCTCTTTTTTTCTATCAAAATACAAAAAAATAAAGTTAAAGTTAGAGGAAAGATAAAAATAATGAGAAAGTATCAAAATATAGCAATATGGCAAAAATTTTAACAAAAACCAAAATTTAGGTGGGGGGTGGTGGTCTATGAATTTTTCAAAAGAAGTTAAAAGAAAGGGCAGGGCAGGTATGCTATACAGATTACAAAAAAAAAAATTAACTTTACAAATCAAACAAATTAAATGAACCAAATAAAATAAAAGATTCTTCTTCAAATGTAAGAAAAATTTACAAGTTTTTACAAAACCAACTTCAAATTAGTACTACAACTAGATGGTATTGATATCATTCAAATAAAGACAATCCCCGACAACAGCACCAAAACTTGATGCTTGTTTTGTTTTTTTATGCTTAGCAAGTGCACTAAGTCGTATCAAGTAATAAAAAGTGAGTAGAGTATCGTTCCCAAGAGAATTGTTGTTGAATGAGTACTTAAATTAGTAGTTTTAGTTCTATTTAAAAGACCGAAATTTAAAGTTTTTGATATGAAACAAAACAAAATAAAAAAGAACAACAATGGTTACTGATTTTATAAAAGGGTGTGCTGATTTTTAGAAGATTTTAATGATTTAATAAGATCGAAGTTATCCGATTTCACCTAGCTGCATCAATATGCCTTTCTATTCTCAATATTCGAGTCGTTATTACGTGTTGGTGGTCGAAAATCATAATTTACCAAATATTCTCTCTTGTGAAATATTTAGCATGCACTTTTACATATTAACTCATCAATCTCTTGCATTATTTTATATAAGAAAAGAGTTTTGAAGATCCATAGTTTTCACTTAAGACCACAAAAATCATGCTAATCTCTCTCGAGCATTTGCTCAATTTGTGGTATTTTTCACCTTAGCAATCATCATAAATCTCCTCTCAGACTCATTATGAATCATTATAGGCTTCAAATGGTGACCAAGCATTCAAAACTCATGAACAACAATGATAAATACTTCAACAATGCAATAACAAAACATTGAATACGTTGAATTAGAAGAGAGCGGATATTACAACTTAGGCTATATCATAGCATTGGAAAAACCAAATTGGTTCATGATAGACATAATATAAATCAAAACAAAGATAAATTCATGAACTTTAATGAAGAAAATGATAGAAAGAACTTAAAAATACAAAATTACAGACCAAACTTTCCTTCCTTCCTTTTTCTTCTTCCTCTCAGTTTTCCTCCCTTTTTCTCTACTTTCTATTGGGTTTTTTTTCTGGATGGGATGCTAAAATACCTCCCAAGCATCCCTATTTATAGTATTTGAGGTTGGGATTACTTTAAAAAAAAATATATAGCAAGCTTAAAACTCATTGTACCAAATTGCTACCATTGCCGCCCATTTATGCAGGTTTCATCAACTTGCTGATAAAATACCTTGAGGAAGAAAGGGATATAAAAGAACTAGAAACTAAGAAATCACAAACCAAACTTCTTTTCTCCTCCCTCTTCTTCCCTACGAATTTCTACCCATATTCCTACTTTGTATCGTGTTTTTTCTGGATGCATTGATCATAAAACACCTCCCAAGCTTCTGTATTTATAGTATTTGAGGTTAGGATTACTTAAAATAAAAAATATTGCAAGCTTTAATCTCATTGCTCTACACTTATGCTTCTGCTGCCTAGTTCTACATCTTTGCTGTTCAAGTTATTTTTTTCAATTGTTTGCTACTTTGAACCACCCAAAATCTGCTTTTACATAAATTTGAACATTTTCATGAAGTGTATAGGAAGTTCCTTCACGTTATTTGTCCATTTTGCCAACCAAATTTGCAAGTTGAAGTGAATTGTTCATGGTTGTTGTACAATCTCTGCATTTTTCTATTCTTTGCTATTTTTCTTCATTTTTTCCAGCTTTGCACCACCCAAATTCACTTTTGACATCATCTTGGACATGTTAATGTATTTTTTAATCCATCCTTGCACTTGATTTGTTTATTTTGCCACCCATTTTTGTAAGTTGAAATGAATTGTGCAAGTTCTTGTTAGTCTTGTTTTAGCCATCTATTTTGATGGGTTTTACTCAAAATTTTGCTCTTGTTTGATGTATCTTGCATTCACTTGTTGATTTTGACAATCAAACCTAGCAAAAGTCTGCACAAAATGAGTGTTTTTGGTCGAAAATGGCAATTGAAGCGAAAAAGAGCAAAAGCGAGCAATAGCGATAAAAATTTGGTGTATAATGGTTAGAAAATGAACTAAAATGATATGAATAACTATATACTAAATTGAAATTATCAATAGTTACACAATTGTTTGTGTTTACAATATTTTTGAAATGGCTGCGACTGGTGCACTTAATTCCATTATGAAAGATAATGATTTAACTGGACCGAATTACTTCACCTGGAAAAGTGAACTTGGACATAGGGTTAATACATGAGGGTCATAAGTTTGTTCTCACTGATGCTCGACATACATTTCCCCCTAAGAATTATATAGCTGCTATTAAAGAGCTTTATGAGCTCTGGCACAAGGCTAATGATTTAGCCAGATGCTGCAATTTTGGCTACAGTGACAAATGTTCTCAAGTATCAAATGCTTGAGATGGAAACAACAGCTGAGATGATCAAATTTTCAAAGGAAATGTTTGGTGGTTAAGATAAGGCAACTAGGCGAGAGCTGATGAGGAAGTTCGTGAACAAGAGGACGTCACAAGGGTTACCATTTCAGGAGCATGTTAGGAAAATGATTATGTGCTTGTCTAAGTTGGAGATTGTAGATGCTAAGATTGATAGTCAATCTCAGCAAGACGTCATCCTCAGCTCCCTATCCAGCTCTTTTACTCAGTTTAAGATCAACTACACAATGAATGATAAGGATTATTCATTGCTTGAGCTGATGAAGGAGCTGCAGGTTGCAGAGACTGTGATGCGAGCCAAGGGGAGTGTCCACTTGACTCAAGATCAAGGGCCAAAGGGATGTTATGATTCAAGATCAACTTGAATCATAACCTAGGATAGAAAAGAAATTGAGTTAAGAAGTAGAGAAAGTGATAGAACAAGTAGAGAGAATTGAGATTGAGAAAGAAGAATCAATGTGTATTCATTTAATGAATCTATAAGCAAGAGCATTACAAACATTTATACTTTCCACCTAATTAAGTCGATGGCCTAGAAAAAAAAATCTAACATTAATCGACTTAACCACCAAAACCAAGAACAAACCCTCCTAAGCCTTTTCCTACCGAACACATTTTTAAAATATTACAAGTTTGCCACTATTTACAATTCCCCTAAGATTAAATCATGACAATATCCCCCCTTAAGAGCATTCTTGTTTCAAGAATGAAAGTATAGAAATTGACTCTTAATGAAACTCAAACTCTCCCAAGTAGCATCTTCATGATCCAAGTTAGTCCACTGCACTAATACCTCCTGCAGTTGATTGCCTTGCTACTACATCACCCTTGAGTCCAAGATTTTTGCTGGATGCTGCACAATATCACCACTGGAAACTACATCAGGAAAAGAGATTGATCTCACCTTATCCTCAACCACATGCTGCTTCAAAGGGGAAACATGGAAAACTGGATGGACAAAAGAATTTGGAAGCAGTTCCAATCGGTAAGCAACTCTACCAATCTTCTCCAAAACATTGTGAGGCCCAAAATAGCAGGCACTCAACTTCACACTCTTGTGTACTGCTACACTGGACTGTTTGTAGGTTTGTAGTTTCTGGTATACAAGATCTCCCACCTAAAAAGACTTATCCACACGCTTCCTCCTAGCATAAAACTTCATTCTAGCCTATGCCACTTGCAAATTATCTCTCAACTGCTGCACTAATTGTTGCCTCTGAAGTATCAATTCATTAACTTCACTAACAGTAGAGGTTGCTCCTTGCAGCATCATTGGAGATGAGGATCATATCCATAAAGGAGCTTAATAGGAGTAGTCCCTAAAGCAGAATGAGCATGAGAATTGTACCAAAACTCTGCCAAGGACAACCATATGTGCCACTACTTTGGATAGCTGAAAGTCATGCTTCTCAAGCGTTGCTCTAAGCATTGATTACCTCTCTCCGATTGCCTATCTGTTTGTGGATGATAGGATGAGATAAGAGCCAAAGAAGAATCGAACAACAGAAACAACTCACGCCAAAAATGACTTGTAAACAACCTATCTCGATCAGAAATAATGGATTTAGGCAACCCATGGAGCTTGTAGAAATTATCCAAGAACAATTTGGCAAGTTTCTTAGCTAAAATGGAATGATTCAAAGCTATTAAATGCACAAACTTAGTGAATTGATCCACAACCACCCAAATTACCTCCTTCCTTCAGACTTGGGCAACTACTATCTCACTTGTCGTAGTAGCCATGGCTCGATATTCTTCTTCAGTGGAAGTATGTGAAACAACTGTCTAAGTCTTCAAACCCCAAGAAATGGCTGCCTCTCCTAGAAAAATAACATACCCAGTGGTAGACCGTCTGGTAGTAGGACAACCAACCCAGTCTGCATCACAGCAAACCATGATGTCCCAAATCACACTCAGACGGTGAAAATATCCCTTGACCAGGCATTCCAATAAAATAGCGTAAAACACGAATAGCAGCCTCTACATGAGAAACACACCGAATCATGCATAAATTGACTCAATATATGAACCGCATTACAAATATCGGGGCGAGTAATAGTCAAGTACAACAATCGACCAACCAACCTCCTGTATTGACCCGAATACTTCACTAGTTCACCCTCTTTATTGGCCAGGTGGTGATTTAAGACCACAGGAGTTGAAGCTGGTTTAGCACACAACAAACCCACTTCACTAAGGATATCCAACACATACTTTCTTTTACTCAACACAACCCTTCTGAGACCGTGCAAATTCGATCCCTAAAAAGTATTTAACCTGTCCTAAATCTTTAATTCCAAAAAGTTGATTCAAAACAAAATTGACCTTTTGTATGTGATCCATGTTTTTCCCAGTAATAATAACATCATCAACATAAATCAAGACCGCAATAAAAATAGAGTCATAAAAATAGGAAAAAAGCGAGTAATCAAGTTTTATCTTGAAAAGGACAAATACTTTGCAGCTCGAACCAAAATCAAGAGAAGACAAAAGACCAACACTTGAAAACAAAATTCAGTGGATTTCTCCTCTTGGGCGAAAAATATTACTTGATTGAATCTTGCTCTGATACCATGTAAAAATTAAAATAAGATACAATTAACACTTGAACTGGAGAAAAGATTGAAAGTATTTACTTGATAATGAAACAACACATAGAGATCCTAGTTATGAGAAAATACAAGAAAATGAAAAGCCAAAAGATGAAAAGCCTAACACTGTTAACTAAAGACTATTCTAGAATACAAGTAAATGAAGCACAAAATGGGAGGTAGTAGCCATAAGTTGCCAGTTACTTGAAGGAGAAGAGGGAAGACACCAATCCTACATGAAAAAGAAGATTCCTTGGAATATGCTAACGTCTAGTAATACACAAAGCAATTCACCCAACCCGATAGTAACCATTTTGGGAACGTACAGTGCCAAAGTCATTGAATGGGGCGCAAGCTTTGACTGCTACTCCTATTCAGGTTGATCTTTCTGCAGGCAATAAGACGCAGATGTTTTCATGAAGAATAGGCTCGACGAGTGGCATTACCAGATGTGAATTAGAAGGTTAGAACGAATATGCTAGCTTACAAACAACACATGTATATAATATAGAAAATATCCTAGTATTCAACATTTACATCCCAATTTTTTTTACTCTCTTTCTCTCCTCCCTTTTTCACGTTTACACCATTTTTTTACACTTCTCTCTCCTCTCTTTTCTGCCTTTGCACCCTAATTTTTTTATTCTCTCTCCTCCACTTTCCACATAGAAAGGGAATGAGAGAAAATAAAAAATTGGGGCGCAAAGGTAAAAAAGAGAGGAGAGAGAAAAAGTACCAAAAAATTTGAGGCGTAAACATACAAAGGGTGGGGAAGAGGAAAAAATTGGTAAAAGATTAAAAAGTAGAAAGAGTAAAAAAAAATTAGGATGTAAATGTAAAAAGGGAGGAGAGAGAAAAAAAAATTTGAGAAAGATTAAAATGGAGAGGAGAGAGTGTAATAAAAATTGAGGTATAAACGTAAAAAGGGAACGGGACAGAGTAAAAAAAATTGAGGTGTAAATGTAGAAAGGTGAGGAGAGAGAGAAAAACAATTGAGGTGTAACTAGAACCATTGATCAATCTTACTTAAAATCCAACAGTGTTGATTTGATTTTCTCATATTCACACATAACTTCCATTCTCATTGCAGCTGCTCTCTCCATATATAAGCCTCTCTATAGGGTAGCAAGCCGCAGGGGTAAGCTTGCATTCATCTTACTCTACCAGACCCTAACTTGGTAGGAGCCTCTTTGAGGCACTGGGCTGCTTTTGTTGTTGTGGAATACTAAATAATTAACAATTAATAGTTAAATATATGGAGCTTTTAAAGGAAAAAGAACCAGCCAAGAAAGCCTTCAAGAGTTTCTAAAAGATATGGAGCTCAACTCCAATGGGGAGGTTCATGTTACAGCGAAACGAGAGATCCATAAGCCTATTTAAAATAGGAGGATAAACTAAGGGTTGAAAAGGATCAACAATGATTAAGCATTGATGATTTCGTCTTTGATAAAGACGCTTAGGAGTTTGGAAAGCAACTTGCATTACATTTCCATGGAGACTGCTCTATCACAACGAAGAGTTTAGCAAAGCCAAATAAGTAGAATCATTTAAAAAGTGTATCCTAATCCCTTAGTGAGAGGATATTATAGTATATCTTATGTACTCGGGTGTATTACCTTTTGTCTTTGTACCCCCAGTATTAGAGTAACCTCAAGAGTATTGATGTAATCTTGTTCTTATGCCTTCCCTATATAAAGGCATGCTTGTACCTCTCTTCTTCATTCAATAAGAGTTGTTCTATTATATTCAAATGGCATCGGAGCAATACTCTGATCTTATTTAATTTCTTTCCTTTTCTTTCCACTTCCATTCTTATTTAATTTTTATTGTGCGAATTCTCTTGTTTAATTTTTTTTTCTTATATTCAACGGCAACTAATTAAAATCGATCCTATGCAAGTGCTATGTCCTTCCTCCCTCTCTCCCAACCCCGGCACCTCTCGGCCCCATGTGGATGCTGGCACCTCCCATGCTGGTAGTCCACCTAGTGTTCAGGCGGCTTTCCTGGACCAGGTGGTGGCCGACAACCCATTGTCGGTCCCATCACCTCATGTGTGCCCCTTCTTCAGTCGTTGGATGCTGGTGTCGCCATCTTCAATACTCCACCGCCAATTGGGAGGCCTACACTGAACCTGATGCTTGCCTCGGGCATCCCAACCCTCTCTTCTCTAAATTCCCCTTTCACCTCTACCTCATTTGGGCATGGTTTTACAAGCCCCACCATGACTGCCGGCTCACTCCCCGTCACTAGCACCGTGGTCGAAGGTTTGCTACCCCTCCCAGTGGTGCTCTTTAGAGCCAACGTAGGGGTGACACCGCACCCCTCTCTCTTGGGTACCATCACCCACAACCTACCTTCCTTAAATTACACAAATCACATAAATTCCCTACCTAATTCAACTTTCCCTAATTACATGAATCAAATCAATTCTCTACATAATTCAACTTCCCTAAGTTTAGCCCTAAATCTCGCAAATCATGCCTCCCCTATTTTACTTCCCCTTTCTAATATCACAAGTACAGTCATAATTAAACTAGAAACAACAACGGACTATCATGCTTGGCATGAGCAGTTTAATATGTTACTACCCGCACATCAACTAACAGGTTTTATTGATGGTACCTACCCCTGTACCCCGCTAAAATAACACTTCAAAATTGATCGACCCTCACCAATCCCGATCACATAACATGGGTATGCACGTTGATGTCGGCTTCCACTATGTCCTAGAAAAAGTGCTCAAAGGAGATCTTGAAGTACGCAACACGCCTACTGATAAGCAAGTAGCAGACATCCTCACCAAAGGACTTACTACTGAATGATTCCACCAACACAAGAACAATCTTCGCGTCAGTCCTCCTCGAGCAGCTTGAGCAGGCTATTAGAGTATATCTTATGTACCAGGGCTTATTACCTTTTGTGTTTTGTACACCTAGTATTAGAGTAACCTCAAGGGTGTTGATGTAATCTTGTTCTTGTTCCTACCCTATATAAAGGCATGCTTGTACCTCTCATCTTCATTCAATAAGAGTTGTTCTATTTTATTCACAGAGGAAGCATAATTGTTGAATCTTGTCATCATGTTTGTCTTACTGTTATGGGGTCATTTGAGGGTGTTTGGTCGTCATGTTGAGTATTGTCCGTTGTCTTTGTGTTTGTTCTGTTTGTTGCATGTATAAGACTCATGTTCTGATATGGAGTGCTTGTAAGTAGATGTTATCGAATTGTGGATTGTCTTAGGTGCTTTGGCATCTCATGGCCTGGTCAATTGTATGTTATTAGGGGCATCCTTATTGGGTATGCCATTTTAGGTGGCTTGGTATTTTGTGTGTTAGAGTCAGGATTGCAGGCAGTCCACTGCTTTGAGTGTCTTGGTGTTTTGACTGTTTGTCTTTGCGCCCTGCCCTTCACTTTTGTGTTTTCTCGAGCTTGTACTCAAATTATAGAAAAAAAGTTAAATATTTTATAATATGTATTATAACCAAAATAAAAATAAATATCTAAGCTTTACAAATTTAATATAAATTTATAACATTAGTCATCATAAATTAAAACGCCCCGGTAAAGACAACAGACTTAATTTAACTCAGCACTTAGAATACCAAACTTTACTCATTATCCACCTTATAATCATCAATGATGATTGCACAGTGTCACAGAAATAGGATCCAATGAACACAACCAAGGCACATGCGCACGCCATATTTTAAAAGGCCCAAAAGAAAATATAAAAAAAAAAAAGGGCAGCCATACGTGCAACAATATAAAAAGCAAAAGGGGAGGACCTTCTAAGTGCTCAAGGGAACCATACAAGTTTTCACGTCCTGTATGAACATGATTTTACCACACATTTGGCCAACTTGTTCAATTAATTAATTCTTCATGTTCTCATGATATGGCCACATGGAGTATCTTATATTAAAGTGATTGAATTATTTAAGGCAAAAAAAGACCCTTTAATATTATTCATTATATAACCGTACCAATGAAAAAAAAAAATTTGAGACTAACAGAGTTTACTGGACAAATTATACAATGTCATCCAACAAACTCATCAACAGTTATCTATTAAGAAACTAGAAGTTTTGCTGGCTATAATTGGTGAAGCAACTATCTATTAAAAATCAGTTAATGTTTACTAATGTGGAACACATATAAATAGATATTCCTTTAGGTCATGTCCAACTTCATAAAAAGATGGAACTTTATGTGGGGGCCAACCTTTTGAATTAAGCATCGTAAGTTATGTGCATCACATAAAATGGTGCCTGGTCAACCTTCTGGATCTCTTTCTAGCACTTTGCATGCGTTTCTTTATCAACATAGATTCCTCGCTCTTTCATCCTTTTCTCTACAAACTAATTTAAATTCAAAGGTGAACCCATATTTTGAGGCAGCAAATTCAACCATTTTCAGCAATTTTAGCTTCATGTGATCGTGTAGCCTATTTTAATCCAAGAAGCATATCTTGAGCTATTCATTATCTACTAGATAGCATGTGCCACCTCTTTTTTTTTTGAGAGAGGGGGGGGGGGGGGGGGGGGGGGGGGGAACACATGGCGTAGGTAATACTACCACATGCCAGCTTATACAGTGAGAATATCACTTTCTTATAAGGCAATTTTTAAGGTAGAGTATAGAAGTAATGACCTCTAAAATAATATCAAACTAGACCTAATTTATAAGATAAGGTCGGTTGGGCTTCCTATATAAAGCATGGTTTTTATATACTATAAGTTTGGGTAGGGGGCTTGTTTTGGGCGCAGGCTCATATGAGAGTTTATTATGTAGCAGTTAGGATACGGTTGTATGGTTAGAAACCCCTTGCTCATGGTTTGAAAGAACTCTTTGAGCAAGAAGAGAACTTTCCGTAGAAATTTTTTAGAAATAATGAAAATATCTGCAATTTTTTCTACTCAGATACAATTGACTGAACTACGTAAATCTTGTATGCTGTTATATTTTTGTCGTCAAATATTTGGTGGTTTTTTGGGTTAGTTTCCTCTATAGGACCGTCATGAGAAGCGGATTTATCATTGAATACCTTTGAAACTCGCACAAACAGCAAACTGATGAGATGGTTCTGCCATTATGATTTGATTTGTTGTGGTGAGTATTAATTAAATTGTAAGAAAAGGTTGGTCCAATTGTCAAAGTTGCCACCCCATGCTTGTCTACAATTTTGGGGCCCCCCTCACGTAAAGCAGGGAGGCATTTCGGTTCTTTTTTGTCTTCTGTTTCATTTCTTTTGCCTTGAATTCGTATAACATAAAAGGACAAACCCAGCCAACAGAAAGTAAATTAAACAACAGGAAAAAGAAATGGAAAATGGATTTTATTTTAAAAAAGAACTTTTTTCTTGGCTTCATTTTAGACCTAAGGAAGCTCTTTAGCAGAGTTCTATTTTTTGCCTCAAGAAGCATCACAAGAAAAATGCCCCTAAATTCATCACAAAAGCTACCGGTCCAATCCTAAATCTTGAGGTCTCCCGTCTCCGACTAGCCATCTATCAAGAGATACCAACTAAAAACAACATAATTTAAGAAAAAATGACACTAAAAGAATAACAACTTAACAAGAAACCTTATTCACAATGTTCAGTCGAGTATGTTTCGTTTGTTTTTGTTTGTATGGTTGGAGTAAATGATATATTTTTCTACGTCAATCAAAATTCAATATAAAACCCTATGTACTAAACACACCTTAATTGAAGTGTAGAGCGAGAGGGTTTTGAACCACAGGGACTAAGAGTACGTGAATTTATTCTATGACCTAAATTGATTCAAGGAAATTTAAGGGATTTTTGTGTCAATTAATTAAAGAAAACGACAATTAAACGAATGAATTCTACTTCTAAAGGGAAAACAAAATGGGATTGAAATGTAGGATTTTGAATCCATCATTAGCAAATTATTCTTGTGTTAACTCTTAAATTGGGATTATTAATTATCATATGGGTTGTGGTTTTGGCTACAAGCTTCAACCTACTAAGATTATGTTGTTAGTATTACAAATTGACCCTATCTAACTAAAGTATAAGGAAAATAGGCTCTACCCAACGCATTATTAGTTATCACATATTGAACCTATCTAACTAAAGCATAGGGAAGATAAGCTCGAATTAATAATTTGGTGAAAACTATTGCTTGATTAATTAATCCTAAGGCTACCAGGGCAAAGAATCAATTTATAAATATCAACATCAATGATCAATGGTTACAACCTCAATCATCATCTCAATTGAATAATCGATAAAAACGTAATACTTCAAAGTATTTTTCACAATTAAGCAACTCATGTAAACAATCAAATTATTCCGAAATTAAAAGTAATACAAGAATAAAAAGACTAAGACTTCATCTAACCCTAGAGAACAAGTTAGCTTTCCATCAAGGATGACCAAGTGAAGTAGGAGATAAACGAACCCATGTTGATCTCATGCCAATTACTCCCATCCTAATTTTGGGAAAGAGAAAAAGAAATTGAGAGTGAGAGAAGTCGAGTATGAACCGGTGGATGTCAGGTCAAGTGGTAAAAATCAGGCGGTGGTGTGCTGCTGGGCTGGATTGAGCGTTTGTGTGCTGGACTAAGCGTGAGGTACTGGGCTGGACTTGATGTGGGCTTAACTTGCTAGTTGTGATGGACCTGGTGCTACTTTGGGGCTGAGCTGCTATGCGTGGAGCTCGATAGTAGGTTGTGGTGGGCTTGGGCAGAGGACGGTGTGGGCCAAAGCTTGGCTTTGGCTCATACGATCCTGTCTCGATCTCTGTTTGACTTGATTTAATTTTCCTTGCATTGAATTTTGTTTCGTTTGCATTAACATTTGACTATTTATGAAACTTTAATCTTCAAACCTATAAAACATATAAATTACGAAAGTAAGAATATAATGATAATTAAACATGTGCAAAAGAGCTGAAATGCCAATGAGAAGATGCGTAAATATGAGACGCATCAACACTCCTACATCTAACCTTCGCTAGTCCTTGAGCAAAGTATAGGATAGACACAAAACTCAAGCAACCAACTACGCCAACCTTCACCAAGTGTTCCACAACACATACGTTATAATTCAAGATAAGATTCAATCATTTAGAGTATTCTCCAATTCTATGAACTCAAATGATTCAACTTCAAAACTCATCATAGAATTTCATTAACAATGCATCGATTGATGGACACTACTCAAGCGTTTTAAGCACAAAAGTGAAAGTGAATAGGATCCCATGCTGTGGAATCTCTTCAAATTCTTGCATCCAACCAAATATACCAAGATTTTACACACTAATATTATTGAATTACATAAACACTTGCCCATACATAGAGAATCCTAAGTGGCATACGAGTGACCACTTTTATAACATTTTAAGATCAATATAGCACAAAAGAAGAGCAACTTAATTATAAATGCATATCAATTTCCAAGTTCGTCTTTTTCTTTTGCTTTCTTTTCTTTCTTCTTTTTCTTTCTTATTTCGAGTAAACACTCTTTTTTTTTTCCTTTTCTTTTTCTTTCGTTCCTCTTTTTTTATCTGTCCAACTTTTGGACTTTCGCATAACAAATACCTTAACATTACAATTGACAAATCATCAACAAGTACTTTACATAGCATTAAGAGACAAAGAATAGGATAAGCCAATAGTGCAAGCAAACAAAACCCAAGACATCTAGGATAGTTTACTCAAATTTTTCAGATTTCCGACAACAAGAAGGTCAAGTGCATAGTAAATATGTGCACGGCATGATGTTAAGTTTCAATATCAAACTTGAACTTAACCTAGTGGAAGTATAGGATAAAAGAGAGTTCAGATGAGAAAAGAAGGGAAGGAAATGAGAAATTAGAGAGAGAATTAGATGAGGGAGAGAAACAAGATATTTTCTATTTCATTGGATGAATCTCTTACAAGAGGATCTAAGCTATTTAAACTAACCAATTCATTACAACCTACTAAAGCAAGCAGCCGCCACAATTTAATAGAAGTAAGACCAACCAAGTTCTAATCGACTCCCTAACTAATATCTGAATTTTGGCACCAAAAGTCTTAAGACTCTTATGCTAAGAAATACAATAAAATGTAGCAATCAATTAAGCAATATGAAGCTTATTAAAATTGGACTCAAAACCAACAAGACATAAAAGATAAATCATAACAATTCCCTCCCCTTGAAAGCATTCTTGTCTCAAGATTGAAAGGTTGGTAATTGACTCTTCAAGAACCTCGTGTCCTCCTAAAAACATCACCTTCTCCCAAGTTAACGCATTGCACGAGAACTTCTTCAACTGGTCTTCCTGAAGCCTGCTACACCCTTGAATCCAGAATTGTTGCAGGTACCTGCAGTAAAGCACCACTGGACCCAACTTCTAAAGGGTTAATAGAACAAGTTTTGCCTTTCTTAATTTGTTTCTTTAAGAGGGAAACATAGAAAATCGGATGCACATAAGAGTCAGGGGATAATTCCAGCTTGTAGGCCACTTTTCCCTGCTTCTCAATGATTATGTAAGGACCAAATTAATGAGCACAAAGCTTAATGCTCATGTATACTACCAAAGTTGCCTACCAATAGGGTTGAAGCTTAATCGAGAAGCATAGGTAAGGGTTCCACTCTTGACAACCAAAGGTGAGTCTGTAAGGGAGCACATAACTCAAGTAAATTATTCATCTCCCTAAAGTGAATCTCAACCTCAAAATCATCAATACAATCATCTGCTAGCGCTCCTCCAAAGGGGGTCACTGACTAGGATAGAGGGGAATGTTTAGTCAACCAGATCATCAGTAACATCCACACGGAAACACTTCGACTCATCCTCACTAGTGGGTAACGAAAAAGCCTTAAAAATGTTCAACCGAATAGTCATATTTGCAAAACTAACATCCATTACCTCGAATCTACAATAGATGGTAGCATTGACCGTCATTAAGAAAGGCCAACCTAGAGTGATAGGGACATGGTTTTTTGAATGAATAGAAGGTTTCATATCAAGCACAATGAAATCATTAGGAAACGGGGCTTTATCTACCTTCACTAACACATTAGTAAGCTCGCCATGGGGGACTCTAGTAGATATATCTGCTAACTGTAAGGTTACCGTGGTAGGTTACAACTCTCTCATGCCTAATTTCTCATACACTGAGTAAGGAATAATGTTAACACTCATTCCTAAGTCCAATAAAGCCTTGTCGATCTGGTAGTCTCTAAGTGAACAAGAGATGGTGGGGACATCGGGGTCTTTGTACTTAATAGAAGTGTCACACTTCAAGATGGAACTCACTTGCTCAGCTAAAAGCACTTTCTTTGGTAGATGTGCCTTATATCTCCTTTTTTGGTTGAGCAAGTCCTTAATGAACTTTAAATAGGCCAGGATTTATTTGCTCGAATTAAGAAGGGGAATGTTAATTTTTACTTGTCTAAAAGTCTCCAAAATGTCTTCCCACTTCTTATCCTTCCCATATGGACGTGGTGTAACTAAAGCTTGGGGGAAAGGCAGCCTAGGATCATAGAAGGAAGGAAGATCAGAGGCTTTAGGAATGGAAGAAGGTTGCATGACCTCATCTGTCTCTTTCTCTCTTTCCTCGCTCTTCTCTTCTCCCTCATCACTCATGGATACTTAACTCTCAACACTCGCCCCATTATCAACTTCATTCCCACTTCTCAACACTACAATGGACTTTGCTTGCTCTTAATGGGGAGGATAATTGTCTTGCCTCACGTGGTTCCTCGGGTTCTCTACGGCTTAGCTAGGGAGTCTTCCCTCATCTCTCCTACTCAAAGAATTAGCTAGTTGACCTACTTGGGTTTCTAGCTTAGAGATCGATTGGGTATGGGGATGAAAGATTTGGGAATTAGCTTCTAAACCATTAAGTGCACTCAAGACCTTCTCTTCAAAATTTACATTAGAGCTCAAATTAGAAGGTTGAGAATGGTAATAAGCATACCCTTGTGGTTGAAAATCAAGAGGTCCTGACATACCAAGTTGGTGAGGTCTTGGTGGATTCGATTGTTGTGGCACAAATTGCCCTTCACCTCCTTACCTCCAGGAGAAGTTAAGAGAGTTTCTCTAGTCTGGATTGTATGTATTCAAGTATGACTCATTCCTCGAGAATCCCTGGGCTGCATTAACCTGCTCCTACAAACACTCAACAAATGGTGAAGCAAAGGGCAATCAAGTGTTCAAACGACAGATTCTAGAACATTAGAACAAGCACCATGCATGTTTGCAACATTAGAAACATTAGGCAAAGTAGTGGGAGTCAATCTCATCATAAATAAAGAAGTAAGTTGCTCCACAGAAGATACAAGAGAATCTACTTTCTTATTTAAGTTGGAAGTGCGACCAATTTCATGCACTGCTCTTCTATTTAGCTTAACAGCATTCAAACATGGATGTGCGTCATTTTGTTGTGAATTCTCATTCAAATGTTCAAAAATTTTCCCCGCCTCATCCTCATTTTTCCTAAGGAATTGACCACCAAAAGAAGCATCAACAGTTTGTTGACCCTTTTCATTCAACCCATAATAAAAATTTTTGGCAAGTTGCCATTTAGAGATAGCATGATGTAGATGAGCTCTCAAAAATTCCCTAAACCTATCCCAACTCTCATCGAACTCTTACTAGGAAGTTGGGCAAAGGTATTAATGGCTCTCCTAGCAGTGTTAGTCTTACTAATGGGATAGAATTTCTTAAGAAATTCCTGTTGCGTTTAAACCCATGTACTAATTGTCCTACTAGATAAGGTGCCTAATCGATACTTGGCCTTATCCTTCAAAGAGAAAGGAAAAAAGACGAAGTAGGATTGCGTCATCACTAACATTAGGTTAGGAGTCCTAAAGGTAGAGCAAACCTTCATGAAATTATTCAAATGTGTGTACGGGTTTTCATTGCCTAAGCCTTGGAATAAAGGAAGCATTTGTATGGTTTGTGTCTTAAGCTCAAACTACTGGGCTATAGGTGGCAGCCTAATGCACATAGGTGAGGCGTATGTGGTGGGAGTAAAATACTCCATAAGTGCACGTGGTTGTTTTTTGTTCGCCATAGCGGTTTGTGCTAAATGTTGGGCTCTAAGGCCCCTTAACTTCCTTTCAATTTAAGGGTCGAGAATGGTAAGGTTAAGAGACAAAGAGCGACGACCATGCATAGACAAACAACCATAAGAAGCAAGTAAAACAAAGAACTAAAACTAGCGAGCAAACAAACAAACACTACAAAACAAAAACAAAATCAAATAATGAGCTATCCCAAAATCTACTGTGCCTAAAAATTACAAGACAAATAATGCTTCAAAACAAGAAAAAAATAAATAAAATTTATTTTAAGCAAAGAAAATTAAAAAATATATATATATTTTTTTAAAGTAAAAGAGACAATAATAATTTCAAAAACTAATTAAAAATCCTAAGTTAAGAATCAAAGAAAATCACAAAAAAAAACACGAATGTTGCTAATCCCCGGTACAAAATCTTGATGTGTTTTTCTACATCAATCAAAATTTAATGTAAAACCCAATGCACTAAACACACCTTAATTGAAGTCTAGGGCGGGAGGGTGTCAAACCATAAGGACTAAGAGTACGTGAATCTATTCAATGACATAAATTGATTCAAGGAAAATTAAGGGATTTTTGTGTCAGTAATCAAAGAAAACGACAATCAAACTAATGAATTCTACTTCTAAAGTGAAAAGAATTTGCGACTGGAACATAGGGTTTTGAATTCATCATTAACCAATTATTATTGCATTAACTTTTAAATTAGGATTATTGATTGTTAAGCGGGTAGTTGTTTTGGCTACAAGCTTTAACCTACCAAGGTAATATTGTTAGCATCACATATTGACCCTATCTAACTAAAACATAGGAAAAATTGGTTCTACCTAAAGTATTGTTAATTATCATATATTAGCCCTATCTAACAAAAGCTTAGAGAAGATAGGGTCTAATTAACAATTCGGTGAAAACTATTGCTTGATTAATTAATCCTATTGCTACAAGTGCAAAGAATTAATTTATAAATATCATCATCAACAATCAATGGTTACAAACTCAATTATCATCTCAATTGAATAATCAATAAAATCGTAATACTTCAAAATATTTCTCACAATCAAGCAATTCTTGTAAACAATCAAATTATCCCGAAATTAAAAGTAATACAGGAATAAAAAGACTAAGACTTCATCTAACCTTAGAGAGTAAGTTAGCTCTCCATCAAGGATAACCCGGTGAAGGAGGAGATGAACGAGTCCCATGTTAATCTCATGCTAATTACACCTGTCCCAATTCTAAGAAAAAGAAAAAAAAGAGAAAATGAGAGAGAGAGAATTCGAATATGAAGCAGTGGATGTTAGGTCAAGTGGTAAAAATCAGCCGGTTGTGTGCTGTCGGGCTGGATTGAGCGTCTGCATGCTGGACTGAGTGTCTGGGCTAGACTTGACGGGGGCTTGACTTGCTGGTTGGGATGGACTTGGTGCCACGCAAGGGCCGAGCTGCTACGATGGAGCTGGACAATAGGCTGTAGTGGGCCTAGCCAGAGGACCACGAGGGTCGGAGCTTGGTTTTGGCTCATACGATCTTGTCTCGATCTCCACTTGATTTAATAGCCCACGCATTGAATTTTGTCTTGTTTGCATCAAAATTTGACAATTTATGAAACTTTAATCTTTGAATCTATAAAACATAAAAATTTCTAAAGTAAGGATACAATGATGACTAAACATGTGGAAAAGAGCTAAAATATCAATGAGAATATTCATAAATTTGAGACGCGTCATTAAGTTTAAGGAAACAAACTTGCACAGAGATTTCACACAACTTGGAGGTAAATTAAGTTCAAAATACACATGATTGGCCTTAACCAATCACTCTTTATGTGTGTTCATGTGTTTTGGTGAATTGGCTTTGGAAAAATATTAAAGAGATACTGAAGTATATCCCAAAAAATGTTTTTTTCTATTTAACTCTTTAATACTAAAAGAAAAGGACTGAATACTCATATAAGAATTAATTTGGAATTAACACCCATACGAGAATTAATTTTGAACTTTACAATAAAAGGAAATACACTAGCATTCTACAAATATTTAAAAAATATCAAACTCTATTCCAGAGAATTTTTTTAATATTTATTTCTTAAATGGTAAGAGAAAAGTATTGAACTCCCATATAAAAATTAATTTGGAACAATATATAATAGGGAATAATTTTGCATTCTATCTATATGTAATCTATTTTTTTTAACTAACTATATGTATATTTAAATTAGGGTCATTTAAGTAAAATGTTCTTGCAATTCGTCCAATATGTTAATTTAGTCATTTTTCTTTTAATTATATTAACTTAATACTCATACAAATTAGTAATATATTTTTTTTAATCGATTGAAAACATTAGATGGTCGACCCAATGCGAACCCACCCTTTAGTGTAATTATACTCACTCATGACTCGACCATTCAAAAACTTTTCACCACCTTGAAATCAATTTTGCAAAAAAAAAAAAAGGCTAAATTAATTTTTAGTTAGGACCACGAGTAAAATTAGGATAAATTAATATAGTTGTTGATCACAAAAATAAAAATTTAGCCTAATTAATTTGGTCCTACTATAAAATTAACGTCAAGGTAGTGAAATATTTGTTAGTAATCAGGTCACGAGTGAATTTCATTAGGCTAAAGGGTGGATTTGTATTGGGTCATGCATCTAATATGATCAAATAATTAAAAATCATGTTATTAACTTGTACGAGGATTAAGTTGATACAATTAAAAATAAAATGTCTATATTGACAAATTGGACAAATTGCAATAATATTTTACTTAAACAACCCCAATTTAAATATACAGTCTGTCACAAATATAATTAGTTTCTTAAATAATAGATTAAATATATATATAATGCTAAATTTATTACCCTACATTTGTACAAATCCAAATCAATTTCTATGTAAGTGTTCGATTCCAAATTAATTCTTATATGCGTGTTCAATACTTTTCTTTTACCATTGCAGAGTTAAATACCAAAACAATTCTCTGGAGTATAGTTTAATACTTTTTTAATATTTGTAAAATGTTAAATTTATTCCCTTTTATTGCACAAATCTAATTAATTCTTATATGAGTGTTCAATGCTTTTCCTTTACCATTAATGAGTTGAATACCAAAAATATTCTTTGGAGTATAGTTCGATACCATTTTAATATTTTTTCCAATTGGTTTTCCACTTCTTATGTCTACTCAGTTAATGCTTCAATTAAGAGGACTTATATTTTGTGGTGATACCAATGAACCCTCAAGGAACTTTGAGATAGAAACAAAGTGAGGGAGAAAGAAATAAGAATTCAAGGGAGAATGGAAATATTCTATTACTTTCAAGATAGAATGCAAAATACAACCAAATATTACTTATATATGCCTCAATTCACAATTCCATTCACTCTCTCAAACCATTAGTTGAATCCCTTACCCAAAATCGAAGCAATTAACAACAATAAAATTGAAAGCAGAAAAATAAAGAAATAGCTAATTGCTGATGAGCTGGCATAACTAACTGCTGCACTTGCTTCTTACGTGTTGGACCATCCTCTCGCTTTCCTCTTAACTCAGGATCCTGTATCAGTAGCCCTCCTATGGACATCACCCTTATCCTCAATGATAAAAATCTAGAAACCTTTATTGCAAATCAAAGTGAAATTTCCATGTGGCATACTCCCTTGGCAAACCATCCCACTAAATGAGGACCTTAGTAGCTGCTCTATGGCCCCGTCTCACCATTTTTCTATCCGATATAAGCTCAGGTTCACGAACTGGGATGTTGTCCATGAGCTCGAGCAAGGCAACAGGAGTATTAGGGAGTGGCCCATGGAGTAACTTGAGTTGTGACACATAAAAAACATCATGAATTTTCGCAAAGGGTGGAAGAGAAAGTCTATAAGCAACCTTTCCTATTACAGCAATGACTTAAAAAGGACCAAAACCTTTTGGTGATAACTTGGGATTACCATAGTGAGCCACTGTAATTTGCTTTTAGGGATGAAGTTTGAGGTATACCCAATCGTCAACCTTGAAATTCTTTTTGAATGCCGCTTGTTAGTAGTCTGGATCATTTTGTTTTGAGCCCTCTGCAAGAGGAATTGCAGAACTTGGATCATTTCTTCTCTTTGGATTAGGCTTATGTCAATTGTATCAACATTGCTTTCTGATGCAGACTTTGCGTATGCGTTAGCAAGTGCACTAGTCATACCCAATAATATAGAAATGAGTAGAATATCGTTCCCACGAGGATTGCATTGAGTGAATACCAAAATTAGTAGCTTTAATACAATTTAAAAGACCGAAAAATTTAGGATTTTGATATGAAATAAAGTAAAATAAAATAAAAAGAAATAACAGTTAAAACGAGATTAGAATTTGCTAATTTTTTGTTGGTTTTTATCAGTTTGTAAAGTCTAAGGCATCCAATTTCACCTTAGTTGCATCAATACGCCTTTTCCATTCTCGATATTCAATTTGTTACTGTATGTTGATGGTTGAAAATCCTAATTTACTAAATATTCTCTCTCGAGCAACATTTAGCATACTCTTTAACATATTAACCCATCACTCTCGTGCATGAATTTAAATAAGAAAAGAGTTTTTAAAGCTCTATGATTTTCTTTCTTGAAAACCACACAAATCGCGTTAATCAATCTCGAGTATTCGCCCAATTTGGGTGCTTATCACATCAGCAATCATCATAAATCTCCTCTTGGACTCATTATAAATCATTATAGGCTTTAAATGGTGATCAAGCATTTAAAACTCATGAAGAACAATGATAAATACTTCAACAATACAATAACATAAACATTGAATGCTTTGAATTAGAAATAATTGTATATTACAACTTTGGCTACATCGTAGCCTTAGAATAGCAAAATTAGTTCATGATAAACTTAATATTAAACATTGTAAACACAAAATTCAAGAACTTAGGAAAGAAAAAAGGATAGAAAGAACTAAAAATACAAAATTACAAACCAAACATCCTTCCTTCCTTCTCCTTTCCTCTTTCTCAAAATTTTTCTCTCTTTCCTCACTCAAATTTTGTGATTTTTGTTTTGAAATCTGATGATTAAACACCCCTACACTTTCCCTATTTATAGTAGTTGAGATGGAATTAAAAAAATTGCAAAAAAATATCAAACTTCATCCTCATTATCTGAATGTTGTGGCTGCTGCTGAAGCTACTTTGTTCATCCATTTTTTTATATTTTTTTTATGAGTTCCACCGCCCAAAACCTGCAAAAAAGCATCATTTTCATGTTTTATAAGGTTATACAATGAATTTGAGCTAAAATATTGCATAATATAGCCGCCCAAAGTGGAGAAAGTAAGTAAGTAGTGCAAAACTGTCAATTTTCTGCAGTAGCAGCAGTGATGCTTGTTCATTCTTTTTTTTCATTTTTTCTAAATTCCATCTCCTAAAACTTGCAAAATATGGGTTAATACATGTTAAAGTATGTTTATAAAATGAATTTGGGTAAAAAGCATTGAGTTTTTGCTCCCAAAATACAAGTTGAAGCTGATTACACCACCACCTGCACCCAGATTCTACAATGGCTGTTCAACTCGATTTTTTTATTGCTTTGCACCCCCAAAAATCAGATTTAACATCAACTTGAACATGTTAATGAAGTTTTCAAGAAGTTCTTTCATGTTATTTGTCCATTTGGCCACCCAAAATTGCTAGTTGAAATGAATTGGTTGAGCTTAGTGCATTTTCTCTGTTCTTGTTGTTCTTTGCTAATTTTTTTCAAATTTTTGAGCTTAGACCCACCTAAATTCAGATTTTACATCAACTTTGACATGTTAATGAATTTTTTAATTAATCCTTGCACTTGATTTGTGCATTTTGTTACCCATTTTTGCAAGTTGAATTGTATTATGCATGAACTTGTTGTGTTCTTGCTTTAGCCATGTTAATTATTATGTTTTGCCCATTTTTTGCTTTGGTTTGGTGTATCTTGCTTTCACTTGTTGATTTTAATGATAAAACCTAGCAAGATTTAGCATAAAACAAGTGTTTTTGCAAGGAAATGGCAATATGAGCGAAAAAGAGCAAAATCAAGCAAAAGCGATAAAAATTTGATGTAAAATTTTTAAATATATTAAAATAATATTAAAAAATTATATACTAATTTAGACTTATTACTTTCACCTGGTAAATAAGAAGAGGGGGGGGGGGGGGGGGGGGGGGGGGGGGTGTTGGGTGTAATGGAGGAGCATAGCCATAAACAACCTCATAACGTGTTTTGTGGATTGAAAAATGCCAAGTAGTATTACACCACCATTCAGCCAAGGGTAACCATTTAGCCCAATAAGTAGGATTGGTGTTGCACTTGTATCTCAAATAAGTCTCTAGTCCTCGATTTACCACCTCAATTCGGACATCTATTTGAGGATGCTAAGAAGTAGACAATAACAATTCCGCACCTTGTATGGAGAATAAGGCTTGCCAGAATTCAATTTGGAAGATGGTATATCGGTCACTGATGATGGTACTAGGCAATCCATGTAACTTGTAGACATTATCCATATATGCTTGTGCTACTGTCGTGGCCGCATAAGGATGTGTCAAAGACATGAAATGGGCAACCTTGCTATATCTGCAAACTACAACAAAAATCACATCTTTCCCAAATAATCTTAGAAGTCCTTCTATGAAGTCCATTGAAACATTAGTCCATACAGCCTAAAGTATAGGCAGGGGTTGTATTAGTCCAGGATAGGCCACATTTTCATTCTTACACGCTTGACATACAACACATTGTTTGATGAACTCATGTACAAATTTGGCCATGCGCTTCCAATAGAAAACGGACTTGACTCTTTGCATTGTAGCATCTTTACTAGAGTGCCCCCCACTAGGAGAAGTCTGCAGCCTTGCAAAATCTTGTTTCTTAGCTCCTGGTCTTGCCCCATAACTAACTTTCCCTTTCTCTTCAACTGTCCCTGTAGCCAAGTGAAGTGAGGGTGACTCTGGGCATCTTGCTAAAGTTTTTCAATGATCTGCTGTAATCGAGGGTTTGACTGCTTTGACAATTGCAACAAGGAGTACAAGTTTCTTTCCACTGATGTCAAAATCATGCGTCCTACCTCTGGGCTCAAGACCCTAGACAATGCATTAGCTACAATGTGCTCCTTCCCCTTCTTGTAACCTATGACATAGCTGAATCCCGATAACTTAGACAACTATAGTTGTTGAAAATGAGTGCTAATCTTCTGCTCTAGCAAGAAGTTTAAGCTCCTTTGATATGTTCTTATGACCAAAGTGTTGTTGAGTAAATATTGTTGCCAGTGTTAAACCACATATACCACTGATAAGAGCTCTATCTCAAACATTGACAATAATTGTTGCTTTAGGCTGAGGGTTTGACTAATGAGGGCTAAAGGATGGCATTCTTAAAGTACATTAGCTCTAATACTGACATCACAAGCATCAGTTTCTATGATGAACTGCTTTGGAAAATTAGGTAAAGCTAATGTATGTGCTAAACATACAACTTGTACATCAATAGTTATCTTAGTAGCATGTGAAGTGGACAAGTTTCATACAAATCTTTCACTTTGTCCATAAGCACAAGTCAATAGTAAGCTTGAATCATGTTCAAGATGGTTATAGCAATAATGAGATGATCCTACTGCTGGGATATTCGGCATGATGCAACAAGGGACATCACATGGGTACTCAATCCTTGAGGGATTCCTCTTTAAAGGGGAATCAGCTATGCAGTACCGACGTTTAGCCTACGACCCAAGATCATGCAGAAGAGGCACAATGAGGGACATATGGTCCAAGATAAGACATTAAGTTGGTGGCAAGTGCGTATTACTAGCCAAACATGAGGAAGGAGGTTAATCATTTTATGAGTCGATGCTAGGTTTGTTAGGTTTCTATGGGGATTAAAATAGGTTGGACTTTATTTTCCAGTACAATTCCTAGCTAACCTTGGCATATATAAGCTTGGACTTCGTACTAGGATTACCCATGATGCAACGAGAAGCTTATTCAATATTCGTGATTGTTGACTTGGTTTTAAGGATGAAACATTTCTTAACATGCAAAGAAGGCCAACGATGAAGTCCGAGTGGCCTAATTGTACTTCCAAGAGGTGTACTAGCTACATGCTTTAACCAAAAGTATTTTTGTGATAGGAGTGTTGGATTCATGAATCACTTCTGGTGAAGCCTTTGGCATATTATGAAAACTTCGGTTGATTTCATCACTATTCCTTATCGACAAATGGATGGCCGGGTGGAGGTGACAAACAAATCTTTGGGAAATATTTTATAGAGTTTAGAAGTCGAGCATGTGAAGGGATGGGATCAAAAGCTGTATCAAGCAAAATTCACGTACAATAGCTTTTTAAAATTGTAATATGGGGTCCCCCATTACTTATTGTCTATAGTTTCTTCCCCCTTTGTCATTAGACCTTGCACTTATACAAGATCTTACCCAAATGCATGGTAAGGAAGAGGACTTTATCTTAATCTCTAGCACATTTCTGAGCAAACACGGGAGTTCTTACAATAAGGCACATGCCATGTACAAAGCAATGCCGGTTAAAAGGTGCCGAGTAATAGTGTTTCAAGTGGGAGACCAGGTATTGATGATTATGATTCAGCTACATATCAAGCTTGGAGTACAGCAAGGTTTCAATCCACAAGGATTAGGCCTTCAAGAGTGGCTAAGATGGTTAACTCCAATGCTTGATGTCTACACTTACCAAGTGGTATGCGAACTTTTAACTCTTTTAATTTCAAGCACCTTGTTCCTTACTTTGGTGAGAGTGACAAAGATTAGTCAGTGGTGAATTCAAGGATGAATTCCCTCTAGGCAGGGAGGACGATGCATCCCAAGAAATGATTTCAGAGGACAACTCACCATGCCATTTAAGAAAGTAGATGATTTTGGGATTAAAGAGAGTTGGCTAGTCTAGAAATGTTAGGCCTATGTTTTACGATAAGAGTTCTAGGTATAGTAGGTTTATGTTTATGTTGTTTGACTATTTAATCCTTCTAAATCTGATTAGGGAAAGAGTTGTAGAACATATAGCAGGCTAGCTATACACATAGGTTTTTGAAATAGCTAATTGGGCAGTTTTCCCCTTTTGTAAATCAATTGAGTATTTGTTTCTTTCTTATATATATTTTTTTTTCCTTCAGTTTCAAGATGAATTTTCCTTTATGTTCTTATTTTTACCAAGTTGAATATAAAGAAGCAAGCTGGTTTAATCCATCCTTCCCTCTTCTCTCCAAAAAGGTGAGTTGCATCCCACGTTGACAAATGTTTATGTTTTTTTTTTTATATATATATAATTAATGAAAAAGTTGTTATACAATAGGAATCTCACACAAATGAGACCTAATTCAACCCATAGCAAAAGGCAACAAAAACCAGACAAGGAAAAAAACATACCGCACACTAGGGAAACAAGATTACAGGATAAAACATAGGCAAAACAACCGACGGGTGATGCTTGGTATTTGCTTAGCAAGTACACTAAGTCATAGCAAGAAATATAGAAATGAGTAGAGTATCAACCCACAAAGATTGTTAATTGAATTTGTACCGAAATTAGTAGTTTCAGTACTATTTGAAATACCAAAACTTAAAGGTTTTAATATGAAACAAAACAAAATGAGAAGGAACAAAAATGGTTACTAATTTTTATGAAAATTGTTCTGATTTTAGATGATTTTTATGATTTAATAAGATCCAAGGCATCCGATTTCCCCTAGTTGCATTAATACGCCTTTCTATTCTCGATATTGAAGTTGTTATTACATGTTGATGATCGAAAATCTTAATTTACCAAATATTCTCTCTCTAGCAACATTTAGCATGCTCTTTTACATGTTAACTCATCAATCGCTTGCATGAATTTAAATAAGACGAGAGTTTTGAAGATCCATGGTTTTCACTTAAGACCACACAAATCGCGTTAATCTATCTTTAGCATTCGCTCAATTTGTGGTGTTTATCACTTTAGCATTCATCATAAATCTCCTCTCAGACTCATTATGAATCATTATAGGCTTTGAATGGTGATAAATCATTCAAAACTCATGAAGAACAATAATAAACACTTAAGCAGCATAATAAATAGACTTTGAATTCATTGAATTAGAAAAGAGCGTGTATAACAACTTAGGCTACATTATAGCCTTGGAAAGAGAAAATTAGTTCATGGAATACATCATATAAAGCAAAACCAAGACAAAATCTATGAACTTAAGGAAGAAAAGGATAGAAAGAACTTAAAAATGCAAAATTACAAACCAAATTTTCTCCCTTCACCCCTTTCCCCCTCTCTCAATTTTATCTACCTTTCTCTACTTCGTATTTGGATTTTACTGAGTGAATTGATTCTAAAAGACTTCTTAAAAATCCTTATTTATATTATTTGAGGATAAGAAGTCATGAAATAAAAAAAATAACACAAGTTCATTCTCATTTGTTATGGTTGCTGCACATTCTCTACAAGTTGCTACTTTAGCTTTTTTTTTTTTTTTTCTCATCTTTCTTCAGCTTTTGCCACCCAAAATCTAGTATTCACTTCAATTTTAACATGTTCATGAATTTTTTAATCCATCTTTGCACTTGATTTGTTCATTTGGCAGCCCATTTTTGCAATTTGTAACAACTTGCACATGGTCTTGTTATTTCCTTGCTTTGTCGTGTAGTTATGATTTGTTTAGCCCCTTTTTTTGCTTTTGTATGACGTATCTTTCATTTCCTTGTAGATGTTGATGATAAAATCTAGCAAGAATTAGTATAAAATGAGTATTTTTGCAAGAAAATATCAATGTGAGTGAAAAAGAGCAAAAACGAGCAAAATTTTATGCAAAATGGTTAGAAAATGAACCTAAATGATATGAATAATTATATACTAAATTAGACTTATCAACGGAGACTAAAAGACTACGACCTCTTTTGGATAGTATGGTCCAAGAGAAAGGAAAGATCTAGTGTACCGAATTTATGACTGAGATCAACATGGAAACAGATCGACCAATACCCTCACTCAATCACATCCTATTCATTACCATCAAAGGTCAAACCAAGTATTTCTCGATCTCCCACGCACGACTTGCATCAAGAAGCTTATTACCCTCTACAAGCCTTTTACCCTTCTTAGCCAGCTTCTTCTTCATTTTTTTTTACGAGTATGCTTGACCGACCTCCTCGTGCGACTCCTAGGAGACATATCCTTCAGAAATTCATGCAGGTCCCACTTTACTTGTTCATTAAATATGCGCTTTTCGGCTTTCTAACTCTTCTTTGATGAAACAAATTTAGTGGGCTGACATTTAGCCACCACCTTTCCTCTTTCCTCCTCCCCCACTCCCCTTGCTAGACTCCACTATGCTCGACACCTACACACTTCTTGAAGACCACTCATCAATAAGGACGAAAGGCTCAAAACCTAGTGGGTATTCAGGCCCTGAGGACCCAGAGTCACTATCACTTATGATGTCGTAGACTTGGATGTCGGTAGAGTCTAAAGGCCCAGATGATTTATCTAGGGCTTCCCCATGCCACGATAAGGCAAGAAGAAGACGAGTAGCCTAAGCTGATGATCGTAGGCCTAAATTAGGAGGGTGACTTGGAAAGATAAGATGTGAGCTAAAGGAATATGGGCCCATGAACCTATAACTTGTCCGTCAACAAAAAGCATGAATTGACCCACACCGAGCAAGCTAGGCCACACTTTATCAATAACCAACCTCGGATGAACCATCAATGAGTCCCCGCAATCACTCATACCACCCACCATGTTAACTTGTAAGGGGAGACCAGTTGAAGGAAGTGATCTTAAAATGATGCCAAGTCTAATGTCTGAATCATGCTGGGAGGATGTAGCCTACTCCCGGGAAAGTATAGTAGACGCAGCAAGGGCAATTATTTCTGGAGAGCAGTTAGGGATCATTTCAGAGCTACCTTCCTTAACAAATACCAATCAAGAACCGTAGTTGAAGTGCACTTGTAATGTAGTTGTTGGACTATTGATGGGAAACATGCATCAATAAGAACTTTCGCAATATCAATGCATCTCATGGCAGAAGTCCTAGCATCTACTCGAATAAATTTGCCTAGATGTTAGCAAAATCTACAAAACATTATTTCAACCAGCACTGAACTGCAACCCATGGATCTCAATCCAAACTCTCCCACTCAAGGAGCCGGGCTTAACCTGAGTATTTAGAGAACTCCTTGAATTTGTGGAGCAGTAGCGGCTTAAGGGGCCTGACGTATGAAGACCTCTCAGCAAAGTCGCAAGTCAGAATGAGCGTGTTTGAGCTAAATCCTCTAGGGACCAAACCCTAAAGATTATTCTCCGTAATGAAGTTAAGGACATTATCTTGGGTATCATCCTCAAAAGAATGTATATATATATATATGAACTTCCACACTTATGTTGGTATTAGTCACCACGATGTTTGGGTAGTTCAAGCAGTCGGCATCTCTAATTTGTGTCCCGGTAGTAGCATCCGCCCGTACACGACTTGCACCAAAAGCACCAAAACTTCTATCGCTATTACTTCAGGGAGCCCGCATGTCGGACCCAACCTAATGAGGCGTAGAACTTGGCCTTCTATTATGCCTAGCCATTCAACTCTGATCTTATAACCCGTGACATATCTTCCATTCATACTATTGATTTCCCTTTCAGCTTCACTTCGCAAGCAAAACCTAACGAAGCCATAAGAGAGATGCGTCCTTTCTCTTCTCCTTTCAGGAAGAAAGGTATCGTAGATCAAACTAGAGTGAAGAAAGACAGCATTAACCCAAGTGTTTGTCGTTTTGACCGGAAGGCCATCCACGACAAAGGAAACCGCCTCTTTAAGACCGGTCACATTGAATGACCCAAAGGAGAGAGGTGGTGGTGCTGCAGGGGTGGTGGTGGGTGGCGAGATAGGGTGGTGGTGGAAGGCAACAATGGTGAGCAGTAGTGTTTACTATTGGGAAGGTGGAGGTTGTGGGGTGGTGGGTTTTGAAAATATTGCCTTTGGAGAGAGAGAGAGAGAGAGAGATTGGTAGAGGTGGGTTGAGAAAGAGAGAGGGAGATTGGGGGTAGTAAGTTTGAATAGTTACCATTGGGGGGAGAGAGAGAGAGAGATCGACGGTGGTGGGTATTGAGAGAGAGAGAGAAAGATTGGCGGTGGAGAGTTTAAAATCAAAAAATTATTGTTAAGGTGGCAGTGGACGGTGGCAAGGCAGCGGTGCTAGTGGTGGTGAGGGAGATTGGTGATGATGGTGGTGGGTACAGAGAGAGAGAGAGAGAGAGATTGGTGGTGGTGGGTTTTGAGAGAGAGATTTGTGGTGGTGGGTTTAAAATTAAAAAGTGAATATTAGGTCAAGGCAACAATGGTGAGGGAAATTGGTGGTGGTGGTGGTTGGTAGAGAGAGAGAGAGAGAGAGATGGTGGTGTGGGTTTTTGAGAGGGAGAGGGAGATTAGTGGTGGTGGGTTTAAAATCAAAAAGTTCTTGTTAGGGTAGTGGCGGCAGCTAAGAAGGAGGCGGCGATGGTGGCGGTGGCGGAGGCAGCGGCAGTTAGTATTTTTGGTAACCTAGGCATGTAAGACTCGTAAGTGTAATATTTGGTCTTATGAAAAAATTAATATTTCAATTGTTATATGGGTAAGAAAAGTACAAGAATTCCTAAATGGGAAAGCCAATGCCTTTGAGATAATGGTGATGAGCTTTGGACCCTTATATGATTTTAAAATGTGTTTTAAAATCGTCTACTAGAAAGCGTATAAGTTCGTCGTAGCTAAATTGGGTATACGGGTGTCGTATCCATGGGGAATCGGAATAAAGTTGGATTCAGTTATTAAAGAGTGATTCGGAATGGGTTTTTATTGGTTGTCGAATAATTACTGGAACAATAAAAACAATACGAAAGGCTGTCAATTCAATTAAGTATATTTTAGGGAATGAATGCGTGGTAGCTTATCTCGTACCCTATCATAATATTCTAGTTATGACAATGATTTTAGACTTAGGCTAAAGTAGTAAGCATGGGTTAATATTTAAATCAAAGCGTAGGGCAATGAACTAAAGGCATAACCTATTGTATCACCCTAAGTGTAGCATATAAGTTATCTCATTAGCACTACTTAATTCCTTTTTTTATTCCTAATTCACTATTAACTTGTATAAAAGATTGTGTTCAGGTTCAGGTACAACCTCAACCCTGACCGCGCGTGAAAACCTGTTATGTTATGATATAGGCTACAAGCTCATAGACAAAAGGCTTATACATTGGAAATCTAAACATGACTACAAACACATCCAAAGAAAACCAAGTAACATTAATAATTCCCCACAAGGGTGTGAAAATAACATAACAAAATCATCGTCAAAGTATCATACAAATATGGGATATAGACGACTACCCTTCCTTCGTCCCAAAACAAAAAGAGTCTACTTCTCCATGGGAGCTTTACACATCATTAAATCCAAAAGAAAGAAACAACGGAAATAAGCTAGGAAATGGAGGCTCCCTCAATTGGCATTGACGTTGATCTGAGCATTGATCCCCCAGTAATCCGTCCACCTATGCTTCGGTGTTTTAGAACCCTTGGATCTCGTAGCAGCTTCGAGAAGGAGAGGAGGAGAGGAGAGGAGATAAAAGATCGGAAAGGTCTCCCCCTTACTCGTTGCGTAACCTAGGCTCCGCTGTGGGATTTTGGCTGATTGATCGGCACTGTAGTATGAGTGAAAGGCTAGGCGATCATTCGACACAAGCACAATCGATTAGTAATAATGTGGGCTACCGAGTGTCAATTGATCGGCTATCCCATTGTAGGTTATGTCCCACTGTTAGCTGCCGATCGATTGGTTCTTTGTACCAATTGGTTAATTAGTTCCTGAAACCTTAAAAGATCTATTTGGGTTACCGAATTACAACCCAATGGGTCCTTCTTTTACACACGTGGTCGGATTTCTCAATGTAGTCTTCAAATATGCCTAAAATCTGCTTCTTTCTCCACTTTTCAACACTTGTTTGATCCAATGCATTCCAAGCCTAAATGTACCAAGATTGCTATAAAACACACACATAAAAATTGAATATGTTGCAGGAATGAGGTATAAAATATATAAAAACAATGCACAACAATGTCCCTAAACCCAAACCCTGCTTGTCCTTAATCAAGATTCAACTTAAACTAGCTAAAGATGGAAACTTTTAATCAAGCATGTAATGGCAAAAATTGTTTGTGAAGAATATTTCTAAGCATATTTGAAGTTATACCTACATTTGGAGAATATTTATGTAGTTTTATTATTACAATGGTTCCAACTCAAGTTCTTATAATTTAAGTCTTTTTACTAGTGAGTGAGCTTAGACCTTCTCTTCCCTTTTCCTTATTCTAAACCTTCCATATTTAAGATGAATAGAGAGAATAAGGAATCAGTTATCCTACTGACTTACCCCTAGTCAATAAACAAATCTCAAAGCTTCTCTTTTCTCTCTTGTTTTCTTTTTTTTTTTTTCCTTTTTCTAAGTAACTTATGGTCAGGCGTGTCTCCCTATGACCCATGTAGCGAGCCGATGACTCTCGATCTAGTTGGGTCAAGGCACCAAGTGAAGAGCACTCCTCTTACCCAATGGTTCGAATCAAAGGAATTCAAAACCTAAGTCATTACTAGCACATACCTTAGAAAAATATTTCACTCACATTAGGCGTTGGTGATTATTAAAGTGACTTAAAGAAGTTGATTTTGTTTAAGCTTTTCCTGTGGCTGTGTAATGAGCTTTCGACTGGAAGCTTCTGATCCAATTGGCTCCGGGTGCCAGGTGTTAAGACACCCTTAGGAGCTTACTTGCTCGAGACAGAGAGGCCACAAGAACCAACAAGTCATGGGTACTTACCCAATTGAACAGGCATTAGTACCTCTTTTTTTTTTAACATACTCACTCAAGGTCAAGTGCTAAACTATTGATTTCAACATTGTTAGAAGTAAAATGCTTGATTCAAATTCCTAAAAGTTTCCTACTATCACAACTTAAAACATAGGATTGCATTGGGACAAATTTCAAAAATTTTCCCTTAGTTTATTAAACTACCACAGCGGAATTTTAAACCTAAGGTTGATTTAAATTTTCTAATTTTAAATTTACATATTTAAATTCTTAATTTGAGTCTACATATTAATACATTCATAATAATTACATGAACTTAAACTAGCATAATAAGAAAACTGTAAATAAATAGAAAAGCGAAAAACTTAAAAGAGAAGGAAAGAAGAATACCTGAAATTGTTCCAATTATAAAGAATACTAGAAAGATAAAGAACTCCAATAAAATAGAGCGAACCAAGACCCAGCGGCCTTCTATGGAATGACCTCAAAATGCCTAGAGAGAGGGCTCCAAAAAATATTAACTATAGAAAGAAAATTTTTAATAGAAATTTTTCTCTCTAATTGGGTCTCCGAAAGTCAATACTTCCAGAAGCCCCTTTTTTAATTTTGAATTGAAAACCAAACCTTAGAATATGTACCTATATTTATAGTAGGCTACCAGAGTGAAAAACAACAAAAAAATTGACGTGAATTCACAGTTACAAAGCAAAATGCACTTTTTCTTATAAAATTTAAGTTAAAACGCCACGTTTTTCAATCAGCTCAAAAAGCGATTATTTTAAATTTAATCTGCGTAACACATGGTGGCCTCTGATTGGTTCGACCCCGTACAGGCAGATCTCCCCTTAGGACTGCCCAATGCCCGATAGTGTCTCGCTCTGGTTGGTCCATCTGCGTATATGCAGATCGCGGCCTGTGTAAATGTGATTTTTTTTTTTTTTTTTTTGTTTTCCCATTTGTAAAAAGTCATCTTATGAATTTTAATTTTAAAAATTATTTTATTTTATAATTTTTAAGTTTTATTCATCGCATGAATAATGTTTGGCAAAATTAAATTTACTCATCTCATGAATACTTTAATATTTTTTCGATAACAATAAAAATAAAGGCTTGAGCAGGGACCTCAAGGACAACTTAAAACTTAGCTCCAAATGGGTTAAATTAATTACCTTCTCATGATGAAATTTAATTACCAATTAATGAGATTTAATTCCACTAAATAAATCTCATTGAACTCTATGCTTAAACCATTTATCCAATAACTACCAAATACATTGTATTGATAACAACAACCATTCCACTACATGTCCATGACAAAAAATAAATATAACTACTACCATTATCCTTCTCACAGCTTCTCCATTAGTTACCGACTCGACCTTAACTTAATAATTCATTTATATTTGAACATATTCATAGTATAAATTCTAAATGTCAAACGTCTGAAACACTTTGGCAAAAGATTCCGAACTATTAAAATACTTGTGTGTCAACTGAGGGAACATCTATAAATCATAAGAGACTGTAGATTCCGTATTGAATACATCCTTGTCACACTTCACACCGCTACCCAGTGTACATGGGAATTCAGTCATTTGTTTAGACCTTCCTTATAGTATGTTATGATCTAGCTTTGTGTTGCTGTCATGGTTTTTGTAATATCAGGCTTAGTGGTTGCCTTAGTGGCTAGTTTAGTGCTGCGTTTTGTTAAGTGATTTGTATTGCCATAGCTTTGAGCCAAAGTCTTTCTGAATGTTAGTTAAGTCGGTTTAGGGGTCAAGGTGGGGTCAATTGTGGCAGCTGGCTGAGGGACATCTGTATTTCATAAGAGACTATGGATTCTGTATTGAATACTTGATCCTTGTCACACTTCTCGCTGCTACCCAGTGTACGTGGAAATTCATTCATTTGTTAAGACCTTACTTATTGTACACCAAAGTAACTAACATTCCATGCACAAGTTTAGAATACTCTGAAGATTTAGAGTCATCGTTCAAACAGTACACCAATAGTAGTCTAGAAACAAGCAACTCACATGGTCGAACTCAATGTGTCAATCTTAATAAACATACAAACCTATTACTTTTGGATCACCATCTACTTGACCAAGACAAGTCATCTAAAGTATCACGTTATAGTCTTAGCATAAAAGTGCTCCGAACTTGTCTTTGACTATGAGTTATTCAAACAACAATCCATACCATTTGTTCCAAGTCTATATGTGGGTTAATCTCATAAACCACTTAGAACAAACATGTAAATTGTAGTATAAGGACTACACCCATCTCATGGATGTTAGCAAAAAGAAAATCACATGCAGTATAATTGCTCGCTTACACAAATTTAATAAGGAAACAACTGGGACTTCAATTTTATTCCTTTATAAAATAACATTTAGAGGCTAAAGTTTGAATTTTTAGGGCACCATTTCTAATAGATTGGTCACAAGATTATGAATGAAATGTAATAACCTCTCTAACTAGTTACAAGACAAAAATGACAAATTCAAAAGTCGGATCCAGGAATAATTTCTTTAAATAAATATTGTAACTGTGTAGCACACCTAAAATTTGGACTTTAATATAAGTCACAATAATCCACTGCTAATCCATGAAAAAAGATAGCTGGTTTAAGACAAATTATGCTAAAAGAACAAACAAAAGTTCAAACCATACATTCCATCCCCAATCCCAAACCTTGCACTGTCCTCAATACAAACCAAACTAAAGTAAATACAAGCATAGAAAAGAAAGAGACTCCCTAAGTGTGCGGAAATAAACAATTCTCCCGGTATGCAATCGAATCAAATACCACGACAAATCGAGAAATTAAATGGACTAAAAGAGAAAAGAAACAATGATACAATGATTTAATTGGAAACCCCTTTACAATCGAAAGGGGAGAAAACCATGGACGAAGATTGGAGCTTTTATTATTGAATCAAAAGAAGAATTACAATATATCTCTCTCACACTCAATTTTATTGGCAGCGCCGCTAGGGAAACAATCTCACATATGAATTGGATTTCTCGTGACGTAAACCCTATGTCCGTATTTATAGAGCTGGGAAAACGCGCTTCCCGATTGATCGGCTCACTCACTGCAGGCGTCCTTCTTTTACGTAACTTTCTCGATCGATCGAGCTCCACCCCGATCGATCGGCCTTCTCACGGCTCCTCTCCTTAAAATACCAAGTTATTTTGAGACATTTTCCTAACAAATCTCCACCTTGGCTCAAAATTAACATCAACAATAAAACAACTCCACCTTCTCCACAAACGCCCCCTCAACCAGGGCTAACACACATCAAACTAAAAGACCCACCAAATTCAAGCAATGCTTGAATTCGCTCCCTGGTAGAACCTTAGTGAACATGCTCGAATTTGCTCATCAATCAGATCTTTAATGAAGTGATGCTTCATATCTACATGCTTTGTTCTATCATGATATGACATCTGATCTTTCGCTAGGTGAATGGGGGACTGACTATCACAGCAGACTTTAACTGTGCCCTGCTCGACACTGATTTCATTGATCAAACCTCTCAACCAGACGGCTTCATTGAATGCTTCTGTGACTGCCATATATTCTGCCTCAGTAGTAGACTATGCTATAACAGGCTGTAAACACGCTCTCCAACTAATAGCTGTGTCACCTAAATAAAACACATACCCTGTTGTGGACTTCCTCTTATCGAGGTCTCTACCATAATCAGAATCTACATACCCAACCAAACAACACTTACTTTTCCCATATTCCAAACAAATATCAGAAGTTCCACGAAGATACCTGAGATTCCACTTCACAGCATACCAATGCTCTTGACCTGGATTCGCCATGTATCTGTTAACTTTGCTCACTGCAAAAGCAATATCTGGACGCGTACAAACTATTGCATACATAATACTACCCACTGCACTAGAATAGGGAATCTGAGACATGTACCTGATATCCTCCTCAATTTGAGGCGAATATAATGCTGAGAGTCTGAAGTGAGCTGCTAAGGGAATGCTAACTGGATTAGCATCCTTTATATGAAACCTGTCTAACACCTTCTCAATATACTTCTCCTGAGAAAAGTATAATTTTTCGGCTTTTCGGTCTCTACGAATCTCCATGCCTAAGATCTTCTTAGCTGCTCCAAGATCTTTAATCTCAAACTCACTCTTCAACATAGATTTCAAGTCATCAACATCTTTCATGTCACGTGCTGCAATCAACATATCATCAACGTACAAAAGCAAATAAACAAAGCCTGAACCAGTCTTTCTGAAGTACACACAACTATCGTACTTACTCCTGATGTACCCATGACCTATCATGAACTGATCACATCTCCTACACCATTGCCTAGGAGATTGCTTCAAACCATATAAAGACTTTTTAAGCAAACACACATGATCTTCCTTTCCTTCTACAACAAAATCCTCGGGGCTGATGCATATAGATACTCTCTTCTAGTTCACCATGCAAAAATGCAATCTTTACGTCCAACTGCTCAAGCTCTAAGTCATGCATAGCAACCAAAGGCAAAAGTGCACGAATCAAAGTATGTCTAACTACAGGTAAAAATATATCATGAAAGTCAACTCCCTGTACCTGACTGTAGCCTTTAGCTACCAAACGTGCCTTGTATCTTGCATCTTCAACTCCAGGAATGCCCTCTTTTCTTTTGAAGACCCATTTGCAACCAATCAGTCTTTTCCCTATCTAAGGCTTCACCAGTTCCCAAGTCTGATTCTTATGAAGAGACTGCATCTCCTCATTCATAGCAATGAGCCACTTCTCATCATCTGATCTCAATACAGCCTCTGAATATGAAGTCGGGTCACTGTCATCTAAAGACTCAGCAGTAGTAAGGGCATAAGCAATCATCTCCTCATACCCATATCTCTCTGGGGGCCTGATCTGTCGCCTCAGTCTACCACCAGCTATAGTATAATTCGCCACCTGCTAACCTGTTTTTGCATTATCAGTAACAACATCAGAAACCCGTACGTGAGGTGCTGGAATACTCTTTAGCTGAACAACCTACTGATCTGGCTGTATCTCTGTAACATCAGGTGTCTCAACTTGAACTGAATCACTGTTAATAGAGGGTGTGTGTGGCGGATGTAGAAGAGCAGACTCATCAAAGGTAACATCTCTTCTAGTCAGAAACTTCTAAGCACTAGGATCCCACAACCTATATCCCTTCACACCCGACGAATAACCAAGAAAGATGCATTTCTTAGCCCTAGGCTCCAGCTTTCCATCATTAACATATGCATATGCAAGACACAAAAACTTTAATCTGAGAATAATCAGAAGTAGAACCAGACTATACCTCTTCAGGTGTCTTTTTCTGCAATGAAGAATGCGGTGTCTTGTTCACAAGGTAGCAAGCCATGCTAACTACTTCTGCCCATCATTCTCTTTTCAGGTGTCTTGTTCACAAGGTAGCAAGCCATGCTAACTGCTTCTGCCCATCATTCTCTTTTCAAACTTCCATTTGAAAGCATACATCAAGCCTTCTCAAGTAACGTCCTGTTCAATCTTTTAGCCACTCCATTTTGCTGAGGTCGACCTGTACATGTCCTGTAGCTGACTATACTCTGATCTTCACAAAATCTAGTGAAGTCACCTTCAACGAACTCAAGATCATTATCAGTCCTCAACCTCTTGATCGGCTTCCTTGTCTGTTTTTTAAGCAGAATCTTCCATTTCTTGAAGACATCATACACTTCATTTTTCTGCTCAGAAAATAGACCCAAACTTTACGTGAGTAATCATTAGTAAACGTTAGAAGATACCTAGACCCACCTTTAGAAGCTACTCTGGAAGGTCCCCACATATCAGAATGTATGTAATCTAACGTTCCCTTTGTCTAATGCACTGCTGACTTGAAGCTGACTCTCTTCTGCTTCCCATACACACAGTGCTCACAGAATTTCATCAGTCCTGTTGACTGACCACAAAGCAGTCCCCTCTTACTCAGCTCAGACAATGCCCTATCACCAATGTGACTCATTCTCATGTGCCACAGTCTTGTGATCTCTGCACCTGTCATAGCAGATGTGGAAACAGCAACTGAACCTGTCACGGTAGTACCTGCAAGCTCATACAAAGTACCAACCATATTTTCTTTCATCACAACTAAAGCACCCTTACTAACCTGCATGACTCCACCTTCAGCAGTGTACGTGTACCCACTAGACTCAAGGGTACCTAGAGAAATCAAGTTCTTCTTTAACTCCGGGACATGACGTACATCACTAAAGGCTCTAATAGCCCCATCAAACATTCTCACATGCACTGTCCCAATCCCCACTACCTTACAAGCAGCATCGTTACCCATCAAGACAACTCCTCCCATTATAGACTTATACATGGAAAACCAGTCTTTATTTGGAGTACGTGATATGAACAACCCAAACCCATGACCCACTTATCCTTGGACCTGGACTGAGAATCTGCAACTAATAGAAACTTCCCATCACTGTCATCCTCTATAACACTAGCCTCAGCGGACTTGTCTTTGCTCTGGTCACCCCTGCTACCCTCTTTCAATTTATTTTTATAGTTGTAATAGTCTTTCTTTATGTGCCATTTCTTGTGACAATAATGGCACAACAGGCTTTTATGTCTAGCTTTAGACCTAGACTTTTTCCCACCATTGGGTCCCCTATATTCTGGTCTACCTCTCACATGCCAACCACTACCTGAGTCATTCGCCGAGTCACATAACTCCCTATCTACCTATTCTTTACTCACAAGGTTTCTTTTCACCTCATCAACAGTAATGGTCGGCCTACCCCCATATATCATGCTTTCTACGAAGCCCTTACACGAATTAGAGAACGAACACAGTAATAACATAGCTTGATCCTCGTCCTTAGGGACATCATCAAATTCCTTTAATTCTTGTATAATAGAGGAAAACTCGCTAAGATGGTTTTTAAGAGATGTACCGTCTGTCATACGGAAAGTGAATAACCGACACTTCACTGCGAGTTTGTTAGAGACTAACTTGTGGAAAAACATGTCTAGTAATTTCTGCCATAACTCCTTTTCGGTTTCCATCTCCAAGACCTCTGACAAAATATCATCAGCCAAACAAATCTGTATCGCCGTGAGAGCCTTATCATCCATCTCTTCCCATTGTGCCTCGGTCATAGTCTCAGGTTTCTTCTCTTTCCCCTCCAGTACTTTCTTCAAGCTGTTATGAGTCAGGAGTCCTTTCACACGGACTTGCCATAAGCTAAAGCTTCCCTGACCATTGAACTTTTCTACCTCGGTCTTAATACCTGATGCCATTGTACCAATTCGAAGAACCGGGCTCTGATACCAATTTGTGAGGAAATAAACAATTCTCCCGGTATGCAATCGAATCAAATACCACGACAAATCGAGAAATTAAATGGACTAAAAGAGAAAAGAAACAATGACACAATGATTTATGTGGAAACTCCTTTACAATCGAAAGGGGAGAAAACCACGGGTGAAGATTCAAGCTTTTTTATTGAATAAAAAGAAGAATTACAATATATCTCTCTCACACTCAATTTTATTGGCGGCGCCGCTAGGGAAACAACCTCACGTATGAATTGGATTTCTCGTGACATAAACCCTACGTCCGTATTTATAGAGGTGGGAAAACGCACTTCCCGATCGATCGGCTGGCTCACTGCAGGCGTCTTTCTTTTACATAAATTTCCCGATCGATCGACCTCCTTACGGCTCCTCTCCTTAAAATACCAAGTAATTTTGAGACATTTTCCTAACACTGAGGTATATATACTACGAAGTTAACACATTCAGCTATGTCTGGTGGGCAAATTCAAAAAGAAAAGGACGAAATAATTGTTAGAAATAGTGTCCTAATTTTATTTTGAATAAAATACATTTGTTTCTCAATCACTTGATTATTAATTTTACAAGTTCAATTTGCATGTGATTTTCCTTTTAGAAACATACCATGAGATGCACGTAGTCCTCAAATAATGTTTCAATATTTGTTTTAAGTGCGTAATGAGATTGTGCCACTTGATAGATCTAATTTAGTATATAATTACTTTTATCATTTTGATTCATTTTTAACCATTTTACATCAATTTTTTATCGCTTTTGCTTAGTTTCGATCTTTTTTGCTTATATTGCCATTTTCTTGCAAAAATACTTATTTTATGCTAAATCTTTCTAGGTTTTATCATCAACATCAATATTTGAATGCAAGATGCATAAAAAAAAAAAGCATAAAAATGAGCTAAATCAAACAAAATACTAGTTTTAGCAAGAAATCACCAAGTTCATGCACAATTCAATTCAACTTGCAAAAATGGGTAGCAAAATGCACAAATCAAGAGCAAGGATTGATTAAAAAAAACATTCACATGTCCAAGTTGATGTGAAATCTGAATTTAGGTGGTGCTAAGCTCAAAAATCTGAAGAAAAATAGCAAGAACAACAACAATGCAAAGAATGAAAACCAACTTGCACAATTCACTTTAACTTGCAATTTTGGGTGGCAAAATGGGCGAATCAAGTGAAAGAACCTCTTGTACACTTCAATAACATGTTCAAGTTGATGTTAATACTGATTTTGGGAGGCCAAAGCTAGAAAATATTGAAGAAAAACAGCAAAGAATAGCAAGTTGCAGAAAATGAACACAAGCCTGTACAATTTACTTCAACTTGTAATTTTGGGTGCCAAAATGAACAAATCAAATGCAAGGATGACTTAAAAAATTCATTACCATGTCCAAGATGATGTCAAGACTGATTTTGGGTGGCGAAAAGCAAGAAAACAAATTGAAAAAAACAGCAACTTGTTGAAATCTGCAGAACTGGGTGGCAAGGAGCAAGAAGGAGGTGCAATGAGGTTTGAGCTTGCTATATTTTTAATTTTAAGTGATCCCAACCTCAAATACTATAAATAGAGATTCTTAGAAGGTCTTTTATCATCATTCAATCCAGAAAAATCAAATACAAAGTAGAGAAATAAGGTAGCAATTCGTAGGAAGAGAGGAGAAAAGAAGAAGTTTGGTTTCAAATTTTGCATTTTCAAGTTCTTTTATGTCCTTCTCTTCAATATGTTCATGAAATTTGTGTTAAATATGTCTTATATTATGTTTATCATGGACTAATTTTGTTATTCCAAGGCTACGATGTAGCCTAAGTCGTAATATACGCCCATTTCTAATTCAATGTATTCAATGTTTTGTTATTGCATTATTGAAGTGTTTATGATTGTTCTTCATGAGTTTTAAATGCTTGATCACCATTTAAAGCCTATAATGATTCATAATAAGTCTGAGAGGAGATTTATGATGATTGCTAAGGTGATAAGCACCACAAATTGAGCGAATGCTCGAGAGAGTTTAATGTGATTTGCGTGGTTATTAAGTGAAAATCATAGAGCTTTAAAAACTCTTTTCCTATTTAAATTTATGCATGAGAGTGATGAGTTAATATGTAAAAGAGCATGCTAAATGTTGCTCGAGAGAGAATATTCAGTAAATTAGGATTTTCAACCATCGACACGTAATAACAACTTGAATAACGAGAATAGAAAGGCGTATTGATGACACTAGGTGAAATCGGATGCCTTAGATTTTAGTAAATCAGAAAAACCACAAAAAATAAATAAACTTTAGATAAAATTAAGTAAACAAATTTTGTTTCCTTTTATTTTAATTTATTTTATATCAAAAACCTCAATTTTCGGTCTTTCAAATAGTGTTAAAGCTACTAATTTCGGTACTTGCTCAATAACAATCCCTGTGGGGATGATACTCTACTCGCTACTTTATTACTTGATACGACTAGTGCACTTGCTGATGCATACGCAAAGTAAGCATCAAGTTTTTGGCGCTGTTACCGGGGGTTGTCTTTATTTGAGTGATATCGATACCAACTAGTTTTTGTGCTAATTTGAAATTGTTAATAATTTATAAATTTTATATTCATTTTTAAAGATAAATTTTTTTTTAAAAAAAATTTCGTATAGCATAAATCCCCCCCCCCCCAAAAAAAATTTGTTAGTTTTGTGTTATTTTGTTATTTTTCTTATATTTTGTCTTTATTTTAATCTTTATTTTGATTATAAGTTCACTTGGTTAGGGTTTTAAAAGTTAAATTTGTTATTTTAAAGTTTTTCAAAAACATTAGGGTTACTACCCTCCTCTTTTTCTTTAAAGCTTTTTGTTTTCTTAACTTTTATTTTGGATTGTTGTATTTTAGGCTTGTTGATCAATTTTAACTTTATTTTAATTTTATTTTATCATCCAAATAGGTTTTTCAAAGTTAGATTTGTTATCTCTATGTGTTTCAAAACCTTTAGTAGTACCTATTTTTCCCTTAAAATTTAGCTTTGTTAAATTTTGTGTTATACTTTTGTAACTTTTAAAGATTTCTCTCTATTGTTATCCTTGCCTTTAATTTTATAGTGGTTTATTTTTACTTTATATGCAAAATTTAATTGAAAAAGAAATAACTCCTTTTGACCCTGAAATCGAAAGAACTCTTTTACTAATCAGGAAAACAAAAATGACTGAAGCCACGGCTAATAACACCGAAAATGATGATGAAAGCACTCAAAAAGATTATGCTATACCTACTGTTAGAGGGTACACTTCCAGCATTCGACGTCCATTGATGCAAGCAAACAATTTTGAAATTAAACCCGCTATTACACAAATGATTCAACAAACTGTCCAGTTTGGCGATCTACCTAGTGAGGACCCGAACCTGCATATCGCTAACTTCTTAGATATATGTGATACATTTAAGCATAATGGTGTCAGCGATGATGCCATTCGCTTAAGGCTGTTTTCCGTTCTCACTGAGAGATAAAGCCAAAGCATGGTTAATGTCATTACCACCAGGAACTATCACCACTTGGGATGATTTGGCTCAAAAATTTCTTGCTAAATATTTTCCACTAGCAAAATCAGCTAAGATGAGGAATGACATTACGTCGTTTGTACAATATGATACGGAATCTTTGTATGAGGCGTGGGAACATTCCAAATAACTTTTGAGAAGGTGCCCACATCATGGTTTGCCAGATTGGATGCAAATCCAAACTCTTTACAATGGGTTGGCACCTAATACTCAAACGACGGTAGACATGGCTACGGGAAGATCCCTAAATCACAAAACCCCCATATGAGGCGTATGAATTGCTAGAAGCAATATCTAGCAATAACTAAGCAAGGCCAACTGAACAAAAGAAACCTGTGAGAATGTACGAGCTGGATGTAATAACAAAGTTAACCACCCAGGTTTCAATGCTTCAAAAACAGATAGGTAACATGAATGTGAATTCCATTAATTCTCTTGTGCTAACGTGCGAATTTTGTGCAGGAAATCATCCTAGCATAGAGTGCCAAATAGGGAATCCTTTAGCCTCATCAAGCCACGAGCAAGCAAACTTTGTTTCAAATTTTCAAAAACAAAATAATCCCTATTCCAACACTTATAATCCTGGGTGGAGAAACCACTCAAATTTTTCGTGGAATAATCAAGGGATTCAAAAACAACCTTTTCAACCACCACCAGAAAGAAGAACTGATCTCGAGGAATTGTTAAGCAAGTTTATGCAAGACACTAGAAGTTTCATGCAATACACTGAAACAAATCTTCGAAATCAGGAAACCGCGATTTGAAATCAAGAAGCAACAATTAGAAACCTTGAGACCCAAATCAGACAAATTCCAAACCACCTCTCTGAAAGGTCTCAAGGTTCCGTACCCAGTAATACTGTCACTAACCCATGACAGTATGTAAAGGCAATAGAATTATGAAGTGGGAAAACTCTAAAGGAACCAACTCAGGTAGACAAAACCACGTAAGATGATCAACCCATAATTGACCTGCCCACAGATACCAATCAAGAATTGGAGAATGAGGAAGGGACAAAAATCAAAAATGAAAATAAACCAAAAATGACTGAACCTCAACCCTACAAACGAAAGGTCCCATTCCCTCGACGACTGAAGAAGACAAAAGCGGATGAATAATTTGCTAAATTTTTGAAAATTTTCAAAAAGTTACACATTAATGTCCCTTTTGCTGACATGTTAGAACAGATGCCCAAATATGCAAAATTCATGAAAGAAATCATGTCTAACAAAAGGAAGTTGGAAGACTTCGAAACAGTAGCACTTACTGAAGAATGCAGTGCCATACTACAAAAGAAGTTGCCTCGCAAGCCAAAGGATCAAGGGAGTTTCACGATACCTTGCACCATTGGCTCCATTAGTTTTGATAAAGTTTTATGTGATTAGGTGCAAGCATAAATTTAATACCTCTCTCTATTTTTAGGAAGCTTGGGTTAGAAAAAGTGAAGCCTACCACTGTATGTCTCCAACTTGCGAACAAATCAATCAAGTGTCCTAGAGGTGTAATTGAAGACGTTCTTGTGAAGGTCGATAAATTCATCTTCCTGACTGACTTCATAGTGCTTGATATGGAAGAGGATCGTGAGATATCTCTTATTTTTGGCCGACACTTCATTGCTACAGGAAGGACCCTAATAGACGTGCAACAAGGAAAACTTATCCTAAGGGTGCAAGATGAATAGGTAACCTTCAACGTCTTTAATGCCATTCAATTTCCTTCTAACCTGGATTCTTGTTTTGAGGTTGATATAGCAGATGCATTGGTCACTGAGACATTCAGGGACACATTCCCTAAGTTGCCCCTTGAAGCGTGGCTAACAAAGTCTGGTACCATAGACACGGAGAACGAATTGATAAGGGAATGTGACCAATACTTAGAAAGATGCAAACCTTTCAATTTGCATTATGAAACAAGAGTGGAAAACGTTCAAGCAATTGAAACTCAGCCAGGAATGGAAAAAGACGAACCTCCAAATCTTGAGCTCAAGCCTTTGCCACCACATTTCAAATATGCCTATCTTGGTAATTCTAACACTTGTCCTGTTATTATTAATGCCTCATTGAGAAACGCTGAATAGGAAAGACTGCTTAGAGTTCTAAGAGAGCATAAATCAGCAATTGGATGGACCCTTTCTGATATCAAGGGAATTAGCTCTTCCATTTGCATGCACAAGATTCTCAATGGAGGATATCTTCAAACCTAACGTGCAACCTCAACGGTGGTTAAACCCTGCCATAAAAGAGGTGGTAAGAAAAGAAGTTGTCAAGTTATTAGATGCAATGATCATTTATCATATATCTGATAGTCCATGGGTAAGCCCAGTTCAAGTAGTTCCAAAGAAAGGGGGAATAATCGTAGTAGAAAATGAGAACAATGAGCTCATCCCTACTAGGACCGTTACAGGATGGAGGGTGTGTATAGATTAGCAAAAACTGAATGATGTGACCGGAAAAGACCATTTTCCTTTACCTTTCATTGATCAAATGTTAGAAAAACTAGCAGGCCATCATATTAATTTTTTCTTGATGGTTATTCGGGATACAACCAAATGGCCATAGCACCGGAAGATCAGGAAAAGACCACTTTCACTTGTCCACATGGTACCTTTGCCCTTAGGAGAATTCCTTTTGGGTTATGCAATGCTTCTGCCACATTTCAAAGGTGTATGATGGCAATCTTTAGTGATATGGTGGAAAATTTCATAGAAGTGTTTACGAATGATTTTTCAGTCTTTGGGGCCTCATTTGATGATTGTTTAGCTAACATCTCCATGGTTTTGCAAAGATGCACTAATACTAATCTTGTTTTGAATTGGGAGAAATGTCATTTTGTGGTACAAGAAGGAATTGTGGGCATATGATTTCAAAAAGAGGAATTGAGGTTGATACAGCAAAAATTGAAGTAATAGAATGATTACCACCCCTTACCAATGTTAAAGGCATTCAGAATTTCTTATGACATGCAGGTTTCTATAGAAGGTTTATTAAGGACTTCTTTAAGATCGCTAAGCCTCTTTGCAATTTATTGATGAAAGATATCCCTTTTAACATTGATATTGACTACATGCATGCCTTTGAAACCTCGAAGAAGAAACTAGTGTCAGCACCAACAATTGTAGCACCCAATTGGACCTTACACTTTGAACTTATGTGCGACGCTATTGACTATGTTGTAGGGGGATGTGCTGGGGCAAAGAAGGAATAAAAATTTTTATGTAATTTACTATGCTGGTAAAATTTTGACCGACGCACAGATTAACTATGCCACTACCAAAAAAAGAATTACTAGCTGTTGTTTACGCATTTGAAAATTTTCATTCCTACTTGGTTAATTCAAAGGTAATTGTTTACACTGATCATTCTACTCTGAAATACCTTTTTGCAAAGCAGGATACAAAACTGAGACAAATTAGATAGATTTTATTGTTTCAGGAATTTGATTTAGAAATCTGGGACAAAAAGGGAACAGAAAATGTTGTGGCATATCATCTGTCACATCATGAACGAGAGGACGAAGGTCCTTCTATCAACGAAAATTTCCCGAATGAAAGTCTTATGATGGTAAGCGAGAATCCCAATTGTCCATGGTACTCTGACATTGTTAACTATCTGGTTGCACAGGAACTGCCCAAGGACATGACTTATCAATAAAAGATGAAGTTCTTCGCTGACTTGAAGCATTATTTTTGGGAAAAACCATTCTTGTACAAGCATTGTGCAGACCAGATTATCAAAAGATGTGTACCTGAGGAGGAAATGGAGAACATCTTGTGCCACTCTTACTCTCTTGAAATTGGTGGCCACCATGGTAGAACAAAGACTGCAGCTAAGGTTTTACAATTTAGGTTTTACTAGCCTACACTCTTTAAAGATGCTTTTAAATTTGTTAGTAAATGTGATAGGTGTCAAAAGATAGGTAGCATCTCCAAGAAACACGAAATGCCCCTAAACAACATTTTGGTAGTTGAATTATTTGATGTTTGGTAGTCAAAAGAAGAGGCTTGGTTGAGGGAGTGTTCGATGAGGCGCTCAAATAACATCCAAGCTTCGTCCTCATCTTGCTGGTTAAATGCTTCCCTACGTGAAGCATTAACCATTTGCTTGTTTGATATTTTAAGACCATCATAGAAGCTTTGAGTAAGATCCCACTTAGGTGACCCGCGGTGGAGACAGCCTTTATGGAGCTCATTAAATTTGTCCCAATTTTCGGGAAATTGCTCTTAATCTTTTTGTTCAAAACTGTTTATTGCCACCTAACAGCCATAGTTATGGCCTTAGGATAAAACTTGACCAGGAACTTTTGTTAGAGGTCATGCCAAGTGGTGATTTCACCCCTCGAAAGGGACTGAAACCACCTTTTGGCTACATTCTTAATGAGAATGGAAAAAGACGTATCCTAACTATGTCAGATGAAACACCTTGATAGTGACAAGTTTTGCAAATTTCAATAAATGCATCAAGGTGCTCGTATGGGCTCTCTATTGGCTTCCTAGGCTTAACTTCAAAGTTGGCGTTGCCCATGGTGGATAATGCAACGTCAGCGAGTACAACACATGCTTGGGGAATAAAGTGGTCCCCAATCGTACGTGGTGCATCATCGGCCATGGTCCGAGGTGTATTCATGCATGCTTTGCATCGTCTCAAGGTAGATAAAGCCAACTCAATTTTCGAAACATAAGGTAACAATTCTAGGTTAAGTGAGTGTCTACCGTGCATACAATACAAAAAGCGAGATGAATTGACTTTTACTACAACCCTAAAATTAAAAAAAGAAACAGACATAAAAAGAAAACAAAACAAGAACTCGTTAATATCTAAATCTAGCTTTGCCTACCGATTCACCGACAACGGTGCCAAAAACTTGATGTGATTTTAAAGTGTATTTTAAAACCGTCTAATTGCAAATGTATGAAATCGTTGTAGCTAAATTGGGTGTATAGGGTGTTGTATCCACAAGAAATCAAAATAAAGTTGGATTCAGTTATTAAAGAGGGATTCAAATTGGGTTTTGATTGGTTGTCGAATAAATTATTGAAAAAAAAAACACTAAAAACAATATGAATGGGTGTCAATTCAATTAAGAATAGTGTAAGAAATGAATTCAAGGTAGCTTACCCCGTATCCCGTCATTATATTCTACTTGTGACAATGATTTAGGAGAATTAGGCTATAAGCACTAAGCCTGGGTTAATATTTAAATTAAGGGTTTGGATAATGAACTAGTCTAAAGGAATAGCCTATCTTATCGCCCTAAGTGCAGCATAGGTTATCTCTTTAGCACTACTTAATTGCTTTCTTACTCCTAATTCACTATTAACTTGTATAAAAGATTGTGTTCAGGGTCAGGTACAACCTCAACCCTGATCACGCGTGAAACTTGTTATATTATGGTCTAGGCTTCAAGCTCCTAGACAAAGGGCTAGTACATTGGAAATCTAAACATGGCTACAAGCATATCCAAAGAAAACCAAGTAACATTAATAATTCCCCATAGGACAGCGAAAATAACAAAAAAAAATCATCGTCAAAGTATAATACAAATGTGGGATACAAACGGCTATCCATTCTTCATCCCTAAACTAAAAGAGTCTACTCTTTTATGGGAGTTTTACACATCATTAAATTCAAAAGAAAGAAACAATGGAAAAAAAAAAAAAAAAAAACCTAGGAAATGAAGATTCCATCAATTAGGGTTGACGTTAATCTGAGCTTTGATCCCCCAGCACTTCAACCACCTATATTTTCGCGTTTAAGAACCCTTGGATCTCTTAGAGCTCCAAGAAGGAAAGGCGGAAAGGAGATGAGGCAAAAGATCAGAAAAATAGGTCTCCCCCTCTCTATTTATACCCGCAGCGCAACCTAGGGTCCGATGCGGGATTTTGGCTAGTCAATTGGCACTGTAACATGAGCAATTGACTGGGGGATCGATTGGCACTGTAGCATGATCAATCGGCACTGTAGCATGATTGATCGGCTATCCCACTGTAGGTTATGTCCCATTGTAAGCTGCCAATCAATTAGTTCTTTGTACCGATTGGTTGATTAGTTCTCGAAACCTTATTAGATCTATTTGTGTTACCAAGTGATGATCCAATGGGTCGCTCTTATACACCTTGGTCGGGTTTCACAGTGCTGTCTTCAAAAATGCCTAAATTCTCCTTGATTTCGCCACTTTTCAACCCTTGTTTGCTCTGATGTATTCCAAGCCTAAATATACCTAGATTGCAATAAAACACACACGTCAAAGCAAAATATGTTGTAGGAAGGAGGTATAAAATAGATGAAAATAAGGCACATCAATGTTAGAGTATAAAACTAATCCTAAGCCATCACCCATCAACTTAGGCTTTTGGAAAATTTGGTTTCTTGACATAGTATCAAAGCAAGGTTGACCAAAAGGTCACGAGTTCAAATCTCAACAACCCCCACTTTCAATATTAAAATAATTTAAGCATAAGGTATGAGGTGAGCCTGTGCACTATCCATGCTTCAAGCCCAAACAGACATTTATGTAAGGAGGCATGTTAGAGTATAGAACCAATTATGGGTCGTCACTCATCAGCTTAAGCTTTTAGGAAAGATGATAACTAACTTTCCCAAAAAGCTTAAGCTGATGGGTGAAGACCCATGATTGGTTTTATTCTCTAACATATCCCCTCAAGCAAATGCCCATTTGGGCTAGAAGCGTGGATATTGCATAGGTCTGCCTCATACCTTATGCTTAAAATTATTTTAATATTGAAAGTAGGGGCTGTTGAGATTCGAACTCCTAACCTCTTAGTCAAGAGGGCTCTGATACCATGTCAAGGAACCATCAGTTCTCTATTTGAATTTTGTTTATTTGCATACTATTTGTGATTTATTTTTAATTATTATGGTAGCTCAAAACCCCAACCCTACTCCCCCTAACACCCACGCCTTCTCCCCCCTGCTTCCCTTACTGTCGTTGATTAGTGACTAGTAGAGGACGACACCTCCCATGTCGTGCCCTCTCCAGTTCATCCTATGAGCCACCCACAAAAGGGGTGGGGACCGACCAACTTCATGCCTTGATCTCCACCTAGTACCTTCCCTCTACGAGATAAAGGATGCCAGAGCCGTCATCTCCGGTATGTCATTTCCCACTCTGAGGACAACAATGACCCAAAACCTAGACACGAGCATCCTCTCCTCCTACCTGTCTCCCATAACACCACCAAGCTGTGCTCAGGTTGCCACCAGCCTCCCACCAATGCCACAATTTGGTAATCTTTTTCCATCTGTGGTGGCACAGGCCCAAAACCCTATTCTTTTACCTTTATCTAAGATTTCAAATATTGTCACAATAAAACTTGAAAACTCCACCAATTACCCCACATGGAGAGAACAACTTTTCATGATTCTTATCGCTCATCAATTATTTGGGTTCATAGATGGCTTATATCCCTGTCCCCCAACTAATATACATGGATCTTCTCTCCCCAATCCTAATTATGTCACATGGGTTTGTATAGACCAAAGTCTTTGGTCATGTATCGCTTCCACTTTATCTCAACCCCTATTAAATGATGTAATTCGGCAACCCACCTCTAAAGTAATGTGGGATGGCCTCGCTAAAAGTTTTAGGGATCATTCATTGGCCAACGAGTTTGACCTTCAAACACAGCTTCAAAATCACAAAAAAGATGGCAAAACAATGGACAGATACCTAACTGAACTCAAAAATATAATCGATGACCTAGTTACCATAGACTCTCCCATTTCAAATAGAGAATTGTTACATCATGCCCTCTTCGGGCTTCCCCCTGAATATGCTGCTTCTGCGACATTCATGCGTCAATCTTCACATAACATTGGATATGAAGAACTTGAAACCCTACTCCTTAATGAGGAAGCTACAGTCAACTGATATAGTGTTCTCCCAACTACTGAAAACTCTCATGCATCAATTGCCATAGGTTCAGGAAACAGTGGACAAAACCATGGTTGCGGTCGTGACCGAGATAACAAACGACGTTCCAACAATCGCTATGGCAATTGTGGAGGTCAAGGCCAATCTCAGCAGTATCATTCAAGCTTGTAAACAACCCCCCCCCCCCCCCCCCCTCCCTTCTCTCGGAGGGTCGAACTCATCTCAAGTTGGGGCGCCACCTTAAACTCCACCTTCTACATGATCTAGTGCTCCTCCCTCATTCACCATCAATGGCATCCTAGGTCCTCCTCCTCTACACTATCAAATATGTGGTAAACAAGGTCATAGTGCCCTTTCATGCTACCGTCACTATGATCAACAATCCTATCCTAGTCCTTCTCAGTCATTCTTGGCCTTGTCCATACAAGAGCCTCATGATTTCAACTGGTACCTTGACTCTAGAAAATCCAATCACATGACACCCCACCCAGGTATTGCCCATAATCCTCTTACTTACAATGGCTATAAACGCAATCTTGTTGGTAATGGTGCTCTACTTCCAGTAACGCATGTTGGGTTCTCCCCCTCCCCCCAATTCCCACAAAACATGGAACATTAACCCTTTAAGATGTTCAACTTGTTCCATAACTTATACACAATTTACTCTCTATTAAAAGTTTATGTCCAGACAACAACTATATTGTGGAATTTGACCTGAATTTTTTTCTGTCATGGATAAGGCTACGGGGACACTTTTGCTTCAGACACCCAGTAATGGTCCCATACATCTTACTTGAAGGCTGGAAAATTATTTTAAGTCAATTATAATTTAAGTCAACCTATTCAGAATCATTTTACACGATGATATAGATAGTTAGATTATCTAATATATCTTCTACCTCTAAAGAAAAATATTGCGGGGGGAATAGTATTTGTAGGATAATGCATTACAAGTGCCCACTAGTGGAAAGATTATTCCAATGCCCGACTCTAGATGCATCTAATGTGCTAAAATTAATTCATCTTTTTTACGCATGCCTAACACCTTAATTCATAATGTTAATAATCGATCTCTTTTGAGGTGAGCAAATTACCAAAAGAACAAAAAAAAAAAAAAAAAAAAAAAAAGATCTCTTTTGAGGTTTCTTAAATATTGGACTGCAATTGCATCTCAAAAACTAAATGAACAAGCGCCAAAACCAATGTCATTTATGTACTCCTAAAATTTGAAGCTTTGTTACCATGGTATCTCTATTGATGTTTTAAAATTATTTAATTGGTCCTTGAAAAAAATCTCAAGTCTTTAATTAAACTGTTGACATGACATACAATTGTAGTAATATGTAAGTATCATGCATCAAAATACGTTGAGTTTTTTTGTCAAAAAATATTAATCTATTCAAGTCCAATAGCATATAACTATTTTTGACCGGTGTAGTCAAATTTTGTGTTCAAAAAATATTGATGCTTTATCCATATATTATTGGCATTATGCATCATATCAATATTTTTTAATGAAAATCCATCAAAGTTTAATAGAAGTTAATTGTATTATTAACATAAAATTACCTATATTAGAAATTTTTTAACCTAGGAAGATCTTGTAGCATATATCAAATTATGAATAGGTCCAAATGTTATATACTCAAAACATGACATGCATCAAGACAAACTTAAATAAACAAATTCCAGAAAAAACAAAGAGATTTAATACTACAAACAGACCAGGATTTTCCCGCTAAAATTTCCCTTGTGTACAAAATTTCCCAAATTTTCCTCCATCATGTACAAAATTTTAAATTTTGTCTATATCCATCCATCAACTCATAAAAGCAAACATTATATTGAATCATGTCAACAAGGCATGATATGAATAGTGTTGCTGTCATAGCTAGACAGCCAATTCTTGGACCCAACCTTAAAAACTCTAAGCAAATCCCCACACATTTGCTTCACCGCCGGTGAGCAATCACTCTGCATCAACACAAGTATCTTGGCCACCCCATTGCTCCGCGCCACTGCATCTCGCGCCCTCTGGTCTCTGAACAAATAGCACATACTCCAGAGCACCATCATCCCATGCTCCTTCCCCTGGCTTGACACTTTCAGTATTCTTTGCACGATTCTTGGCACGCAGTTTGGATCCTCCCCTATGGCAATCCTACCCTCAACGCACCCTGACAATCTTTCTATTAGATTCAGCGCCGTCTCCCCCGTGTTGTAGTCCCCGCGGCAGAGTAATCTTCCCAGCACTCTGACACCTCCCGCACGCACGATTTTCACTTTATTCCGGCGTGGGCTGGAGAGGGCTGTTAAGGCGGACAAGATGGGATTGATTACGTTTGGGTCTGTGGTTGATTCTGTTGATTGGAGCATAATGGGTATCAAATTTTCCTCCTTTTCGACTATTTTCATCTTGGATTCTGGGTCTGTAGTTATTGCCCCTACGATGCAAGCGACCGCGGCTTGGGATTCCGGACGGCGCCGTTTCAGGATCTGGGTCATGATGTGGATGGGTCCCTCTTCGGTTCCTATACTCCTTAGAAAAATGCTCTGTAATTTTGGTTTATCTTCATAGCAGTTGACAATAAGCTGGAGGATTTTTAGGATTACTTCAACAAGATCGAAATTGTCGCTCAAATTAGAGCACATTTTCTCGACCATTAATTCTAAAAACTCATAATCAAATGCCAAGAATCTCCTATTTTCAGAAGATTCCGAAGTGAAACAGAGGATTTTGAGGAAGCATTCGAAATGGGCTTGTGGGTTTTTCTGGGTTGGGATTTCTGCTTTGAGTAAATGGTGGATTTCCTGTCTTGACCGAGTTTGGGCCGAGTTGAACCAGATCTGGATAAGCCGCTGGAGGGTGAGGTTAGGGACGACATCCTTGCTGTGGAGCACCTGCATAGTGGCCGGGCAGGTGTTGTTGCCACCGTCCAGCCACCGTTGGATGCTGGCGCGGTCGTAGGTTACGCCAGTGCACAGGCTCACAGGAGATTTCATCACGTCTAAGGAGATCGGGCACCTGAAGAAGCTGGGAATTGTTATGTACAAATCCTCTGACCTTCCCATACTGAATAAATATCTAAAGAAACTTAAAATTCTCAAATGGGTTTGCTGAATTTAGCAGAAAGAAGATAGTTTTTGCGTCTTATGTGCAAGTTCTGAAATGGGTTTTGTCAATCAAAAAGAGTTGAAATTGGTTTTCTGGGTTTTCTTTTTCGGTGCAGGAGAGAGAATGGTTCTTGAGGCAGAGAGAGAGAGAGATCTGAAAAGGATGAAGAGATTGGTTTAAGAATAGATATTACCGAAAGGCAAGAAGAGAGACAGAGAGAGATGGTCACAGTATGCGTATGTCCTATTAAATATTGGTACATAATGTGCAACAAAAAGGCAAAATGTTAATTATACAAATAAGGGTTTTCACCTATTTTGTAATTCAAAGTCAGTGGAAATACTTGAAAGATATCTTTTTTTTATATATATATCTTAGGTTTTGTAACTCTTAATAATTAGGTACTTTCTTTGACGAAACTCAAAAATTGTCTTGATAAAAATAATTTCGTATTGAAATAAGATATTAAAGTATGGTATCATAATTATTCTTGTGTTTCTGAGAAGAAACAAAACACATATTGAAACATTTTCCAACAAGAGAATAATGTTTTTGATTTATGTAATAAATCCTCAATTATCATCTTCTCCAAATCCCCAATAAAGTAACTCACTATCATTTTGTCATAGTCAATTTTGTCTTTTCAAGTTTCAAATATTGGGTTTCACCGGAGAGAATACCTAATTATTGATACTACTAAACCTATGGTACTAAAGAAAACAATTCAAAAAGGCAATGGGCATTTTTTTTTCCACAAATATTAAGGTACTAAACGGTACATAATCCTACAAATAAGTATGATGAGTACTCAAAAACATTAATGTCATAGCAAAATTGTTAATGCCATAGTAGCTTTATGAAATTTGTGGTTATTACTTATTTTAAATCATATCATTGCTCTAAGAACAATATCATGAATTTGCTCTAGTGATAACAATACCTAAATATTTCTGAAAACAGCATGATTTTTTAAAACAAGACTTAGATCATCTCCAACATAAGTATTCAAATAGGATATTTTAAAGCTTCCACCTCACCTAATTTTGAATACACTTTCCCTGTCACCATCTGGCAACCTACCCACTCTAATAACGTAGCCAAATCTTTTTATTTTTGTAATGTTTTTTAATACATTTTAAATGTTACATGGTCTTGAATACTTCTTTTTTTTTTTTTTTTTTGTTACTTAACTAATTTGATAATAAATTGAAGAATCAATAAATATTAAAAGTAATTATTTATTATTATTATTTTATTTAATTAAACAAAAGGCGATAAATACATAATATAAACATGTATTTATAAAAGCGAAATACAAATAAAATCATCATTAAAAATTATGGAATTCAAATAGTCATTGAGGAGCGAAATTTGTTATTACCTTTTATTATGTAAGTTTTTAGATGATTAATGTAAATTGCTTTTATAATAATAATAACTAGGTTTTTCCCGTGCGATGCACGGGTGGTGTTTATTTCTTACATAAAATTTATTCTTTTTAATTAAATAACTATTTATTTCTTTTTATATATTAATTACGTTTATTTCTTTTTACATATTAATTACGTTTTGTTCTTATTTAGAAGAAAAATAGTTGGACGTTCTAACCTTAAAAAATACGTTGTAGATGATCACTCTATGCTGTGGTTTGTGGCCATGTGTGTGGTAGAACAGTCTTGTTGTTTTGATATTTTTTGAGTGAACTAATGTGCTAATTTTATTTGTAAATGTTAGTAATATTTTGTTGTCATTTGTATCTATCTTCTAAGTAATTTTATTGGTCTAAAATTTTTTACGAGAAATTATAGTTGATATATAGCAATTTATGATGCTCATTTCCCTTTTACTTTAAGTGATCGTGACTCTTGTTAGTTATTGCCAAATTCCTTTAGTTTTTAATTGTTTATTATATATAAATTTTTTTTAATCATTGCTTTGTTTAATTTTGTAAGTGAGTATTTGACTTGGATTCTTTTTTTCTTTTCATTTTATCTCTATTAGATATTATTTTTGTATCATTTTTTCTATATTTAATTTTCTATCATTTTCTACCATTGCCTTAAGTAAATACTTTCAATAGTTTGTATTTTTCATGTGTTTTCTTTTTTCTTTCTCTTTGCGCATCATTTTATAATTCATTTTTGTATTTGTTTATTTTTCATCATTTTTATTTCTATCTCTATCTTTAATTTATTTAAGTAAATGTCATCTGTAATTTGTACTCTTCTTTTTTTTCCTTTTCTTTTCACTGGATTACAGATAATCTTACCTTTTGTTTATTTTTCCATTTTTAGTTTTGTTGTTGCATTTGCATACTTGTTTTTATCCATTTTCTCTTTCTATGTTCTTCTTTTCTATTTTATTTTGATAATTGCATTTTTTTCGGTTGGTGTGTATATAATTTTTTATCTTTTAATCTTTTTTTTGTCTGTTAGATTTTCTATGTATTTCTTTCAAATGTTATAATAAATGCCATCAATACTTTATAATTCTTTGTTTTTTTTTTCTATTTTCTCACTATTAATGTTATGTTGCTCTTTTTTTTTTCTTGTTTTAATTTTTTTGAGTTATATTTACTTTGTCCTTTTTATGTATTTGTAGCGATACTTTAATTATTGTCTTTAATGCATTGAATGAATATGATAAATGTTAACATGTTACATGGCCAATTGGAAGGTTGTTCACCTAGAATTGTAGGCTTTGTTTCGGAGACTTATGGGAGAAGGAAAACTTGGTTATGATAGAATTAGTGAGATAGATATGATGTATTTACTTCTTTTACATATTTTCTTTTAAACACTTCAATTTTTCAATAAAGAACAATAATAAATTACTATTATCTTTCTTTTATGAAATCCTTTTAATAATAATTAGTCATATATGTGCAAAATATTATATATATGATAGTAATTAAATGTCTTTGAAAATTTGAAGTTAACTATGTATATTTGAAGAATAATGTCCTCAATTACAATCATAAATTTGAATTACATTTTTCTTACAATTCTCTAACTCTTTAAAAGAGTTTGAATTAACTTAACTACAATGTGCTATAACTTGTTTGTTTAAGGTGCTGTCAATTGTTGTTGTATTATATATGTTATTCTATTAGTTATGTGATATTTTAATACATTGAATTTTTAGTCTGTTTTACTATATGAAATTATTAGAATCATAGTTCATTACTTTTATTAATATCATAGAATTATACATAGTTGTTTTATTTATTTATTTATAATGTGTATAAATACTTATTTTTATTTTAATTATTGTACAAATGAAGTAAAATTTTGATTGCATTCTCTTTTAAAAAATGCATTATTTATGTTTATGGTTTATTGTGTTTTTCATACTTTTCACTATTTAAAGTTTTTATGACCTCATATATGTTATTATCTAAAACTTTGTTTCAGGGGAATAAGAACTTCGCAATAATAAAGAAGAAAAGACCGATCCATTTCTTTGTTTATTTGTTAATTTTTTTACCCTTTTTTTTTCTTTTTTGTATTCTTTCACAATTTAACCTAGGTGCCATAAAAAGTGATGATTTGATTAAGAATTTTTTTTGTGTTTAAAATTTTTCTTCAAATTTGAAGTTATGTCTTTTTCTTTTGATTTTACGAATTAAGTCTTTTATTTGTTTTGATTAGATAGATGTAAAATTGCTTATTTTTTATTTGGTGATATTATGCAAATTTTTTTTTTATTTCTTTTGATTTAGCTGTGTAAGAAGGATGTGAAGAGATGGTTCACCAAAATGCTTGATTTAAGGATTAGAGGGTTCTATAAATCAAGCATTTTGGTGAACCATCTCGTCACATCCTTCTAGTGGAAAGACGAAAGAGGGCACCAACACGCCATCACCGAATCCCATTAGAATTCTAAAGTTAAGCGTGCTTGGGCGAGAGTAGTACCGGGCTGGGTGACCTCCTGGGAAGTCCTCACCCTCAGGTTGGGGGCACTGGGAAATAGCCTCTCTTCAGGTTAACACCTTGAAGGGGGAAGGCTGCGTACATCCGCCCCCCGCCCCAGACCCTGAGTAGGCGGGAGCCCTTGAGGCACTGGGTATGTTCCTAGGGTTTTAGTGCAAAGGAGGTCTTTGCAATAATATATTAGATAGATGATTATCCTACAAAGCAATCTGTTAATTTAACTATGTACTTCAAAAATTTATGACTATTATTTACTCTAAGACATATTATTACTATACTAATAATATTTTTGGCTCTAAAGCCCATTCATATTGTAATTTTCATGATAACAATCATTTAGTGAGTCATTGTATTTAATTGTTCTAATCTTGTTTGAAAATGACTCATAAGAAAGCTATGAAAAATCAAGATTGATCATGTTGATTCCAAGCTTTCCGAGACAATGGATCAAGAGGAAAATAATCAAAGTTGAAGAGAAGATTGATCCAAAATCAAGAGAACAAGATCCGAGTCCAGGCGCTTCAACAAGTTTCTTTTTTTTTTTTAGGACTAAGGATCAGGATATATCGATTGAGTCAAAATCTCAATATTGATATGTGATGCTCTAACAAGAATGTTATTGAAATTTGAGTTTCAAATGTTATTTGAAAAACGCTCAATTCAAATCCAAGCCAATTAAACTTTTCAATAAAGATATTTTATAAATTGACATTATGGAATCATGTCAAGAATAACAAGATCAAAAAATTTTTATTAGAGTGATATTTTAGCTTGATTAGAAAATTATTCATTCAAAAAAAAAGCCAAATAAGGTAAATAAACCAAGCCAAAATGTTCAAAAATCACCCGCGCATGCTGAATCAACATACAGAAGGAATGTGTCAACACACAAACAAATAGTAGCGAAGGTGAGCTACAGTGTGTCAGCACTCAAAGCACACAACCTTGCGACAACTCTAACAGCTACATTTTAAATCCAATTTCTTTTCAAATTTTTTACAAGTTTCCTAGCAGCTCCTATGTCTTCTTGGCTTATAAATAGGGCTTAAATTATTTGATAAAATCATCCAATTCTTCAAGCTTTCATTGATAAAAAAGTTCTTGTATTTTACTTGTACTTTAAAGTTTTAATCTCTTGTTTTCTTGAAGCTTTTCTTGAGCATTACTAATTCACTTTAATTGAGTTTATTGAGCTTCATTGGCATATCCTTAGTTTTTGCTAAATTTAACTAATTGTCAAATCACTATTTCAAGAGTGAGAGCTTCAGTGCTTAAATTTACTTTCTTATAGAGGTTAGATCCTGAGCCTATCCTTATAAAATGATCGGTTGTAAATGGCTGGGCTTGAGCCTACATAAAAAAAGACCAGTTGTAAAAAGTTGGGTCTTGAGCCTACGTACAGAAAGACCAATTGTAAGAGGTTAGATCTTGAGCCCAAGTTTTAAAAGGATGATGAAGCTTAATGACAAACTCAAGTGACAAAGAGTAGTCACCTGGGAAGTGGACTAGCTTTTGAATTATAAGTGAACTACTATAAAAATCGTTTTGCATCAGTGTCCTCTTTCCTTTGCTTTTTATATTTTGCATTTATTATTTATCTTTTAATTTAATTTTTTTCTTCTTGAAGTTTTGTTTTTTTATTTTATTGCAAAAAAACCTAATTCACCCCCCCCCCCCCCACCCCCAGGTTGTTCTTTGGACATTCAATTGGTATTAGAAATAGTATTCTTCATTTATTTCTTTTAACAAACTTAGAATGATCCCTATGGCAACCTTTGCACCCATTTCAATAGAGGGTCAATTGACCAATAAGCCTCTAGTTTTTTATGGTGAAAACTTTTGATATTGGAAACTTAGGATGAGACTTTTCCTTATATCTATTGATTGTGACTTGTGGCTAATCACTAAAGATGGTAACTTTGTTTCTTCAACAAATGAACGAAATGAAATTGTTAAGAAACTTGATAGTGGGCTTGTCCAACATGAGAAGACAAAGCTTGAGAAAAATGCAATGGCTCACTTCCAATTATTATGTGCTATTACTCCAAATTTTTTTGATTGTGTTAAAGGTTGTAGGACCTTGAAGGAGACATAGGACAAATTTGAAGCCACGTTTGAAAGAAAGCCCAATCAAGAACCCCATTATACAAGTGAAGAGGAGCAAGTGAATCCGTGCCTCATGGCCATTGATGATGAGAGCATTGAAGAAGATGGGGTAAACGATCTATCCTATGATGAACTTGTTCTTGGCTTTCATGAATTATATAAAAACTTTTAAAAATGACACAATACTTTCATAAAGGGTTTAGAAAAAACTAGTTCAAAAAAGAGTCAAAACAATATTTATTGTTTGAACTTAAAAATAAATCCTTAAGGAAAAAGAACGAGTCTTTAAATGATAAAATTATCAAGGAAAATCCAAGTAAGATGAATCACTATTGAAAGAAAGTGAGTCATTGAAAGGTAACAAACCGATCTCTTGGTAACTTACTTCATTGCCTTGTAGCTGAGAACATCAATGGTTGGGATCAAAAGCTGTACCAAGCCGAGTTTGCGTACAACAGTTTAGTTAAGAGAAGCATAGGCTTTACGCCATTCAAAGTCGTTTACAGTTTTATTCCCCATTCTCCAATAGATCTTGTTCCTGTGCTTGATCTTACTCGTCCTCATGGCAAGGCGAAGGATTTTATCTCCAACCTCCAAGAGATCCATGAAGAGCACGATTACTAGAGGCAAGAACCAAGTCAAGTTGGCGAGTGACAAGTGGCGTAGGGTATTCCAGCTATAAGTTGGCGATCAAGTTTGGGCAATTCTGACTAGAGAACGCTTTCCGGCATGGGAATATAGCAAGTTGACAGCACAAAAAATTGGTCCTTTGCGGGTTCTAGAGAAAGTCTACGACGACGCCTACCGTCTACAATTGCCGAGTGGTATGAGGACTTCAAACATTTTCAATGTCAAGTATCTCGTCCCTTACTTCCGTGAAAACACTACAGCAGAGTAGTTGGTGAATTCAAGGGTGAATTCTCTCCAGCCCCGAAAGGATGTTGCAGCCTCGCCCTCACAATTGGTGGGATTCTTGGTGGGTATGGATTGGTATGAGTGAATAGAAGGTGGCATGACTAGGTGCGCGGCTGGGGGGGGGGGGGGGGTGTTTTGAGACTAGATAGTGTTTTAACATAATTAGAAAGCTTAGTTTGAATTATCTAGTTTTATTTGTATTTATCTCTTTAATTTTTAGTCTTCCATTATAATTTAATTAGCTGCTCTATTTAAGGACGAGGAAACTTAGGGTTTTAGTCATTCAATTTAGATTATTTTCATCACTTTTATTAGTTCTTTTTATTGTCAAGTTGTGAGAACTAAGAATAGATTGTTTCCCTTTGTTCTCTTAATAATTTTTAAAAAAGGCTATGAACCTTCTATTTCCCTAAATTTCTGTATTCGCATATAAATATAATTTAAAAATAATTTTACAAGATATATGTGTAATAATCAAATAATAAAAATAAATATTTTATTTCCTAAGTGATGCAGACTTTGCGTATGCGTTAGCAAGGGCAATAGTCGTACCAAGTAATATTGAAGTGAGTAGAGTATCGTTCCCACGAGGATTGTATTGGGTGAATACCAAAATTAGTAGCTCCAATACTATTTGAAAGACCGAAAAATTTAGGATTTTGATATGAAATAAAGTAAAATAAAAATAAAAAGAAATAAAAGTTAAAACGAGATTAGAATGTGCTAATTTTTTGTTGGTTTTTATCAGTTTATAAAGTCTAAGGCATCCGATTTCGCCTTAGTTGCATCAATACGCCTTTTCTATTCTCGATATTCAAGTTGTTACTGTGTGTTGATGGTTGAAAATCATAATTTACTAAATATTCTCTCTCGAGCAACATTTAGCATACTCTTTAACATATTAGCCCATCACTCTCGTGTATGAATTTAAACAAGAAAAGAGTTTTTAAAGCTCTATGATTTTCTTTTTGGAAAACCACACAAGTCACGTTAATCTCTCTCGAGTATTCGCCCAATTTGTGGTGCTTGTCACCTCAGCTATCATCATAAATCTCCTCTCGGACTCATTATGAATCATTATAGGCTTTAAATGGTAATCAAGCATTTAAGACTCATGAAGAATAATGATAAACACTTTAACAACACAATAACATAAACATTGAATACTTTGAATTGAAAATAAGCGTATATTACAACTAGCCTTCGAATAAAAAAAATAAGTTCATAATAAACTTAATATTAAACATTATAAACACAAAATTCATGAACTTAGGAAAGCAAAAAGGATAGAAAGAACTAAAAATACAAAATTACAAACCAAACTTTCTTCCTTCTTTCTCCTTTCCTCTTTCTCACGGTTTTTCTCTCTTTTCTCACTCAAATCTTGTAATTTTTGACTTGAAATCTGATGCTTAAACACCCCCACACCATCCCCTATTTATATTAGTTGAGATGGAATTAAAAAATTGCAAAAAAATATCAAACTTCATCCTCATTAGCTGAATGTTGCGACTGCTGCTAAAGCTACTTTGTCCATCCATTTTTTTAATAATTTTTTTCTAAAGTCCACCGCCCAAAACCTACACAAAGGCAACATGTTCATGTTTTATAAGGTATATACAATGAATTTGAACTAAAATATTGCATAATATAGCCGCCCAAAGTGGAGAAAGTAAGCAAGTTGTGCAAAATCTGTCAAATTTCTGCAGCTGCAGCAGTGTTGCTTGTTCATCCATTTTTTTTTTTTTTTGAATTCCACCGCCCAAAACTTGCAAAAGATGAGTTAAGACATGTAAAGTATTTTTGTAAAATGAATTTGGGTAAAAAGCATTGAGTTTTTGCGCCCAAATACAAGTTGAAGCTGATTGCACCACCACCTGCACCCAGATTCTGCAATGGCTATTCAACTCGATTTTTTTCATTTTTTTATTGCTTTTCACCGCCCAAAATCAGCTTTAACATAAACTTGAACATGTTAATGAAGTGTTCAAGAAGTTCTTTCATGTTATTTGTCCATTTTGCCACCCAAAATTGTAAGTTGAAATGGATTGGTTGAGCTTGGTGCATTTTCTTTATTCTTGCTGTTCTTTGCTGATTTTCTTTAACCTTTTGAGCTTAGACCCACCTAAATTCAAATTTTACATCAACTTTGACATGTTAATGCATTGTTTAACTAATCCTTGCACTTGATTTGTGCATTTTGTTACCCATTTTTGCAAGTTGAATTGTATTGTGCATGAACTTGTTGTGTTCTTGCTTTAGCCATGTTAATTATTATGTTTTGCTAATTTTTTTGCTTTGGTTTGGTGTATCTTGCTTTTACTTCTTGATGTTAATGATAAAACCTAGCAAGATTTAGCATAAAACGAGTGTTTTTGCAAGAAAATGGCAATATGAGCGGAAAAAAAGCAAAATCGAGCAAAAGCGGTAAAAATTTGAAGTAAAATATTTAAAAATATATTAAAATAATATAAAAAATTTATTTACTAATTTAGACTTATCACTAAGAATTTAATATTTTGAAATACATATAGTAATATTTTATATATTAAAGTAATGTTAATTGGTCCTCATGTTTGGTGGTCTTGGACCTGATCAAACTAAAGATTGATCAAGCTCATATTCTCGAACCGAAGACCGGACCAATATATGGTGGACCTGGTCCAATCCTTAACAGAAATGGCTGGTCCATCTGGTAAATCAGTCTGGACCGAATTTTATTCATCTCTACATACATATATATATATATATATATATATGTTAGGATATTATTTATCTTAAAATTAATATTAATCTAATTTGATTTATGATTTGGGAGGATATTTGATTTATGATTTAGTTACCTAATATGACTGTGATTATGATTGGGTAACTCAATTATAAATAAAGGTTGAAGGTTATTGTTTTAGGTAGAGAAAAAGAGAGGAAAGATGTGAGAGTTCAAAGGTTTTATAAAGGGGCTCCCAATGGGAGGTACCCAGGTAGGGGGAGATGTTTGATTAACTTCCTCTTTCCAAAGCTACGTTTTTAGAGGGTTGGTGGCTGACCGTACAGAAGATATGTTTAGAAAGAGTTGGTGACTCGCCGTGCAACAATTGCACTTTAAGAGGGTTGGTGGCTCACCGTGCAACAACTACATTGTGGGAGAGTTGGTGACTTGCCGTGGAGCAGTTACACTTTGAGAGGATTGGTGACTTACTGTGCAATAGTCACATTGATGTTGATCATTGATTGATGATTGTATATGGGGTTGGTGGTCTCAATTAGAGATTGTAATCCTTCAATATCATAGTGGATTGAGGCACCGGTTTGGGTCCCATGGTTTTTCCCTGTAGTTGAGAGAGGGTTTCCACGTAAATCTTGGTGTTCTTTGTTTTGTAATTTCGTTGATTTTACGCTTTCGTTTGTGCTTGATTATGAATTTTCCCAACAAGTGGTATTACAGTGTGTTGGGATATTTTGTTTGGAAGAAGACAACCGAGATCTGGAGGTTTTGATGCCGCATATGGAGGAGATTTGGCCAAATATGTTATGCCAGTGGTGCTTCATTGGTGGCCGGAGGAAGAGAAGGTTCGAATGCAGTGGTCCGATTGGCAGTGGTTGTGGTGTGAGTTTTGTGGTGGTGGTGATTTCTGGTGTATGTGGTGGTCTAACATTTGACGATGAGTTGCGACTGATGAATGGCGCGGACATTCGATGCTGGCGATGACCGGAGATAGTGTGTGGGCTTCTGGAGAAGAGCAACATGGTGGAGGCCGGTGCCGTCTTTGGCGGTGACCAACGAGCTGAGGCGTGACTGTGTGAGGCTGGGCTAGGGTTCCTGATGAACAAAAAGAGGTGCACTGCTAAAGTCAAAAGTGATGTTGACCAAATCCATATTACATCGGACTGACCTGAACTGATTTGGTTTGAAGCATTTGAACTTGATCGAAATCCGGGAAAATAGAGAAAAATATTAATTTTGATATATGGGGAGATTTATTAGGATATTATTTATCATAAAATTAAATTAATATAATTTGATTTAGATATGATTTTGAATGATATTTGATCTATGGTTTAGTTACCTAATCTGATTATGATTATGATTGGGTGACTCAATCATAAATAGAGATTGAGGGTTATTGTTTTAGTAGAGAAAAAGAGAGAAAAGATGTGAGAGTTCAAGGGTTTTGTACAGAGGTGCCTGGGGGGCACTCGTGCAAGGGGAGACATGTTTGATTGAGAGATAAGAGACTTTTTGTAGCTTCCTTTTTTCAAAGCTACATTTTGATAGAGGTGGTCACCATGTAGAAGATACGTTTTGAGAGGGTTGGTAACTCGCCGTGTAGCAGTTACAATTTGAGAGGGTTGGTGGCTCACCATGTAGCAATTACACTTTGAGAGGTTGGTGGCTTACCATGTAGCAGCTACATTGTGGGAGGGTTAATGACTCGCCGTGCAACAGTTACATTTTGAGAGGGTTGGTGATTTACCGTGCAATAGTTACATTAATGTTGATGATTGATTGATAATTGTATATGGGGTTGGGAGTTTCAATTAGAGATTGTAATCTTTCAATTTCATAGTGGATTGAGACACCGGTTTAGGTCCTATGGTTTCTCTCTTTAATTGCGATAGGGTTTCCATGTATATCTTGGTGTTATTTGTTTTGTTGTTTCGTTGATTTTACGCTTTCGTTTGTGCTTGATTGTGAATTTTTCCAACGTATATATAATTCAAAGTTTTGAATAGTTTATTTAAGCTGGTGAGAAAATTATGAATTTGCTAAACAATGACCAAGGTTCTTTTAAAAAATAGCCACCCTTGAAATTTAAAGATAGCAAAATAAAATTAAGTGTAATTAATATGCTCATAACATGTTGCATTTGGACACATATTATATATATATATAATACAACAATTAATTTAAAAATGACCAAACTATATATCAAATACCAAAAAATAATCCAACTCTATTTTCTAACAAAAAAATAATTCAACTCTAGCTTTTCTACCAAAAAATAACTCAACTCTAAATTTTTTATCAAAAAATAACCCAACTCTATTTTCTAACCAAAAAAATAACCTAACTCTAACTTTTCTACAAGAAAATAACCCAAACTCTAAAAGTTTAATTTAAAAAATACTGAATTGTGGTGCATTATGATGCTTCGATAATATATTTTTTTTCTAATATTTTGGCTTGGCTTGTTCTCTGGTTATATTCCTCTATTGTTTTGCTTTTTCTTTGTCATGAGCTGTTGCCCTTTTGTGGGGTTGTACTCAATTATTAAAAAAAAAAACCATAATTTTGGTTTAGTTATAGTTGGGAAAAAAACCAAGCAAACCAAAAATACATACAAGAAAAATATATTATTGGAGCGTTATACCACGCGTCGTGCTTAACTACAAATTTAGTATTTTTTTAAATTGATTTTAGAATTTGATTATTTTTTGGTAGAAAAATTAGAGTTAGTTTCTTTTTGGGTTAAAAATAGAGTTTGGTTATTTTTTGATAAATAAGTTAGAGTTGTGTTATTTTTTGGTAGAAAGGTTGAAGTTGGGTTATTTTTAGGTAAGAAAATAAAATTGGATTATTTTTTGGTATATTAATATGTAGTTGGGCTATTTATAGATTAATTATTGTATATATAATATTCAAAATTTTGAATAGTTTTTTTTTTAATTTTGTGACAAAATTATGATTTTGCTAAACAGTGACTTAGATTTAAAAAAATAAAAAATAGTAAGCATCATAATTGAAAGATAGCAAAATAAATTAAAAACTAATCATCAAATTAACCATTAAAGGTCAAATTTTAACAGCTTTCTCTTTTTTGGTATAATAACAATAATAATAATAATAATAATAATAATAATAATATGTACGATGTCTTATTTTATGTCAAATCATGTTAGGACAAGGTCAGAATGAATGGTGACGTAGGTGAGGGGGCCAAACTTTAAAGCTGAAAAAATATTCTCAGGTTGTGATCATCAGTGGTCAGAGAGGGAGAGAGAGAGAGCTTCTGCTATTTGCATTGCCTTTTACTTAGTGGGTAATACGGAGTTCATACGATGTGTGCAGGTGTATCTACTCACTCTACACCTGCATATATTAGCGGGCCAATGTGGATGCGGGGCAGCTCTACTCACGAGCTATTACTTTTATATATATATATATATATATTTTTTTTTTTAATGTCAGCAAAGGCAGGGGAAGGGCGTCACTAGTGGGGCTCAAACCCCGACGCTCTCATACGGCAACCGGACGCCTTACCACTATGCTACTAGCTAATTGCTCACCAACTATTACTTATATATTATAGAGAAGTTGAGACTCTTCCAAAAGCCCCCCTCCCCCAATTTTATTTTCTTAGATTTTTTCTTTTTCTTTATTTACCTTTTTTTAATCCCTTTTACATTTTTCTTTATTTATATATTAAACAACAATAATTCTAAAAGTAGTCTAATTATATCTCAACGTATCAAAGAAATGGCAATGAGGCAGGGCGGGTACGGCGTGTCCCCTCCATACCCGTACCCGCCACCCAAATCCTATACCTGTACTCGCCTTAATACGTTAATGTGCGTACAAAACGATTATTTATAACTGTACCCGCTACCCAAATCCTATACTCGTACTTGCCTCAATATCCGGCACAGGTATGAAGTGCATATCCAACAATAGTTAATCTAAAAATAGCACAACTATATCTCAACGTATGAAAAGAATGGTAATGGGCCGGGGCGGGTACGAGGTGCGTCCTCCATACCCGTACCCGCCACCCAAATCCTATACCCATACCCTCCTAATTGCCCTAATGTGCGTACAAAACGATTATCTATACCCGCTCATATTAGTTATTTAATACTATTTTTAAAAACAAATTTAAAAACAACTTACTTTTTTATAACATGTACAAAAAATTATCTATACTTGCTTATATTAGTTATTTAATACTATTTTTAAAAACAAATTATTTTTTATAACATTGATAAATAATTTCGATTCTTGAATTTAAACAAGTATTTTTTAATTTCAATGTTAACTATGTACAAAATGAACCGATTACGGTGAGTATGGGGTGGGGCGGGGCGGGCATGAAGCATGGTCGAGCCGGTCCCCACTTATACCCGAGCCCGCCCCGTTTCAATTGGGTTTATAAGATCTACGCATTAGACAACAAACTAACTGTAACAACCACCCAAATCCTATGCCCGTACTCGCCCCATTACCCGCCATCGGTATGAAATGCATACCCAACAACAATTAATCTAAAAGTATCACAACTATATCAAAACGTGTCAAATGGATGGCGGTACGGGGTGCCTTCTCTATACCCGTACCCGCCACCCAAATCCTATACCCGTAACCACTTCATTGCCCTAATGTACATACAAAATGATTATCTATACTTGCTCATATTATTTGTTTGATACTATTTAAATTTTTTTTTTTTAACATTGATAAATAATTAAGATTATTGAATTTAAACCCTTATTTTTTAAATTTCAAGGTTAACTATGTACAAAATGAACCGGTTATAGAGGGTACGAGGCCAGGCGGGGTGAGTCCCTACTTATTCCCGTACCTGCCCCGTTTGACTTTAGTTTATAAGATCTACACACTAGACAACAAAAATAACCTCACCCGCCACCCAAATCCTATTCCAGTACGTGGCCCATGACCCGCCACGGGTACGAAGTGCATTCCCGGACACACCCCGCCAGTGACTGACCCGTACCCCTACCCGCCTCATTACCTGCAGATATCCATTACCCACCCCGTACCTCTTTAATGTACGTACAGAATAGTTATCTATACCCGCTCCAATCAGGTGGAGCCATTGCCATCCTAATATCTCTGAGTCAAAAAATTACCCACCACCAACTTTTCTACCAAATTAAACCATAGCATTATATCATGCGCCACACTGAACCACCAATTCAATATCTTTTAAAATTGAATTTTTTAAGTTTGATTATTTTTTGGTTAGAAAAGTTATAGTTAGGTTATTTTGATAAAAACCCTAGCGCATTATGCCAAACGTATATTCGTGCATAAAGCAGAAAATTTTTTATTTAAGACTTTTCTTATGTAATCCAAGAACAGGGCGCGGGTTAGACCTCCAACCACCCAAAAAAAAAAAAAAAATAAAGAGTTTTCGTATTTAGTCCACGAAGTGCGACATTTCACGTGCCTACTGCGAGGAAGGATTTATTTTCACCCGGTGGGGTATATAAATTTTGATTTAGGTTTATAAGATCTACGCATTATACAACAAAACTAAGGTACGAAAAAACTTAATTCATTAAAGTTCCAAAAATTAAAAAGGAGAACATATTTTCAATTTAAGATTTTTCGTATTTAACTTATAAAAACAAATAAAAAGGGTTCTAAAAAAAAAGGCCCCTGAGAACCAAAAATAATAAAGAAAATATTAAGGCAATATATTATTATTTTAATACTTCTCGTATGTAATCCAAGAATAGGGTACCGGTTACACCTCCAACAATTTCAAATTAAGACTTTTCGTATTTAGTCCATAAAAGAAAATCAAGTAAACCTCCCATAACTAAAAATAAAAAAATAATAAATTCTTAATTAAGACTTTCTGTATTTAATTCGTAAAATAAAATAAATTTGTAAAAGAAAAAAGAACAAATAAAGTCCCTGTTAAAGACTTAAAATGGGAAATATAGTTTGTCTTATTTTTTACTGAAAATTTTTACAGTTACTACTATAAAAAATATGTAAATTGAACAACATTAAGGACGGCTGATAAATAAGATGTTAGATCAATTCAAAAAATCACATTCACAAAATACAGTGATTAATAAATACCATCCGTGCATCGCATGGGAACGAAACTAGTTAAATTAATTATGAAGATATTACAGTTTTTTTTGTTTTTTGTTTTTTTTTTAACATTAGATATTACAGGTATTGTGGCCCTATTTTAAATTACTATATTTTTATGTAAATACTTTTAAAATAAGGCAATTTTTTTACATGGTAAACGTATTAATGTAAAAGAAATTTTTAAAAAGTTTATATCTATTAATCATTTAAAGTCACATTAGTACTTGATTAATAATACTTTTTGTCTTCACAAAAACAACCCTGATATGTCATGCTGGACAAAAGAAATGAGGATGTTGCGTTTAATTATGAAAACAAGGATATCAAGATCTGTTGAACAGAATGAAAGGGGAAACGTAATTCAAAAAGAGAGGTGACCAGTTTTATTAAGGTTATCAAATAATAACATAACAACTTAGATAAAGCGCCAGTTAAAAAATGTAACTTATTCTAATAACGTGTTGATCGAGTGTCTTTTCTTTTTCCGTTTCTTGATAACCTTTTAACACAAGGCTACTAGAATTAGGATTCTATTTGAGATCATTAGCGACTTTCAAAATCGGAATATCGAATAGTAAGATTCTATTGAATTAAAATATAATTATTTTCATGATTAAAAATAGTTACATATTTCAAAAAGTTAACGTATAAGACTTAACTTACAAGGGTATTGTTTCAAGAGAAAATTGTCAAGTGAGGTTCGTTAGGATGAGAGCCGAACTCAAGCTCTCGCTCGAAAGTCAGCCATTGGAGTGATCGACCCAGTGTTTCTTGCAAAATGAGCAAAGCCGTCAGAGGGCCACGCAGGTTGGCCGTTGGAAGACCGCTCCGATGCCTAAGTCGGTATGGGTCTCTGTTGAATAGTAAATAAGCATAGTAAAATACTTAGCCAGGGGAGAGTAGGAGATAGCTCTTGGAGAGTTGTTGAAAGTAGGCCGACATATTGGAGAGAGGATTGGAGGGTATGGAGATCGGGGAAGTAGGGGAGTAACGGTGGGTGAGAGGGTAGGAAGGTCCCTGTTATGAACCAAATGTCTTACTTGCTGTTAGGATGGTTGTTAGCTTCTATTTTGTAATAATGTTGCATTTGGCTGTGATTCTTGGCATAAAGTTGTAAAGGCTTTTGGCACTAAGGTCTATTGTGGTTAGTAAAGTCGGTCGTTGGTCAAGGCTAGCTTAGTTTGAGTCATTTGTGGCGGCTCTTGCTGTTAGTGAGTCGGTTAGTTTGGGATTGCTTCATTATATCTAGATTGAGTATAAGTAGCCTTGTTTCAAGTTTAATCTTCATTCAATCAAATACAAAATAACTTTTGATATCAATTCTCTCTCTCATCTAACTTTCTCTGTAATCTCTCATCTCTCATCTCTTTTCACTTCTTCTCTCATCTTAATCTCTTCTTCCACTAGGTTAACTTCAAGATTAATCTTAAAGCTTAACAATTGGTATCAGAGCCTGTGTGTTGCTGTCGATCGATTATTTCTTTATTGATTTGAACATACGAGGCGCAAGAAGCAGATATCAATCGTTGGATTTGTAACAACACAATCTGGTGTTGCAAATGCTGTAAATGCTGCTGCAAATGTCATTCCTAATGTCACTTATACTTCAGCTGTTGGTGTTAATGATGCAGTACGAGCTAATACATTACAACAGCTCAATTGAAGAATCAGATGGATGAAATGTTCTCTCGAATGCAGTAATTACAGTTGGAACAAGATCGAAAGTTTGCTGATCTATTGATTCAGCAAACTCAACGCATTGAGGATAAGGTTGTTGGACTGCAGGATCAGCTTAATAGGCAAAGTGTGACCTCTTGTGCTGGAATTCTATTACTTGTTAGCCAACAGGTTCGACCTCCAGGTGTAGTGCATCCTCAAATAGCAAGTGTGGCTGTTGGACAGCAAGATCATCCTCTTGATCCAGTACAAGCTCTAGTTGCCAGTATGATCTTGGGACAGTAGGATCGTCCATCTGATCAGTTGCAACATCAAAATTCTAGAAGTAATGATGCTTCATCTAGCAGTAAGAGCAGTGGTTACAGGAAGCCAAGGATTCAGATTGAGCCTTTCGATGAAAAACAGCCGCAATCATGGATCAGAAGATGTGATCGATACTTTCATTTCTATCACATTGAAGAAGCTGAGAAGATGGAACTAGCGGCTGTTTATCTCTATGGAGATCATTAGGTATGGCTTTATAGTCTTTTGAAGAGTAATCCTTCATTATCTTGGGCTGAATTTGTTGAAGAACTTTGTGAACATTATGGACATGAGGACTCAAGTGACATAGTTGATAACTTCAACAAAGTAGTGTAGGTCACATCTGTGAACGAATACATGACTAGATTTAAGAACCTTAGAGCGAGTATGATTGCAGCTTATCCTCCAGAAACTAAATCTTACTATGTATCCAGCTTCATAAGTGGCTTAAAGCTAAAGATAAAGAAACTTGTCAAGGTAATTGGGCCTACAACATTATCCAAAGCCTATGCAAAGGCTAAATTGTTTGAAGCTACGGTTCTTGCATCAAATGATGGGCCTAGATATAGAAGTGGAAGCTCTAGTCAACAACATAAGGGATCAGTTAGATCTAAAGCAACTCGTCCTGTTGAGAAGAAGGCTCAAAGAATATGTTTTAAATATAATCAGCCTTATCAATTTGTTCACAAGTGTAATCCAAAGTTCCTCATGACAACCAGAGGAGTTGATGTTGATGATCAATCTGAAGAAGATGAAACATAGGCTGAGTTGGATAGTTCTGATCATGAATCTCAAGAAGAGCTTCTAGAAGATGGGGTGGAGATCTCTATGAAAGCCATGATTGGAAACGGGGCTCATAACACCATTAGGATCAAAGGACAAGCTGGCAAGAAGTCCATTGTTATTCTGATTAACAGTGGTAGTACTCACTGCTTCATTGATCCAAAAGGTGGTGAGAAAGGTTGGGAAGGATATGATCAAGACACAACCATTAGCTGTGATAGTGACTGATGGGAATTCCATTCTTACTCAGACCAAATGCCAAGGATTCCAATGGACTATGCAAGATCACAAGTTTGAGTATGACTTCAGGATCAGGCCATTGGGAGGTTGTCATATGGTTCTTGGTGTGGATTGGATGAGATCCTTCAGTCCAGTGGTCTTTGATTTTGCCAAGCTAACAGTGACTTTTGAAAGGCAAGGATCTACTATAACCTTGCAAGGCATGGCTGAACAAGCTCATTTGCAGTTGTTAAAGGGCAAGAGTTTAGAAGGTGGATTCAGGAAGGGTGCTTACCAGTGGGTTGGACAATTATTTGCGATCTCACATACTGATTTCTGAGAGCCATCTCATCCTAAGGTGCAGGCATTAATTGATGAGTTTGAGGATCTGTTTGAGCAGCAAAAGACTTTATCTCCTAAGAGGAACTTGGATCACTCAATTCCTCTCAAGCCCAACTCAAAACCAGTGAAGTTAAGGCCCTACAAGTACCCTCATTCACATAAGACAAAGATTGAGAAACAAATGGATGACTTACTCAAGACTTGCTTCATTCGACAAAGCCACAGCCCTTTTGCTTCTCCTGTGATATTGGTTAAGAAGAAAGATGGCTCGGCTAGAATGTGCATTAACTATAGGCAGCTTAACTCCCTTACAGTCAAGGACAAATTTCCAATTCCTATCATTGTTGACTTGTTGGATGAGTTACATGGTGCATGCTTATTTTCCAAGCTTGATTTGAGGCAAGGCTATCATCAAATCAGGGTGATGGAGCAAGATGTTTGCAAGACTGCCTTTAGGACTCGTCATGGGCATTATGAGTCTGTGGTTATGCCCTTTGGCTTAACCAATGGTCCAGCTGCTTTTTAGGCAGTGATGAATGATGTCTTCAAGATGTTTTTGAGGAAATTCGTGTTAGTATACTTTGATGATATCTTGATTTATAGTCCTACCATGGAAGAGTACTTGAAGTGTTTGAGGGAAGCGTTCTTGGTGATGCGTAGCGAAAAGTTGTTTACCAAATTGACTAAGTGCTCTTGTGCTCAGACTCAATTTGAGTACTTAGGTCACGTGATCTCGCATAGAGGGGTTTATACTGATCCTTCCAAAGTTTAGGCAATGAAAGAATGGCCAATTCCTGTTACATTGAAGCAGTTGCAAGGGTTCATGGGATTGACTGGTTACTACAGGAAGTTTGTAGCTGGTTATGAAGCAATTGCCGAGCCTCTAACTGATCTATTGACGAAGGATGTATTCAAGTGGTCTGATAAGGCTTAAGAGGCATTTGAAGCCTTGAAAGCAGCTATGTGTGCAGCATCTGTTTTGGAAATGCCAGATTTTGAAGAGGAATTTGTCTTAGAAACAAATGCTTGTTGGAGTGGCATTGGAGCAGTATTGTCTTAGAATGGAAGGCTAATAGCCTACCTTAGCCAAGCCTTAAGTCCTAATTATCAAGAGTTGTCCACTTATGAAAAGGAGTATCTTGCAATCCTTCTAGCAATTGATAAGTGGAGACACTAATTGGATGGCCATCGTTTTATCATCAGGACAGACTATCAAAGCTTGAAATATCTGCTTGAGCGGAGGATTGTTACAAGAATTCAGAAGAAAGGAATAATGAAGATGTTAGGACTTGATTATGCTCTTGAGTATAAGAAGGGAAAAGAGAACCAAGCAGCTGATGCTTTGTCTCGAAGATTAGAAGATGCTAAGCAAGGTTATTGTGGGGCTGTTTCAGTGATTCTTCCATCCTGGATTGAGGAAGTGTAAAAGTCCTATGAGATTGACAATTTTGCACAAGAATGTATAACTGCTTTCAGCATCAACAGATCTAGTAACATTGCTCCTGAGGCAGAAGTCTCTATTGTCAAGGGGATCATTAGACTGAAAGGGAAATTGTACATTGGATCCTTTATTGATCTGAGACAACAAATCATCAGTGCTTCCCATGATTCAGCTTAGGGAGGCCACTCAAGTGTTGATGGTACTTATCAGAGGCTCAAAGCTTACTTCAGCTGGGCTGGTATGAAGAAGGAAGTGAAGGAATTTGTGCAAGCTTGTGAGACTTGTTAGCAAACCAAGGTTGGTGATCACAGGTATCAGGGACTTCTCCAACCTCTACCTATTTCAGATGGTGCTTGGCAGAACATAAGCATGGATTCTATTGAAAGCTTGCCAACATCAGAGGGCAAGGAAGTTATTTAGGTAGTGGTGGATCGATTTACCAAGTTCAGTCACTTTGTTGCATTGGCTAGACCTATGACAGTAGAGAAGCTTGCTAGATTGTTCCTTGATAACATCTATAAGCTTCATGGGTTACCACAATCCATAGTATCTGATCAGGATAAGCTCCTCACCAGTCATTTTCGGAGGGAATTTTTTATCCTCATGGGCACAACCTTGGCTTTGAGTTCTTCTTACAATCCACAGACAGATGGCCAAATGGAAAGAGTTAATCAGTGCATAGTACATTACCTACGGAGCATGGCATTCAGTCATCCTAAATTCTGGGGAAGATGGTTATCTTTGGCTGAGTACTAGTATAACACACACGCTCATGCTTCAATTGGCACCACACCATTCAAGGCTTTGTATGGTTATGATCCTCCTTCACCCTTGATGCTGCAAAAACTGGTGATATCAGTTCTTGAAGTGGTTGATTTGATGCTGCGAACACTACAAAAAAAGTGACTTTTACCAATATTAGTATTTCAGGTTTTGTTGGTAATAGTTGTACATTACCAACAGCAAAATGTTACTATTGGTAATGACTCGGAAGGAGTTGGAAGTGAAAATAATAAACACCTAGTCTCAACAAAAGTAAATTGCTGTTGGTATTGGTGTAGTCAATCCCAACATAATAGATTTTTTGTTGGTATTGACTAGCTCAATACCAACAGAAACAAATTCTGTTGCTATTGACCAGCTCAATGCCAACAGAAATAAGTGCTGTTGGTATTAACCAGCTCAATATCAATAGAAATAAGTGCTGTTGGTATTGACTAGCTTAATGCCGGAAGAAAAAAGTATTGTTGGTATTGACTAGCACAATGTCTACAAAAATAAATTTTGTTGGTATTAACTAGATCATCACCAAATAAAATAAATTTTATTGGTATTGACTAAATTAGTACCAATAGGTGTATTTATCAATAAACAAAATTTCAGAAAAATTAGTAATTATAAAAAATTTTATTAAAGTAATTTAGATATTAATGTCTTAAGGTTTGATATATCAATTTTATAGCGCCTTTTGTGAAATAATTTTTTAGTTAAAAACATAATTAAAAAATAGTTTAAATGACGATCTGTATTGGTGTAAGTAGGTCCCATTTTTATTCTTTCTTACCGTTATTTATATGATTTTATAAAATATACATAACTTGTTGTATTAAAATATTATTTTACAAAATTTATGAACTAAAAAATTAGTACACTAAACCTCATACTAGTAATAAGATATAATTGAAGATGTATTTTAAATAATTTATATTTAAATAACAATAATAATAATATTTTCAAAAATTTTTTATTTTCCTTCTTCACTTTCATTGTCTCTCCATTCTTTAATTTTATTTACTTATTTTATTTTTATATTTATACTTTACTTATTACCTAATTATAACATTCACTTACGTATCCCACTACAAGAAAAACTGTAATTTCCAACCTTTTTTCGACCGAATCAATTTCAATTGAAAAAATCCAACCTCTTTCGGTCGGACATTTACGACCATATATAAATAGGTCGGAAATCGGTTGGAAATGTCCGACCGATCTCCGACTGTCATGTTTTCGGTCGAAAATATCCGACTGCTTTCCGACCTCTAAATTTTGGAAAAAAAAGTAAAAAAATAAAATTAAATTCCATCGCAAAATCGGTGAAAAATTTCCAACCGATAATGTTGCGGTCCCAAATCTCCGATCGCAACTAAAGCTGTCGGAAAGTTCCGACCGATTTCCAACCGTTTATTTTATTTTTTAAAATTAAAATAAATTAAATTAAATATGTTGATTTCGGTCGGAAATTTCCAACTATTTTTCCAACCACATCCAATTAATTTATTTAATACTTAATTATGTTAAATTAGTCCATATATAATTAAAGTTGTGTCAATTTGGTCCTTGGGAGTAAATTTAAGTTAGGGTTATTTACATACAAAGGTCTTGTACTTTGCCTATTGATGTGATTTTAAAAGCTGTTTTAAAACCGTGTGCTTGTATGTGTACAAGATCGTTATAACTTTATTGGGTATATGAGTCCTATCCATAGAGAATCAATTTTAAATTGAATCTAGTGATTAATGGCTGGTTGAAATTTTGGGTTTTTGTCGATGAATTGAGTGGTTAACTAAACTAAAGCAAGTAAAGTAGTAAAAAAGGTAGTCAAATTAAATAAACGTTAATTCAAGGAATGAATTCAGGATAACTTTTCTGGTATACTGTCATTATGCTCTATTATAACAATGATCTAGGAGGTTTAGGCTATAAGTACTAAGCGTAGGTTATATTTAAACTAGTTAAGGCTGAGGGCAATAAACTAGTCTAAGGACATTATATCATCTTAGATGTAGCATAAGTTATCTCATTAGCACTAATTCCTTTTTTGCTCCTAATTCAATATTAGACTTGAATTAATACTTAAGTTAGGGCTTGGGATAATGAACTAGTTTAAGAGCATAACCCATTGTATTACCCTCGGTGTAGAATTGATTATCTCAATAGAACTAACAAATTCCTTTATCACTTATAATGAAGTATTAATTTATACAAAAGATTGTGTTCAAAGTTGTGTATAACCTCAACCCTAACGATGTATGAAAAACTAGTTATATTATGGTATAGGCTACAAGCACACAATTATGTAAGATGTAATTTAATGCACTACAAGTCAATTAATTCAACTTGAAGTCAAAAGATTGGCAATTTTATCAATAATTTAGCATAAATTAACACTAAATGAACATAATTAATCAAAAATTTTCTTTTAATTTTGTAAGAAACAAATTTTTTTATAAAAAAATTGTGCTAGCACTGTAAGTTGTTTCAAATTAATCATCCAGAATATTTTAATTTTAAGTGGAACTAAAATATCAAAAATTTTAATTTTTTAAATGAAATGATAAGGTCATTACCAAAAAACAGATGTGTTGATAATATTATCTTTGTATTATTAACAGAATCATTACCAATAAGCAAATCCGTTAGTTTATATATCAAGTAGCTATTATCAACAGGTAAAATTATATTACCGATAAATAAATTGATAGTATTAGGCCAATTGTAATAGAGACATTGACCAATGTATAAATTTGTTATTAATATTATTTTTACAATATTATTAGAACAATCACCAACAAATAAAGTTATTAGTTTTAAATTTTAAAAAAGAATACTTAATTTTTTTACTCAATTTTTATTCTCCTCTAAATTTAACCTAGGTGTAGCATATGTTATTTTATTAGCACTGCTTATTTCGTTTGTTGCTCCTAATTCAATATTAAACATGAATTAATACTTAAGTTCAAGCATAAACTAGTCTAAAAATATAACTTATTATATCACCATTGGAGTAGCACGGATTATCTCAATAGTACTAACGAATTTCTTCATCAGTCATAATTAAATATTAATTTATATAAAAGATTGTGTTCAGAGTTTATACATCCTCAAACTTGACGATGCATCAAGATTTATGTTATGGTACAGACTTCAAGCTCATAGATAAATGCTAATAATTTGGAGACCTTATCATGACTATAAGCACACAATTATATAAGATGAAATTTAATACATTACAAATCAACTAATTAACTCAATTTAACCAATTTAGTATTGTGAAGTAGTTGCCATCAATAGGTAAAATTATATTATCAACAAATAAATTATTATTATTAAGCCAATTTTAATAGAGATATTTACCAACATACAAATTTATTACTAGTATTAATAATATTAAAAGAATAATTACCAACAAATAAAATTATTAATTTTAAATCTAAAAAAATAGCACTTAAATTTTTACTCAATTTTTATTTTTCCCCTCAATTTTTATTTTGCCCTCAATTTTTATTTCCCTCCTTAATTTTTTACTTTTTCTCCCAAACTTTCATTTTCCCTCTTAAGTTTCATTTTCCCCCTTAAATTTTATTTTCCCCCCCTAATACTTATAATTTTTATCTAAAATTAATATTTATATCCTAATTAAAATTACTAAATTTTTAAACAAATACCCATTCCCCCAGAGAAAACCCTAACTCTCATTCTCACTCAAACCCCACCCCTGCACAGCCCCCGCACCCCCCCCCCCCCCCCCCGGCTGGGCCGCCGGCCAGCCACCGCACCGGCACCGGACAGCCGCTTGCCGCGCCTCCTTCCATAACAGCTTATTTTTGGTGCATATTTCAGGTTTGTACTTAATATTTTTGTTTACAGCTTTCATAATTTATTGTGAAATTAGTTTTTATATTATGTTTCAACCCTTACAACTTGTTATATTAGAGATAAATTTTGCTGAAATTTATATTGGTTATTGCTAGTTTTTGAGTAGTTTTTTGGCGGGAGGTTGTCGGGTTTGGATATTGAGGAGGTTTTATCAATTCTTAGGTTTGGATTGTGGTAGTACTTCCAATTTTTCTGATCTTTATCTATTTTTTATACATATTTCAGGTTTATACTCACTACTTTTGTTTACAACTTTCATATTTTAGTGTAAAATTGGTTTTATATTGTGCTTCAACTTTTATACTTGTTGTATGAGACATTGCTGAAATTTTTGTTATAGTTGCTAGTTGTTGCGTAGTTTTGTGGTAGAAGGTTGTTGGGTTTAGATAGTGAGGAGGTTTTATCAGCTCTCAGATTTGGATTGTTGTAATATTTCTGATTTTTCTGATTTTAGTCTATTTTTTATACATATTTCAGGTTTGTACTCATTACTTTGGTTTAAAACTTTCATATTTTAGTGTAAAATTGGTTTTATATTGTGTTTGTTGTTGTTAGTTGTTGGGTAGTTTTGTGATAGGAGGTTGTTGGGTTTGGATATTGAGGAGGTTTTATCAACTCTCAGGTTTGGATTGTGGTGATACTTCTAATATTTCTGATTTTAGTCTATTTTTTGTACATATTTCAGGTTTGTACTCATTAATTTGATTTAAAACTTTCATATTTGAGTGTAAAATTGGTTTTATATTGTGTTTCAACTCTTATACTTGTTGTATGAGACATTGTTGAAATTTTTATTATTGCTACTAGTTGTTGGGTAGTTTTGTGGAGGGAGGTTGTTAAAGTAATGATGTTAATGTTGTAAGTAATGATGTTGCTATAGAACCTTTAGGTGGAGATGCAGGAAATTATTCTTGGGTTACTCTTTATTTTTGTTAATTTAAGTTAAAATAGCTCCCAAAGTATAAAACCAACATTGGTGTTGACCTCTCAAGGTTGCTCTTTTCTCCTTTTGTGGTAAGCTTATATCTATTGGTTGTAAATTTGAGTTATGGACTTCAGTTGTTTGAATTGAATGTACTTGACCTTTGTGGTAGTATGTTAAGTTTATGATATGCAATCTAGCTAGTTAAGCTAGAACCTTGCTTGGTTAGTTGTGAATTTCATAATTTCTGGAGTAATGTTACAACTTATATGAACTTTGAATTGAACTTCACGGGTTAAATTCTATTCTGATAATGCATTTGTAGAACAATTCCAGATCAGACTGTCAACCACTAGGTTAAGATTTTTGAAAAGTTTAATGCTCTAAAGCTAAACTGGGATGTTATCAAGCGGTTGAGAAAGATTTGAGGCCTTAGTTGCTGATTTCATAGTTGATAGTTTCATAACATATGACTTCGAGCTCAAATGTAAAAATTTAGCTAAAAAGTTCTGTTTTGGTAATTGGTATTGGAATATCATGTTGAGCATATCATTTTGGCATGTCTAATCACTTTTCTCTGTTTATTATTTTTTAGAATTAGTTGAAATGTTGTGAAATACCTTGGATTAGTGTTCTATTATTTCAGTTAGGCCTTGAAATCAGTGCCGTAAGGTAAGCCTTTTTATAGTTCGTCGAATACTTATTGATTGGTTTATTGGCATAGCAACTTTCTATGTTCTTCATATGTTTCTTGTTATTATGAAAGTTTATGAGTATATTGTGTATGATTTTTTTTGCGATACAGGGTTAAATTAACAAAGTTCGATAGGTTTGTGCAAGTAATCTACTCTTTATATGTTATCTCCTGTTCTTTTATCAAAAGTACGTTAAAATTTGTAACATCCATGGGCTCTTCAATATATGTTTTAGTCTCTAGAGTTTTGAAATTATACCCTAAATACCTACTTCTAACTTTCCATCATATCTTGCTTTCATTTTGTTATACAAGAAATGATTTGCCTATGTTCTTTGACATGGCATTGAAAGTTTCTGAGACTTAGTTTAGTGCAAGTATAATGGGCATTTGATTCCATGGTTATAATTCTTATGTCCACTAAACGATTCTTAGACACTAAGGCACATATGTATTGGGCATTTGCTTCTAGTGAATTTGATTTCCTGCTTCAAAATCTTTTTGATGAACCATTGTTGCATAAAGTATAATTTTGTATATTTCAGCGATCAGTTGTGCTTTATTCCTTTGCTTCCAAAGAACTGTTTCTTCTAAATAAGTGTTGAGGTTTCTTGTTGCAGTTATTCTGATTTTGGTGTATGCTCTTCTTTCTTGTTATTCATCTTGAATTAATTATCTTGTAGGTCTTGTTGACGGGTTTTAGAAGCCTTCCACCACTTTTTGAAGCTCCTAGTGATGTTCATGGATTAACATTAGTAAGTAAATGTACTAACTAGTATTTTTGAGATATAATTGAGTGAATCATATTGAGTGGATCATTTATTTGGTGTTTTTATTCTTTCTATAATATAATTGAGTGAATCATATTGACTATTGTTACTTCTTAGAAACATTTTCTCCATTGGACTTAAATTTAGGTAACTTTGAAATGTACTGTAAATGGTTATAATGAAATAGATGTACTCAAGGTAGTTATGTGTTACTTGTGTTTAATTTCATGCCAAGGAGAAACCTAGTGACATGTTGGTTGTGTTCATTCCCTATTTAAGAAGCCATTGTTTTGGAAAATGTATTTCGCAAGTTCGTGAATATAGGCACCCAAGCAAATTGTTATATAGTTTGGTGGATTTTGATAGATTAAAAAACCTTTTTCTTCACATGTTTGATTCATTGGAAGCTAAATAGGGTTTACAAATAAAGATTTTTTTATATGTTTGTGTCTGCTAGACCATGTGGGAGTTTACTTTTGAAAGACTCATCCTTTATAACTAGAAAATACTAAAAACCGTCTATACATAACTGGTTTTTGATGCGGATACTGATATATATATATATAGTTCAATTGTTTGTGTGTATGTTTGATGTTTTCGATGTATTTATAAAGTATAATGAATTTATTTTTCATGTGATAATATTGTAGTTTGGTGAACATTTCTTGGTAGACAGCTGCATTTGAGGGAAATATACATTGACATTATTGATGCTTATGAGTTAATAACCATATTAATTGAGAGCTCACATTCTTACAATTGTTTACCAATGAATAGCTCTAGAATGCACATGAATTTGCATGAGTTAGTACATGATGCTTATAAGTTAAGAGATGTAGATGAAATCATGACATACTCCTTTCCAAATTCAGACATAGGAGTTGAACTTTCTATTACATTATGCAAATATGAATGTTTTAGTGTCATAATATACTCCAATAGAAAGTCATGTTCTCTATTTACTAAGGAAATCCTTACGATGTTGTGTATAAGCTCCATGACAATGTTTTAGTGTAATAATTTGCCTTTATGCTAAAAAATTGAGATCGAGCTTATGTTGATGTTTAATGTCTCTATTGGTCATTGTCATAGGAAAATGGAAGATCATTGGATGATGAGCTTAATCAAGAATGTGAAGAGGAAGATTTGCCGATGAAGATTATGTGTTGGAAGATATATGATGTTGGTTGTTCTTGTTGTAGACAAATTATTTAGAACTTTTTGGTAGATGATGATTTTTTTTTTTTTTTAGCTATTTGTACTAGTTAGATTAGATTTTGGATGGAGTTGTAGATTTGTATTGGATGCTTTGCTTTTGTTGTGGATTAAACATGGATGGAGTTGTATACATTTTGGATGCAATGATATATTTGATTATATAAATTGGTAAATTGTTGTGATGAGGTAATGCTACCCACAAACTATGTATTTGATGTAGAGAGTAGCAATATGAAATTATTGTTGGTAATAACAAAATAAGTCTTTGGTAGCATACCTTTTGCTAATAGATATTATTTTGTCGGTAAAACTTTTACCAACAGAAAATTTTTGTGTTGGTATATCATTTACCAATAAAGAATTTGTTATTGGTAATATCCTTTACCAATAGAAAATATTTTGTTGGTAATACCCTTTACCAACAAAAAGGTTTTGTTGGTATAACTTTTACTAACAAATAAACAATTGTAACTATTGTAGAGGTAGTACCAACAACTTCAAATTTATGTTGGTAAAGCCTTTACCAACAGTGGCAATACCAACAGTGTACCAACAGACCAATTTCTGTTGGTAAAGCCTTTACCAACAGAAAAATTGCCATTGCCAACAACAATCATACTGCTGGTAATAGTCACTTTTTTTGTAGTGGAAGAAGGCAATTAGTGCAACTTCTGAAGGATGATCTTCATCAAGCTCAAGCAAGGATGAAGTGTGATGCAGGCAAGAAGCGTGTGGACAAAGCTTATGACATAGGAGATATAGTTTACTTGAAGCTTCAGCCTTGTAGACAAGCTTCAATGGCTGTGAGAAGGAATGTCAAGCTATGTGAAAGATACTTGAGGCCATACAGGATCATTGAGAATATTGGAAAAATAACTTATAAGTTGGAATTGCCCCCTGATTCTTACATTCACACTATGTTTCATGTGTCCCTTTTGAAGAAACAGGTGAAGAAAGGCCAAGACAGCTCAAGTCAACCCTCGGAAGTTGGTTCTAATGGTGCTTTGCTATTGAACCCTGCTGCCATTTTGAATTCCAGACTGCAGAATGTTGAAGGCAGATCAATCAAAGAGATTCTGGTGCAGTGGTCTAATTTGGACAAGAAGGATGCTTCATAGGAAGAGTTGCCATTCATGAGAAGCCAATTCCCTACCCTTCATTCTTGAGACAAGAATGTTTTCAAGGGGAGGGGATTGTTATGAACCAAATGCCTTACTTGCTGTTAGGATAGTTGTTATCTTCTGTTTTGTAATAATGTTGCGTTTGGTTGTAATTCTTGGCATACGGTTGTAAAGGCTTTTGGCGCTTAGGTGTATTGTGGTTAGTTAAGTCGGTTGCTGGTTAAGGCTAGCTTAGTTTGAGTCATTTGTGGCGGCTCTTGCTATTAGTTAGACGGTTAGTTTAGGATTGCTTCATAATATCTATGTTATCAGTAGCCTTGTTTCAAGTGTAATCTTCATTCAATCGAATATAAAATATCTTTTGATATCAATTCTCTCTCTCATCTAACTTTCTCTCTAATCTCTCATCTCTTTTCACTTCTTCTCTCATCTTAATCTCTTCTTCCACTTGGTTAACTTCAAGATTGATCTTGAAGCTTAACAGTCTAATATAGGTTGTCTAGAGAGAGGGGGTGAAGGATCCGTGCAATGGACGGAATGAGGGTTGGTATTTATAGAAGAGGGGGAGGTGTTGACGGTAAGTAGGTTGCTAGGGAGTGGAGAAGTACTCTGCCCAGGAAAAACATTTTCCTTTGGAAAAGGTTTTCCATGGAAAAAGCAATTCCTGTTGAGTTTTTCTGTTGTTTGTTTCAACGGAAAACATGTTCTCTCATTGCAATGTTCTTTGTTTGTTTTAAAGAAATTATCTTATACCTAGTCATAGGACAACATAAATAGCAATACATTAAATTTGAAATTATCTAAGCTTTGTGTGTTTGTAAAATTGTTACTAAGGTATCCTGAGGTTTGAGCATTTATTACCTATGCTGACATTTCAATATATTTATTGAGATACCAAGAAGTTCAATATTTTCTCACTCAAGTACCACATATCAAAATGTGATAATTTTTGGAAGAATCTAACCAAATATAAAAGTATATATAATTATGAAAATATTTACAAGCAATGTCAATGTTTTCACCAAATTACAATAAAAAAATTCATTGTATGTTGATGTAAATTGCCTAAATATGACCAAAATCATATGTCATTTTAGCATTTTCAAGCAAAAACTCATTAAATTCTAATGAGAATACTTATATTGTCGGAATCGTTTTCTATTTTTGCATTTTCTATAAAAAATTCATCGAATTTCAACAAAGACAACGGAATGATAAAATTTTAAAACTTTAAGATACCTAAGTAATAAGCTTCAAGGTACTCCATTATATGCATTGAAATGCCATGGTACCTAGGTGATAAATGGTCAAACCTAGGATACTTAAGTGATAATTTTCCTAAAAATATATACGAAAAGAAAGTGTTTTCTAAAAACGAATATAATCTATAAATAAATTTTTGGTGTTTACTTTGATGTAAACATTATTTAATAATTATAATATTCACCATAGTGTGATTAGTAAAATGTTTCAAATGTAAAATATAAGTCAGAAACAAAAATCAAATGAAACCAAAAAAATTATTATATGATTTAGAGCTAACTGATCTTTCTTCATCCAATTCTTGTCCCACATTATTGCCTCTAGCGAGCTAAGATTCCGCCAACTTTAGATCCATATTCGGACTGATGTATACCTTTGAAATTCATTGGATCACTCGGAATGATGACTTCTCCTATTTTGAAAGGGAAATCATTTTCTCCTATTTGAGGGAAAAGGTTATCCAGCGGAAAGCCTTTTCCATGAGCAAAACTCACGCCAAACAACGGAAAAGGGAAAAACCACTTCCTAGAATGTGATTTTCCCCCTAAACAAATGAAGCCTAGATTCTAATTAGGATCATGACTGATAATTCCAATTTAGTATACAATTGCTCATATCATTTTAGTTCATTTTCTAACCATTATACATCAAATTTTTATCGTTATTGCTCGCTTTGGCTCTTTTTCGCTTCTATTGCCATTTTCGTGCAAAAACACTCATTTTGTGCTAAATCTTGCTAGGTTTTGTCGTCAACATCAACAAGTGAATGCAAGATGCATCAAAAAAATGGGCTAGATACATCATTTTGCACGGCTAAAGCAAGGAAACACAAGAACATGTCCAATTTCCTACAATTAGCAATTTTGGGCGGCAATTCAAGCAAATCAAAAGCAAGGATGGATTAAACAATTCATTAACATGTCCAAGCTAATTTCAAGACAGATTTTGGGCGGCCAAAGCTGAAAAAAATGAAGAGAAACAAGCAAGAACAGCAAGTTGTAGAGAATGAAGAACAAGCCTGCACAATTCACTTCAATTTGCAAATCTGGGTGGAAAAATGGACAAATCAAGTGAAAGAACCTCTTGTACACTTCAAGAACATGTTCAAATTTATGTAAATTCTGATTTTGGGAGGTGCAAAGCAAGAAAAAATTGAAAAAATAGCAAGTTGTTGAAACCTGCAGAAATGGGCGGCAATGGTAGCAGTTTGGTGCAATGAGCTTTAAGCTTGCTATATTTTTTATTTTAAGTAATCCCAACCTCAAATGCTATAAATAGGGATGCTTAGGAGGTATTTTATCATCAATTCATCCAGAAAAAAACACAATAAAAAGTAGGAATATACATAGAAATTCGTAGGGAAGAAGAAGGAAGAGAAAAGAAGAAGTTTGGTTTGTGATTTCTTATTTTCCAGTTCTTTTCTATCCTTTTCTTCTTCAGTTTCAAGAATTGTATCTTAGTTTTGAATTACATTATGTTTACCATGAACTAAATTTCTTTTTCCAAGGCTACGATGTAGCCTAAGTTGTAATATACGCTTTCTTCTAATTCAACGTATTCAATGTTTTGTTATTGCTTGTTGAAGTGTTTATCATTGTTCTTCATAATTTTTAAATGCTTGATCACCATTTAAAGCCTATAATGATTCATAATGAGTCTGAGAGGATACTTATGAGAGGATACCACAAATTCAGCGAATGCTCGAGAAAGATTAACGCGATTTGTGTGGTCCTAAGTGAAAACCATGGATCTTCAAAACTATTTTCTTATTTAATATCATGCAAGAGATTGATGAGTTAATATATAGAAGAGCATGCTAAATGTTGCTTGAGAGAGAATATTTGGTAAATTAGGATTTTCAACCATCAACACGTAATAACGACTTTAATATCGAGAATAGAAAGGCGTATTGATGCAACTAGGTGAAATCAGATGCCTTGGATCTTATTATCATAAAAACCATCAAAAAATCAGTACACATTTTATAAAAATCAGTAAACATTTTAGTTCTTTTTATTTTGGTTTGTTTCATTTCAAAAACTACAAATTTCGGTTTGTCAAATAGCAATAAAACTACTAATTTCGTTAGTCGCTCAATAACAATCCTTGTGGGAACGATAATCTACTCACTCTTTATTACTTGATACGACTTAGTGCACTTGCTAAGAAAACACACAAGTTAAGCATCAAGTTTTTGGCACCGTTGCCGGGTATTGCTCTTATTTGAGTGATATCGATACCAACTAGTTTTGGTACTAATTTGAAGTTGTTTGTTAAAAATTTTAAATTTTTTTTAAGTTTGCAGAAGAAATTTATTTTCTTTCATTTATTTCATTCACTTAATTTTATTTGTAAAGTTATTTTTGCTTCAAAAATTCGTATAGTGCCCCCTCTTTAAAATTGTGTTTTTGTTAATTTTGTGTTATTATGTTGTTATTTTCATATTTTTTCCTTATTTTCACCTTTCTTTTACTTATAAGTTCACTTCGTTAAAATTTTGAAAGTTAAATGTTGTTAATTATAAGATTTTCGAAACATTAGTGTTACTACCCCCCTTTAAATTTTGGTCTATTAAGCTTTGTATCATATTGTAGCATTTTTGGTTCTTTCTCATTGTTGTTATCTTTTTTTTTTTGACTTTCTAGTTATCTTTTCACTTTGTATGCAAAATCAAAACAAAAAATAAATAACCCTTTTTGATTCTAAAATCGAAAGAACACTTCGACTAATCAGGAAACTAAACGAACTGAAACAATGGCTAATAATAGCAATGGTAATGATGACGAAAGGCCTTTAAAAGATTATGTTGTACCAACTATGAGAGAATGCACTTCTAGAACTTGACATATACAAATACAAGCAAACAATTTTGAAATTAAACCTACAATAATACAAATGATTCAATAGACTATCCAATTTAGTAGTCTACCTAGTGAGGACCCGAACCTGCAAGTCGCTAACTCTTAGATACATGCGACACATTTAAGCATAATGGGGTTAGGGATGATGCAATTCGCTTAAGTCGGTTCCCATTCACACTAAGAGACAGAGCCAAAAAGTATGTTTAATGTCATTACCACCAGGTACTACCACCACTTGGGACGATTTAGCTTAAAATTTCTTACTAAATATTTTCCGCCTGCCAAATCAGCTAAAATGAAGAATGACATTACCTCTTTTGTATAATACGATATGGAATCTTTGTATGAAGCGCGGGAACATTATAAAGAGCTTTTAAGAAGGTGTCCACCCCATGGTTTGCTAGTTTGGATGCAAGTTCAAACTTTTGACAATGGTTTGGAACCTAATACCCGAACAATGGTAGACATGGCTGCTAGAGGAGCCCTAAACAACAAGACCCCAAATGAAGCATATGAGTTGCTAGAAGTGATGGCTAGCAAACTATGTAAGAGCAGCTGATCAAAAGAAACCTGTAGGTGTGCACGAGGTAGACGCATTGACCAAGTTATCCGCTCAAATTAGAAACAATTAGGTAACATGAGTGTTAATGCCATTAATTCTCCTATGCTAACATGTGAATTTTGTGCAGGAAATCGTGCAAGCATAGAATGTCAACAGGAAACCCTTTCGCCACATCTGGCCATGAACAAGCAAATTTTGTTTCAAATTTTCAAAAACCACAAAATAATCTCTACTGCAACACTTGCAACTTTCGGTGGAGAAACCACCCAAATTTTTCATAGAGTAACGCAGGGATTCAAAAACGGCCCATTCACGCCCAACTAGAAAAGAAAACTGGTCTCGAAGATTTGTCCAGAAGTTTTATGCAAGAAACACAAACAAATCTTCGAAATCAAGAAGCTTTAATAAGAAACCTCGAGACCCAAGTCAGACAAATTTCAAAAAACTCTCTGAAAGGTCTCAAGGTTCCTTACCCAGTAACACAGTTACTAATCCACGAGAGCATGTAAAAACAATTGAATTACGAAGTGGGAAAACCCTGAATGAACCAACTCAAGTAGTCAAGACCACACAAAATGAGCAACCATAATTGACATGTCCACAGACGCGAACCAAGAATTGGAAAATGAGGAAGGGATAAAAATCCAAAATGAAGATGAACTAAAAAGGGCTGAACCTCAACCCTACAAATCAAAGGTCCCATTCCCTCAACGTTTGAGAAAAACAAAAGCGGACGAACAATTTGCAAAATTTTTGGAAATTTTTAAAAAATTACATATTAATGTCCCTTTTGCTGACATGTTAGAACATATGCTCAGATATGCAAAATTTATGAAGGAAATCCTATCTAACAAAAGGAAGTTGGGAGAATTTGAAACATCCTATCTAACAAAAGGAAGTTGGGAGAATTTGAAACAGTGGCACTGACTAAAGAATGCAGTGTCATACTCCAAAAGAAATTACCTTTGAAGCTAAAAGATCTAGGAAGTTTCACTATACCTTGCACCATCGGCACTATTAGCTTTGATAAAGTATTATGCGATTTAGATGCAAGTATAAATTTAATGATTCTATCTGTGTTCAGGAAGCTTGGCTTGGGAGAGGTGAAGCCCACTGCAGTATCTCTCCAACTTGCGGATAGATCAATCAAGTATCCTAGAGGTGTGATTGAAGACATCTTAGTGAAGGTCGATAAGTTGATCTTCCCGGCTGATTTCATAGTGCTTGATATGGAAGAGGATCATGAGATACCTCTTATTTTAGGACGACCCTTGCTATACGAAGGACCCTGATAGATGTGCAATAGGAAAAACTTATCTTAAGGGTGCAAGATGAATAGGTAACCTTCAATGTTTTAATGTTATACAATTTCCAACTAACATTGATTCTTGTTTTGAGGTTGATATTGTAGACGAGTTGGTAGTCGAGACATTCAGGGACACATTCCCTAAGTTACCCCTTGAAGCGTGTCTAACAAAGTCAGGGGCCTTAGACACGGAAAATGAATTGACAATGGAATGTGCCCAACACCTGGAAAGCTGCGAACCTTTCGATTCGCACCATGAAGCAAGAGTGGAAGACATACAAGTGATTGAAACTCAGTAGAGAATGAAGGAAGACGAACCTCCAAATCTAGAGCTCAAGCCATTGCCATCTCATCTCAAGTATGCTTACCTTGGCAATTCTAACACTTATCATGTTATTATTAATGCTTCTTTAAGTAATGTTGAACAGGAAAGGCTGCTTAGAATTCTAAGGGAACATAAATTAGCAATCTGATGGACCCTTTCAGACATTAAGGGAATTAGCCCCTCCTTATGCATGCATAAGATTCTCATGGAAGATAGCTTCAAGCCTACCGTGCAGCCACAACGTCGATTAAACTCGGCTATGAAGGAGGTGGTAAGAAAAGAAGTTGTCAAGTTATTAGATGCCAAGATCATTTATCCCATATCTAATAGTCCATGGGTAAGTCCAGTGCAAGTAGTTCCAAAGAAAGGGGGGATAACCGTAGTAGAAAATGAGAACAATGGGCTCATTCATACTAGGACCATCACAGGGTGGAGGGTGTGTATAGATTATCGAAAACTTAATGATGTTACCCGAAAAGTCCATTTTCCCTTACCATTAATTTGTCAAATGTAAGAAAAACTAGCAGGCCATTCGTATTACTGTTTCCTTGATTGTTATTCAGGTTACAACCAAATTGCCATACCACTGGAAGATCAGGAAAAGATCACTTTTACTTGGCCATATGGTACCTTTGCCTATAGGAGAATGCCTTTTGGATTATGCAATGTTTTTGCCACATTTCAATGATGTATGATGGCAATCTTTAGTGACATGGTGGAAATGTTCATAGAGGTATTTATGGATGATTTTTCAGTCTTTAGAGACTCATTTGATGATTGTTTAGCTAACCACTCTACGGTTTTACAAAGATGTGCTGACACTAGTCATGTTTTGAATTGGGAGAAATGTCATTTCATGGTGCATGAAGGAATTATGTTAGGGCGTATGATCTCGAAAAAGGGAATTGAGGTTGATAGAGAAAAAACTGAAGTGATAGAGCAATTACCATCCCCTACTAATGTTAAGGGCATTCAAAATTTCTTGGGTCATACAGGCTTTTATATAAGGTTTATTAAGGATTTCTCTAAGATCACTAAGCCTCTCTATAATTTATTGATGAAGGGTGGCCCTTTTAACTTTGATGGTGACTGTATGCATGCTTTTGAAACTTTGAAGGAAAAAACTAGTATCAGCACCAATAATTGTGTCACCCGATTGGACCTTGCACTTTGAACTTATGTGCGATGCTAGTGACTATGCAGTAGGGGCCATGCTAGGGCAAAGAAGGAACAAAAATTTTCATGTAATTTACTATGCCAGTAAGACTTTAATGGACGCACAGGTTAACTATACTACCACCGATAAGGAATTACTACCTGTTGTTTTTGCATTTGAAAAATTTCGTTCTTACTTGCTAAATTCTAAGGTAATTGTTTATACTGATCACTCTGCTCTTAAATACCTCTTTGCAAAATAGGATGCAAAACCAAGACTGATAAGTTGGATTTTATTGCTTCAAGAATTTGATTTAGAAATCCAGGATAAGAAAGGAACGTAGAATGTTATGGCGGATCATTTATCACGCCTTGAATGAGAGGACGAAAGTCCCTCTATCAATGAAAAATCCTAGGATGAATGTCTTATGATGGTAAGCGAAAATCCTAATTATCCATGGTACGCTAACATTGCTAACTATTTGGCTGCATAGGAACTTCCCAAGGACTTGACATATCAACAAAAGAAGAAGTTCTTCACGGATTTAAAGCACTATTTTTGGGAAGAACCATTCTTATAAAAGCATTGTGTAGACTAAATCATCCAGAGGGGTGTACCAGAAGAAGAAATGGAAGACATTTTGCATCATTGCCATTCCTTGGAAACTGGTGGTCATTATGGTGGAACAAGGACTACAACTAATATTTTTCAATCAGGATTTTATTGGCCTACACTTTTTAAAGATGTTGTCAAATTTGTTACTAAATGTGATCGATGTCAAAGAATAGGAAATATTTCCTACAGACATGAAATGCCCCTAAGCAACATTTTAGTTGTTGAATTATTTAACGTTTAGGGGATTGATTTCACGGGTCCTTTTTCCTCTTCATTTTCTAACAAATTTCTTTTGGTTGCTGTAGATTATGTATCAAAGTGGGTTGAAGCAGCTACTTTTCTGACCAATGATGCAAGAGTTGTGGTCAACTTTGTAAGAAACAATATCTTTTCTCGATTTGGAACTCCTAGAGCAATAATAAGTGATGGCGGGAAACATTTTCGTGACCATCAATTTAAAGCTTTATTAAGTAAGTATGGAGTCACATACCATGTGGGTGCCCCATACCATCCTCAAACAAGTGGCCAAGTGAAAATTTCAAATCGAGAATTGAAAACTATTCTTGAAAAGACTGTTAGAGCTTCTAGAAAAGATTTGTCAAAAAAGTTAGATGTCGCACTTTGGGCATATGGGACAGCATTCAAAACACCAATTGGAATGCCTTCATATCGACTGGTTTATGGCAAGGCTTGTTATTTACCAGTAGAATTGGAACATAAAGCATACTAGGCCATAAAAATGATGAATTTCAACTTAGAGGCTTTAGGAGAGAAGAGGTTATTGCAAATCAATAAAATTGATGAATTCAGGAATGAAGCCTATGAAAATGCTCAAATTTATAAGGACCGGACCAAAAGATGGCATGACAAGCACATTCTGAACAGGGAGATCAAAGTCGGACAAAAAGTTCTACTTTTTAACTTCTGATTATGACTTTTCCCAGGGAAATTGCGCTCCAGATGGTCAGGACTCTTTGTTGTGACTCACGTTTTTCCATATGGCACGGTCAAAATTCAAGATGACAAGAAGGGTACATTCATAGTTAGTGGTCAAAGCTGAAACTTTATATTGATGGAGAGCTCGAGCCGCAGAAATCCTCCATTCATCTCAACGATGTTGAATGATCCACTCAAGGAGTCGAGCTAATGACTATCACTTAAGCGCTTCTTGTGAGGCAACCTAAGTGTTTCTTTCCTTCTTTTATCTTGTTTTCCTTTCATTTTTATTATTTTCTCATGCTTTTGTACATTTTGTTTTACAGATTGTTGAAACAAGTTTGGGGGTAGCATGATATCAACATTCACCATTAAAAAGCAATCCTCAAACCGGGGAAGTATCTCTCATCTACTGCTTCGTTCTTTATATTTCTTTTAATATTGAGGACAATGTTAACTTTGAGTTTGGGGATGGGAAGGACATTTTGCAAAATTTTTAAAATTTTGAACAAAATTAAAAGAAAAAGTTTTCTTGTCAGTCCTATTTTATCTTTTAGAGTTGGCTTTAGTGCCCCCCAGAGTTCGGAGCCTTTATATGGGGATATAGATAGTGTCGGCCAACAAAAAATTTTCTATAGTTTAAATCAATAGTCTTTTAAATTTTTCTTGCATATTTTAAACCAATTTAAAACCAAAAAAAGAAAGAAAATTTTTTTTGGAGATCTTATCACCATGCTTTTTAGGAAAATTTTCTACTCTTTTTAGCTTGTTTGCTTTAATTAAACTCGAATAACCTGAGAATCAATTATTTTTATGTTCTATTTGCAAAACATAATCTATTCTAGGGCTACCGTGGGAACCATACCGCCCACCTTCACCCACATCGCCCACCTTCACCCATACCGCCCACCTTCGCCCATACCTTCTATCCCCCCTAAAGTAACACCAGGCCTCTCAAACACCCTCTAGTTCCTTCCACCTCCTATAAATAGGAAGGATACCATAAGGCAAAGGCAAGGAACTTGAGCCTGGTTCCCCCTCCTCGAACCCAACCAAAAAACCCCAAAACAATTGGAGCCGCCTGTGGGAAGGCCAAAAGAGTTTTTCCCAAATGTCAAACACCAGTCAATCCACCAACCCTTCGAGGGGCATCATAACCCAAACTACATAACCCAAGGACAATTAAACCAGCTCCAACAGCAAATACACCAGCTCTATGCATAAGTACCGAACAACAATACGGAGCATATCCCGGAGCCAAGTCAATTTACGGCCACAAAGGGAGTGTCACAACACACCCAAACCCAGAATCCTAACAGGACCACTACTTCCACTACAAGCACTTATCAGAATCATGTAAAAAGAAGTGATAGAAGAACCTCTAGACCAGCCGCAGCATATTCGGTACCGGGAACTCATTCACCTTTTACAACCCAAATCCTTCTCGCCCCAGCATGAAAGGTGAAAGTCCCAAATATTAAACCCTTTGACGGGACTCAAGCTCGGAGGATCATTTAGCAGGGTTTATGGCACGGATGTATCTGCAAGATGTGGGGGAAGACATATGGTGCAAATGTTTCCCGGCCACCTTGAAAGGAGTGGCACTGAATTGGTTCGCGTCCTTACCAAACTCATCGGTAGACGGCTTCTCTGATCTTTTAGAGTGGTTTGCGTGTCACTTCGTTAGCAACAAATGAAGGAGAAAGACGGCAGCGAACCTTCTTAAGCTGCAACAACATGAATTCGAGCCGCTGAGAAGTTATGTATGGCGGTTCACAAGTGCAATGATTGATGTTGCAACTTTATCTGACGAAATAGCTCTTACTGCCTTTGTCGATGGATTATAAAATTCTAGCTTTAAATTCACACTTGCAAAAGTGCCGCCATCAACAATTGACGAATTATGGCAAAAAGCTAACAAGTATATTTCGGCTGAGGACATTATGCAGGCAACTCTGAGGCCTGAAGTGGTCCGAGCAAAGACATCCCTGGAACCAAAAGACAACTTCAAGTCACCACAAGGTAATAATCGCCCAGCAAGGAGGCCTGCGCTTGCTTTTAGGCCACAAAACCTATAGCAAATTCCCCGGCCACTCTTGGAAGTAAAGATGGCCGAACCAACCAAGGAACCTGATACCACACCACCACGAGATAACAACCCGAAATGATGGGCCTATCATTAGACATCAACCCATAATACGGTGGAATGCTGCACTCTGGAGTATCGCCTAAAAGAGGCCAAGCGCACAAGCAGTGGTAAGAACATGCGAGCCTGAAAAAAATAAAAACAGGGAAGGCTCGCAATCCCGAAGATGACGGCAGTAACCCTGAAGGTTCAACACCAAAGGTAATAGCTACCGTCATGGGGGAACCGCTCCTCTTCCCGTACTAGAGGAAAGCAGAAGGGAAGACGGGAGAACCATACAAAGTCGAATGCATAGGGTTTTTTGAGGAGGACGCTCAGGGGATAGACATACATTAGGAAGATCCTCTTGTCATTACCGCGGACATCTGCCAGCATACTATGGGTAGAATATTGATTGACCGAGGCGGTTCTGCAGATATACTCTTTTGGAATGTTACACCAAGATGGGGATACCGATTGTTACTCTTATCCCCGCGCCGTGCCCTGTTGTTGGATTCACAGGAACTCCTGTCACCCCGCAAGGAAGAATAACACTAACCACGATTTTTTGAAGTGCTAACAAATAGTGCACGCTAAGGATTGGGTTATTGGTAATAAACGCACCCTCTGCTTATAATGTGATTCTAGGAAGACCCTCCCTAAACTGCTTGAAAGCGATAGTTTCAACCTGTCATCTGGCCATGAAGTTCTAAGCTGATATAGGAGACATAATGACGATACGGGAAAGCCAGGGTGTGACCTTCGAATATTACGATACCTTTCCTAACTCAGCAATCATGGCTGTTGAGTCGATTGAATTAGAAACCTCTTCAAACCCACATCCGGCCCCATACAGGAGCTTCTAAGGCAATACTGCGATGTTTTTGCGTTTGCCACGAAAGAGATGCTGGGAATACTACTCGAGGTAATCACCCATCAGCTTAAAACAAAGCACCCGTTAAACAGCGGAGACACAATTTCTGCGTGGAACGCAATGAAGCTATCAAAGCGGAGGTACAAAAGTTAACTCAGGCTGGATTCATATGGGAGGTATTATACCCTGAGTGGCTTGCTAATGTGGTGCTATCAAAAAGCCAAATGGAAGTTGGTGAATGTGCATAGACTTTATGGATCTTAATGATGCTTATCTAAAGGATTTGTACTCGTTACCCAAGATCGATAGACTGGTGGATTCCACAGTAGGATACGAGCTATTTAGTTTTATGGATGCATTTTTGGGATATCATCAGATTCAAATGCATTCGCACGATTAAGAAAAAACAACTTTTATAGCCTCGGCAGGCACATATTGGTATAAGGTGATGCCGTTCGAACTTAAGAACGCCGGGGCCACCTATCAACATCTGGCTAACAAAGTCTTTGCTCCTCAGATTGGGTGCAACATGGAAGTGTATGTGGATGATATGATAGTCAAGTCAAGGCAAAAACTGGAACACATTTCCTATCTAACGAAAGCCTTCGAGGCACTCCGACAATACCGCATGAAATTAAGCCCAGAAAAGTTGTTCGATGTACCAGATGGCAAATTTCTTGTATTATATTATAAGCTCATGAGGAATTGAGGTGAACCCCAGGAAGGTACGTGCTATCTTAGAAAAGGGGTCCCCTCACTCCCTAAGGACATCAAGAAATTGCCCGGTTATATGGCCTCCCTCAATCGGTTCATCAGCTGTTCTACCGAAAAAGCTCTATCGTTCTTCAAAACATTACGAAAGAAGCAATCATTTGCCTAGAATGAAGAATTTGCACATGCCTTCGATCAATTGAAGCGACACATAGCACGTCTACCCACCATCATCTCACCTGGGCCAAATGAAGGTTTGAGTATTTACTTGGCAGTGTCTGAGGATACCACAAGCACGGTGCTGATAGCCGACTGTCAGGGGGTAACAATTGCAGGTATACTTTGTGAGTCAGACTCTCAAAGACCCCGAAAGGAGGTACCCTACAATTGAGAAAACCGCCCTGGCCCTTGTTACTGCTATGTGAAAATTAAGACCCTATTTTCAATCTCATACTATAACCGTGCTCACCAACCTTCCATTTAAAAAACTACGCTTCAAATTAGATTGTCCAGGAAGAATGTTGGGATGGGCAGTTGGGCTTTTGAAATATGATATACACTACCGACCTCGATGAGCCATTAAGGCCCAGGCCTTAGGGAACTTCCTGGTGGAATGCGACTTTTGTTCTGAAGAACTTGAACCGCCCATACCCTACGAGGAGAAACCCATTTGGAAGGTGTTTGTGGATGGGTCTGTAAATCAGGAGGGCACGTTGCAGGGATAATACTAGTCAACCCAGAAGGGAAATGTGCAGAGTATGCGGTAAGGCTAAACTTCGAAGCTACCAACAATGAAACCGAATATGAAGCACTGCTATTTGGGGTTACGCCAAGGTCGCAGGGGCTAGGTGTGCAGAGGTATTGAGTGACTCCGAATTATTTGTAAATCAGGTAACCAGGAAATATGGAACTAAAGAGCCCCATCTAGCTCAATACCTTGAACTGGTCAAGGCGAGGATTTCTGAATTAGAGAGTTTTAACATGCAAGGAATCTCAGGAGAGGATAACCGACGTGCTGATGAGCTGAGCCATCTGGCCAACGTTAAGTACACAATAGAACCACGAAAAGGGCACGTACAAGTGCAAGAAGCCAATTTCAAGTATTTGAACATATGCACGTCCACAAACGCAATACGGATGCAGCATGAAATTCATCTAATGCGTCTAATCTTAGACTTTATTCTTCAAGGAAAAGAGCCTTCAGACAAAAATGAGGCACGGAGGCTACAAAGACAAGCAATCCGGCTTGTAATAATTGATCAACAGTTGTATAAAAGGTCGTTCACACATCCGTTGTTAAAATGCTAGACCTTGGAAGAAAGAAACTATGTTTTAAGGGAAATCCATGAAGGAATCCGTTGTTGGGAGATGAACGTTGGTAGGAATAATGTTAAGGGCGGGTTATTTCTGGCCCACCATGAAGAAAGACACCGACAAATTGGTGCAAAAATGTGACAAATGCCAAAGGTTTGCACCGCTCATCCACGCCCCAGCAGTACCTCCGCATCCCATTATTGATCCCATACCTTTGATCAGTGGGGAATGGACATCGTAGGACCATTTCCGCTAGCCAGCGGGCAAAGAAAGATCCTAATAGTGGCGGTAGAATACTTCAGCAAATGGGTGGAAGCTGAAGCAGTAGCTAAAATCACCGACAATGCCACCCGGCAGTTTTTGTGGAAGAATATTGTTACACGTTTTGGGATTCCTCGGGCCATTATAATTGATAATGGGACGCAGTTTGACTCGCCACGATTTCGTAAATACTTCCAAAATATGAAAATTGCCCTTCACTTCACTTCTGTGGCCTACCCTCAAACTAATATGTAGGCAGAGGCAGAAAACAAGTAAATATTTATCGGACTCCAATGAAGGTTAGATGAGGCCAAAGGAAAGTGGTGGAAGAGTTGCCTAGTGTCCTATGGGTGCATCCCACTTTTTACCAAGTAGCCACCGGTGAAATTCCGTTCATGTTGATCTATGGCGCAGAGGCGGTAATCCCCGTAGAAGTAGGAGACCCCAGCTATCGCGTGCGGTACTACCGTGGCACGAAAAATGAGGATCAGTGAAGGCACTCTCTGCATTTGTAGATGAGGTTAGGGAAGATGCCCTTCTCCGCGTAGTGGCCTGGAAAAAATGAATATCCCTGTATTACAATCAGCATGTGAATCCACGAAGTGTAGAACCAGGAGACCTTGTCTTTCGCTGAGTAAGTGTAGCCCAGCAAGGCATGGGGGCCGGTAAGGTGGCAGCCAACTGGGAGGGGCCGTACCGCGTAGCTAGAAAACTAGGAGAGGGAAGTTATAAGTTGGAACGACTTGACGGTGCTAAGATACCACGAGCTTGGAACATAAAGAACCTTAAAAGATATTATATATAGTAAATCACACCTCAGGAATATGTGTGACAATAAAATACTAAAGCATGTTGAATAGCTTTGGTTCCAAATAGGATAATAGCCTTTGTAATCAAACTGCATGGACATTATGTTGTTAGAAGATGTTGTATGTATTTTGTTATAATATAATCTCTCGAGTTACACCAAGCGCAATGAAAAGGGAAAAGAGTCAAGTATAAAGCATGTTCATTAATAAAACTATTAAAGGGGAAGTAGAGCAACATGATGACAGGGAACCCCTAAAAGCACAAGGTGCTTATACGAAAAAAGGGGAACCCGCATGTCTTTAACCCTTTAACAAAAATAATAGGTGAAATCTCCTGTCAAAAAAAAAAATAAAAGGAAACACAGGCGGCTAGGGTTGACCGCTTCTAAAAACCCCAGGTGCGCCGGACGTTCCCCATGAACGTACAAGGTCCTGGTGAAACTGATCCACCACTTGTTGAAGCAGATCATGGCTAAGGCTAGGGACGCGATGAACCAAACGGCGAGTAAATCCTGAAAGACCTGAGGTAACGCTTCGCCAGTAAAAGGAACTCATTAGATTGTGGAATTCATTGCTGGCCTTTAATTGCAAGATGGCCTCTGCGGTGTTCTCCGCAACTCCAGGCGTTTCGGCTTGACGATGTTGAACCTCAGTATAAAGTTCCTCTGCCCGTGCTTCACTAATCAGCAAGTCCTCCTTCAGCTTCTTGGCCTTTGCCACCACCTTCTCTTTCTCCTCCCTTGCTAATCGCGCTTCTGCCATAGCATTCTCTTTCTCTTCCTTCGGCAACCGTGCCTCCGCCGCTGCCTTTTACTTCTCTTCCCTTATTAACCGGGCCTCTTCTACCAAGTCCACTTTTTCCCCTGCAAGCTTAAGCACTGTCCTACTCTTCTCAGCTCTCTCTGCCCTTGCTTTTTTAGCCTCCTCAGCCAGCCTACTCTTTTCTTCCCTTAGTTGTGCCAACTTTTGCACAATTGTCTCCCGCTCACGAAACCACTCCAAAGCATTAGCAGTGGTCCAAGAGCTGATCTAAAACATCAACACAAACATATAAGTTTAAGATGACAATGAACTAGGGTGATCAATGAAAAGGTGTACCTTTAGAACATAAGTAGCAACCATGTCCCCAGTAAGCAGTTCTGAGCCCTCTGAGGGGAATGCCGCCAAGCTAGCCCAATGAATGACGTTAACACTCTCTCGAAGGGAGGAGGAGCATGAGCCTAAGCCTGTAAATTGAGAAGGAACCTCCAAAGGAATCTCTCCCACCGTAGGTACCTCGCCTCGTAAAGACAAGAGCGGTAATCCAGAAGAAAGAAGAAGAGGGTCTTCAGGGGCAAACAGATCAATTGAGAAGGAAGGAGGATGTCTACCTGGACCTTCACTATGTCCCACACTTACACTTTTGCCTCCCTCAAAAGGTGATCCTTAAGCTGATACTGGGGCCCCCAAGAAAGATTCACCCCCCAAAGATGTAGACGAAGACGGTAACATCTTTATAGGGGAAGAAGTTCCTTCTAGAGGAGCCAACGATAGGTCCAAAAGAACTCTTCCCTGACCCAATCCTCCCGGGGAAGCTCCTATCTCTTCCCTGGATTGCTGGACCTCCATCAAAGTTGGCTAAACACCTGGTAATATCAAAGAAACTGAGGACAGTTCCTCTACAGTTACCTCTGGTAAAGAAGCCGAAACCTCAGCCGCGGCCTCTAGTCTTTCCTTAACGAAAAGTTCATCCGCTGCTACCCTCTGAGGCTCGATCTGAGGAACAACTCTTTTTGAATGCGTTACCGAGGCATCCCCTCCCTGTTCACTATGGCTTGGTGACGGCCTCTCCATAGCAGGAGAAGCCAGGACGATAGGCACCTGGGAAACATCCGCCTGAGAAGGAATTACTGCAGAACTGTCTGTAGCAACTTGGACTCTCCCCTTAGCCTTTCTAGGCTGAGTAACCTTATTAGGAGGTTCCTCTCCACCCCCAGTAGCAACTCTTTTTCCTTTTCTGGTGGTCTTTTTACCCCCAGCCTCATCTCCCTTTTCCACCTTAATTCTTCATGGTAGGTCTCGGTAAGTCCTATCACGTCTATGATAACTTCCTGCCCTAAAAAAAGAAAAAATAAAAGGGCCAAAAAAGAAATAAATAAAAATTCAAAGTAAAGAAAAGTCTCACCGGCCTAAGAACTGCCACTCACCACTAAATGACCGAGCACACAACCCCGCCTTAATTAAAACCTTCTCCTGCGACATCACTTCCTTGGTGGTCAAATACCACAAATTCAAGTCCCTTTCAAAATACCGAACCACCTCCTTATCATGAGAAGATAGCCGATCATCCGAGGGGATACTGCATTTATTCAGCGTAGTCCAATAGGTAGGAATATTGAGAGGCTGTGAAGGCCTCACCTAGACAAACTTGTTCTGCCAAAAGTTCAATTTAGAGGGGTTATGCTCCGCATATTTGACCCCTGGCTTACCCTAAAAGGTGACCACACCCCTGACTTGCTTGGACCTAAAAAGGTAACCAAAACTATGGGTGGAAGGAGTAAAACCCGCTACAAAACAAGTGAGTAGGAAGCCATAGATATTACAGAAACTGTTAGGACTAATTCAGCTCGGGCATAAGGAATATTGCCTAAATACCCACTCAAGAATGTTTGATAAAGGAAAAATGAAAACCTGCTTCCAAGGAATCAATAGTAATGGAAAAGAATTCGGGAGAACGAGGATACAATATGTTATCATTCTCCTCAGGGCCCACTTTATCCCCTCTAGTGTGGCCATAGAAGACACAAGTGACCCCAAAGGAAGAGCTGAAGCCATCTCAGGATACTATGTGCACACAGCTGCTTCGTCATGGGACCCCGTAGAAGAAGGGGCCAACTGAGACAGCGGCTCTACCGCTAGTTCCTCTTCAGCAGATGCTTCCCCGGTTCGACCCTGGTGTTTGCCCCCCTCTTGCACACGCTTTGGAGCAATCTTGCTAAAACAGATTGAAGAAAAAAAAGAAAAAAAAGAAATCAAGAAGAAGGTTAGAAAGGGAGCCTTACCCCGATAAATATCAAACGGCTCAGCAAGGTCCCCTCCAAGCGAGACGAGGACGTTCATTTTTGAAATCGAGGGCGCACTCTCGGGACCAGGCTAACTAACAGAGGGGGAAACCGTCTCGTTAGGAAGCACCCCCGCTTCCACAGAACTAAAAAGGAGACAACTAACCAGATATTCCATAAAATCCTCCACATCTTGGGCATCAGCATTAGGCTCTTACTAGAGAGCCTTGAGTTCCTCCACGAAAGCCCTAATGAAACAATTTAATTTTAAAAACAAGGGAAAAACCTACGAAAAGCAAAATTAGAGCTTGTTTCAAGCCGAAAAGATACAAAATCAGTGATAACCTTGAAATTAGTTCAAAAACAAAGATGAAAGAAGAACAGAGGAGGAGATTCGCAAAGAAGGCAAAATCGTGCGAAGAGATAAGAGGAAGAATTGCGCTAGGGCTTTTGTGAACAACAACGAGCCTTAAAAGCTCGGAAAAAGAGAAAATACATATGGAACAGAGAAAATGTTGCACATGGCACTACACCTTGAAATTCGAGATTTAAATTAACGCAGTCCTCCTAACACAAGGGGCTGGCAGTTATGTTTTGCTCAAATTGAAATGGGAGCATAGAATTATTCGGGTGCGGTAACTCTCACCAAATGTGAGAACCCGTGGTTATCTAAGTCTCCTCTAACACCGAGGGTAGGCGGTTGTGTTTTGCTCCAATTAAAATGGGAGCATGATGTTATTCGGGCTCAGTAACTCTCACCAAATGTGAGAACCCATAGTTATCCGAGTCCCCTCTAACACCGAGGGATGGCGGTTGTGTTTTGCTCCAATTGAAATGGGAGCACGGAGTTATTAGGAGTGGTAACTCCCACCAAATGTGAGAACCCACGGTTATCTGAGTGCCCTCTAACACCGGGGGCTGGTAGTTATGCTTTGCTCCAATTGAAATGGGAGCACGGAGTTATTCGGGCACGGTAACTCTCACCAAATGTGAGAACCCACGGTTATCTGAGTCCCCTTTAGCACCGGGGGCCTTGTGGTTGTGTTATGCTCCAATTAAAATAGGAGCATAGAGTTATTCAGGCGCGGTAATTCCCACCAAATGTGAGAACCCGCGGTTATATGAGTCCCCTCTAACATCGGGTGCTGGCGGTTGTGTTTTGCTCCAATTAAAATGGGAGCACGAAGTAATTCGAGCGCGGTAACTCTCACCAAATGTGGGAACCCGCGGTTATCTAAGTCCCCTCTAACACCGGGGGTTGGCGGTTGTGTTTTGCTCCAATTGAAATGGGAGCACGGAGTTATTCGGGCCCGGTAACGCTCACCAAATGCGAGAACCGTGGGCATCTGGGTCCCCTCTAACACCGGCAGGCTGGCGGTTGTGTTTGCTCCAATTGAAATGGGAGCACAGAGTTATTCGGGAGCGGTAACTCTCACCAAATGTGAGAACCTGCAGTTATCTGAGTCCCCTCTAACACAGGGGAATGGCGGTTGTGTTTTGCTCCAATTTAAATTGAAGCACGGAGTTATTTGGGTGCGGTAACTCTCCCTAAATGTGAGAACCCGTGGTTATTGACATCCTACACAACGTCAGGAATTAACAACCACAATTTATTTTGAAGAACTAGAAAGCACACAATTGTACAAACTTGTTTAAGGCAAAACACTCAACACAAGTACAAACTTGCAAGATAAGTTAAGCTATAAAGCCGGGTCACTAATTACATATGATCATAACAAAGAGCCTCGGAGGTGTCTTACATCTTAAAGATAACAATACACAAAAAGGACCACTAAAGCTTCAAAAACCCTTTTAACAAAAGCCTACTCAAAAGCATCAAAAGGCACCACCGGATTGTTTCCGCAACAGAACAACGAACTCGGATACGGAAACAACTGAGCCTAGAAGTCACCACCATAATTCCTCAAAAAGGATACGCGGCCGTGAAAATTGCCCGAAAGACCATAACGAAACACTTGGTTACGAGTAGTAAATGCAAGATATTCCTGGGACACGCTAAGCTTGTAATAACGGGATCCCACCTACAACCAGACCAAGGTAAGCGGATGAACAACCGGTGCCTCCGTACCTAAGAGGATGGGTCTTCTACATTAGTCAAAGTCCAAACGGTAAACACAAGACTGTGAAGGGTGATTAAGCACAAGATAGGTATATCTGTTGACATATCGCACCATTTGGAAATCTTAGCATCCCCATAAGAGGATAGGTCATCACAAACCGCATCTGGGAGGACCATTCTACGTGAAACCCTTGTCCTAGTACTCCAACGCACTAAATAAGGGCGATTGTCAACACCTTCAAGGTCATGACCCCAGTCAACCAAAAAGAAAAGTTCCCCATTCAAACAAACATGATCTACAAGTGAAATGTTCTGGGGGCGCATGTCAAAAGTCCCCCAAAAGTTCCACTCACCCTTCCAAAAATACACTTGGTATTCGATAGGCCATGGGCCATAATAAGGATGGGTCAGATCCATCACCATAAGAAAGTGATAAAACCCAAAATTTAAAGTGGTGTCAAAGCACCAAAAAACTAAATTTAAAGGAGAATCCAAATAACTCATTGAGATGTCCTCAGGTAACACCACCAACTGACGTACACCTAGGGCAGGATTACAAGCAAACAATCTAGAAATGTTGTAATCTCGGCATAACACCAAGCCACCCTGAACACCAATCACACAAACGTTGTTTGTTAGCACCTCCAACACCTCAGGCGGCATAACAAGAGAAAAGTCCCCCAGAGATGAAAACACCTCTAGGTTATCATGAAAGAAATCACTTTCCGGCTGGAGCAAGAACCCATCTGCGCAACGGCTAAGAGTACGAAAAGATTGTCTTTCAACGAAGTCATAATATGAAATTAAATCACAAAATCAAGAAGAGGTACAAGAAAATCTTAAAAGAGATTTTGCTGGAAGCCAAGACATAATCTCACAAGTAACATCATCCATTTAAAGACTTAGAGATAAAAGACAAAGGTTGATAACTTGGTGAAGAAATGGGCAAGACCACAAGAAGTATTTATAGTCATACGCCTTGAGACCAAAGGCACTTCGGCCCCAAAGCGAGGGGCTAGTTGATAAGTACAAAAATGGTTCACTCAGAAGACGGTAGGGCTACCGTAGGAACCATACCGCCCACCTTCGCCCATACCGTCTATCCCCCCTAAAGGAACACTTGGCCTGTCAAACACCCTCTAGTTCCTCCCACCTCTTATAAATAGGAAGGAGACCATAAGGAAAAGGTAAGGAACTTGAGTCTGGTTCCCCCTCCTCAAATCCAACCAAAAAACCCCGAAACACTTACCTAACCTTATAATTAAGTTTAATTTCCTCATTTCTAACTAACATTCTCAAGAAAGATCTATTTCATAGTCTAACAACCAAATGTGTTTTACTACTTCCTTGAAAATTGATATAAGAATTTGTTTCGGGATTTTTGGGTCAGTTTCTAGATGAGAACGGGACTCAACCCTCACTTGAGAAAGCAGCTGCAGGCGCGTTTAACCCGGGCTCCCCAGCAAAACAAGCAAGACCGTTAGAGGGACCCATGGGTTTGCCCGTGGGAGACCCTTCCGATGCCTAAGTTAGTAAAGGCATAATAATAATAATATATGATAAGCATATAGCATAAAGTAACTAATAATAAATACTTATCGTATACGAAGAGGGGATCCTTGGTGGCTGGTGGCCGAAATCCGTACCAGCGAGGTGGCCGGAATCTGTACCGGCGAGGGTGTCAGGTGGTACTGGCGTCGAGCGGTGCCGACTGGGTAGAGGCGGTAAGAGAGAGAGTGAAACGTGAGTGGTGAGAGAGGAGAGAGATGATGGTGGGGCTTGAGTGAGTATGAGGGAGATGATGGTTGGGGTGTTTTAAGGAGGAAGGAGACGTGGGAAAGGGGAAAAAGGGATGGGAGAGAGAATAAAGTAATATTTTTAATTTTCGTTATTATTTTGTTATCTTATTTTAATACTAAACTGGTTATTTTTATCCTCTACAGTTTTGTTTTGGGATTTTTGGGTCAGGTTCTAGATGAGAGCGGGACTCAACCCTCACTTGAGAAAGCAGCTGCTGGCGCGTTTAACCCTGGCTCCCCTGTAAAACAAGCAAGACCGTTAGAGGGACCCACGGGTTTGCCCGCGGGAGACCCCTCCGATGCCTAAGTTAATAAAGGCATAATAATAATAATACATGATAAGCAAAGAGCATAAAGTAAATAATAATAAATACTTATCGTATACGGAGAGGGGGTCCTTGGTGGCTGGTGGCCGGAATCCATACTGGCGAGGTGGACGGAATCTGAACCGGCTAGGGTGTCAGGTGGTACCGGCGTCGAGCGGTGCCGGCTGGGTAGAGGCGGTAAGAGAGAGAGTGAAACGTGAGTGATGAGAGAGGCGAGAGATGATGGTGGGGCTTGAGTGAGTATGAGGGAGATGATGGTTGGGGTGTTTTAAGGAGGAAGGAGACGTGGGGAAGGGGAAAAAGGGAGGAGAGAGAGAATAATGTAATATTTTTAATTTTCGTTATTATTTTGTTTTCTTATTTTAATACTAACCAGGTCATTTTTATCCTCTATAGTTAGCCCCCCACTCCATGGACGAATGAGACCTGGTCATATTCGGCCGTGGAGTGTACGACATACAAATGCTCCGACAATTTGCGGATTGTCAAGATTTTGTTGATGAATGTTAATAGCTTTTGGGATTTGTTTTGGGGCTCAAAAGACTCGAGCCTTTTAAGGATCATGTTTGTTGATTCTTCCCATGGCAAGGTACCGGAAGATGCCTATACTTGCTTGTAGGTAGTTAATGTGGGCGTTGTCCCATTCCATTTGTTAATTCTTGGGTCAGGTTCTTTAGGAATTGTATGCCTGATTGGAGGCATTATCCATGGTCGAACAACAGTTTTAGGAGACGTTGTTCTATTTAGAGCGGCCATTTGGAGTGGTCAACTTTAAGATTTTGTCAAGTTTTGGCTGTTGGGCCAAGTTATGAATGACCACATGTTTAGTCTCCAAACTCTAACTTGTGGACCGAGATGAGGCATGCCGTGAGTATTTTCAATCCTGAGCCCCTAGCCATAGGCTGAATTGGAATGCATTGCAAATATTTTTAACGCCTAAGGCGGAATGTATTACGAATGTTTTTAACTCCTAACCCCCAGCCGCAGGCTGGGTCAGAGTGTATTACTCGTTTTAATATCGGCTGATGCGTAGTTCGCGCGCCGATACTAGTTGTAGCATAAGCCGCCCGCCAAAGAGGCGTTTATGGCTCAAATACGTCTTATCTGCCCGGGAAGGGCTTGTGGTTATGTCTGAGTACCGCTTGCCGGAGAAGGGCTTATGGTGTAAGTGTGTCTTACCGGCCTGAGAAAGGCTTATGGCTTGACTGAATATCATCAACCCCGACGTTAGGTGGGGCACACAAAATCGCAGGCTCTCAAACCGGTGAGAGTTTACCCCTCGTCCCGATGTCAGGACAAACAACAGCCCCGGTGTTAGATGGGGCGCACAACTGCGGGGTCTCAAACAGGTGGAGTTTACCGCCTGTCCCTAATGTTAGGTGGGACACAAACAACCGACCCGGTGTTAGATGGGGCGCACAACTGCGGGCTCTCAAACCGGTGAGAGTTTACCGCTTGCCCATGATGTTAGGTGGGACACAATCAACCGCCCCGGTGTTAGATGGGGCACACAACTGCGGGCTCTCAAATCGGTGAGAGTTTACCACCTATCCCTGATGTTAGGTGGGACACAAACAACTGCCCCGGTGTTAGATGGGGCACACAACTACAGGCTCTCAAACTTGTGAGAGTTTACCGCCTGTCCCTGATGTTAGGTGGGACACAAACAACCGCCCCGGTGATAGATGGGGCGCAAAACTGCGGGCTCTCAAACCGGTGAGAGTTTAGCGCCTGTCCCTGATGTTAGGTGGGACACAAACAACCACCCCGATGTTAGTTGGGGCACACCACTGCGGGCTCTCAAACTGGTGAGAGTTTACCGCCTGTCCCGGATGTTAGGCGGGACACAAACAACCGCCCGAGTGTTAGATGGGGCGCACAACTGCGGGCTCTCAAACCGGTGAGAGTTTAGCGCCTGTCCCTGATGTTAGGTGGGACACAAACAACCGCCACGGTGTTAAATGGGGCATACAACTGTGGGCTCTACAATCGGTGAAAGTTTACCGCCTGCGAGTCCTCCACATTAGGTAAAGGATGACCGCCTTACCTTTTCTTGCTCCCTTTCCTTAACCTAAGCAAAAAAAAAAACCAAGCCCACATTTTTTTAAGGGACTTATAATACCGTGGGCTTTCACATTAGGTGAAAGCCAATCGCCCGCAGTTCTTCACGTTCGGTGAAGGATAACCGTTCAACCGTTTCTTGCTCCCTTTCCTTAACTTGAGCAAGAAGAACCAAGCCCCCAATGTTAAAGGGACTTATAATACCGTGGGCTTCCACAGTAGGTGAAAGCCAACCGCCTGCTGTTCTTCACGTTAGGTGAAGGACAACCGTCCTACCGTTTCTTGCTCCCTTTCCTTAACTTGAGCAAGAAGAACCAAGCCCCCTTTGTTAAAGGGACTTATAGTCCCGTGGGCTTCCACATTAGGTGAAAGCCAACCGCCTGCTGTTCTTCACGTTGGTGAAGGACAACCGTCCAACCGTTTCTTGCTCCCTTTCCTTAACTTGAGCAAGAAGAACCAAGCCCCCATTGTTAAGGGGACTCATAATACCGTGGGCTTCCACATTAGGGGAAAGCCAACCGCCTGCTGTTCTTCACGTTAGGTGAAGGACAACCGTCCAACCGTTTCTTGCTCCCTTTCCTTAACTTGAGCAAGAAGAACCAAGCCCCCATTGTTAAGGGGACTTATAATACCGTGGGCTTCCACATTAGGTGAAAGCCAACCGCCTGCTATTCTTCATGTTAGGTGAAGGACAACCGTGCAACAGTTTCTTGCTCCCTTTCATTAACCTGAGCAAGAATGACCAAGCCCCCATTGTTAAAGGGGCTTATAATACCGTGGGCTTCCCCATTAGGTGAAAGCCAACCGCCTACTGTTCTTCACGTTAGGTGAAGGACAACCGTTCAACCATTTCTTGCTCCCTTTCCTTAACTTGAGCAAAAAAAACCAAGCCCCCATTTGTTTAAGGGACTTATAATACCATGGGCTTCCTCATTAGGTGAAAGCTAACCGCCTGCTGTTCTTCACGTTAAGTGAAAGACAACCGTCCAACTGTTTCTTGCTCCCTTTCCTTAACTTGAGCAAGAAGAATCGAGCCCCCATTGTTAAAGGGACTTATAATACCGTGGGCTTCCACATTAGGTGAAAGCCAACCGCCTGCTGTTCTTCACGTTAGGTGAATGACAACCGTCCAACCGTTTCTTGCTCCCTTTCCTTAACTTGAGCAAGAAGAACCAAGCCCCCATTGTTAAAGAGACTTATAATACTGTGGGCTTCCACATTAGGTGAAAGCCAACCGCTTGCTGTTCTTCACGTTAGGTGAAGGACAACCGTCCAACCGTTTCTTGCTGCCTTTCCTTAACTTGAGCAAGAAGATTCAAGCCCCCATTGTTAATGGAACTTATAATACCGTGTACTTCCACATTAGGTGAAAGCCAACCGACTGCTGTTCTTCACGTTAGGTGAAGGACAACCGTCCAACCGTTTCTTGCTCCCTTTCCTTAACTTGAGCAAGAAGAACTAAGCCCCCATTGTTAACGGGACTTATAATACCGTGGGCTTCCACATTAGGTGAAAGCCAACTGCCTGCCGTTCTTCACGTTAGGTGAAGGACAACCGTTCAACTATTTCTTGCTCCCTTTCCTTAACTTGAGCATGAAGAGCCAAGCCGCCATTGTTAAGGGGACTTATAATACCATGGGCTTCCACATTAGGTGAAAGCCAACCGCCTGCTGTTCTTCACGTTAGGTGAAGGACAACCGTCCAACCGTTTTTGGCTCCCTTTCCTTAACTTGAGCTAAAAAAACCGAGCCCCCATTTGTTCAAGGGACTTATAATACCATGGGCTTCCACATTAGGTGAAAGCCAACCGCCTGTTGTTTTCCACGTTAGATGAAGGACAACCGTCCAACCGTTTCTTGCTCCCTTTCCTTAACTTGAGCAAGAAGAACCAAGGCCCCTTTGTTAAAGGGACTTATAATACCGTGGGCTTCCACTTTAGGTGAAAGCCAACCGCCTGCTATTCTTCACGTTAGGTGAAGGACAACTGTCCAGCCGTTTCTTGCTCCCTTTCCTTAACTTGAGCAAGAAAAACCAAGCCCCCATTGTTAAAGGGACTTATAATACTATGGGCTTCCACATTAGGTGAAAGCCAACCGCCTGCTGTTCTTCACGTTAGGTGAAGGACAATCGTCCAGCCGTTTCTTACTCCCTTTCCTTCACTTGAGCAAGAAGAACCAAGCCCCCATTGTTAAGGGGGCTTATAATACCATGGGCTTCCACATTAGGTGAAAGCCAACCGCCTGCTGTTCTTCACGTTAGGTGAAGGACAACTATCCAACCGTTTCTTGCTCCCTTTCCTTAACTTGAGCAAGCAAAACCAAGCTCCCATTGTTAAAGGGACTTATAATACCGTGGGCTTCCACATTAGGTGAAAGCCAACCGCCTGCTGTTCTTCACGTTAGGTGAAGGACAACCGCCCAGCCATTTCTTGCTCGCTGGAGCAATTAGTACCGAGCCCCCATTGTTTGCGGGACTCCTAGTACTGCAGCGTACCGTGTTAGGGGAAAGCTAATTACCAGTGGTCCTTCACTTTAGGTGAAGGTCAACCGCCTCGCATAACTTCTTACTTCCCTTTTTCACCCTGAGCAAACAGTTCCGAACCCCCATTGTTAGCGGGACTCTTTGTACTGAAGACTACCGTGTTGAGGGAAAGCTAACTACCTGCGATCCTTCACGTTAGGTGAAGGTTAACCGCGTATGACAATTCCAGCTCCCTGTCTCTATTCTGGGCTGAGTTAACGCAAACCACGTAAGGGACGTCAAAGCCCTAGCTTGCCATATAAGAAACATCAAAACCCTAGCCGCCAACAAGGAGTTAGGTGAAACATAAGGGACGTTAATCACCCGAATCACGTCAAGAATGTAAGTCATGTTAAGAACATAAAGCCCCCAACCCTCAGCTAGGGATTGGGTTGTGCGTAAATCACATAAAGAACATAAAACATGTTAAACTCCCAGCCCCCAGTTCAGGGGCTGGGTTGGACATAATCCACATAAGGAGCATTAAGTACGTAAATCACATTAGGAACATGATTCACATGAGTCCTACAAAAAGCATTAAGCCCCCAGCCCCCCGTTTAGGGACAAGGTTGTAACACAAGTAGGTAAATAGTCACCACATGTATACCGTTGCTAATCGTCCTTGGTGAACGGTAAATTCCGTAGTTGCCGAGAGGCAACTCGAGTGGGCATTCGGTTCGGGTGTATAAACTGTTAATAAGAATGCAATTATGTGTTTGTTAATGGGCCTGCCTTGTATTTTGCGCATGCCTCTTAAAACAATGGTAGACTTTATTAGGCACCAAGAGGCGTCCTGTAAGTCTAAAGAATAACATGTCCCTTGAGTTATGAAGATGAGGGGTGTTTTGAGACTTCATCCTTAGTTCCAAGAGTATTAGCCTCTTAATTAGAGAACGAATGAACCAAGACGGGTGTCTTGGGGAGTTTACCGTCACCTTTGTGGTGATAACAACTGGGTGAGGGCATTAGCCAGGCTAAATTTTTTGGTGGTATTGCTTGGCTGAGCGTGTTTGAGGCTGTTACTAGCCAATCTTTATTGGTAGTACGGCGTAGCCGTCATGATAGGCGGTACGTAGTTTACCAAACTTATTAATGGCAATGCTTAGCCAAATGGACGGACGGTACCGTATGGTTGACCTCGCTCTTGAGTTTGAAGAATTATCACCAAGCTTGTTGGCAATGACCTTTTACGTTATCAGTACCGTGTTACCCATTTAAGAGGTTGACAAGTTGGTCTAGGCAGGCCCGTTAGCAGCTGTGGTTGGTCAAGCTTATGGGTGGCGTTGTACAGCTAAGTTATTGGCGGTGGCACCCTGCTGACCCTATTAATGACCGCATGCTTTTTGGAAGACCCTCCACTAACATCGTGGGTTGGTTGCTGGCGGCCTTTTGCAGTTATTGGCATTAAATGCTTTTCATGGTGATTTAAAGCATTGCGGATTTAAGGTGGCATATGTACTATTAGTTCTTCCGCTTAGTACCCCAAACTTGGCGGTAATACTTTGTATAGAATCTCCGCTAGGTTAGCCAGTGGAAGTTCATGTCTCAAGTTATTGACGATAATAGCCAAGCTGGTTGGTGGTGGCTCCCAAGCTCATTTGCTTTAGCGTTGTTATCCATGGTAGTCTACGGCACCGTTGGTATTGGTTCAACTAGTAGCAATTTCTTCTTTACGTAGGTTAGAAGGTGAGTAGTGATGTTCTTAAAGAGCTTTTGCCAACTTTGTCGGCGGTAGCTCAAGTCTTTGAGGCGTTGAGGATAACGGTGGGTCCTCTGCTATGTTTGTTGGCGAATCCCACCCTACGCGTGGTCATTGGCGCATCTTTTAGGGGTGCTCGCCTAGTCTGAGGGTGGTAATATCCTTATTAGGGGAGCCCCTTGCTTGATACCCCGGCTATGTTTAACTTCTTGTCTTAACTCTAGCTTTTTTTACTTGAACTTTTAGGCAGTTGCGGTTAATCCTTGTTAATTTGAGGTTAAGTTCTCGTCGTCTAGATAAGAGCCTCTAGCTTAGTAATTAACAGCAGCCCCTAGTTGTCAACTAGAGTGGAGCATATTGTGAGAAGATAAGTCATAAGCTCCTAGTCCCTGATTGTTAGCTGGATTGGGACGTGACGTAAATAACCTACATCTATTTTGCACATAAACAGAAAGTCGTGAATAGCGTAGGCCATATTGTAGAACAATAGCTTTGACTAGCCAAAAATAATAAAACTCGTGAGTAGCTATACTAGCAAGAAACCCGCATAGGAGCGGAAAAGGGAAGAGATCAACATGTAGGTATAGTGTCACGGTCCGGTTGCGGACCATGACACGGTGTGTTTGTGAGCCTTTGTGTTTCGTACACATGTGTTCGCATCGGTGTGCATGGCCCTATGCGTGTTGCGTGCTATGCCGCAGGTCACGTCCTGGTTAGGAAAGTTCCTTGGTCAAAAAAGACACAGGTCGTTGAAGCCGGGTTTGGGGCATCAAGTGTCCTAATCCCGAATAGTGGTGCTAAATGATTTACCCTGGTAACGGGGGTCCTCAGTGTAGCTATGAGGGTGTCATGAGGTACCCACATGAATAGGATGCTTTATAGATACTGGGGTTGGCCAAGGGTCGATAATCCACTAATCTGTCCAAGAAAGGCTTGGTCCCTCGCTTGTGCTGCGCGATGCAACTTCTACGGGTAAAGGTAGGGGCCGTTGGTCATATGTCAACGGGCACCCAAGTTAGACGCATGCTATGAGATGGTTGCCCTCTTGAGTAAGTGGAATGCTATTTATGCGGGATCGCGTGAGTTCCCCATAAGGACAGCGACCTCGAACACGAGGTGCGCCTAAGGGACTTTGTGGCCCCTGCATGTGGCTCTGGAGCAGGACTATATCAGTCTGCTCCTAAGAGTTAGATGAGACTATGGAGGACTTGTGGCAGTGAGAATGGCTCGGGTAGTCAAGACGCAGTGTTAAGACTCAAAAGGGTGTTAGTGGGGTCCACCGAGTGGGGTTTGTGTTAGGCAAAAGCTAAATGCCCGTGAGCCTCCACGTTAGGTGAAGGTTACCCACCCACAACTTCATGCTTTCTTTTTCAGCCGGAACGGAACAACACAACCGCATACTTCCACGTTCGGTGGAAGTTAACCGCCCACCATTCGTAGAACAGCGAACTTTACGTTAGGTGAAAGCTAATCACGGATGATAATTCTAGCTCCTAATCCTTGTCCAGAAGCTAAGTTAACAAAAATCTCATAAGAGACGTCAAAGTCTTAGCTCATTACATAGGAAACATCAGATCCCTAGTCCAAAGTAAGGAGTTAGGCTAAACATAAATCACATAAGTGACATATATCACTTAAATTGCACTGAGTACGTAATTCACATAAGGAATGTAAATCCCAGGAAACACTAAGCCCCCAATTTATAATCAGGAATCGAGTCGACCGCAAATCCCATAGGGAACGTTAATCACGTAATTTTTTACGAAAAAGATAAATTATGTAAAATTATATGAAGAACGCTGCGTCCCCCGCCGTAAAGTAAATACTATTGTTCTTCATTATTGCGGAACGGTAAGTTTCATAATTGCTGAGAGGCAATTTGAGTAGGCATCCCATTCAGGTGTGTAAAAATATTAATAAAGATGCAATTATACGTATTTGTTAATAAGCATGGCTTGCGGTTTACACGCGTCTTGTTAAAAATGCTTGACTTATTTTTACACCGTTGTAAGTCTAAGGAGTAACACGTCCCTTGAATCCTAAAGGTAAGGGGTCTTTTTAAGGCTTCATCCTTAATCCCAAGGGTATCAAACTCTCTATTGGCAAGCAGATGAGCCAAGGCGAGTGTCCCGGTGAATTTACGGCTATCCCTGTGCTGATAGCACCCAGGCGAGGGTATCGGGCATAATACCGGGCCAATTTCTTTGGCGGTATTGTCTATCCGAAAGTGTTGAGGCTGTTAACAGCTGAGCTCGGTTGGTGACATTGCGTAGTCATCTTTGGTTGGTTGTGCGTATTTCACCGATTTTAGCAACGGTCGGGTATTTGCCAAACTGGCGGAGGGCACCGCTTGGTGACCCCACTGTTACCTTTGAGGGGTTATCCCCAAGGTTGTTAGTGGTTACCCCTTTTAAATTGCGTGGCCCTGTGTTACCCACAAAAGGGGTTAACGAGGCCACCTGATTCATTGGGGTCAAGATCTAGCCAAGCTTGTTGGCGGCATCTTCACAGTTATTTCATTTGGACGCTGTCCGTTGGTTACCTACGGTAGCCTACGGTACCATTGGTTGGTGTTGGCCCAACTAGTGGTAAATTTTTTCTTTAACTAAGTTGAAAGGTAAGTAGTGAAGCTCTAAAGAGCGGTCGCCAACAAAGTTGGCGGTAGCTCAAATCTTAGGGCGTTGAAGGCAACGTCCCCACTAACAAACCCTCTTTCATGCTCGTTGGTAGTGTTCCGATTAAGTTGGACACCCGAGAGGAAAAATTTGGCGGGTTTGGCCTCACGCGTTATCATTGGCAAAGCCCCCAGCTTTGGGCGGCATCGCTAAAGTAAGGATAGGCTGTCGTCGCTACACATTCGACCCGATGGGCGGTTGCACCTAATCAAGGTAAATAGTGCAAAGCCAAGTCATTAGACGAGGATTTAGCTAGCCTCGCAGTTGGTTTTAACGAGTTACTCAAGTTTGTAGGTGATGGTATTTACCGATAAGCTACTCAGTCAAGGAGTTTGTGAGGCTATCTGGCCAAGCTCAATGGTGGTTGTGGCTAATCAACCTTATGGGTGTAGCCAAGTTTCTTTGCAAGGCGCCCATTTGACATTGTTAAGTCTACTTCGTGGTGGCTTAAGCCCCCCATTACTAGTGGTAAAGTTCCTATTAGCGAGTCTTTACTAATGATGCCAAGTGACATTGGTTGGCCACCTCAACTTTGTTTACAGATTTTTACCTCACAGATTAACGTTGGCACCATTTTCGCGTTCGCCTAATTCAAGGATGACAACATTATTATCTGAGGGAGCCCTTGCAGGCCATCACCTCTATACTAGGTGGCTGGCGGTAGTCGTCTACCTAGCTCAAATTTTACTTTATTTGGGTCATTTTTTGGTTAAGGACTCTGTCGCCTTTACACATAATAAAATTCTAGTCCAATTTAACTGTTGCTAATATATGGGTTAGCATATTTAGAAATACTATATCTGGCACAAATTTAAGCTATATGAATAGCAAAAATTAAGAAACGAGTATACTCAAACTTAAACACCATGTAATGAAGTTTTCTAGGTGATAAAATTTCTCTTACTCCCAATCAAGAACAGGTATTACTTGAGAAAAGTCCTTAATATAGTAGCTCTTATGAACGGTAAACTTAATAAAAGTTCGACCCAGCTTTTCCAATTTAATCACATATCTAGTCAAGATATATAAGCAGGGTTGGAATTAACTTAAAGCAACCTTAGTTAGATAAAATATTTAGTGAGAAATTTTTGGAAAATGGGAGTAATACAATTCGTGTATTGCCGCGAATCCAAGACGAGAAGTCTGATAAAATAATGTATATGTAATTGAAGCGAGAATATCATGAAAAGCATCTATAACATGCTTTAAAGCTCAAGATGTGCAGTTAATTGTATTATAAAATTTAATACTGAAAACTTCCTCAAGCTTTCATATTAAAAATATTATGAAAAACGCCCATAATATAGTCCAAAGCTTATGATGTGCTAAATTTTCAATTTTACTGATAATTTTTGACGTATTAGAAGGCAAATAAGAGAGAAAATTGGAAATCAAAGACTTATTTGATGTTTAAAGGGTTACCGGAGCCCCCCGTTTTGTGAGGGTCTTAGGTGATTTGCACGGGATACCAGGTTAAACGCTAGCAAGCTATCTTCCCATAGACGGCGCCTATTGTTTTGGGATTTTTGGGTCAGGTTCTAGATGAGAGCGGGACTTAACCCTCACTTGAGAAAGCAACTGCTGGCGCGTTTAACCCGGGCTCCCCTGCAAAACAAGCAAGACCGTTAGAGGAACCCACGGGTTTGCCCGCGGGAGACCCCTCCGATGCCTAAGTTAGTAAAGGCATAATAATAATAATATATGATAAGCAAATAGCATAAAGTAAATAATAATAATAAATACTTATCGTGTACGGAGAGGGGGTCCTTGGTGGCTGGTGGCCGGAATCCATACCGGCTAGGTGGCCGGAATCTGTACCGGTGAGGGTGTCAGGTGGTACTGGCGTCGCGCGGTACTGGCTGGGTAGAGGCGGTAAGAGAGAGAGTGAAACGTAAGTGGTGAGAGATGATGGTGGGGCTTGAGTGAGTATGAGGGAGATGATGGTTGGGGTGTTTTAAGGAGGAAGGAGACATGGGGAAGGGGAAAAAGGGAGAAGAGAGAATAAAATAAAATAATATTTTTAATTTTTGTTATTATTTTATTATCTTATTTTAATACTAACCTGATTATTTTTATCCTCTACAAAATTAAAATTATAAAAAATATAATCTTTTGTAGAAATTTATTTACATGACAATCAAATGAAGTCTAATTATATTTTCACATATATATATATATATATATATATATAACATGATAAAATAGTAAATTAGGAGTGAGAAAGTGGGGGAGTATGCGAGGTGGGGGGGCCATGGAACAATAGAAAGGGAGAAAGTGTAGCAGAAGGGCTAAGGAGGAAAAAAAGGGGTAGCGGGCCCCGACCACCTATTGGTTCTGTTGGTCGGGCCCCCTTTCGTCACTCTGACTGACTCTCCAGTTTCAAAAGCAATGACCGTGCCCGGCATTTACTCATTGGAAACTGCATTTATATTTTTTAGATTTCTTAATTGGGCATTGTTACAGCTATTCCATTTAAGTATTTTACTACTTTACTCGTGTAATACTATGTTAGATATGGGCGTTCATTTTGACTAAAGAAATATAGGCGTTTATATTTTAAATTGGGTTTCTATTAAAATTATTTAAATTTTAGATCTAATTATATATATATTTTTTTTCTTGCAATGCGTAGTTAGTGTTTCTTATTTTGTATAATTTTATACTGTCATTATTTGAATCGAAAATGACGTTTTGTTGGAAAAAATGATATAAACTAACCTTTAGTTTTATAGGAAAATTTTATCTCACATTAGAAAAATTGTGTGGGTAATCTTTTTTCTTAACGGGTATATTTAAATTTCGGAAAACAATTTACCGCACCTATTAAAAAACCGTTTGCCGTTACTAGCCGTTTGATGTTATTAAAATTGTGACCGTTGAAAAATTATTAACAATATAGCCTTTGTAATTTATTATGTCTGGTGTTAATAACTCAAACCATCCTCTACATTATTAATTAATGTATACCCCTATATTTCTCTCTCTCTCCACATACGCCCGTCTCCCTCTGCCATTAAAATAAGCTCATCTTTTTCCCTCTCTCTGCCCACTGTCGACTCTTTGAGACTTTCATTTTTTACTTTCATTTCAAATCGCTTAATTGAATTTTACTCCAAATGCAATGACCCTAGAGAGGCCTGTCATGTGTTCAATCAAATGTTGATGAGAGATGCCTATTCTTGGAATTTAATTTAAGATGGTGTTGTAATTTAAGTAGTTTATAATTTGCATATAAGGTGTTCGATGAAATCCCTGTGAGAAATGTTGTGTCTTGAATCAATATAATTAGTGTATTCCTTTAGGAGTTTGATGTATTATGAAGCTTTGGGATTTTACTATTAATTTTTCTAACAATGTAAAAGACGATTATACAATCAATCATGGTAATAAGACTTTTCTTAACATTTCTAAAGTAGTTTATTATGAGTAATTATTACATTACTTAGTAATTAGATCAGATTGAATGCCTTTATATTTTCGGTAAAATTTAAAGTAGAGTTTGTATAATGTACGAACATTTAGCGCAAGTTAACTACAGAATTGGAAGGAATAAGAAGGATGTATTCTTTTGAAATTAACAACCCAGAAAAAGCCTTCGAGTAATACAAGAAGACGAGAAAGAAAGGAAAGAATCCTGATAGTTTCATGTTTTGTTTCTTGGTAAAAATTTGTGGGAAATTTGGGTTTTTGATGTTGGGTAAGGAGTTGCATTGTGAGAGTGTGAAACATGGTTGTGAAAACCATGATTTGTAAGAAATACACTTATTCATATATATGGATTGTTAAGCGACATTAAGGTTGCACGAAAAATGTTCGACGAATTGCCTAGCTTGGGTTTGGTTGCTGGGAATGCAATTATTGATTGCTAATTTTCTCAGCGACTGTGTAAGGAAGCTCTTCATTTTGAATAATTGACCCACTTTTTGGTTCTAAATATAAATTAAAGAAAATATGTGTGTTGGGTCAAATTAAAATGAGGGTTTCTCAAGAAATAATAATTAAATAAAACAAAAATGTTGCTCAAGCTACAATAAAAGAAGAATCAATAGATTTAAAAATCAATAGAAATAGGTCAGTATTAAAATAATTCAGACACATGGTTTTGAATTTCATAATGTCGACCCCATATGAAATACAGATGACTTACTTCCTAGTTTCAGTTTAAATACTTATGTCGGCATGTAGTGTTTTGATAGCAGGAATACTACAATAATGTTGTCTAATCTCAATTTTATAGTTCGATACGAATTTTCATCCCCGCAAACATAGCACTAAAGTGTTAAATTTCACTGGGCCTTTTCCAGGCCTAACCCATGAAGTTGGCACTTGAGCACTAAAGTGTTGTATTTGATTAAACTCTACGACCTTGTGTGATGCACATATTAAGCTTCATATGTCATTGAGATAAACTCGCACTCATATGCCTTATGCCTCAAGCTAGCGAAATGTGGGGGAGAATAGCCTAGTAAAATAATAATGATTATTTGGCAAGAACTTGCGTAGATTGCATTATTTTGGACTTTTAAAAGGACAATGTAAATTATACTGGGTTTTATCAACTAAGGATGAAGTAATGATATCCCACCCTAATAGAATAGATAAAAGACAATAATCTCACGTGTTTGTGGTTAAACATATTTTAAATCATGAAGTATAATGATTCTAGTCTTGGAGAACAATTACTAGTCACTCACGAAAATCGGCAGACATTCTTAAAGGGTGTAAACCAATTAGCGGTAGAGTGGGAATTCAAAAATAAAATTGAAGAGTAACGGCTAAATAGAAGTCAAAACTAGTGATCAAAAGATAGACTAAAAAACATGGAGTCTTTTATCGTTATGTTTAGTTACAATTATATGAGATTTCAAACACATTTGATAAAGAATAGTAGATTATTCATGATGCCTTGCTAGCCTCCTCTTCTGGCAGGTAACTGGTTTTGGAAGAGGGAATTTGAATATAGGACCTCATGTCCTGGGGTTTCAACCTAGTAGCGGTTTACCATTAATTAAATAATGGCGTAGTTTGGATTTCAAAACATGGATTTTCTTGCATATTTTGGGTGACCTAAGTGAAATAAGTTGATTCTTGTAAAGGGTAAGTAGGACTTGTAAGTTCTTGGAGATCTATGCATGATTTTGTGTATTAGTCTCCATGTTAATGTATCTCATGTATGTCTCACGACTGTGTTGGAAGCATTGTGAATATATTGTTATATGTTACTTGAAATGATGAAAAGCTTGTTGTTTTAAGTATTGAAAGATGTCTTTTTCAAGCTAAATGTACTGCTACATATTGTTTGGGGCTGTATGTTGTTGTCCATATTGTCTTGTATAGATTGTGGGCTGTAAGATGTTGAAGTACATGCGGTTATGGACTTTTACATGCTAGATTTTGCAATATTGGAGTAATACTTGCTGTTTATAATGTCCAACTGCTATGTGTTGTGTATATACTGCATATTATGACATTAATTGCTGAATTTTGCTGTCCATACTGATATTTTGCTGGGTTCTGGACTATTTTTACTAAATTTCAACTTGTGATTTGGAAAATATGATATGTTTGAGTCATATGTGGACTTATTATGCCCATAGGATCATTATTTCACGCCTTCTTTTCTAGTTTTGGAAAAAGGATAAGGTGCAAGTCATATGAGAACCTTAATTAATCATGGGCTTGGTATTTAGCTTGTGTCTAAATACCTTATTTGGGTTATTGCCAAATGTTGTATGCTCATGTTGGTCATTTGGATAACATACTATATGACCCTTGTGTTCACTTGATGATGAGAGAAAAGTGGCATTGCGTCACAAATTAAATATGCTAAGGTGATTGGTAGAGTTATGGTTTGATGAAAAACACAGCATTCGTCCTATTATTTCATATGTCAATGGTAGACCTAATCTGCATACATTGATCCAGATGATGAATATTGAAGTGCTCTAATTAAATTGTTGAAGTGCTAGTGAAGTACTATGAATGGGGTTTACATTGTAATAGACTTAGTGCTGTGTTCGGTGTCTAATATCAGTGAGAAATATTCCAGTAATGACTGTACATTTAGGCTCGTTAATGAGCTATATTTTGTTACACCTTTCTGAAACCTGCATTGCTTAGTTGTCCTTAAAGATTGAGTTGGCAAGTGGAAAAGTTGAATGGCTTAGGAATGTAATGTGAGACGTTCTATTGTGGGAGTAGTAAGAGTACTCGAGAGCCTATGAGATATGTTACATGATCTTAATCTTTTCTGATTATTATGGTTTTGCCAATATTTGCTAGTTATAGCTAGCTTATGAAAATTAATTATGGTGAAAATATTATTTTGGTGATTGTCCAAAAGTAAGTGTGAATAGCTTGACAATGCCAGTACTTGGGCTCAAGAGGCTTGCAGAGGCTTGAATTGCCTTAAATTGAATTGTAAAGACACCTTGTGAACTATGGACCTTTTTCTCTTGATACCTCCAAAATCTAATATAACATTGGTAATACAGGGATTACCCTTAATAGTAATAATGCATGTACTCTAAGTACAATGGGAATGGGTATATGGTCTTTTGTGACCTAAACTCGTGGTGATCTAATTGATTTAAAATGGTAATGTTTCACAATTGTGATGATATATGAAATTGACAAATTTGCGGTATACATTTTTCGTGCCAACTGTATGTATGATATACGTACGGTGTGTACTATTTGAGTACTTAGAGTGGAGATATGATTTCATTGACATGATATTTACTCAACTATAGTGTTATACTAACTCTTGTTCAAGTTGGCAAGTGATGGAGCTAGTTGTTTAACAGCTCGTTGTAGATACCTCGATGTGGGTGTAAGAGAGCAACTCTTGATTAGTGTTGGCAGTGGTCACCTCTCACGTATCACTTTATTCCATTACAGTGTTGAAACACCATTTGTGATGGTTGAGCTTGATGCTTTAACCTAACGCGTAGTTTATAATGGATGGTGTGGACACTACACACTTGATGGGTTTGGCAAGAGGAGACTTTTTGTCTTTAGGCATAAGATCGTAAATAGTCTAATCGAAAGAAAGTGATATCACTAAATTGTATAAAGTCTAAAAAGAACCTTGTGGATCCATTGATAGAGACGCTATGTTGTAAACCGGTTGTGGAAAACGAGGGGGACGGGACTAAAGTCTATACATGAATAAACTGTGATGTATCCAACCTGGTCTTAATAGGTTCAATGTGAAAAGTCGTAGTTTCATTCAAGGAATGCACTATATTTTTTTGTTGTCCCTCCATATGGCGTGATAGTGTGGAGACAGGTCCATAGCCATATGTTTGGTGGTGTAAGCAAGATTGCACTTGATGGATACTATCTATATGTTACCAAGGGGTGAGGTTCAGCTTTAGCACGTAATGGACCCATATCCATATGTTTGGGGGTGTGCGGTAACACACATTTGATGGGATCCACCTATGTAGGTGTGGGAGTGTGGCCGCTCCCTATGAAGATTTAAGACTTGCCTTCTAGAGTGCATATGAATATCCAGGATGAGCGCATGGCCTATAAAACGGCCCAAACAACTGGAGTTGCCGAGATCTAGAGTTTAGTATGTGTTTGAGTGGAAGACTATACAATCCCTTGTGAGGTTCAAGGTGACAGTCACCTCGCAAGATGTTGGTTCTAAACTTGGGTTATACTATGTGACGATTCAAGTCGAAAAACACCGGCACTAAAAAATTGAACTTCCTTTGCCCAATTTATTCTTATTTGTTTTATTCTGCTTGTATCCTTTGTAGGGGATTGTTGGAAAACAATAATACAAGCTAACCTTTAGTTTTATAGGGGAGTTGTATCTCACATTAGAAAAATTATGTGGGTAATCTTTTTCTTAATTGGTATATTTATTTTTTAGAAAATAATTTACTGCACCTATTAAAAAACCGTTTGCCATTACTAGCCATTCGACGTCATTAAAATTGGGACCATTGGGAATTTATTAACAATATAACCGTTGTAAGTTATTACGTCCATTATTTTACCGTTGCAATTTATTATGTCCGGTGTTAATATCTCAAACCGTCCTCTACATTATTAATCAAGATATACCCCCATATCTCTCTCTCTCTCCACATATACATTTCGCCCTCTGCCATTAAAATAAGCTCATCTTTTCCCCTCTCTTTGCCAACTGTCGACTCTTTGAGATTGAGAAAAGGGATATTGGAAACATCTTGTCAGTGCTGTGAGTTTTCTTCCAAAGATTTTGGGCAAAGTTCAAGATACTCCTACCCAGCAATTAACGAGTGCACGTTAAAAGTCGGATCGCGTTAATTCTGGAGGACGGCGGCTAGTTACACTATGTGCACAGCAGCAGCGAAGTCGTCTTTTAGGATAGTAGCATTTACCACGGCACGATATCATCGTTTTGTAAGATTTTTCTGATTACTCTCTCCTTCGTGATTACGCTTGAATATTAGTCAAATTTTAAATATCTTGAAACTTTTATGTCAAATCGCTTAATTGAATTTTACTCCAAATGCAATGACCCCAAATAGGCCCATCATGTGTTCGATCAAATGTTGATGAGAAATGTCCATTCTTGGAATTTAATTTAAGGTGTTGTAATTTGAGTAGTTTAGAGTTTGCATACAAGGTGTTCAATGAAATCCTTGAGAGAAATGTTGTGTCTTGAATCAATATGAGTAGTATATTTCTTGAGGAGTTTGATATATTATGAAGCTTTGGGTTTTACTATCAATTTTTCTAACAATTATTATAACAGAAATTGAAATATATACATAAGAATATAACTGTGTATAGTTTGTCATAACTATGGTAACGTCTTTTGCTATGTTTATTGAATTATGTATATTGATAATAAGGAAAATAATTTCATTACTAATAATTATATAAGATTTGCATTTGTATTATTTTTTATAGTTGGATTGTATAACTAAAACCTTATCAACATTCTACATAAATATTGACATACTTTTCCAATTTGAGCCAAATTTATAATATCTAATCTTTGTATATTATTCTGTAATTTTTTTTTTCCAATTAATGAATTAGACAATTGTATTAAATGATTATTTTAGGAAATATTTTTGTTATTAACTTCCTATGAAATTCTTACTTAAAAATAAAAAAAAAACCTTCCCATAAAATAGTTTTACTGTATACTAGTGAAATTAGGTTTATTGTATTCTAGTGAAATATATATAGTCTTGTTATTATTTATTATGGTTGAATCATTAGCTTCCTATAAAAGTAGTTTTATCATATTCTAGTGAAATATATCTTTGATAATTTTGTCATGTGAATCTTTTTGCCAAAAAAAATTCTACATCTTTCACAAATTTTAGGAAACATAACAATTAGAATATGGTAATTGAATCAAAGTGTAATGCAAATTCTTCATCTCTGCATCTCCTCCTCAGTGAAGTAGTGTTTATAGAACCAATATTTCAGGTACCAACATAAAGAATGAAAACTAAGGTTTTGTTTCTTTAAGGGAATTTACATAATTTAACAGTAATAATCACAAATACAAAAAGTACTACCCTGCATTAAAAGGAAATTAACTTTACCTAAATGAAAGAGGAAAACAATTTATTTCATAGAGAAATATTTTCTAATATTATATGTTTTACTTCAATCTTAACGTGGCCATGCATGAACCATATACATAACACTTTTTGTAGCCAACATAGAGATGCTAATGCTCTTCAATATATTTTTCGCCCTAAACTCTACATGACTTCTACCCTCAGAGCACAGGCCAATGACATCTTGGGTTTCTGTCAATAGTCCTTTTTTTTTAATAGAGAAAATAGGTTGTCTAGATTTTATACTAGTTTCTTTATTCTAATTATGAGTTTACATAGTGGTAATTCAAGATTGGGTGGAAATTGAAATTTTTGCTATATATTTGAGTTTTAAATTTTTACCGTTTTGATTGTGGTAATTCAGGGTTAAACCCAATATTTAAGTTTTTAATATATTTTTTTTATTTTGGAATATGAGCGACGATTTTAGGATTGACACTAACAAAAAATTTGGTGGTTTGGGAGACTTTGAATTAATATAGTAAGTATAAGTATATATATATATATAGATATAAGTATTGATATAGATGCAGTGTTCTATTTTCAAATTTAATGATTTCTTCACAATATTTCAACTTTTAATTTAATGATATTTGAATGTGGAAATTTAGGTTTTAAATGCAATATTTAAGTTTTTAATTTTTTAATTTTTTTTTTTAGTATTGGAATATGAATGGCCATGTTACAAGATTTTTGGATTGGGATAAAAAGAAATTTGGTGTGTTTGAATAGGAGCATACTCCACCAATATAAGGACTTTGAATTTGAATACTTTGAATTAATATAGTAATAATTTGAATTAATATAGTAGTATAGATTTCTTCACAATATTTCAGTTTTTAATTTTAGGACAAAATATAATAAGACCCCCTAAACTTTACAATTAACCACAACATACCCTTTGCACATTCAATTTCAAAAAAATAATCTCTTGAACTTTACAATTAAATATAACACACTCTCTGCACTTTTAATTTCAAAAAATAGTTCCCTAAACTTTGCAATTAAACACAATACATCCCCTGCCCTTTCAATTTCATAAAATAGCCTCTAAACTTTATAATTAAATATAACACATTCTTACACTTTTAATTTCATAAAATAGGCCCCTAAAATTTGTTATTACACACAACCTACAAACTTTGTTACTAAACACAATTCACCCTTGAAACATTAATAAATTTGAAATTAAAAAAATATACGAAATTTAAAATTTAAAATTTTAAAAAAATTATATAATAATATTTTTTAACTTTAATAAAAATTAGAACAACGAAATTAGAATAAAAAATCTATCAAATTAAAAATTAGGAATTTTCTTATTTTATAAAAAAATATAGGAATTTATATTTTTAGATGAAAAATAGGAGCTTTGTGTCAAAATAAAAAAAAGAGATTTTCTAATTTTATACAAAAGATTGAAAATTATGTTTTTAGATAAAAGGTAGGAGCTTTATATTTCTAGATAAAAGATAAAAGAATTTTCTTATATTTACACGAAATAATTATTTTAATTACTTATAGTAAAAATATTATAAATTTAGAAGACAATAAATATTTTTTTAAAATTTCAATTAAAAAAATACTATAAGATAAAATATTATAATTTTTTTTGAAAAACAAATTCTAAAATCAGAATAAAAATTTAAAACTAAAAAAATAGATGAAATTGAAAATTTGGAAAATAAATATTAAAAAGTAATTTTTTAAAAATATTAAAAAAATAAAATAATTAAATTATTATTATATTTTTTCAAACTTTTTCCCAAAAAAAAAAATAACTTTCCATAATTTGTTTCAAAATTTTAAAGTCATGCCTTTGTGTTTGTAATTTATTAATGTGTAAGGGTGTGTTATATTTAATAATAAAGTTCAGGGAGTGAGTTGTGTGTAATAAGAAAGTTTAGGAAGCTATTTTATGAAATTAAAAGAAAAGGGGTGTGTTGTATTAATTTGCAAAGTTTAGGGGGCTATTTTATAAAATTAAAAGTATAGGGGTATGTTGTATTAATTTGCAAAGTTTAGGAGGCTATTTTTTAGAATTGAAAACACAAGGGTTGTGTTGTATTTAATTACAAAGTTTAGGAAGCAATTTTTCAAAATTGAACATGCAAGGGATGTGTTGTAATTAATTGCATAGTTCAAGGGGTCTTACTATATTTTTTCCTTTTAATTTAATGATTTAATGATTTCTACCATTTTGAATGTGGTAACTCCGGTTTTTTTCTTTTTTAGTTTTGGAATATGAATGGCCATGCTATAGTATTTTAGGATTGGGAGTAAGAAAAAATTGGTGGGTTGGGAGACTTTTAATTAATATAGTAGTATAGATGCATTTTGGAGTTTTTCATGTCCGTTGAGAAATATTTGAATTAATTTGCTCTTTTTCCCAATTTATATTGGCCATTTATTGGTATTCAGAGTTTTTATTTTTTTTAATATTTTCTTGAACTTTAGAATTTGAAAAGTTGCAGATCTATAATTCTTGCGTTTGAGGTGGGGAGGATTTTAGAAGATGGACGCATTTCTACTTATTAGATAGAAATAGATTTTTAAAAATCATATATATCTTCTATTTTTTTTTATTATTACACTTTAAGTTCTTAAAATTTTGATATCGGTTAATTTTCTTGACATGATAATTTAAAAAAGCATAGCATAATTTCAAAACTTGAAATGTTGGAGATATAGGGTTTTTGATCAAAAAAGAAAAAAAGGAAAAGATATAAGGTAATGAGCGATCAAAATATAACTCTTTGTTACAATTAAAGTGATCTCGAGACTACGAACAACTAAAAATAAACGATAGAAGCGAAAGAACGAACCAAAGACATTGCCACACCATGGCCATGGAGAATCACTGCCCCAAGTTGTTTATGCCCCCATAGAGGTATAATGGGATGAATGGCACTTCGACCCTTACGTTAACACGACACCCACCTTAACCATATACCCTGAGGAGATTGGTTGGAGTACACCCCAACTTGCTCAGTAATGGAGGAGAGAATGATTGTATTTAACAGAAAAAACAGAGATGAAGAGAAATCATGTAATATTTCAGTGTATTGAATGACCCGCCAAAGCACGATATTTATAATTGAAAATACTTGTAGGTTAAGGAAATAATCATGGCTAGGAATCCGGCTTAAACAACGAAAGTAGTGAATATGAGAGAGCCAATAAAACCGGCTTTAGTTATGGATAAAAACAGTTTACGGAAAGAGCGGGAATTGACACGGTTAAAACGCATACACGAGCTTGAGCTTGGAATCTCAAGCATTGAGACCCAGAGTCTAGGTAGCCCCTCGAGGTAGTATCCTTGAGCCCAACTAACAGACGACTTGAGCTTGAGCCAAAAGCCTCGAGCATTACTCAAAGACAAGAACACATCTCGAGCTCATTTACGACAGTTTAAACGAATACAATGGTCATAAAAATAAAGGTCTGGGTTAGAAAAAATCCACACAACACTGCGACACGCCGGTTGGCCCCGCTTGAGGGGGTGAAGTGGGGCATGCGAACGCGTGTGGTCCACCATTTCCACTCTAAGCCTACGAGACTTTAATAAGTACAATAACAAGGGGGTATACAAATAAAGCTCTCCACCACTATTCCTCCTATGTGGGATTGAGGTACTTTCACAAGACATCAAAATTGAAGCACATTACCCTCCAAACTCAATCGATCCCCACATGAATCAAGTTTGAGAAAAGGGAAGAAAGAGTATTATTAAGCAGTGAGATCCACACTTGACGATGCAAATATCTTTTGGACACCTAGTGACTAGTGTTGGGAAGAATTTCAAAAAATTTCGCTAATTTAATAAAGTTAATGCAGCATAAATGGTTTAAATTTCTTAATTTTAAACCTAAAGCTGATTTAAAATTTATAATTTTAAATCCATAGATTTAAATTTCTAATTTAAATCCACAAGCCTCTACTCTAATACATTCGTAACAATAATATGAACTTAAAACAAACATAATAAGAAAATTATAAATAAATAGAAAAGCGAAAACTTAAAAGAGAAGGGAAAAAAAAGGACATACATGGAATTGCTCCAATATAAGAAAACTAGAGGAATAAGGACTTCGAGGAAGCTGAGAAAATCGAGACCCAGGTACCTTCTACTCAACGACCTCGAACTGCCCGGAGAGCGGGCTTCGAAAAATATTAAGGAAAGAAAATTTCAAAGGAAAATTTTCTCTCCAATTAGGTCCCCCAGAGTCAATACTTTCTGAAACCCTTAATTTTAAACTGATGCCAAACCTTTGAAATAGCCGCCTTTATTTATAGTAGGTTATCGAAGCGAAAAAATCTAATTTTGTCGATGTGGGACGCATTATTATAAAACAAAATGCAGTGTATTAATATATAAAATAGAAAAAATGCTGTGTTTTGTAGCAGTTCAAAACGCCTTTTATTTTTGTTTACTCCGCATGCCACGTGGCAGGCCGTGATTGGACCCCGCACGTGCACGTGGAAGGCAATGGTGTACCAGCCATCGTGCAACTGGTCCGTTTGTCTGCACACGGATCACTAGACTCGTGCATTTTCAAGATTTTTTCCCACATGTAAAAGTTCATCCGATGAATTTTTAATTTAAAAAATTATTTTATTTTATAATTTTTAATTTTTATTCATATCATAATTAATGTTTGGCAAATTTAAATTTACTCATCTCATGAATTCTTTAATACTTTTTCCATGGCAATAAATACAGAGGCTTGTGCAGGAACCTTAGGTATAATTTAAATCTAACTTCAAATGGGTTAAATTAGTTGCCATCTCATGATAAAATTTAATTACCATTTAATAAAACTTAATTCCACTAAATAAACCTCACTGCACTTTAGATTTGAATCATTTATTCGATATCTCGCAAATAGACTGTATTTGATGACAACAACCCATCCACTAGATGTCTATGACAAAGAATAATTATAAATACTACCGTTATCCTTCTCACAACTTCTCCATTTGTTACCGACTCATCCTTTATTGAATAGTTCATTTATACTTGAACATATTCAAAATATAAATTCTAAATGTCAAACACTTGGAATACCATGACCAAAGTTTTTGAACTATTCAATTAATTGCGAATCAACTAAGAAGATATCTATATCTCATAAGAGATTGTAGATTCCATATTAAGTACTTAATCCTTAAAACACTTCATGCCACTACCCAGTGAACGTGGGAATTCAGTCATTTGTTTAGACCTTGCTTATAATACACCAAAATGACTAATGCTCCATGCACAAATCCAGAATAAGCTCAGGATTTAGTGTCGTCATTTAAACAGTACGACATGAATCACTCATCTCTGATAGCAGTCTAGAAACAAGCAATCCACATGGTCTAACTCAGTGTATCAATCTTATTAAACACACTAACATAACACTTTTAGATCACCATCCACATGATCAAGATAGGTCATCTAAAGTGTCTTAGTATACAAGTGGTCCAAACTTTTCTTTGACTATGAGTTTTTCAAACAATCCAAACATTTGTTCCAAGTCTATCTCTGGGTTAATCTCGTAAACTACTTAGAACAAATATGTAAATTGTAGTATGAGGACTGCACCTATCTCATGGATGTTACCAAAAAGAAAATCACATGCAGTATAAATGTGCACTTACACAAATTGAACAAGGAAACGACTGGAACTTTAATTTTATTCATTATAAAGTAATACCAATAGAATAAATCTGGATTTCAGGATACTATTCTTAACAATCTTCCACTTGTCCTAAATTCAATTTATTACAAATTTTATATCCATCCCTTCTATGTATGATCCAAAGGTCTACTAAGTCAAAGTCTTAGTAAAGTCAATTACTCTATCTGAACCTACATGCCCCCTTTGCAGCTTCTGAAGCTGCAACATACTCGCCCTACATGGTGTAGTTAGAACTACAAAACTTCTTGACATTTCTTCCACTAATGGCTCCTACTCCAAGGGTAAACACATGCCCAGATGTTGAACATTTGGCATCTTTATCTAACTAGAAGTCTGAATCGGGATAGCCAATTGGAACCTTGCTCGTCGCTATGAAAGACCAGCATATAACCTCTAGTTCTTCATATCGAACTGACTTGAACACCAAATCTTTACAGCTGATAACAGCCCTACATCATTCCTAATGAGCAGTGTATCATCGACATACAATACTAAGAAAGTCACTACTTTCTCTTGATGTCGTTTGTACAGGCATGGTTTGTCAACCAATTGCTCAAACCATAAGACTTAATCACTTTATTGAATCTAATATTCGATGAGTGTGGTGCTTGCTTCAGTCCATACATGGGCTTCTTTAGTTTTGTAAACCATATGCTCCCAATTTTTGCTAATGAAATTGTCTGGTTGCACCATATAGATGTTTTCTTCAAGACGACCATTTATAAAGGCTGTTTTGACTTCCATTTGCCAAATCTAATAATAAGCTGCAATGGATGGCAGTACTCTTATGGACTTTATCATGGCTACTGGTGAGAAGGTCTCATCATAATCGGTTCCTTCCTTTTAGGTAAAAACCCGTAGCAACTAGCCTTGTCTTGAAGGTCTCTGCATTTCTGTCCACTCCTCTTTTTCGCTCGTGGACTTATTTACCACCAATGGGCTTAATGCCAATAGGGGCCTCTACAAGATTCCAGACCTAATTGGAATACGTAGATCCTATCTTAGATTTCATTGCTAAGACCTAATGGCCAGCATACTTATCTTTAATTGCTTGATTGTAGCTGAGAGGATCATATTCAATGTCATAGTCAACCATTAAGGCTCCTACACCAGACAATCCTTCGCACTACGTCTATGCTCTCATGTACTTGGAACATTCTTGTCCCTATCGGTAGGTGCATCTAATGCATCTACTGTATCCCGAGTAGTGTCTAGCTGTTTAGAATTAACACTTTTTTAATTAATTCCTTTAACACTACTTTGCTTTTACTTTGGTAGTCTATTACAAAATCTTCCTCTAAATATTTCACATTTGTACTTACAAAAAGTTTTGGTTAGAAGAACTGTAGAAAAGAGTACCCCTTGTTCCCTTGGGATAATCCTAAAAAGAGATTGGTAAATTAGCATGGCACATCTTGGACCTTACCATCTCTAACAATGTCCTATTTCTTCTTTTTGCAACACTATTCTATTGCGGTGTACCTGGAGCAGAAAGCTAAGATCTTATCTCATTTGCAGTTCGAAAATCAAGAATCTCACCCTAAAGATATTCACCACCTCGATCTGATCGAAGTGACTTTACTTGTTACCTAATTGCTTTTCAACTTTGGCTTTGTATTCTTTAAACTTTTCAAAAGAGTCCGACTTATGTCTCATTGGGTAAACATATCCATACCTTGAGCAATCATCAGTAAATGTGATGAAGTATTCATACCCATCTCTTGCCTGAGCATTCATTGGTCCACATACATTTGTGTGAACCAGCTTAAGCAAGTCACCAACCCTGTTGCCTTTACTCTTAAAGACAGACTTGGTCATCTTTGCTTGTATGCAGGATTCGCAGACTGGTAATGATTTCAAGTCCAAAGCCTCTATCAGTCCATCTTTTACCAGTTTTAGATCTTGTTCGAAATAATGTGGCCCAAATGTTGGTGCCATGTGTAGGCATTATCCCTTTCAGGGTGTTTTCTTTTAAGGATTGAACAAGTAAGATTGTGTTGGATTCATTTAGGCAAATACTAGAGTTTTGATTAGGAAATGTTATGAATAAACCATTTCTACATGCACTTTTAAAAATAAACAAATTTATTTTGCATAATAACAGGTTAACAACCAAAATTAATTGAATAGCCATTATCGATAAAACGAGACATAGAAATCAAATTCCTGCACAATGCAGGTACTAGTAAACAATTATTTAACATCAAAACTCTACCACTAAATACTAGCTGACATCTCCTACTCCTAAGACCGCTACTCTTGTACTGTCTCCAATCGTCAGGAATAGCTTCCCAGCATGCAGCCTTCTATTTAGCTTGAGCCCCTGTAATATATTACAGATATGGTCAGTTAAACTTGAGTCCATGCACTAGGATCATGGTGGACTCTCAATTGCACATGACTTAACTAAGTGAGGTATAAACATACCTTCACCAGATGGCTTAGCTGTCTTTGCAGTAGGTGCAGCTAAGTACTTAGTGCAGTGACCTTTCTAGTGGTCCACTTCTTTGCAAAGGGAACACTTTCCTATGATATGCTTACTGTTACTTATCCCCAATTCTTGGGCACTCCTCATGCCCTACATCATGTCTTCTGTTGCTTGCAGCTTTTTCATTAGTTCGGGTAGCGAATAGTTTTTTGTTCTTGTAAAAATTTGGCCTGAACTAAGTGAATGAGCTGGACAAAGAACTAAGGATGATATCTTGCTTAGTTTGACTTTAAAACTCAGCACCAAGGATTTCCAGTTCAGAAAAATACGCCATCAAATTCATGATGTGTTCCTCAACTGGTATTCCTTCAGACATCCTCATGTTGAGCAACTTCTTTATGAGTTCTTGCCTCGCTGCTTTATATTGTTCCTCGAACATTTCTTTTAAATGTTCAATCATCTCAGCTGCTGTTTGCTTCTCAAGCATCCGATGCTTAAGCACTTCTAACACTAAGGTCAATATATGGCACTTGGCTAACTCATTAGCCCCATGCCAGTGTTCGTAACGCTCCTTTTCAATAGCTCTGCATTGGTAGTGGGCACTAGTGGATAAGCTTCAGTGAGAACAAACTGAAGTCCCTTATGACTAATAACTAAGTCTAACTTGTTTTTCTAGGCAATGTAATTTGGTCCATTTGAGTACATTATGCATTAGAATCGAGTGAAGTTCACCAATCGTATCCATTTCAATAACACTATAAATGCAAACAAAAGTGCAACTATCTAACAAGAGTCATGTATAATGTAGTGATATATATTCTTTTATTTTAGCATATACAATAAGTTAGGTGTCTGCTAAACTGTACTATCGCGCATGCAATGATGACCCGAACACACCACTTCTTACTCCATAGCAGCGGGTCATACGAAATTAGTTTGGGTGAAAACTATTCTCAATTAACATGTTTTTTTGTAACTCTTACTAAACATGATTAACTCACCACTTCACCTTAGTATCTAACATAACACAATAGAGCTCCTCGGGGAGGCCAATGCATCATGCTAGTCAAGTGTAAACCATTACCTAAACCTCCATACAAATACACGTAATACTCCACCGTAGCGTGTTAGCATCGCTTCTTTACACTTTGGTTTATCCTATGTAAACTGCAAACTGACATGCTTAGCGGGAAGGTCTATCGATCTACTATACTGTTAGACCGATAACAGAGACAGTGAGGCTTCAATAACTGAACCTCGCCCCCACTTGATTTTTATAAACTAGTGGTTTTTAATTATTTTGCATTTACAACTTAGATTATCTCATAGTCCCCTTTAGAATCTCATTCTAAAATTTAGATTAACTAATTAAATTAATTGATTAAATTTTTTTATTTAAAACAATACCAACGCACAAGGTAGATTATCTCATACCCTACCTTAGAATCTTATTCTAAAAATTAACAAATTTTTATTTAAAATAGTACTGACTTACAACTTTGATTATCTCACAATCTATTTTAGAATCTTATTCTAAAAAATTAAATTAATTAATTAAAAATTTTTAATTATTATGTAAACCAATACTGAAATCTATACGTCCCAAATTTTTTTAATTTAATAAAATAAAAAATTTTTTGGCTGACGCCAACGTCGAACTTTCATTTTTTTAATGAAAAAAAAAATTGAATCTAATCTCATTGGATCAATTTACCCGATTTCATAAATCTTGATTAAGAGCACACAATCTCATTATACGATCAACATGATTACAAATTTCATGAATTGACAAATCTAAATTAACTAATAATTCATTAACAATTTAAATAATTTAAATTGTTACCACAAACTATCTAATTAACTATTAATTCATTAATGATTTAAACAATTTAAATCGTTACTTTAAACAATCTTTCATTCCTTATAAAATCTCTATTTTATTAAGTCGCAAGTCCATTTATTTTGATCTTATTATACATATTCATGTATATTATGAATGTAATCAGAGACCGGCTTTGATACCAATTATTGGGAAGAGTTTTAAAAATTTTTCTTAATTTAATAAAGTTAACGTAGTGGAAAGGGTTTAAAATTCTTAATTTTAAATCTAAGGTTGATTTAAAATTCCTAATTTTAAATCTATAGATTTAAATTCTTAATTTAAATCAACAAGCCTCTACTCTAATACATTTATAACAATAACATGAACTAAAAACGTGCATAATAAGAAAATTATAAATAAATAGAAAAGTAAAAACTTAAAAGAGAAGGGAAAAAAAAGACATGCCCCGAATTTCTCCAATATAAGAAAACTAGAATAATAACGAGAAATTGAGACCCAGTTGCCTTCTACGCAATGACCTCGAACTACCCAAAGAGTGGGCTCCAAAAAACATTGAACTAAGGAAAGAAAAATTTTAACGAAAACTTTTCTCTAGAATTAGGTCCTCGAAAGTCAACACTTTCTAAAATCTTTAATTTTAAATTGATGCCAAACCTTTGAAATAAGAACCTCTATTTATATTAGGCTACCATAGTGAAAAACAATCTAATTTTGTCGGTGTGGGATGCATTATTATAAAACAAAATGCAGCATATTAATATATAAAACAAACAAAATGCTGTGTTTTGTAGCACTTGAAACCACTTTTTATTTTTATTGACTCCGTATGCCATGTGGTGGGCCTTTATTGGCCCACGTGCGTGCACGCAGATGGCCACGGGGTACCCACATGCTGGTTGGTCCGTTTGTTTGCACACGGAACACAATACATGTGCATTTTCGCTATTTTTTTTTTGTTTTGTTTTGCTATCTTTCCCACATCTAAAAATTCATCCCATGAATTTTTAAATTAAAAAAATTATTTTATTTCATAATTTTTGATTTTTATTTATCTCATGAATAATATTTGAAAAATTTAAATTTACTTATCTCGCGAATAAATAATTCATCTCATGAATTCTTTAATACTTTTCTGATGGTAATAAATATAGAGGCTTGCGCAGGGACCTCATGGACAATTTAAATCTAGCTCCAAATGGATTAAATTTGTTCCCATCTCATGCTAAAATTTAATTACCATTTAATAAGACTGAATTCCACTAAATAAATCTCACTGCACTCTAGATTTAAATCATTTATTCGATATCTCCGAAATAGACTGTATTGATGACAACAACCACTTCACTAGACGTCTGTGACAAAGAATAATTATAACTACTACCATTGTCCTTCTCACAATTTCTTCATTAGTTATCGACTTGGTCTTCATTGAATAATTCATTTATTCTTGAACATATTCGTAGTATAAATTCCAAATGTCAAACACTTGGAATACTTTGGCGAAGTTTTCGAACTATTCAAATACTGGCGAATCAACTAAAGGGACATCTATATCTTATAAGAGAATGTAGATTCTATATTGAATACTTGATCTATGTCACACTTCACTCCGCTATTCAGTGTACTTGGGAATTCAATTATTTGTTTGGACCTTACTTATAGTCCACCAAAGTAACTAACAGTCCTTGCACAAGTCCAAAATACTCTCAGGATTTAGAGTCATTGTTCAAACAGTACAACATGAATCACTCATCTCCAATAGTAGTCTAGAAATAAGCAATTCACATGGTCTAACTAAGTGTATCAAACTTATTAAAAACACCGACACTTTTGAATCACCATCCATATGACCAAGACAAGTCATCTAAAGTATCACGTTATAGTCTTAGCATACAAGTGTTCCAAACTTGTCTTTGACTACAAGTTTTTGTAACAACAATCCATACCATTTGTTCCAAGTTTATATGTGAGTTAATCTCATAAATCACTTAGAACAAACATGTAAATTGAGGTCTGAGGACTACACCCATCTCAAATGTTACCAAAAAGAAAATCACATACAGTATAAATGCTCGCTTACACTTTCAAACAATAATCCATACTATTTGTTCCAAGTCTATCCGTGGGTTAATCTCATAAACCACTAAGAATAAACACGTAAATTGTAGTATGATGACTATACCCATCTCATGGATGCTACCAAAAAGAAAATCACATACAGTATAAATGCTCGCTTACACAAATTTAACAAGGAAACAACTGGAACTTTAATTTTATTCATTAATAAATAATATTAACATAATAAATCTGAATTTCAGAACACTATTCGTAACAACTAGCATGTCCCACAACCATCCAATGGAGAACAAGGTCTTGAACCAAACGCTCAGGTGGCAAAGTGTGGTCACTTGGAGAGTGGACTAGCTTCCAGGTTGGAAGTAAACCACTATAAAAATTATTTTGCATCGTCTTGGTCTTGCCTTTTCGTTCAATATTTCACATTTATCATTTATCTTTTAGTTCAATTTTTGGTTCTTAAAGTTTAAGTTTTCATTTTATCACGAAAGAACCTCATTCCCCCCCCGGGGCTTCAAAACCAAACATTTTGATTGGCAGCAAATCTTTTCCTTAAAATATGTTCATTATGAAAAGCATTGGTTTTAGCTTTATAAATTTTTGCATTCTCATAAGCTTCATTTTTCAGCTCCTCAAGTTCACTCAATTAAAACTTGAGCTTAGAATCGACTTAGTTTAAGTCAAAATTCAAAGCTTTAGTGGCCCTGTAAGCATGATGCTCTAACTCAACTAGTAAATGTCATGCCTTACCGAAGACCAACCGGTAGGGTGACATGCCTAGTGGGGCCTTGTAAATGGTGCGGTATACACAAAGAGCATCATTCAACCTAAGTGACCAATCTTCCCTAGTGACACAAACAATTTTCTCACATATAGAATTGATCTCATGGTTTGAAAGCTCTACTTGGCCATTAGTTTGGGGATGATATGAGGTAGCAATCTTATGATGCACGCACAAAGTATTTCGTTAGAAATGCCTCAAATGACCTATGAAAGAAGGCAATACCACCATCACTAATGAGTGGTCAAGTGGTACCAAAGCGGTTAAAGATGTGGTCCTTAACAAATTGCATGACCACTTTGTGGTCATTGGTTTGAGTAGATATAACCTCAAACCATTCAAAGGCATAGTCATCCCACACAAGTTTATAAATAAACACAAAGGACAGGCGTAAAGGACCCATGAAGTCCATACCCTGAACATCAAATATCTCCACAATCTAAATGGGGTTCAAAGGCATCATATCGCTACATGTCATTGCGCCTGTGTGCTGATAGGGCTCACATGCAAGAAAAAATTCTAGGCATTCTTAAACAGAGTAGGCCAATAAAAACAACATTATACGACTTTTACAATGGTCCTACAGCCTCCAAATTGTCCTCCACATGCATATGAGTGGAAAAAGATAAAATACTATGATGCTCACACTTTAAGACACATCAGCAGATTACCTGGCTAGCACAATGCTTAAACAAGTTGGGCCATCATAATAAAAGTGCTTTACCAGTGGCTTGAAAGTTAGCAATATCTGCAAATTACAAAGCACAAGAATGGGACACATCAAAGAGATACTCATTATGAAAGGGGTCATGCAATGCAACAGATGGATCATGCTTCTCAAAGCAAATCCTTGAAAGATGGTTAGCGACTACATTCTCTACACGTTTCTCAACTATTATCTAAATACCACGCTCTTGCAATGAAAGAATCCACCTAATGAGCCTAGGTATCATTTCCTTCTTTCAAAGCTAATATTTTCATGCAACATGATAAGAGTGGACAAGGACTTTTGACCACAAAGGATAGGAATGAAACTTGTTAAGAGCAAACATAACATCTAGCAACTCCTCCTCAGTTCCGGTGTAATTTCCTTGGGCACCATTAAGGGTTTTACTAGCATAGTAGATGACATGAGGCACTTTGTTTACTCTTTGACCTAAGACATCACCTATAGCAAAATTTTAAGCATCAAACATGATTTTAAAAGGGAGAGAGTAATCAGGTGGCAGCATAAGAGGGGCGGGAACAAGTAATGAATGAAGGTTTGCAAAAGCTTCTAAGCAAGAGTCTTCAAAATCAAATGACATGTCCTTAGCTAACAAGAAGTAAATGGTCTAGCTAACTTCCCAAAGTCCTTAATGAATCTTCTATAGAAACTCGTATGACCTAGGAAGGATTTAACTTGCTTCACATGTGAGGGAAGGGGCAGGTTAGTAATCAAATCTACCTGAGCCTTATCAACCTCAATACCCTTCTTAGAGACCCTATGACCCAATACATTTGCCTCTTGAGCCACTAAGTGGCTATTTTTCTAACTTAAAACAAGATTGATTTCTTCACATCTCTTCAACATAAGAGTCAAATTCTGCAAACATTCATGAAATGAAGGAAAAAAAAAACAAAGAAATCATCCATTAAAACCTTAAGAAATTTATCTACCGTATTAGAAAAGATAAACATCATGCATCTATGAAATGTGGCAGGTGCATTAAAGTACACAAATGGCATCCTACGATAAGCAAATGTGCCAAAGGCACATCTAAAAGTGCTTTCATCTTTAACCTCTGGGTAGACTACCACTTGGTCATATCCTGAATATCCATCTAGAAAACAATAAAAGCGTTAGCCAACCAACCTTTCTAAAATCTGACTAATGAATGGTAAAGGAAAATGTTCCTTCCTAGTAGCAAAGTTAAGCTTCCTATAGTCAATACAAACTCTCCAACCCATTGTATCTCTAGTAGGAACTAACTCTCCATCACTACACAAAACCACAATAATGCCCGATTTCTTTTGGACCACATGAACCGGACTTACCCACCTACAATTAGAAAATGGGTAAATGATACTTGCATCAAGAAATTTCACAATCCCTTTCTTTACCACTTCCTTCACGTTAGGGTTCAACCTCCATTGCATCACTCCAGAGGGTTTATAATTCACATGAAGAAAGATTCTATGCATTCAAATAGAAGGGTCCATACCCTTCAAATCTACCATCGACAACCCATTGGCACTCTTGTGATCACTAAGCACCACCATCAATGCATCATCTTGTTCCAAAAGATAACTGAGAATAGATAATCACTGGTAAAGTCTCATTGAGTCATAGGAAAACATACTTAAGAGTAGATGGCAAGGGCTTATCTTAATGTTTGGGAAGTGTAACTGTGGAGGGAAAAGCCAGGGAATCAGAAAAGGTAGGTAAGGTTTCCACTTTCACCAATCAATGACAAGTCTCTGAGGGAGCACATAACTAAAGCAATTCATTCATCTCCCTAATATGGCTCTGAACCTCAAAATCATCAACACACTAATATGATGCTACTCTCTCAAGGGGTTCACTAAGTAGGATAGTGGGGAGTGTTTAGTCAACCAAATCGTCAATAATTTCCATACAAAAACACTCCAACTCATCCTCACTAGTGGGTAGCAAAGAAGCCTTAAAAATATTTAACCTAGTAGTAATGTTTGCAAAAATAACATCCATTACCTTGAACCTAAAATGGATGGTAGCATTGGTTGTCACTAAGAAAGGTCGACCTAGAATGATAGGGACACGGTGTACTAAAAGACGACAAGGTTCCATCGTGCACAACGAAATCAATGGGAAACTAGGCTTTATCCACCTTCACAAGCACATTAGTAAGATCAGCACGGGGGACCCTATTAGATCTATTTGGCAATTGCAAGGTCACTGTGACAGGTTGCAACCATCCCAAGCCTAATTTCTCAAACACCAAGTAAGGATTATGGTTAATAGTTGCTCCTAAGTCCAATAAAGCCTTATCAATTCGATAGTCCCTAAGCAAGCAAGAGATGATGGCGATACCATGGTCTTTATACTTGATAAGAGTGTCACACTTTAAGATGGAGCTCACTTGCATCGCGAAAAATAATTTTCTGGGCTGATGTGCACTAGATATCTTCTTTTGGTTTTGCAAGTATTTAATGAACTTTGCATAGGGCGGGATTTGCTTAATTGCATCAAGAAGGAGAATGTTAATCTTAACTTGCTTAAAGTCTTAAAAATGTCTTTCCACTTATTACCCTTCCCATGTGGAGGTGGTGCATTTAATGCTTGGAGGAAAGGAGCTCTGGGTTCATAGAAGGAAGGTCAAAGACTCTAGGAGTGGAAGAAGGGGGCTTAACCCTCTCGGTTCCCATCTCCCTTTCCATGCTGTTCTCTTCTCCCTCACCACTCATTGGTAATTCACTCTCGACATTCACCCCATTATCAACGTCTTTCCCACTTCTTAACACTACAACGTACTTTGCTTGCTCATGATGGATAGGATAATTGTCTTGCCTCAAATGGTTCCTCACGTTCTCCACAACTTGGCTTCGGAGTTTTTCTTCATCTCTCCTACTTAAAGCATTCACTAGGTGACTCACTTGGGTCTCTAGCATAGAGATAGATTGGGTCTGGAAATGCAGGAGTTCAGAATTGGCTTCTAAACCCTTAAGCACACTCAAGGCCGTCTCTTAAAAATTTGAATTAGCACTAGAACAAGAAAGTTGAGAATGCCTTGCTGTTGAAAAGCGGCAGGTCGTCACACACTAGATTAGCGTGGCAGCGGATTAGGTTGTTGCCTAAATTGTCCTCACCTCCTTGCCTCCAAGAGAAGTTCAGATAGTTTCTCCTATCCGGATTGTATGTATTAGAGAACAGATTGTTCCTTCAGAATCATTTGAGCTGCATTAACCTGCTCCTACAAACACTCAACAAATGGTGAAGCAGAGGGGCAATTGTCATGATTATGATAGGAAATGCTAAGTAGTAATAAGTCCTCAATGATGATCGAGTAGCATATGTCAATAATGGTTTTGTAATGGCTTAGTACTTGGTAATGTTGGTTAGTATTGGTCAATATGTTAGTTAAGTCGATTAGTATTAGTCAATATTGGCGGCTCCATGTTAAGTCGATTATATTGGTGTGTCCAAGTGCAATGTATTAGCTTTAGTATAGGTAGATGATCATGCATTGTATTGGAATATGTTGAATGATAATTGATTCATTTCTTTCTCTCAACCTTAATTCTCTCTACTTCTCATCCGCATTCTCTCTAATTCTCATCTATTTCACTTCTCTTCTCATCTCGTACTAATCTCCTAGGTTATGATCAAGATTTATGTTGAATCATAACAATTGGTATCAGAGCTTGTGATTGCTTCCCATTGAGTTGAATCATATTCAAGACACTAGATTACATACGGATTGCTCTTGATCATGCTCTGACCTAATTGTTCAAAACTAAACTAATCTGAAATCAACATTGTAGAATTGGATTCATCTTGATTAAGATTTGAGGACTTGAATTTTTTATTCAAAGTTCTTGACAGTAGCCTTTGATCTCATTTAGCACGACTGCTGCTTCGATTAGTGCATTGCAGTTACCTAATTCTGTTTTGATCAGTGTGGATCAGCTATATGGAAGCTAAACAAAACTGATTTGAACAGAACTGATTCGGTATTGAAACGTTATACCGAATATTTGATTTTAAGTGCTAAGATTGATTTGATCAAACTGATTGTATTTCAAGCTAGCTGCAAGAGTGACCACTCGCACAGCGTTCCTTGCTTGGAGTCATTAAGTCATCGTTCCTTTAGTTGCTCTCTAACTACATCTATATTGAACTTGTTACAGTTATTAGTGTCATTCAAAGTAATTGTAAGCATGGCCGCAAGAGTGACCACTGGAGCTGGAGCTGCTGCAGCTGCAAACGCAGGACTTAATGTTGGAACCACAGCTACAACATATGCTAGTGTGGCTACTGGTGCACATCAAATTCAAGAAGGAAGTGTTGCTAATGTAAGAACTGATATCCAAGGTCTTGTATCAAAGGTTGGGCAACTGACTTAGGCAATTGGAACTATGAATAGGAGAGTAGAAGATCTAAATCTTAAGGTGGACAATGTGACTTATTCGCATCAGCAAGTTCGGTCGCAGTTGATAGATATGAAGGAGCAAGTTAATCATCTGAAATTTCCTCTTGGTGTTAAAATCCTTACACCTGCAATGTAGCTCGACAGGAACTCTAGTCCATGCAATTCCCGAGCTCGTAACGAAGTAACTGAGGGTGTGGCAAGGATCAGGAGTAGTGGTTTTCGAAAACCGAAGGTTGAGATTGATACATTCGATGGAACTCAGCCGTAGTCTTGGATTAGGAGGTGTGAAAGGTACTTCCATTTCTATCAAGTAAAGGATGCTGAGAAGGTTGAATTGGCAGTAGTTCATCTACAAGAAGACCATGAGGTATGGTTCCACAGTTTGATTCTTAGTAATCTAGATCTCACTTGGTATGAATTTTTGATTTGCTTTGCGAGAGATATGGAAATGAAGATCAAGGAGATGTGGTGGATCACTTCAACAAGGTCACTCAGACAACTACCATGAGAGAATATATGACTCGATTTAAGAACTTAAGAGCAAGAATGATGGTAGTAAACCGAGGAACCAATGAAGCATATTATGTTTCTAGCTTCATTAGTGGTTTAAAGCCCAAGATTAAGAACTTAGTTAAAGCAGTCAGTTCCTTACCCTTTTCTCGTGCCTTCTTAAAGACGAAATTGTATGAATCCACAGTGCCAGATAGTTCTGGGGCTGTTGCACTTGTTGGAACAAAGACATTGAGCATGGAGGATAAGAAGCCTCAAAGGCTATGTTTCAAGTGTAATGAAAAGTATTGCTTTGGTCACAGATAAAATCCTCAAAAGCTAATGGCAATAATGGGAACTGAAACGGAAGAGGATCAATGGGAAGACTTAGAGCACTCTGAGCCTATTGATAAGTCTAATTTAGTAAATAATAATTTATATCATTTTGGTTCATTTTCTAACCAATTTACCTCAAATTTTTTTCACTATTGCTCTTTTTCGCTTCTATTGCCATTTCTTTGCAAAAACACTCATTTTGTGCTAAATCTTTTTAGGTTTTATTATCAAAATCAACAAGTGAATACAAGATTCACCAAACCAAAGCAAAAAGAGGGGGAAAACATAACAATTTACATGGCTAAAGTAAGAACACAACAAGTTCATGCACAATTCATTTCACCTCGCAAAAAGAGGCGGTCAAATGCACAAATCCAGTGCAAGGATAAATTAAAAAATTCATTAACATGTTCAAGTTGATGTCAAGGCTGAGTTCTGGGCTACAAAAGTAGAAAAAAAAATTAAGAAAATTCAGCAAGAGCAGCTAATGCAGAGATTGTACAACCAGCTTTAACAACTCACTTCAACTTGAAATTTTGGGGGGTAAAATGAACAAATCAAATGCAAGGATGACTTAAAAAATTCATTAACATGTCCAGGATGATGTCAAGGCTGACTTTGGGGGGTCCAAAGCAAAAAAAAAAAAAAAAAAAAAAAATCTTGTTGAAATCCGGAGAATCGGGAGGCAAGGAGCAAAATGGAGGCATAATGAGCTTGAAGCTTCCAATTTGTCGTATATTTTTAATTCCAACCTTATGTACTATAAATAGAGATGCTTAGGAGGTGTTTTAGCATCATTCAATCTAGAAAAATCAAATACAAAGTAAAGAAATAGGGTAGAAATTCGTAGGAAGAAAGAAGGAGAAGAAAAGAAGAAGTTTGGTTTGCAATTTTGCATTTTCAAGTTCTTTTCTATCCTTCTCTTCTTTAAGTCCATGATTTTTGTCTAAGTTATGCTTTATATTACATTTATCATGAACTAATTTTGTTATTCCAAGGCTGCGATATAGCCTAAGTTGTAATGTATGTTCTTTTCTAATTTAACGTATTCAATGTTTTGCCATTGCTTTGTTGAAAAGTTTATCATTGTTCTTCATGAGTTTTAAATTCTTGATCACCATTTAAGGCCTATAATGATTCATAACGAGTCCGAGAGGAGATTTATGATAATTGCTAAGGTGATAAGCACCACAAATTTGAGCGAATGCTTGAGAGAGATTAACACGATTTGTATGGTTTTCAAGTGAAAAACATAGATCTTTAAAAAATTTTTTCTTATTTAAATTCATGCATGAGAGTGATGGGTTAATATGTAAAAAGGCATGCTAAATATTGATCGAGAGAGAATATTTAGTAAATTTGGGTTTTCAACCATCAACACGTGATAACCACTTGAATAACGAGAATAGAAAGGCGTATTGATGCAACTAGGTGAAATCGGATGCCTTGGATCTTACTAAATCATAAAAACCACAAAAATATATGTATAAAATCATTAACCCTTAGATAAAAATAAGTAAAATTTTTTTTTTCCTTTTATTGTATTTTATTTCATATCAAAATCTCAATTTTCGGTCTTTCAAATAGTGTTGAAACTACTAATTTTAGTACTCGCTCAATAACAATCCTCGTGGGAACGAGAGACTCTACTCACTCTGTATTACTTGATACGACTTAGTGCACTTGCTAATGCATACGCAAAGTAAGCATCAAGTTTTTGGTGTCGTTGTCGAGGATTGTCTTTATTTGAGTGATATTCATACCAATTAGTTTTGATGCTACTTTGAAATTGATAATAATTTGTAAATTTTATTTAAGTTTAAGAAAATTTTCATTTGATTCATTTTTAAAGATAAATTATTTGAAAAAAAATTTCTTATAGAACATAGCCCCCCCCCCCCGCCCTAAACAAAAGAATTGTGTTTTAAAAAAAAATTTGTTTGCTTTATGTTATTTTGTTGTTTTTCTTATATTTTATCCTTACTTTCATCTTCATTTTACCAAAAAAGTTCATTTTGTTAAATTTTAAGAGTTTAAGTTATTATTTTAAAGTTTTACAAAACATTAGTCTTACTACACCTCCTTTTTTTAAAAGTTGGTTAAGGTTTTGTACATTTGTTTAATTTTGATGTTTTCTCATAGTTGTGTCTTTCTTTTGATTTTTAAGTTTGGTTTTTGTATTTTGTATGCAAGATCAAATTGATAAAGAAATAACTCCTTTTGACCCTGAAATTGAAAGAACACTTCGATTAATCAGGAAAACTAAAAGGACTGAAACCATGGCTAATAATAATGGAAATGATGATGAAAGGACTTTCAAACACTATGCTATACCTACTGTTGGAGGATACACTTCAAGCATTCGACGTCCACCACTATAAGTAAACAATTTTGAAATTAAACCCGCTATTATACAAATGATTCAACAAACTGTCCAATTTTGGCGGTCTACCTAGTGAGGACCCAAACCTGCATATCGCCAACTTCTTAGAGATATGCAATGCATTTAAGCATAATGGTGTCAGCGATGATTCCATTCGCTTAAGGCTATTTCCATTCTCACTAAGAGACAAAGTCAAAGCATGGTTAATGTAAATACCACCAGGAACCATCACCACTTGGGAAGATTTGGCTCAAAAATTTCTTGCTAAATATTTCCCACCAGCCAAATCAGCTAAGATGAGGAATGACATTACCTCGTTTGTACAATACAATACGGAATCTTTGTATGAAGCATGGGAACGTTACAAAGAAGTTTTGAGAAGGTGCCCGCATCGTGGTTCGCTAATTTGGATGCAAGTGCAAACTTTTTACACTGGGTTGGCACCTAATACTCAAATGATAGTAGATAAGCCTACAGGAGGATCCCTAAATCACAAACCCCTAAATGAAGCATATGAATTGCTATAAGTAATGTATAGCAATAACGATGCAAGGGCAACTGAGTGAAAGAACCCGTGGGAATGTACGAGCTGGATGCAATATGTTATAATTCAGGATCAATCCCGAATTATAACCAAGTAATGGAGAGTTTGAGAGTTTGAGATGAGGGAAGAAGGGAAATTAGCCGAGGAAATAGAAGAAGATAAAGATAAGAGAAGAAAGTATTTATTTCTTTTTGTTTCCTTCTTACACTCTAAGTATCATATTTATACTATGTAATGGCTAAGTACAAGCCTAACTCACAAGTACTAACAAGTATAACATCACATATCACAACTTATTGAATTACATCAACTATAATTTGCTATAAGAACTACTCCGGCCATGACAATTCCACCCCCTTAAGATCATTCTTGCCCCAAGAATGAGGCTATAGGAAATTGGCTGCGAATGAAACTCAGGTCTTCCCAACTAGCTTGTGCAGGACTCAGATTAGCCCAATGAATCAGCACCTCCTGACGCTTCTTGCCCTTAGTCTGCACTACTCTGGATCCAAGAACAGCAGCAGGACCCTGGATCAGCGAGCCATCAGTGTGAACTACAGGGGGCTCTTTCGAACTTCATTTGTCATCAATGTTTTGTTTCATAAGGAGAGAAACATGAAAGACAGGGTGCATTGAGGATGAAGCAGGAAGGTCCAACTTGTAAGCCACCTTGCCTATTCTTTCCTGAATCTTGTAAGGGCCAAAGAAATGAGCTCCTAATTTGACATTTTTCCTTATGGCCATAGAGGATTGTCTATAAGGTTAAAGCTTGAGGTAAACCATGTTCCCAACCAAAAAAGATCTTTCAGTCCTCTTTTTGTCTGCATAAAACTTCATCCGTGATTGAGCCCTCTGCAAATTATCTTTCAGTTGCAGCATAAGTTGTTTCCTCTGAGAAAGGAGATCGTTAACCTCTAAAACATGAGAAGTCATCCCTTGTAACACCATGGGAGTAGGTGGGTCATAACCATAGAGGGCCTTAAAGGGATTGGTGCCAATGGAAGAATGAAAATGGGTGTTGTACCAGTACTCAGCCAGAGCTAGCCATCTAACCCAATGCTTGGGGTAAGTATAAGTCAGGCTCCGCAAGTATTGTTCAATGCACTGATTAACCCTTTCAGTCTGAGCATCAGAGTATGGGTGATATGCAGAGCTAAGAGCTAAAGTGGAACCCATCAACAAGAAGAGCTCATGCCAAAATTGACTGGTGAATATACTATCACGATCAGATGTAATGGATTGGGGCAATCCATGTAGCTTGTAGATGTTATCCAAGAACACCTTGGCTAACCTTTCAGCAGATATGGGATGATTAAGAGTGACAAAGTGGCTAAATTTGGTGAATCGATCCACCACAACCCATATAATCTTCTTTCCCTCAGCCTTAGGTAATCCTTCCACAAAATCCATGCTTATGTGTTGCCATGCCCCATCAAGAATTGGGAGGGGTTGTAACAATCTAGGATACTGGACACGTTTTGTCTTAGTTCTTTGGCATACATCACAGCCTTGAACTAAAGCCTCCACAGCCTTCTTTGCCCCTAACCAGTTGAAATATTGTTTAAGTCTTCTATAAGTGCCATCTATACCTGAATGGCCACCACAGGCTGAAGAATGAAAGGCTAAGACAATCTGTCTTCTCAGGTTTGTGGTTGTTCCCACATAAATTCTTCCTTTAATCCTCACAATGCCATTCAATAAAGATGTGTCCCCAGATTGTTTCTAATGAGGGTTGACAGATGAGGCTGTAATGCAATCAGAAGCAAAATTATCCCCTACTCAAATTTTATAAATCTCCTCCATCCACTCTGGAAGAACACAAGAAATGGCTGCACAAGAGCCTTCCATTTTCGCTCTTGATCTGCGAGAGAGGGCATATGCTGCCATGTTTTCCCTTCCCTTACGGTATTCAATAGAATAATTCAGACCTAGCATCCTCAATAGCCCTTTCTTTTGTATCCTCGTGGTTACTTTCTGCTCAAGAAGATGTTTGAGGCTCTAGTGGTCTGTTCTGATGATGAAATGGTTCCCCTCCAAGTAATGCCTCCATTTCTTTACTATAAGCAGAATGGCTAGATACTTTTTCTCATATATGGAAAGCTATTGGTGTCTTGGACTCAACCCTTGACTGATATAAGCAATTGGTTTGTTGTGTTGGGACAGAACTGCACCAATGCCAGAGCTACGAGCATCAGTTTCTAAGGTCAAGGGATGCTGGAAATCCAGCATGGCAAGTACTAGGGCTAAACACATGGCTAGCTTGAGCCTTTCTAAAGCATCTTGAGCTACTCCAGACCATTCAAAAGAATCCTTCTTGAGCAAATTAGTGAGGGGTTTAGCCATAGTTCCATAGCCCCCAACGAACTTTCTGTAGTAACCTGTTAGGCCTAAGAATCCCCTCAATTTTTTAATGTTTTGGGAAGTAGGCCAGTCCCTCATAGCTTGCACCTTGTTTGGGTCAGTAGCTACTCCTTCCTTAGACACAATGTGCCCCAGGTATTCGACTTGGGTTTGAGCAAATGAGCATTTTGCAAGCTTAGCAAATAGCTTATTCTAATGCAATATTGAAAAAACCTGTCTCAAATGACTGATGTGAGCATCCAAGGAAGGGTTGTAGACCAAAATGTCATCAAAGAAGACCAATACAAACTTTCTCAGCTGCTCCTTAAACACCCAGTTCATTACTGCTTGAAATGTTGCTGGAGCATTTGTCAAACCAAAAGGCATGACCACAAACTCACAGTGACCATGGTGGGTCCTGAAAGCAGTTTTGGGGATATCTTCATCCCTTACTAGAATCTGATGGCAGCCTTGCCTCAAATCTAGCTTGGACTAATACTAAGACCCATTAAGCTCATCTAGTAAATCATCAATGATAGGTATGGGGAAATTTTCCTTCACTGTGAGGGAGTTCAAATGTCTGTAGTCCACACACATACGAGTAGTTCCATCCTTCTTCTTCACAAGGATCACTGGAGAGGTGTAAGTGCTATAACTATGCCTTATAAACTTGGATTTCAGCAATGCTTCCACCTGTACTTCAATTTCGCTTTTCTGCGAATGAGGATATTTGTAAGGCCTCAAGTTTGCAGGGTTTGATTGAGCCTTCAAGGGAATAGCATGGTCAAGAGACCTCTGGGGAGGCAGAGCTATGGGCATAGCAAATATCTCCTAGAACTCTGACAACAATTTCTCAATTTGAGGGTCTCTAACCTATGGAGCTGTTTCAGGTTCTGCAAATATGGCATTAAGCTGGCCTATCCATTAGCACCCTTCCTTTCTCAGCAATTTCTCAAGCTTACTAACCTTCATGAGCTACAAACTTCCCTTCTCCATGATTCCTTGTAGTACCACTCGCTTCCCCTTTCTATCAAAAGAGATGGATGGCTATGCAAAATCAAACACTAATGGGCCGATCGTCTTCATCCAATCCACACCCAAAACTATATCACAACCCCCAAGCTTGAGTACTTTGAAATCATACCCAAATGTGTGTCCTTGCATACTCCATTTGAATTTCTTACGTTTCATTTGAGTCCTCATGGAATTGCCATCAGCCACGATAACAGCTGGGGGACTAGTCTTGATCATCTCATGCCCCACAGCCTTCACAATTTTCGGATCAACAAAGCTGTGTGTACTGCCACTATCGATCAAAATCAATAACTGCTTTTGTCCAACTTCACCCCTGATCTGGATGGTGTTATGGGAGCCATTTCCAGTAAGTGCACGAACAGAAATATCCATCTCATTAAGATCTCCATCCCCAATGTCATCCTCCCACTGTTGTTCAGTTGTATCCTCTTCAAATAATTCTTCTTCTAGCTCACCAGATTCAATTCCAGATACAGCCATCAGGTGCTTAGGATTACACCTATGTCCATAAAAGTATTTCTAATTATAATGAAAACTCAGCCTCTGATTCTTCTTGTCCTCATTGCCCACAGGTTTAGCAGTTGAACCTGAAGCACCCTACTACAGAGTCACCCCAGGCACAACCCTCGTTCTAGGGACGTCAGGACTGGATAAAATAGTCGCCTCCATCAACTTAGCTTTAGTAAAGGCTTGGAACAAGGATACAGGGTTTAAGCCCTTGACCAAGTTTTTGATTCTTGGCTTAAGGCCACTAATAAAGCTAGAAATGTAGTAGGATTCATGAGCTCTCGGGCACATAGAGAGAATCCTGGCACGCAAGTTCTCAAACTTAGTCATATAATCCCTCACGGATGAGGTTCGAACTAATTTATTGAAGTGATCAATCACCTCTCCCGGGTCCTCCTCTCTATACCTTTCACAAAACTCAATCACAAAATCATTTCAAGTTAAATCAGGACAACTACAAATCAAGCTATAATACCAGGTCTCATGATGGCCTTGTAAATAAACAGCAGCTAATACCGTGTGGTAAAATTTAAAGTACCTTTCGCACCTTTTTATCCAAGATTGTGGGTTTTTTCCATCAAAAGTGTCTATCTCAACGCGAGGTTGTCTAGGTGCCAATGTCCTAGCTGTGATCGACCCTTGTTCATTGGATCTAGCTGACTAAGAAGCAGCATGATCTGGAGGTCTATCGGGCTGACGAGCAGGGGAAAGCAATCCTGCTCCAACTAGTATCTATTGGCGATCAAATTGTTGCTGTAACCCCTGAATTCAAGCTTCCAGCTGTTGAGATTGTTGCTCCAATCTCTCAGCAATCCTCTGATCTTGGTTCAATTGCAATGTAGTAAACATTTCCTGCATTTGAATCCGCAATTGCACAAACTGATTGACCTCACCTACAGGACGTGGGTTAGTACTCACAGCAGTAGCATAACTTGGATTAGCAGCATTTGCGGCTGCCGCAGTAGCAGCTGCGCTAGCTCTTGTTGTCACTCCGGCCATCTGAGCTGATCTCTTCTTCCTTGCCAGATCAGTAATAGTTAGTGCAAAGCTCTTACACCAATTGTTATAATTCAGGATCAATCCTGAATTATAACCAAGTAATGGAGAGTTTGAGAGTTTGAGATGAGGGAAGACGCAAAATTAGATGAGGAAATAGAAGAAGATAAAGATAGGAGAAGAAAGTATGTATTTCTTTTTATATCCTTCTTACACTCTAAGTATCATATTTACACTATGTAATGGCTAAGTACAAGCCCAACTCACAAGTACTAACAAGTATAACATCACATATCACAACTTATTGAATTACATCAACTATAACTTGCTATAAGAACTACTCCGGACATGACACAATAACAAAGTTAATCGCCCAGGTTTCAATGCTTAAAAAAAAAATAGGTAACATGAATGTGAATGCCATTAATTAACCTGTGCCACATGTGAATTTTGTGCAGAGAATCATCCGAGCATAAAGTGCCAAAGAGGGAACTTTCGCCCCATCAAGCCACGAACAAACAAATTTTGTTTCTAATTTTCATAAGCAACAAAATAATCCCTATACCATTGCTTATAATCCTAGGTGGAGAAACCACCCAAAGTTCTCGTGGAATAATCAAGAGATTCAAAAACAACATTTTCAATCACCACCAGAAGGACAAATGGATCTCGAGGAATTGTTTAGTAAGTTTATGGAAGACACCAAAAATTTCATGCAAAATACTGAGACAAATCTTTGAAATCAAGAAGCAACCATTAGAAAACCTTGAGATCCAAATCGGACAAATTTAAAACCAACTTTCTGCAAAACCTAGAGGTTCTCTACCTAGTACCACTGTGACTAACCCTAGAGAGCGTGTAAATGCCATTTCTTTTGAAAGAACACCTAGGGAAAACAACCTAAATGAAATCTCCATAACCACATCACACCTAGGACTTGAACGAGTAAAAAAGACTGAAAACCAAGATGCGACCGAAGCAAAGAGGGCAGAACCTATGCCCTACAAACCAAAAATCCTATTTTAATTAATGATTGAAAACACAAAACATTGATAACCCATTTATGAAACTTTTAAGAAATTACCTATTAATGTCCCTTTCACACATATGCTGAATGAAATGCCCAAAAATATAAATCTCTTGAAGGAAACCCTGCCTAACAAAAGAAAACAAGAAGAGCTTGCAACTGTGGCACTGAATGAAGAATGAAGTGCCATACTGCAAAAGAAGCTTCCTCCTAAATTTAAAGATCCAGGGACTTTCTCTATTCCTTGCACCATCAGTGCCTGCACTTTTGACAATGTCCTATGTGATTTAGGTGCAAGTATTAATTTGATGTCACTCTCTGTTTTCAGAAAACTGGGTCTAGGAGAGGTAAAGCCCATCACATTATCACTCAAATTGGCAGACAAGTCTATCAAGTATCCACGAGGAGTGGTAGAGATGTCTTGGTGAAAATAGACAAATTCATCTTTCCAGCTGATTTTATAGTGCTTGACATAGAAGAGGATAAAGAAATACTTCTAATTTTAGGACGACCTTTCCTTGCCATGGGAAGGGCCTTAATTAATGTACAATAAGGAAAACTAATCCTAAGGGTAGAAGATGAGGAAATGATCTTCAATGTTCATATAACTCTCATCAGAGAAGGACACTTATTTTTAAATTGAAGATCAAGTTTTCCTACAAAGTCAGAGGTTTTGAAAACCAAGGATGATTTAGCAAAGAAAGGTGCCAAAATTATAAGAAAGAAACTCAAGGAATGGTGCATTAAGATTAACAATTTCATAGCTAGAGTGGGTGGAGGTGGTCGAATAAAGAAGGGCATGAAAAAGATTCATGGAAGAAAATTGTCACTAAAAGTTGATGGTGTAAATTCTATTCTCTTGAAGGATCTAGGATAGAATATCGTTGAAAGTTGAGCTAAACGACAATAAACTAAGCATTTCTTAGGAGGCAACCCAAGTTTTCCTTTCCTTTCTTCTTTTCTTTCAATTTCCTTTAATTTTTATTATTTTCTAATATTTTTGTACATTGTGTTCAACAAGTTTTTGAAACAAATTTGGGGGTAACCTGATCACAACATTCGCCAACAAATAAGCAATCCCCAAACCTGGGAAGTATCTCTCACCAACTGCTTCATTTTTTATATTTCTTTTAACATTAAGGACAATGTTAACTTTAAGTTTGGGGGTGGAAGAGACAATTTTTTTTAAAAATTTTGAAAAAAAAAATTTTGAAAAGTTTTTCTATTTTATGTTTTAGAGTAGGCTTTAGTGCCTCCCAGAGTTCAGAGCCTTTGTATGGGGATGTAGATATTGTCGGCCAACCAAAAAATTTACTATTTTTTTAGATCACTAGTCTTTCCAAATTTAATTTAAAACCTTTAAAAAGAGAGAGAGCGAGAGAGAACTTATCATCATGCTTTTTAGATAATTTTTCTACTCCTTTTAGCTTGTGTAATTTAATTAGATTTGAATAACCTGATAAATCAATTGTTTTTGTGTTCTAATAGCAAACACGATCTAATCTAAGGCACTATCTTCATAAAACTATAGTATTTGAGTTCACTAGTTAGCATGGCTGCTTTACTTTTATTTCTGATTAATAGATGCTCAAATTTGAATAGATTGTTTTAAGATTATCATTTACATAATAGATTTTGAAGAGTTATGCCTAAGGCTAAATAAAGAAAAATATAATAAAAACAGATGAGAGAATCACTAAGCACAGCTATCATGTTAAAAACTTCTACCCTTTGGTTATGTGCTATGGTGTGATGGTTTCGTGTCTTGGTACCTTGGGCAAGTAGATCCGTAGGGGTGTTTCAACTCCTGGTACCCTAGGCCAACTAGAATGGGAGCTGCCACATTGAAAGCTCGCTATAAAGGGTACTTAGAAAGCCAACAAGGAACCAAGCACCCAAAAAAAAAGGAGAAAAAGAAGAAGGGGATCATCTCTAGTGCCACTCTTACACATAAACAATTTTAAGATATGTGCTACCCATTAAGAGGGCGTCTCATTAGTGGCTTCTCTTACTTATGGGTCATCACCCCGGAGTCGTTGCTTGATTCTCACTGACGATATACTTGGGGAATCATAATAAGGCATCTCAGTGGTAGCTTCTCTTACTTATGAGTTATCGCCCAGGAGTCAGAGCTTAATTGCTGCTGAAGAGATACTCATGAGCCGAAATTTACTTATGAGTGATATGATTTTTGTCCTCTATTCGGTTTGAATGTCTTGAGATTATAAATAATGGATAAATTTAATTTGCTTAGCTAACTTTTGAACTCGGTCACCTAGGTAATTGACCGATTTTTCTTTAGAAAAGACGGTTTATCCTTTAGAGCCTTAAACCTTGATCCTCGATCATTTTTTTCTAATAAAAGTGCACTTGCTTTAAATTGAGGAAGAATTCTTAAAAAGTATGAGATCCTATGCTTTAATGTTTAGGCTTGCTCGAGGACGAGCAAAATTTAAGCTTGGGGGTATTTTAATAAGTCTAGTTTAGTATATAATTATTACCATTTTGGCTCATTTTCTAATCATTTTACCTCCAATTTTTATCACTATTGCTTGCTTTTGCTCTTTTTCACTTCTACTGCCATTTCTTTGCAAAAACACTCATTTTGTGCTAAATATTGCTAGTTATAATCATCAAAATCAACAAGTTACTACAATATTAACCAAACAAAAGAAAAAATAGGGGCAAAACATAACAATTTACATGGCTAAAGAAAGAACACAACAAGTTCATGTACAATTCATTTCAACTTGCAAAAAGGGGTGGCCAAATGCACAAATCAAGTGCAAGGATGAATTAAAAAAATTCATTAACAAGTTCAAGTTGATGTCAAGGCCGAGGTTTTGGCTACAAAAGTAGAAAAAAATGAAGAAAACTCAACAAGAGCAGCTAATGCAGAGAATGTACAACTAACTTAAACAATTCACTTCAACTTGCAATTTTGGATGGCAAAATGATCAAATCAAATAAAAGGATGACTTTTAAATTCATTAGCATGTCCAAGATGATGTCAAGACTGATTTTGGGGGGTGCAAAGCAAAAATAAACTTGAAAAAACCAACATCTTCTTGAAATCAGCAGAACTGGGCGGCAAGGAGCAGAACGGAGGTGCAATGAGCTTTAAACTTGCAATTTTTTAAATTTTTTTAATTCCAACCTTATGTGCTACAAATAGGGATACTTATGAGGTGTTTTACCGTCATTTAGTTCAGAAAAATCAAATACAAAGTAGAGAAATAGGGTAGAAATCCATAGGAAGAAAGAAGGAGAAGAAAACAAGAAGTTTGGTTTGTAATTTTGCATTTTCAAGTTGTTTTCTATCCTTGACTTCTTTAAGTTCATAAATTTTGTCTTAGTTATGCTTTATATTATATTTATTATGAACTAATTTTGTTATTCCAAGGCTATGATGTAGCCTAAGTTGTAATATATGCTCTTTTCTAATTCAACGTATTCAATGTTTTACTATTGAATTGTTAAAGTGTTTATCATTGTTCTTCATGAGTTCTAAATGCTTGATCACCATTTAAGGCCTATAACAATTCCTAATGAGTATGAGAGAAGATTTATGATGATTGATAAGGTGATAAGCACCACAAATTGAGCGAATGCTCGAGAGAGATTAACACGATTTTTGTGGTTTTAAAGTGAAAATCATAGATCTTTAAAAATGTTTTCTCATTTAAATTCATGCATGAGAGTGATGGGTTAATATGTAAAAGAGCATGCTAAATGTTGCTCGAGAGAGAATATTTAGTGAATTAGGATTTTCAACCATCAACACGTAATAACAAGTTAAATATCGAGAATAGAAAGGCATATTGATGCAATTAGGTGAAATCAGCTACCTTGGATCTTATTAAATCATAAAAACCAAAAAAAGAAAAAAAATCAGTAACCCTTAGACAAAAATCAATAAACAAAATTTGTTTCCTTTTATTTTATTTTATTTCATATCAAAATCTTAATTTTCGGTCTTTCAAATAGTTTTAAAGCTACTAATTTCGGTACTCGCTCAATAACAATCCTCGTGGGAACAATACTCTACTCACTCTATATTACTTGTTACGACTCAGTGCACTTGCTAACGCATACACAAAGTAAGCGTCACCTATTGTAGATATGACAAAAGAAATGGAGGAAGCTGAGAAAGAGATTTCAATCAAAGATTTAACTGAAACTGGGTCTCACAACACTATACGAATCAAGGGAGAAGCAGGTATCCAATCCTTAGTGGTATTTATTGACAGTGGTAGTATTCATAGTTGCTTGGATCCCAAGATCATGAGGAAGGCGGGACATGAGTTGATCAAGAAAAATCCATTTATGGTTACGGTGGCAAATGGAAATCCAATGTTAACATAGACAAAGTCCAACCATTTCCAATGGAAGATGCAGGGATATCAATTTGTATATGACTTGAGGGCGTTGAAGTTAAAGAAATGTCATATGCTCCTTACAGTGGATTGGATGAAGATATTCAGCTCGCTAGTTTTTGATTTTGCTCACTTGACCATAGCTTTTGAAAGGCAAGGGGAGTCTATTAAATTGCAAGGTTTTCAAGAGCAAGTGCAGCACCACAGTTTTGGACGTGTGTATGCTGTTAGTGTGTCCCTTTTGTTCCAAGATCCACTTGTTCATCACCAATATTTGCTGAAAATGTAACTATGGGCAGTCAAGTATTTCTGGCATTCTTCTCTGCATCAGCAGCACCTTGCAGCTTTTGAAATCAGACCCATATGAGCCAGCTGCATGGTTCTAGGAGCCATATGAGCCACCTTGAGTCAATTCTTGCACAAAAGAATTCCTACTCTTATTCTTGATGGTAAGAATCTTCCAAAGGGGAGAGTATTGTGTTATGAATCGAAGAATTTTAATTATAATTTCTGGTTGTATTTTCGCTTTTGATTTCCATTGTCGAGTTGTAATAATTCAAATGTTAGTTGGGGTCGGTTTGGCCCCAAGGGAGGTTGGTTGGTCAAGGGTTGGTCAAATCTAGCGGCTTTGTTGTTGTTTGGCCCCAAAATAGCTTTGAGTCGGTTATTGTTAGTTGGTTAGATTCAATGTTCTAATCTTTGTATAAATAGGCTCTTAAGCTTGTAATTCATCATTCAATGAATAAAATCTGAATTTCCTTTTGGAATTTACTATATTTCTCATCTCCTTCTCTATTTTCTCATCCCCTTTCACTTCTCTTCTCACCTAAACTCTTCTTCTATAAGGTTAGACTTTCAATTCTTCATTGGAAGCTAACATATTGTCATGATTATAATAGGAAATGCTAAGTAGTAATAAGTCCTCGATGATGATCTAGTAGCATATGTCAATAATGGTATTGTAATGGCTTAGTACTTGGCAATGTTGGTTAGTATTGGTCAATATGTTAGTTAAGTCGGTTAGTATTAGTCAATATTAACGACTCCTTGTTAAGTCTGCTAGATTGGTGTGTCCAAGTGCAATGTATTAGCTAGAGTATAAGCAAATGATCTTGCATTATATTGGAATATGTTGAATGATAATTGATTCATTTCTTACTCTCAACCCTATTTCTCTCTTCTTCTTATCTACATTCTCTCTAATTCTATTTAACTTCTTTCCTCATTGCGTTCTCTATTATCTCCTAGGTTATGATCAAGATTTATCTTGAATCATAACAGCAATAAAGTGTGGAATGTCAAGCGCTAGAGAACATAGAACACACATCATGCATATTTGGTACATTAGACATATTAGCCAAAGTAGAAGGAGTCAATGCCATCTTAAATAAAGAATTAAGTTACTCCATAAAAGATGCAAGTGAATCTACTTCCTTATCTAAGATGGAAGTGTGTGCAATTTCATGTACTCCTCTATTTAGCCTAGCTGCATTCAAATGTGCTTGTGAAACATTTTGTTGTGAACTCTAATTCAATTGCTCAAAGAGCTCTCACGCCTCTTCTTCATTTCTCCTGAGGAATTGTCCACCACATCAAACATCGATAGTTTGTTGACCTTTCTCATTCAAACCATAGTAAACATTTTGGCAAGTTGCCACATAGGGATAGAATGATATGGACAAGCGCTCAAAAATTTCCTAAACTTATCCCAACTCTCATGGAACTCTTCATTAGGAAGTTGGGGGAATGTAATAATGGCTCTCCTAGTCTTACTAATGGGATAGAATTTCTTAAGAAACTCTTGTTGCATTTGAGCCCATGTACTAATTGTTCGACTAGGTAAGGTGCCTGACCAATATTTGGTCTTATCCTTCAAAAAGAAAGGAAAAAGGTGGAGGAGAATGGCATCATCACGAACATTAGGCAACTTGAAGGTAGAGCAAACCTCCATGAAATTGTCCAAATGTTTGTATGGGTTTTCATTGCCTAAGCCTTTGAATGAAGGGAGCATTTGTATGGAGTTTGACTTTAGATCAAACTATTGGGGAATAGGTGGTGGCGGCCTAATGCATGAAGGTGGGCCATTTTTGGTGGGAGTAAAGTATTCCAAAAACGCACAAGGTTGTTGTTCGGCTGCCATTGCCAAATCAGGGTTAGCATTGGCATTTTGTGCTCAATGTTGGGCTCCATAGTCTATTAAGATTCTTTTAATTTCAGGGTCATGAATGGTAAGGTCAAGAGACACTGAGTGTGTTATGATCCGGGAATTCAAGGGATTGAGCTGAATTTGGTTGAGCTGCTGCTGTGTTGTTCTGCTGCTTTCTGTTGCTGCGTTGCTACTATCATGTGCTGTTTGTTAGTTAATAAAGATGTAATAGCATTAGTTAGTAGGTGTTGTGTGTGCTGTTACTTAGTGTTAGTTAGTTGGAGTTATATTCTAGATGCTTCTAGATATTTCCAAGTCGGTTACTTAGATGTCTAGGTTCACTGTCTTGTATTGTGTATAAATAAGTGGATCAAGTGTAAATCTGAATCATTCAATCAAATTCAAGCATAATATCAAACACAAATCTCTTTTGAGATCAACTTTCTCTCTCTCATCTAACTCTCTCTATGTCTCATCTAATTTCTCTACTTCCTCATCTCAATTTCACTTCTTCCTCATCTCATACTCTCAATCTATCTCAACTTTACTTAGCCTATGCTTGTGATTCAATCATGAGCATAACAGAGTGATGATCGTGAATAAACAAAACAATGACAAGAAGAGAGTAATAAAACAAATTAACAAAACTGAGCAAATAAAGAAAACAAAACACTTAAAATGAGTACAACACAAGTAATCTTAAGTCCAACCAAAGCACAAAAACAAGACAAATAACAAGCAAAAACTAAAGAATCCTACGCTAAGAATCATAGAAAGTAACAAAACAAAGCACAAACTTTGCCTAGATCTGGCAACGACGGCAAAATCTTGATATGGTTTTCTTATGTCAATCAAAATTTAATTTAAAATTCTATCCACTAAACACATCTTAATTGAAGTCTAGGGCTAGACGATATAGGATTACCGAAAATAAATGCACGTGAATCTATTCAATGACCTAAATCGACTCGAAGAAAATTGAGGGTTTGTGTGATAACTAAGTAAAGGAAACAACAACTAGTGTAAAGGCTCTGTTTGGATTATGGAATTAGAGACTAGAATCGGGGCTGAGTGTCATGATTTGAGCTGATTATGAGCTGAAGTGATTTTGAATTAGAGTTGTAATTGCTTGTAATTGTTCTATCTTGCTTTTAAAAGGATGTAATAAGTCAAATTCTAGTGTTATGCTTGAATGTACCTTTTTGTGGGAAGGTTTGGTAGTTCAGTTGTAGAGTCTTGGTCCATTTTGGTAGCTAAGTTTGTAAGTCGGTTGCTCGTGCGTCCCTATGCATTGTATCTTCTCCTTAGCTCATTCTTAGCTCAAAAGCAATAAGTAGTGAAATATTTTCTCGTAAGAAAGGTATTAAATGAATTGAATTGATTTCTTCATCTCAACCCTAATTCTCTCTCTATTTTTCATCCCTTTCTTGTACTTCTCATATCAAATTCTCCTACTATCTTAGGTTGTGATTCAAGTTTGAGCTTGAATCATAACAATTGGTATTAGAGCTTGCCAAATTGCTACAGCTAGGATCGAATTACGTTTGATTTGATTGTTAGCAATCTAATAAAGCTTTCTTAGTTAATCAATCATCTGATCAAGTTGATTGATTTCATTTTGGCGGAGTGTGAGCATTAATCTGGCCAGACGCAAGAAGGTGATTGCAATGGTAGGTGGAGCAACTACTGCTGCTAATGCTGGAACAACAGCCATCGATTCGAATCAAGTTGACAGAATTGCATAGCTTCAGATGCAATTGCATGATCTGATGATAGCTTTAGTTCAGTGACTCAGAAGGTTAGAGATATATCTCAAACACAACAAGTACAACAACATTTAGTTGGAATGCAAGAGCAGATCACGCGTTAAGCTATGCCTCTTGGAATGAGAATTTTGTCATCTGGAAGTCAACATACTAGACCTCCTGATCCTTTGTATCCTCGAGTGTTTGAAGAAAGTTCTGATGGTTTGGTTGCAGTAAGGAGCAGTGGAGTTCGTCAGCATAAGTTGAGATTGACACCTTTGATGGTATACAACCTCAAACATGGATTAAAAGATGTGAAAGGTACTTTTGCTTCTATCACATTATTTAGGCACAAAAGGTGGAGCTTGCTGCTATTCATCTTTAAGGAGATCATGAGGTGTGGTTTTATTGGTTGATCAGTAGCAGACCTAAACTCAATTGGCTGGAGTTTGTGAAGGAATTGTGCAACTGTTATGGTGATGAGGATCTAGGTGATGTGGTGGATTACTTCAACAAGGTAGCTCAAATAACTTCTGTGAAAGAGTATATGACTCGTTTTGAGAACCTAACAGCAAGAATGATAACGGTGAATCTAGAGCAAATGAGGCTTATTATATTTCAAGTTTTGTAAGTGGACTTAAGCTAAAAATTAAGCATTTGGTTAAGGCATTGGATCCTACAACTCTGCCACAAGCATTCTCTTAAGTGAAGTTGTTTGAAGCCACTGTCTTGGAAAATTCCGCTGGTTCGAGGAACAAGAACAATCATGTGGCATCTTTTCATCGTTCTCCTTCTATTACAGCTCCCAAGACCTTAAGTTTGGAAGAAAAGAAGGCTGAAAGGTTGTGCTTTAACTGCAGTCGAAGACACTTCTTTGGACACAAGTGCAATCCCTAACTTTTGATTACAGTCACTAACACAGAGGCTAAGAGTGATCAGGAGGTTATGGAGATGGAGGATCTAGATAGTGAGCAAGTGGAGGGAGTTCTTAAGGAATCAGATGAAGATGAAACGAAAATTTTAGTAAAGGCCTTGACTGGGAATGGCTCACACACTACAAGCCTCTACTGATTTCAATTGACAATGGTAGTAAGCACAGCTTTGTGGATCCTAAAGTAATGAGAGCTATAGGACATTAGATGAAAATGACAAGCCCCCTTGCAATAACAGTTGCTGATGGAAATTTGATTTTAACACGGACTAAATTTAGGCAGTTTTGTTGGCAGATGCAAGGGCACAATTTCGTTTATGACCTTAGAGTTTTGAGATTGGGAGGCCGTGACATGGTATTGGGTATTGATTGGATGAAAACTATTAGCCCCTTGGTGTTTGATTTTGCTCAAATCTTAGTTTCTTTTGAAAGAGATGGCCAAGGTGTGAAGTTACAAGGGATTATGGAGCAAGGACAATTGCAATTTATGAGGGGCAAGAGATTGCAGGGATTGATGAAGAAGGGATCTTATCAATGGATAGGATAGTTGTTTTATGTGGAGGCTGCTCTAATTAATACACAGATGATTTTTGATCCTATAATTGATAAACTCATACTGGTTATAGTGACTTATTTGAGCAGCCAGCAACTCTTCCTCCCGAAAGGACATTGGATCATGCTATTCCTTTAAAAGCGAACTCTAATCCAGTGAGCCTGAGACCTTACAAGTATCCTCACTCACAGAAGTCTAAAATTAAGAGGTAGGTTGATGAGGACTAAGTTCATTAGACAAAATCATAGCCCATTTGCATCTCCTGTGATATTGGTTAGGAAGAAGGATGGGTCTTCCCAGATGTGTATTGATTACCTGCAGCTTAATTCAGTTATAATTAAGGACAAATTTCCTATCCCTATCATTGATGATCTCTTAGATGAGTTGTATGGGGGCACTGTAATTCTCCAAGCTGGATTTGAGGTAGGGTTATTACCAGATTAGAGTGTTGGATTAAGACATTCACAAGACTGCATTTAGAACAAATCATGGACATTATGAATTTGTGGTAATGCTATTTTGGTTGTCTAATGCTCCGGCAACATTTAAGGCTCTAATGAATTTAGTGTTCAAGGCATTCTTAAGGAAGCTTGTTCTTGTATTCCTTGACGACATTTTGGCATATAGCACATCCTTGGAGGCGCACATCGTGCATCTGGAACAAGTGTTTAGTATAATGAGACAGCACAAGTTGTTTGTGAAGCTCTCTAAATGTTCCTTTGCAAGAACTCAAGTGAAATATCTGGGTCATGTGATATCTTGTGAAGGAGTAGCTATAGATCCTTCCAAAATTCAAGCAGTGAAAGATTGCCGTACTCCTTTGACACTCAAGCAGCTAAGGGGATTTTTAGGATTGGCAGGCTATTACCGAAATGTCATAGCTGGTTATGGTCTGATTACCATGCCTTTGACAAATCCACTTAAGGAAGATGCCTTCTAATGGTCTGATTCAGCTGAAGCATCGTTATATCAGTTGACGATTGCCATGAGCACTGCTCCTGTTCTTGCCATGCCAGACTTCAGTGTGCCATTCATTCTTGAAACTAATGCCTGTAGCAAGGGGGTAGGAGCAGTCTTATCTCAGGGAGGGAGGCCTTCGGCTTATCTCAATTAGGCTTTAAACCCAAGATGTCTAGGCTTATCCATTTATGAAAAGGAGTACCTCATAATTTTGATGGCTTTTCAAAAATGCAAACATTACCTCGAGGGACATCAATTGATCATAAGAACTGACCATCAAAGTCTTAATTACTTGCTTGAGCAAATGTTATAATTCTGATTTTATTCGTGTTATACTAAGGCTCGAGTGTTGAGTTGCATTGTTTGAATTGTTTTGTTGGTAGCTGGTGTTGGCGCCAAAATGCCTTGTTTGTTAGTCAAGTCGGTTAGGCGGTCAAATGTGGTCAATTGTGGCTGCTAGTTCTAATTAGTCGGTTGTGAGTTAGTCCCTTGCTTTGTATTAGATCTTTTATAAATAGCTTGCTCAAGTCTAAGAAAGATTCATTCAAGGAAATAAAATCATCTCTTCGAGATATGTTTTCTCTCTCTCATCTAATTCTCTCTCTATATCTCATCTCTTTCACTTCTCTTCTCACCTATACTCTCTCTCTCTTTTACAAGGTTAAACTTCAATTTCACTTGGAGGTTTAACAATTGGTATCAGAGCCTCGTTTGGGCTACGTTTTGGTGGCTGATTGATCATATGTTTGATTGATCAGAGCTGGCGAAGCGTAGAAATCAAAATTTTACAATGTCTGGTGGTGTGACTATGCGTTTAGGAGCTAAAGCAGGAAATCCAACTACAGTTGCTGATCCTAATGTCTCTTATGCTGCGTCAGTTCATACTAGTGCAGTAAGAGAGGCTCAATTTGTTACGAATGATCAGTTGACGTTGCAAATGGACGAATTGTTCAATCGGTTTCAGCAGTAGCAGCAAGAGGATGGAGATCGAATGCTATAACAAATGAGGTAAATTCAGCTAAAAAGTGAGCAAAGGATTGAAGATCAGATGTCTCAGTAATTACAAAGCTTTGAAGAAACGCTAACTAACTTGCAGATCAGGTCAATAGGCAGGAAGTATCGTTAGGTGTTTGAATTTTTTTGCCTACAAGTCAGCAGATACAACCTCCTGAAGTGATGCAATCTCAAGTGATGAATGTTGTTATTGTATCTCAAGTAGTTGCTGAAGGACCTCAAGATCCAATTCAAGAAGCTAATGTAACTACCAGAGCACAGAAACCTCCACTTGATCAAGTTCAGTCACGATCTACCGGCATGAATACAGGACAGAATGATCGTCCTCCTTATCAACCAGTACACTTAATATCTGCTAATATGAATGCTGAGTAGTTTGATCGTCAACCTGATCAATGGCAACTGCAACATTCAGGGAGTAATGATGCTTCATCTAATAATAGAAGTAATGGTTATAGGTAGCCAAGAGTTCAGATTGATCTGTTTGGTAGAAAGCAACCTCAATCTAAGTTGAGAAGATTTGATCAGTACTTCCATTTCTATCATATTGATGATGTAGAAAAGGCTGTGATAACAGCTGTGTACCTTCTTGGAGACCATGAGGTGTGGTTGTATAGCTTGTTAAAGAGCAAACCTGCACTTTCTTGGACATATTTTGTGAAAGAACTTTGTGAGCGTACGGTGATGAAGACTCTAGTGACATTGTTAATAATTTCAACAAAGTGGTTCAAGAAACATCTGTGAAGGAGTATATGACAGGGTTTGAGAACCTTAGAGCCAGCATGATAATAGCATATTCACAAGCCATTGAGTTATGATTCTTGCTTCAAATGAGGAACAAAGGTACAAAGGAAGTAGTTCCAATAAGCAGAAAGGATCTGTTAGACCCAATGCCATTCGATCAGATTATACGAAGGCTCAAAGGCTTTAATTTCATTGCAATCAGCCTTATCAGTTTGGCCATAAATGTAACCCGAAATTCCTCATGTCAGCTAAGGGAATCAGTGTCAAGGTGCAATATGAGAGCGAAGAGTCTGAAGCTGCAAATGACAGTTTTGATCAAGAATCATAAGAGGAATTTGTTGAAGATGAAGTGGAATCTCCATGAAAGCATAAAAGAGGAATGGAGCTCATAACCCTAGAAGGATCAAAGGGAAATCTGGAAAGAGATCAATTATTATCTTGAGAGATAGTGGAAGCACCCATAGCTTCGTTGATCCAAAAGTGGTTAAGAAAGTGGGACATGAAGTGATCAAGACACATCCCTTAGCAGTGACTGTTGTAGATGGAAACTTAGTTTTGACTCAGAACAAATGCCAAGGTTTCCAGTGGATCATGCAGGATCGTAAATTCGAGTATGACTTCAGGATCTTATCCTTAGGTGGATGTGATATGGTCCTTAGAGTTGATTGGATGAGGTCTTTCAGTCCAATAGTTTTTTACATTGCTAATCTGACAGTGTCTTTTGAGATACAAGGTTCCAACGTTACTTTGCAAGGTGTTGCAAAACTAGCCTAACTACAATTGATGCATGGCAAGAAGTTGAAAAGTGGATTCAAGAAGTGTGCTTATCAGTGGGTGGGGCAGTTGTTGCAATATCACCTACTGAAGTGATGAACTGTTAGGTCCAAGATGAAATCTTGAACTTAACCTAGGTGAGAGAGAGGTTAGATGGGAAGAGAAGTGAACAAGATGAGAGATTAGAAAGAACAAGAGATATTTTTTTTATTGAATGCATCAAAACTTACAATCAACCCCCACTTATACTAATTGCAAGAATAAACCACAAGCAGCGAATCTAGACCTAAGGACTACTAACCAACCGACTTATTACATCAAAGCAGCCGCTAGAATTGACTAAAGAAAACGAAGCAAGGCTAAACAAACAAAACTAACTTTGCCGTCAAAACCCATTTGAACAACTTCTCACTAACAGCAAGGAATTCGACCAAATTCAGCAAAATTAGCGTGATACTAGCTTAGAATCGTCTCTGATAAGGACAATACCGTCCCCTCAAGCAAATTCTTGCCTCGAGAATGGAAGGAAGGAAATTGAGATGAAAGAGATCTCCAATTTTCTCAAGTAGGACATTCTGGTCCAAGATTTGCCTAATGCACTAGCACTTGCTTCCCATCAATTCCCTGATTCTGCACTATCTTCCTGTCAAGAATTGCCACAGGTTCCTGCACTAGCATGCCTTGGGAGGAAGCTTGCAGCACAGTAGGGACATCCTTAATCTCATCAGCCACATGCTTTTTAAGCAAGGAGAAATGAAAGACAGGGTGGACCAAGCCATCTGCAGGAAGTTCATACTTGTAAGCCACTTTGCCAATCCTCTCAAGAATCATGTAAGGACCAAAGTACCATGTAGATAACTTGATGTTCTTGCTTATAGCCATTGAACTTTTCCTATACGGCTGCAGTTTGAGATAAACAAGATCAGCAACATCAAAATTCCTGTCAACCCTCTTCTTATTTGCAAAAAACTTCATTTTGGCTTAAGCTGGCTGCAGATTATCCTTGATCTGCAGTGCTAACTAAGCTCACTACAACAATAGTTCATTGATTCCTCTTATATGAGAATTCATCCCTTGATGCACCGAAGGAGATGGAGGTTCATACCCATATAATGCCTTAAAAGGGATTGAACTCAAAGAGGAGGGAAAATGAGTATTGTACCAATACTTAGCAGGAGACAAGTACTTATACCATTGTTTAGGATGAGTAAATGTCATCTCTCTCAAATACTGGTTGATGCACTGATTGACCCTTTTTGTCTGGCCATCAGACTAGGGATGATACGAAGAACTCATGGCCAGAGTGGTGCCATGCAGCAAGAACAACTCACGGCCGAAGGAACTAGTGAACAACCTATCCCTGTTTGACACAATAAACTGAGGAAGTCTATGAAGTCTGTACACCTGATCCAAGAACAATCTGGCCAGTTTCTTTAGTGTAATGGGATGATAGAGGACAACAAAATGTCCAAACTTGGTAAAACTATCCACAATCACCCAGATAACTTCTCTTCCCTCCAACTTAGGCAGCCCCTCCACAAAATCCGTGCTAAAGTGAGTCCAAGCCCCTTCTGGAATTGGAAGTGGCTATAATAAGTCCTTATGGGGAGTGTGCTCAACCTTTGTTTTCTGACAAACTTCACACTGCTGAACAAATTCTTGAACATCCTTTTTCTTCCCCTTTCACTAAAAGTAGAGCTTAATCCTTCGGTGGGTTCCATCTATATCGGAGTGTCCTCCCCAAGGAGAGTCATCTGATGCCATAATAACTTGTTTTCTCAATTCATATCCTTCCCTAATGTATATTTTGCCCTTAACTCTTATGATTTCATTGCTCACTATCACCTTTGTATCAGCATTGGCAGGAGTATCTTTTATGCTATTAGGAACAATGTGTGCTTGAGTAAATGCATCATTCTCATAGGAATAGATTACTTATGTCATCCATAGGGGAACTACCTGAGTTATGGCTGCACAAGACCCCTCAATTTCCACATCTTCAAGCCTTTTGGATAGAGCATCAGCCACGGCATTTTCAGCCCCTTTTCTGTACTAAATTGTATACTCCAGCCCCAGCATCTTCATCAATCCCTTCCTTTGAGCTCTTGTTGTAATTCTTTGCTCAGGTAAGCACTTATGAGGCGTTGGTGATCTGTCTTGATCACAAATTTATGTCCTTCAAGGTAATGCTACCACTTCTGTATATCAAGAAGTATGGCCATATACTCCTTCTCATAGATAGACAACTTCTAATTCTTAGGACCTAAAGCTTGGCTGAGGAAGGCTAAAGTTCTGCCACTCTGAGATAGCACAACCCCAATACCAGTACTGCAAGCATCGGTCTCCAACAAGAACGGCTAGTTAAAATCAGGCATCACAAGCACCGGAGCCATAGACATAGCTTTCTTCAAACGTTCAAAGGCTTCGGTTGCCTTGTCATCCCATTTGAACCCATCTTTTTTAAGCAAATATGTCAAGGGTTTCGTAATGATGCCATAGCCTGCTATATATTTACGGTAATATCCAGTTAAACCCAAAAACCCCCTTAGCTGCTTAAGGGATTTAGGCTGAGGCCAATCCTTCATTGCTTGAACCTTACTGGGATCTGTTGTGGCACTCTTTCCAGAGATAATGTGCCTAAGATACTAAACTTGACTCTTGGCAAAGTTACATTTGGAAAGCTTTGCATAAAGCTTGTGCTGCCTCATGGTCTGGAACACCAACTCAAGATGAGAATAATGCCTTTGCAGGGTAGGGATGTAGACCAAAATGTCATCAAAAAATACTACCACAAACTTTATCAAGTACGGCTTAAACACCAGATTCATTAGTGCCCGAAATGTTGATGGTGCATTTGACAGTCCAAAGGGCATCACCACAAACTCATAATGCCCTTGATGAGTTCTAAATGCTGTTTTATGAATGTCTTGCTCTTACACTCTAATATGGTAGTAACCTTGCCTCAAGTCCAGCTAAGAGAAACACCGGGCTCTATGCAGTTCATTCAGCAAGTCGTCAATGATGGGGATTAGGAACTTATCCTTCACTGCGAGAGAGTTCAATTGACGATAATCAATACAAATTCGAGAAGTCTCATTTTTTTTCTTCCCTAAAATCACCGGTGAAGCATAAAGACTATGGCTATGCCTTATAAACCTTGTTCTCATCAACTCATCATTTTGCCCTTCAATTACATCCTTGTGTGAGTGAGGGTATCTATAGGGCCATAAATTCATACGATTAGACTCCTCCTTCAAAGGAATTGCGTGAACAAGGTCTCTTTTTGGAGGTAAAGTATCTGGTGGCTCAAACAATTCTGCATATTCCTTCAACAAGGCCTTTAGTTCATTACTGGATTCAGCGGACTCAACCTCTGATTCGACTGCAAGTGAGTAGAGTTGTCCTACCCAGCTGTAATTTCCCTTCTTGAGCACCTTTTACAAGCCTTTACCCCTCATCAATTGGAGTTGGCCATGCTCCAATATCCCTTGCAACTGGACCTGCTTCCCTTCTTTCTCAAAAGATACAGTTAGCTTCGAGAAATCAAAGAGTACTGGGCTAAAGCTTTTCATCCAATATACTCCTGAGACAATATCACAGCCTCCCAATCTCAAAATCACGAAATCATATTCAAATTTATGCCCTTGCATCTTCCAACAGATATTCATGCACTTCGTATGAGTCAATACAAAATTCCCATCTGCAACCGTAACTGCTAAAGGATTAGTCTGAATCTGTTCTTGCCCTATGGCTCTCACAACCTTTGGATCCACAAAACTGTGAGTTGATCCACTGTCAATTAATATAAGCAACTCTCCTTATCCTGATACTCCCTTAATGCGTATATTGTTGTGTGAACCACTGCCTGTCAAAGCCTTAACAGATATCTCCACATCGGTCTCCTCATCAGTACCAACTGTCACCTCTTCCATTAGTTCTTTTCAGTCTATCTCTTCATCCTCTTCAAGCTCTACTATTTCTTCCCCATATACAACCATTAGAAACTTATGATCACAATTGTGGCCAAAGAAAAACCTTTGGTTACACTTGAGACAGAGCGTCTGAGGTCTCCTTTCATCACTGGTACTAGCCTTATTAGTGTTTTGAGTAAACTTAGTGGAAGAAGTTCCACTGAAATTGCCTTTAGACCTTTGAGAATCTGAACTTGTGAACACAAAACTCTCAACCTTCTTAGCTTTGGAATATGCTTTAGTAAGGCTGCAAGGATCAAAGGCATTCACTAAACTTTTGATTCTTGATTTGAGACCACTTACAAAGCTTGACACATAGTATTACTCTAGAGCAGTAGGATATACAGACAACATCCTAGCTCTCAATCTTTCAAAACATGTCATGTAGCCCTTTACTAAAGTAGTTTTAACAACCTTGCTAAAATTGTCCACAATCTCACTAACATCCTCATCTCCATATTTGTTACACAGCTCATTTGCAAACTCAATCCCAGTAATGGTAGGGCTAGTACGCATCAATCCAAAGTACCAAGTCTCAATCTCACCACTCAAATGTACAGCTGCTAGTTCTACTTTTTCTTGTTCATCAATTTTGTAAAAACCAAAGTATCTTTCACATTTCCGTATCCAAGATTGAGGTAGGTTACCATTAAAGGCATCGAAATCCACTCTTGGCTGTCTGAATCCTCTATTAGAAGCACATGAAGCACTATCATTACTGTCAGATGGAACAACTACAGGATCAAGAGGTCAAGCTTGCTGACTTACTGCCAAGAAAACACATCCACCAATTGGAGGTTGACGCTTACTTTGCATATGAGTTAGCAAGTGTAATAGTCGTATCAAGTAATAAAGAAATGAGTAGATATCGTTCCCATGAGGATAGTTATTGAGTGAGTACCAAAATTAGTTGCTTTGATGCTATTTGAACAACCGAAAATTGAGATGTTGATATGAAATAAAATAAACTAAAAATAAACAAAATATGAAAACTGATTTTATGAAGTTTTTATGATTTAATAATATCCAAGGCATCCGATTTCACCCAATTGCATCAATACGCCTTTCTATTCTCGTTATTCAAGTTGTTATTACGCGTTGATGGTTGAAAATCTTAATTTACTGAGTATTCTATCTCGAGCAACATTTAGCATGCCCTTTTACGTATTAACCCATCACTCTCGTGCATGAATTTAAATAAGAAAAGAGTTTTTAAAGCTCTATGATTTTTACTTAAATACCACATAAATCGCGTTAATCTCTCTCGAGCATTCGCTCAATTTGTGGTGCTTATCACCTTATCATCCATCATAAATCTCCGCTCAGACTCATTATGAATCATTATAGGCCTTAAATGGAGGTCAAGCATTTAAAACTCATGAAGAACAATGATAAACACTTCAACAACGCAATGACAAAACAATGAATACGTTGAATTAGAAATAAGCGTATATTACAACTTAGGCTACATCGTAGCCTTGGAATAACAAAATTAGTTAATGAAAAACTTAATTTAAGACATATTTAACACAAAATTCATGAACCTAATGAAGGAAAGGCTAAAAAGGACTTAAAAATACAAAATTACAAACCAAACTTTCTTCTCCTTCTCTTCTTTTCCTTCACCCGTTTTCTTCTTGCTTCTTCTACACTTTGTATGGGTTTTTTGTTCAATGAAGGATGATCAAACACACCCAAAACGCCCCTACTTATAGTGTTTGAGGGGTGAATAAAGAATGTAAAAATTAACTACAAACTTCATCCTCATTTGCCAAATTCCACGGTTCACCCACAACTTACAAGACTTGGTTTGTTTTATGCATTTTCTTTCACTTTTCACCACCCAAACCTCCAAAAAGGATCAATTTGATGTAGTTTATTTAGTATACAATGCATTTGAGTTAAAAAAAAATTGAAGATATAGCCGCCCTAAACAACTTGTTTGCAAAAGAAAATGTTATTTTATATAGGTTCTTGTATGAACCATCTATTTTGGGTGGATTTTGCTATTTTATTGCTTTAATTTGATGTATCTTGAATTTACTTATTGATGTTAATGATAAAATCTAGCAAGATTTAGCATAAAATGGGTGTTTTTACAAGAAAATAGCAAAATAGTTCAAAACTAGCAAAACAGGGCAAAAGTGATCGAAGTTTTATGCAAAAAATGGTTAAAATATATAAACATGACATAAATATTTATATACTAAATTAGACTTATAAAAATAACCCCAAACTTAAATCTTGCTCCTCCTTGAGCAAGGCTAAACATTAAAATGCCACATCTCAAGCTTTTAAGGAATTTTACCACAATTCAAAGCAGGTACACTTTAAATTAAAGAAGAATAACTGCGGCTCAAAGTTTAAGGTTTTAAAGGCACAAGCATCTTTTCCAAGGAAAAATCTGTCAATTACCTAAGTAATCGAATTCAAAAGTTAGCTAAGCAAATTAAGTTTATCTGTTCTTTCTAATCTTAGGATATTCAAACCGAATAGAGAATAAAATTTATACCACTCATAACAAGACTTATCAAGTATGCCCAAAAATAATTATTTTTGCGACATTTTTTTCTTTGGATGAATTTATTTACTCAAGTCAATTTCGACTCATAAGCATATCCGCAGCGAGAATCCAGCTCCGACTCCTGGGCGATGGCCCATAAGTAAAAGAAGCCACCACTGAGACGTCCTCATAATGCGTAGCACATATCTTTAAAAGTATTTATGCGGGATAGCAGTGCTAGAGATGTTTTCCTTGTTAGCTTTCTAAGTACCCCTTGCTGCGAGCTTTCAATGCGGCAACTTCAGTTCCAGTTGGCCCAGGGTACCAAGTGCTGAAGCACCCATAAGGATCTACTTGCACGAGGGACCAGGGCACGAAACCATAACACCATAGCACATGTCTAGACATTTTAACATCATAGCGGTGCTTAGTAATTCTCTCCCTTTCTTATTTTTCTTTTATTTAGACTTAGGCATAACTTTTCAAAATCTATTATGTAAATGATACTCTTTATGCAATCTATTCAAATTTGAGCATCTTTTAATTGGAAAGAAAAGTAAAACAGCCATGCTAACTAGTGAAGTCAAAGACCATGGTTTTATCAAGATAGTGCCGTAGACTAGATCGTGTTTTGCAATTTGAACACAAAAATAATTGATTATCAGGTTATTCAAATCTAATTAAAGTAAATGAGCTAAAAAGACTAGAAAAATTTCTTGAAAAGCATGATGATAAGTTCTTTCTTTGTTTCTTTCTTTTTTATATGAAAAATTTTCAAAAGATAAATGATAAAAACTATAGAAAACAGACAATATTTTTGTTGGCCGACACTATTTACATCCCCATACAAAGACACCGAACTCTGGAAGGCACCAAAGCCGACTCTAAAACATAAAACAGGAAAACTTTTCGAAATAATTTTGTTTCTAAACCATAAAAAATTGCTTTCCCCAAACCTCATACAAAGTGTTGAAGAAGTAGAAGAAAAATGGGTGAAGGAAGAAGGAGGGAAGAAAGTTTAGTTAGTAATTTTGTATTTTTTAGTTCTTTCTATCCTTTTTCTTTCTTAAGTTAATGAATTTTGTGTTAGTTATTCTTTATATTAAGTTTATCATGAGCTAATTTTGTTATTCCAAGGCTATGATGTAGCCTAAGTTGTAATATGCGCTTATTTCTAATTCAACGTATTCATTGTTTTGTCATTGCATTGTTGAAGTGTTTATCATTGTTCTTCATGAGTTTTAAATGACTGATTACCATTTAAGGCCTATAATGATTCATAATGAGTCTGAGAGGAGATTTATGGTGAGTGCTAAGGTGATAAGCACCACAAATTGAGCGAATGCTTGAGAAAGATTAATGCGATTTGCGTGATTTTTAAGAGAAAATCATAGAGCTTTAGAAACTCTTTTCTTATTTAAATTCATGCACAAGAGTGATGGGCTAATATGTAAAAGAGTATGCTAGATGTTGCTCGAGGGAGAATATTTAGTAAATTAGGGTTTTCAACCATCAATACATAATAACAACTTGAATAACAAGAATGGAAAGGCAAAATGATACAACTGGGTGAATTCGGATGCCTTGGATATTATAAAACCATAAAAACTTTAAAAAATCAGTTAACATATTCTATTTCTTTTTAGTTTATTTATTTCATATCAATATCTGAATTTTTCGATTTTTCAAATAGTATTGAAGCTACTAATTTTGGTATTCACTCAATATAATCCAAGTGGGAACGATACTCTACTCACTTCTATATTACTTGGTGTGACTAGTGAACTTGCTAATGCATACACAAAGTCTGCATCAGTCATTCTTAAATCTCTTCAAATAGTTGATGTTAACTTGGCCTTTAGTTCTTGCCTTTTGGCTATGGAACCATTGCTTTTGGCCCAAGAGTATGGATTTCTTAGGGACATCATAGTGAAAAAGTATGTTGTCCAAGTAGGAGGACCCCTATCGTTTGTTAAGTTATGGGCTCAAGCCTATTTTCCTACTTTTATTGTAGAAGACCTTTTGTACCCGCAGATGATGTAGTTAGATGTCATAGGGACTATTTATTGTGCATGGAGGTCCTTTTCCCACCTGGGAGGTACTTCAAGTGCTACCCTAAGGAGCTACTAGATTCTCATGGCAAACTTGGAGGCCAGTGGACTCCCTTGAGGGATAGGAAGCATGGCCCTCTCTAATTCAAGAAACTAAACCTAAATCTGGATGTCTCAGTTGACATTAATTCAAAACATTAGCAAGCAACCTTGTCCCTCAAGACTTCCATTTCTTTCACCAAACGCACCCTAGTGTAGAGTCTTACATGCCTAGTTGTTTGTCGGGTAGTTAGGATGGTCCTAAGACATTCCTTTCCCCAAAACCTTTGGTGTACCAAAAAAGCCTCCTTGTAGCTTACTCAGCCCGAGGAGCTCCATCAGACCAACTTAGCAACTAGGTTTGCTTGTGGGGATCTTGTACCTCGTAAGTATGCCCTTTATGCCACCTCTCGTGGCAAACTTGGAGGCCAATGGACACCTTTAAGGAGAGGAAGAACGGCCCTATCTAGTTTAGGAAACTAAAACTAAATCTGGATGTCTCAGTAGACATTAGTTCACAACATTGGCAAGCAACCTTGTTCCCTCAAGACTTCCCTTTCTTTCACCAAATGCACCCTGGTGTAGAGTTATAGGCCGGCTTGTTTGCCGGATAGTTGGGATGGTCCCAAGACGTTCTTGTCCCTAGCCTTTAGACCAAAAACTTTAGCGGACCAAAAGAGCCTCCCTGTAGCTTCTTCAGTTCGAGGAGCTCCATCAGACCACCTTAGCAATTAGGTCGCTTATGAGGATCCTGTACCTCACAAGTATGCCCCTTCTGCCACCTCTCATGGCAAACTTAGAGGCCAATGGCCTCCCGTTAGTGAGAGGAAGCATGGCTCTCTCTAGTTTGGGAAACTAAACCTAAATCTGGATGTCTCAGTTAACATTAATTCACAATATTGGCAAGCAACCTCGCTGCTTCAAAAGTTCCCTTTCTTTCACTAGGCACACCCTAGTGTAGAGTCAGACAGGCCTGGTTTGCCGGGTAGTTGGGATGGTCCCAAGACGTTCCTTTTCCTAGCGTTTAGACCAAAAATCTTTGGTGGATGAAAAGAGCCTCCCTGCAGCTTCCTAAGCTCGAGGAGCTCCATCAGGCCTACTTAGCAATTAGGTCTGCTTGTGGGGATCCTATACCTCGCAAGTATGTCCCTTGTGCCACCTCTCATTTTTTTGCTTACTTCTAAGCCTATTGGTTCTCTTTAGAGGCTGGAGGTGCGAAGCAGTATTTCACTAGTTTTCTTGAGTCTATAGGTACCAATTCAAGAGCTATCTAGCCAGCCATAAGTAAACTCCAGCCATGCAACTTTACTAGGTAACCACTCGTCTTCGTGCTTAAGAGGCTATAACAGCTAAAATCACTTGGTGGGCTTACTCAATGTTGTCCTTTTATAGGTACTGACACTTATTGAAGCATAGTAGAATCTGCCAAGACCACCAAGAGCTTTGCAAGGTTGCTTTTGGTGAAATCTCCTCAAGAAGTCCTCACACCAACACTTGCTACAGTAAGCTCGAAGAAGAGAAGAAACTGCAGAGCTCCAGTCATGCCACCAACAAGGATTTTCCTAAGTTGTAGGAGAGTAAAAAGAAGAAGAAATCCCGTCACCCAAATGTTGAGGAAGAGAAGAGCAAGGATTTCTCAGCAGGAGGTATTTGCCTTGTCACATTGTCTTTTTCCTCTTTTACGTGCTTTTCTCGAGGATATTCTAACCCTTTCTTTGTGATACTTAGGTTACTTTAGCCCTAGAGACTGTGGAAATATTAGATTCCCCCAAAAGGAGTGATGCCCTGGAGTCTCCTCATGAGACAAAGCCCATGAATTCAATCACTGAAGAAGAAGAAGGCTCCATCACTTCGATTTCGGAAGCTATCACACATGACTTATTAGAAGGGACCCCTATTTTAACCACACATGAAGCAGGATCTTCTTAGTCTTCGTTCCTTCTTCCTTGGGAGTAAAGAGACTCGTGAAGATAATAACTCCCTTATTTATCTTAAGAGATTTTCTTTGAGCCATGAGTTTGTTCTAACCCATCCTTTTCCTTACAAAAACCCCTCCTGAAGCAAATGCCACTATTCCAAAGAAATAAGCAATAGCCTCCCCTTCAACACCACTTAAAGACCTGGAGGTGAGCTTCAATCTTTCACACCTTTGCTTTTATTCCTGTAAGAGTTGGTTTCCTAGGAAACCCAATTCATATGCATTTTAATTATTGAATAAAAGTTGTTTATCATCATCTTTATGCTTACAAGTTCATTATTATGCATGTGATGTTATTTTCTTTGGACGCACGTACCATTAGATGGATGAAGTCCTTGATAGATTTTTAGGATATCTATGTCAAGGGATGATGAGATTATGCCATTTATAGACTATTAACATATTAAAATGTTATTTAATAATTAGTTCATAGTAAGTGATGAGTTTGGGCTACTTGTCTACTAAGACTATAATTTAACATTTAGATAACTTATCTTGGTTATATAAATAGTGATCCATAAATTTATGTTGGTGTACTACAATGAGATTGTTACACCGAATTAGACCAAGTGACTTGCTCAGTTCTACACTACTATTAGAAGTGAGTAGCTCACAAGTTTATATTTTTTTATATAATGACTTGAAATCTGGAGAACAGTATGAACTCATGCATAGAATATTATTTACTTTCATGCGCTAAAAGGATCAGGTTATGACGTCTAACCGGGACCTTACATTCGTTGGGTAATTGCATGAAGTGTATCAAGAACGGATATTTGTTATGATTGTAAAGGGGGGATATGCTAAGTAATATTGAGTCTTAGACAATATACTAGTAGTATAAGTGTAATAAGTCATGTGTTAGTTGTTAGTCAAGATTGGCGGCTTGGTTAGTTCACTTCAACACAATTACAACTGCTGCAATTGAGCAATACAATTTGGATGTAAACTTAGCTATATTGAGTGCAAAACCACTAGAATCACTCTATTTTAGCAAATCTTGTTCGATTAAACTCGATTCTCATCAAACTAACAAATTATGTTCAAATCAATTGCAACCTTTTTTTTTCAATGTAATTATCAGATATGTTCTTGATCAATTACTCAAGAACTTGATATCAACCAACTTGATCGGAAACAAATCAAGGCTCTAATACTAATTGTTATGATCAAGCCTAGGCTTGAATCATAACCTAAGATAATTGAAGAAATAGAGTTGAGATGAGAAGAGAACTAGAGATATTGAGATGAGAAATAGAGAATTAGGATGACGAATAGACAGAATTTGGGTTGAGAGAGAGAAATAACAATTTCATTCATCAAAGTTATGGATTATAAAGCAAGAGACTCCTACTTATACTACTTCACATAAGAGGAAGCTAAGCCATTATAAAATATCCAATAATCTACTAAAATATCTAACTCACACTTAACTACCTAGCTGACACAACTAACACATGACTTATTACACTTATACTACTAGAATATTATCTAAGACTCAATATTACTTAGCATATCCCCCCTTTACGATCATAACAATGGTATCCCCCCTTTACCGGGAATCAACAATGTGTAATGTACTTGTAGTTTATTCATAAGTCAAGGAACATACCCAGTGCCTCAAGGGCTCCCGCCTACACAGGGTCGGGGGGGGGGGGGGGGGGCGCGGATGTACGCAGCCTTCCCCCTTCAGGGTGTTAACCTGAAGAGAGGTTGTTTCCAAGTGCCCCCAACCTGAGGGTGAGGACTTCCCAGGAGATCACCTATCCTGATACTACTCTCGCCCAAGCACACTTAACTTCGGAGTTCTAATGGGATCTAGTGACGGCGTGTTGGTGCCCTCTTTGGTGTACTTGATTCATAAGACTTTGGCTAGAGCATTCCATATGTTTGACATTTGGAATTAATGCAGAAGTGTTTTTATGTATTAATGAATTATTTGACAACTGTGGTTTAAGTTATTTTTCTCATGGACATATATCAGAGGGGTCAAATGTGAGTAAACTATTACAAGGGATTTAACAAGTAAATATATTTGTCTCTAGAGTGCAGTAAAACTTATTTAGTAAAATTAAGTTTTATTAAATGGTAATCAATTGTTATCATGAAATGATAATAAGATTTTGATCAATTTGGGGTAAGGATTAAATTGTCCCTGAGGTTCCTACGCAAGCCTCTAATTTATGCACCTTAAGAAATCAAGAGAATTCATGAGATGAATTTAAATTAGTGAAATAAAAATAAAATGAAATAAAGGAAAAACTAAAAATCCCGCTTAGGCCAATGGGCACACAACACACGTAAAGAGGGTGCTCAGTGTTGCACTACCCCCCCCCCCCCCCCCCCCGGGTGCCAACCAGCACATGACAAGTGTTGGGCGCTGGGTGCTACCCAGGGGATTGATCTGCATCGTTCAACGCGGACCAATCAAAGGGTGCCATGGCACCCTATGACAAGATATTTGCATGCGCATTAATTTTGTGAGTTTCGGATAATTGTTTTGATATATCAACTAATTAAGCATTCCATTTTCATGCAATATTATTTATTTTAAAATTAATGGGTTACCAAGTTTCTAGTGTGTGGACTCAGGCTCAATTCGCCATGTCTACAATATGTTGCAGGGACTCAAGCTGACCAACAAGCCGTGCGATGGAGAGTTGTACCTGATTATAGGGGACAGAAGGCATGTTTCAATCTTTGGTGTGGGAGACATTAGCTTAGTTCTAAGTAGTAGAGTTTTAATTTTAAGGAACTATCTTTATGTACCTGCATTACGTAGGAATTTGATTTCTATGTCTTATTTAGTCAATGATGGGTATTCAGTTAGTTTTGGAACTGATTTAGTTGTTAAGCTTAATAAAAGGTTCATTTGCAAAGATATTATGGGTGGCTTGTTGATTTTGATGCCTGATCAATACTGTACTGAATGCATGTTTGAATCTAACACTAGTAGGCTTAGTGTACCTCTTAAAAAGAAAAACCCTAAAATTGATAATGCTTTCAAATGGAACCAATGCCTCGGTCAAATTAATTCTAGTGGGATCCAAACACTAGTGAATGAAGGATTAATAAAGTCTTTACAGTTGAACTCCTTACTAGTCTGCAAATCCTGTAGAAAAGGAAAGATGACTAAGTCTATGTTTAAGAGTAAAGGGAATACAGTTGGTGACTTGTATGAGCTGGTTCACACAGATGTATGTGGACCAATGAATGTTCAGGCGAGAGGTGGGTATGAGTATTTAATAACTTCCAATGATGATTACTCTAGGTATGGTTATTTTTACTTGATGAGATAGAAGTCCGACTCTTTTGTAAAGTACAAAGTGTTTAAGGCTGAAATTGAGAATCAGACGGGTAAACATATTAGATCACTTTAATTTGATCAAGGTGGTGAGTACCTTTCAAGAGATTTTCTAGATTTCTTAACTGCAAGTAGGATTATATCTCAGCTTTCTGCACCAGGTACACCGCAACAGAATGGCATAGCAAAAAGGAGAGATAGGATGGTTTTAGAGATTATAAGGTCTATGATGAGTCATGCCACTTTACCGATCACTTTTTGGGGTTATGACTTAGAAACAATAGCTTATGTTCCTAATTTGGTTCCTTCGAAGTTGGTTCCTAAAACACCTATAGAGTTGTGGATTGGGTGCAAGCCTAGAATAGGATATCTTTGTATTTAGGGATGTCCAGCACATGTGTTGAAAAAGAGCCCTGACAAGTTGGAGTCTAGTATAGAAGAGTGTGTGTGTTTGTAAGCCGCCTCAGAGGTACAAAAGGTGGTCTTTTCTATAGTCCTTCAGACCAAAAAGTATTTGTTAGCACCAATGCCAGATTTTTAGAGGAGGAGTTTCTTATAGACTACAAAAGTAAGAGTCAAATAATGTTGGAGGAATTAACTTAAAATGATGCTACTTCTGAGCAGTTTGATTTCTCTAAAGATCATGTAGGTGGATTGGATACTCATGTGGTTCGCTCTAAGACAATTCCAAGTACACGAAAACCTCGGCATAGTGGGAGGATTGTCAAGAAAACTGATAGATACTTATCTAGGGCCCTAGTGGTCGAACTAGATGATGTATCTAATCCTCTTACTTATGATGAGGTGCTCGAGGACAAGGATGTTAACCAATGGGTCTTAGCTCTGAAAGCTAAAATAGAATCTACGTAATCTAATCAGGTTAGCATCTTGTAAAGGCGCCACCTAGCACTAAACCCATTGGATGTGACTGGGTCTACAAGAGAAAGAGAGGAGTAGATGGGAAGATAGAGACCTTCAAGGCAAGGCTGGTTGCTAAGGGTTATACCCAAAAGGAAGGTATCGATTATGACATAACCTTCTTACTAGTAGCCATGTTAAAGTCCAATAAGATACCCTTATTCGTTGCTGCTCATTCAATTAGGAGTTCATGAGCTAAGCTAGACCATAACACTATTCCTAACTTTAAAAAGGAATAGAGTAAGGGGAAATTTCTTTAGTGTCATAATCTTTTGAAAAAGAATTAGATATAGTGGACCGAGTATATTATATCTCAAAAACCGTAACTACCGTTTCAAGCTCACTTTCAAATAACTTTAGCGAAGTGATCCTTGGGGAAGAGCATGAACACATTGAAAGGAGTGCTTCATGAACGTAATCGTGGCTAGGCTCCCTAAAGTACCCGAAAGAGTAAGGGAGACCTGCACACGACGTATTGTGAGAAGCACAACAAAGAGGGGAAAAAAAAAAAGAATATCTCTTTCCTCTTAAGAAGAGGTGCTCCAGTCCCAAGCTATATTTCTAGTTCTTCTTTTCCTTTATCTTAGATTAGACAATAATAAAGTAGTTTTGGTTGTATCCCATATGGAGTAGGATCACTTCACTCAAGTTATTTTAAAGTAAGCTTGAAATGGTAGTTACTAAAAATAAGAAGCGCTTCACTTCAAGACCAAAGACTTCTTCTTATTAAGATGTCCTTTGTATGGGATACCCTTAAGAGCCCCTCCCTTCCCCTCTGCCAAGGGCAGAGTCGCAAGACTCTGGTCACCACCTAGATACTTTATTATTATCTTAAAAGATTCTTATGATTATGAGATTTGGAAGATGGATGTCAAGATAGCCTTTTTAAGTGGTAGCCTTGATTAAGACATCTATATGGTGCAACCAGATGGTTCATTGGTAAAAATCAGGGGCACATAGTATGTAAACTAAAAATGTCCATTCAAGGACTTAAGCAAGCATCTCGCTCATGGAATAAGAGATTCAATGAAGCAATAAAGTCCTACAGTTTTATGCAGTCAGTTGACAAACGGTGCATGTACAAGGGCAATATATACAAGTAGTGACTTTCTTAGTACTGTATGTGGAAGACATCTTGCTCATTGGGAATGATTTGGGAGTTTTATTTGTTGTTAAGATTTGGTTGTCAAGCCAGTTTGATATGAAAGACTTAGGAGAAGCAGCTATATTCCTAGGATCAAACTTTTGCGAATCATATAAGTAAGGTGTTGGGTCTGTCTGAGGCTCCCTACATAGACAAAGTGTTGTCTAAGTTTAACATGGCAGAATCTATGAAGGGTTTATTGCCGTTCAGGCATGGAGTGCGTCTTTCTTTAGAGCAATGTCCTAGGACATCTTAAGAGAAAGAGTACATGGAAGTATTCCATATACTTCGGCTGTGGGAAGCCTTATGCATGATATGTTATATATTGGAGCTAATATCTATTTTACTGTTGGAATAGTGAGTAGATGTCAGTCTAACCCAGGTCGTATTCATTGGACGTTAGTAAAGCATATTCTCAAGTACTTAAGATGGACTAAAAATTATATGTTAGTTTTTCATCGTGATGAGCTAATTCCAGTGGGCTCTTCTAACTAAGATTTTCAGTCAGACACAGATATTAGACGTTCAACATCTGGTTATGTTTTTACCCTTAGAGGTGGAGCTGTTAGTTGGAGGAGTGTCAAGCAATCTTGCATTGCTGTCTCCCTAAAGAAAGCTGGGTATGTGGCGGCTTCTAAAGCTGCCTAGGATGCTCGTTGGCTAAGGAAGTTCCTTATGGATCTTGAGGTAATCAACGAGGGGCTTACATCTGTTCCCATTTATTATGACAACTCTAGCGCGGTAGAAAACTCTAAGGAACCTAGGAAGCATAATCAGTCCCAGCACATTGAAAGAAAGTATGACCTCATTCAGGACTATGTGAAAAATGAGGAGATTGCAATACTGAAGATAGATACCACAAACAATTTGGCAAATTGTTTCACAAAGACATTGACCCAAAAGACTTTTGAGTGTCATTAGGATAGGATGGGAATGTGTTGAAAGGCCAATTGGCTTTGGGACAAGTGGGAGATTGTTAGAGTTGGTGCCTTGGGAAACCCAAATTTATGTGAACATTTTAATTATTGAATAAAAATTGTTTATTGTGGTCTATATGTTTATAACTTCAGTATTGTGCATGCGTTGTTATTTTCTTTTCAAAGCACATACGATGAGATAGACAAAGTCCTTAAATGACACTTGGGATATCATTTTCAGTGAATGATGAGATTATGCCATAGATAGACCAATAACATATTGAAATGTTATTTAATACTTAGTTCATAGTTAGTAATGTGTTTGGGCTACTTGTCTGCCTCGTCTCTTTAGTCCTCGTATGGTGAGGGTACTATAATATAACATTTAGATAACGTGTCTTGGATATCTGGATAGTAATCCAGAATGTTATATCGATGTATCACTATGAGAGTGTTACACCGAATTGAGTAACATGACTTGCTTGTTTCTGCACTCCTATCATAAATGAGCAACTCATATATTTTTATTTATACAATGGCTCTAAATTCAAAAAATAGTCTATATCTGTGCATGGAATGTTAGTTACTTTGATGTGCTAAAAGGATCACGTTATAACGTCTAACTGGGATATTACATTCGTTGGGTAAATGCATGAGGTGTAGTGGGAATGGATATTTTACTAGCAATCTACAATGTGATGTCCCCTTAGTTGATTCGCAAGTATTCGCATTGATTCCACATACATTGGCCAGAGCATTTCAGTATGTTGGACATTTGGAATTAATAAAAAAGTGTTTGTCTGTATTAATGAATTATTAAAGAAGGGTGAGTCAGGAATAAAGAAGGCAAAGTGAGAAAGAATAACAATAGTAGTTTAAGTTATTTTTCTTTTTGACATTTATTAGAGGGGTCAATTGTGAGTAAACTATTACATGAAATTTAACGTGTAAATATATTTGTTTCTGGAGTGGAGTAAAGCTTATTTGATGCAATTAAGTTTTACTAAATGGTAATCAATTATTATCATTTGATGATATTAAGATTTGACCCATTTGGAGTCAGGAATAAATTGTCCCAAAAGTCCCTGTTCAAGCCTCTAAATTATGCGCCTTAAGAAATCAAGAGAATTCATGAGATGATTTATTTATTCTAGAGTTGAATAAAATATTTTTACTAAACTCCAAAATTCATGAGATGAATTTATATTAGAAAATTTAAATAAAATAAAAAGGAAAAAAATGAAAATCAAGCTCAAGCCAATCAGCATGCGGCACTGGCGCAAGAGGGCAATCTGCATCCACCCCCCCCCCCCCCCCCCCCCCCCCCCCCCCCCCCCCCCCCCCCCCAAAGTTTATATTTTGACCGAGGGTATTGATCCCCGTTGTTTGACACGAACCCATCGCAGGGTGCCACATGGCACTCTGTGATGAGGTATTTGTATGCGCATTAATTTCATGTGTTTTGGATAACTATGTTGATAATTTAACATATCAAGAATTCAATTTTTATTTTAAAATTAATGGTCCATTTTTAGCCTCGTACGTGAATTAAAGCTGGCACATTAAATTTAAATAAAAGGCAGGGTCTCTCTTCTGATTTGTTCTTCAAAAAAATTGTTTTCATGAGAATTACATCTAGTGCCAAGAGGGAATGTAGACAAGATCTCGGATGTATCGTTGGAGTAACTTTTTACACTTGTGGTTTACAACAAGGTATGAGATTTCTTGACTATTACTTTTAATTTTGTATTTATTTATTTTTCATGATTATGTCAACCATGCTTCATTATTATTTTTAATTCGAGTTGTAAACATCAAAATATTTTTAAAACTAAAAATTTTAAATTATACTTTTGATGCACTAGATCCAATCATTTTAAGTACTTTTTGTTTATAAAATTAAAATTGCCCACCCAACAATTCCAAACTCTTGATTCATTCTAATTTGTCTTCTTTCAAGAGCCAAGCTGCCCCACCTCCTAACTTTCCAAGAATCCCCTCCCCCTAGAAAGGTTGGAGTAAGAGGCTAGCCTTCTAACAGCAATATCAATACGAATCATCAAGATTCAAAAGGTTGAGTGCCTTAAGGCAACTCCGGATTCAAAGTTTTGCTACAGAGGCTAATAGCCAAGAGGACTTGACCCTAGTGAAGGCTTTGAAAGAAGACCCAAATGTGGCACCCCTTCATTGCAAAGGAGCTTGAGACACTTGAGGGGATCCTTATCTTTGTTTCTCAAGAGGTTCCTTCACTCCTACAGTGGAAGCAGCAATACCAGACCACCATTAATGACCTCAACCATTCTACAAGACTCAAAGGCTTGCAGCTTTTTTTAGAAATGCTTCAAGCAGCCAAGGAGACTGTCATGATTCTAGAAGATTGGGCATATGACATTGAGTAGTAATAATTCATTGGTTCTAATAAATAGTTTAGGCCATTAGTATAAGTCAATATTAGTACTTCACTTAGTCGTTCAGACGGTTATTAGTAGTTGGGAGTAGCTCTTATATTGTCTTAGTCCATTGTATTAGCAATTTCTGTTAGCCTAAGTGTCTTGATGCAATGTATAGAGGTTAGCTGCCATTAAGTGGTAGTGTGAGTGCATCACTTGTAAGAGGCATTCAAGGATAATGAAAGTATCTTCTTCTTCTCTCTACTCTACGTCTCTCTAATTCTCATCTTATTTTCTCTATTTTCTCTCTCTTCCTCATTTTGATAAGACAATAAGAGATGAGAAAGAAGTGAAATCAAGACAAGGAATAGAGAGAAAATAGAGAAGAGAAGATGAGAATTAGAGTAAAGAGAAGAAGAAGATACTTTCATTATCCTTGAATTCGTCTTACAAGTGATGAACTCACCTACTTATACTAACTACCACTTAATGGCGGCTAAGCTCTATACATTGCATCAAGACACTTAGGCTGACTGACTTGGCTAATACAATGCACTAAGACAATAGAAAAGCTACTCCCAACTACTAATAACCGTCTAAACGACAAAGTGAAGTACAAATATTGACTTATATTAAAGGCATAAACTATTTATTACAACCAATGAATTATTTCTACTCAATGTCATATGCCCCATCTTCTAGAATCATGACAAAGACTCCAAATCAACAACACCAAGAATCCAAGAATATTGAAGATCAAGTCCTACTTCTAGAACAACAACTGGGGCTAGCTTAAAGGGAGGCTATCAGTCCTTAGGCAAAAGCACTCCAATCAGAACTCTAGGCTCTAAGACCTAGAGCGAGCGGGGATAGAGGCACAAGAATAATAGCAAGTTCTCCGAGAAGAAGTGTTCTCCGTTAATAGCCAACTTACCCAAATTGCCACTCAAGTAGCAGTTGTATAGGAATCACTTGTTAGAATTAGGACTTTCCTCTTCTCAGGGTTTTCTAAAGAGATGTTATATTGTATTTTAAGTTTAATAAGTTTATATTTTCTGTAAACTCCATGTATTCCCTTATTTTGTTTAATGAAACTACATGTTTATTGTGCCAACATGTCTCGTAAATACTAGGATCTATAATGTTATGATTCAAGATCAACTTTGGATCATAACCTAGGCGAGAGAAAGACAGAGATGAAGAGAATAGGATAGAGATGAGAATTAGAGAGAACTGAGATGAGAGAAGAAGATATTTGTTATTATCATTCAATGAATCTTATAAATGAAAAACTAAACAATTTATACTACTTACTAACTGAAGGTAGCTAAAAACAATACAATGCATCAAGACACTACTCCTAACCAACTTAACTAATCTTGGCACCAAAACAGCAATTCAACTTATTTACCCCTTATTACATAAGCAAATAAGAAATTAAACGGCTAAGAGAATTATTAAGCAATACAAGATAGAACCACAATCATGACAATACCCCCTCCTTAAGAACGTTCTTGTCTCAAGAACAGAAGGTAGGAAATTGACTCTTGATAAACGTCAAATCTTCCCATGTAGCATTTTTAACACGTAAGTTTGCCCACTGAATCAAAACTTGCTCCAGTTGCCTTCCATTCTGATGTATAGAGCAAGTATTAAAGATTGCCAGGGGCTCCTGTAGAATCAAGCCACTAGAGGAGTAGATGAATTTGGCAACACCCTCTGTAACTTACTTCTTCAATAGAGAGACATGAAACACTGGGTGCACACTGGCCTCTGGAGGCAACTGTAACCTGTAAGCCACATTGCCCAACCTTTCCAACATTTTGTAAGGACCAAAATATCAAGCACTTAGCTTTACATTCTTGCGCACTGCCCCTAAAGATTGCCTATAAGGTTGTAATTTCAAATACACCATGTCTCCCACTTGAAAAGTCCTATCAGTTCTCTTCCTATCCAAGGAAAACTTCATTCTTGATTGAGCTACTTGCAGGTTGTCCTTGAGTGTCTACAGCAATTGTTTCCTCTGATTTAGTAAGTCATTCATTTCTACCACAAATGCTGATGAAGTTTGTGGAACATTTGGAAATGGTGGATCATAGCCACAAAGTGCCTTAAATGGAGTTGTCCCTAAGGAAGAACGAGTATGGGTATTGTACCAAAACGCATCTAAAAATAACCACTAATGCCAATGCTTGGGATAGAGAAATGTCACGCCCCTCAAGTGTTGCTCCACACACTGATTCGCCCTTTTTGTTTGTCCATCCGTTTTAGGATGATAAGAAGAGCTTAAGGCAAGAAAAGATCCAAGCAGTAAGAACAACTCACGCAAAAAATTGCTAATAAATAGCATGTCACAATAAGATACAATGGATTAAGGTAAGCCATGGAGCTTATAGATGTTATCCAAGAATAATTTTGCCAATCTTTCAGCTGAAATTGGATGATTGAGACCAATCAAGTAACCAAATTTAGTAAATCGATCAACCACAACCCGTACGACCTCCTTACCTTCTGACATGGGCAATCCCTCTATGAAATCCATGCTGATGTGCTGCAAAGCTCTATCAGGGACAGGCAGAGGTTGAAGCAATCCTAGATAAGGCACATGATTGCTCTTGGCTTGCTAACACACCTCATAGACTTGAACACATTCAGCTACTTCTTTCTTCAATCTCGGCGAATGGAAATAATGCTTGTGTCTCTTATAGGTTTCTTCGATGCCTAAGTGACCTCCCCAAGCTGAATCATGGTATGCTAGAATGATCATCTTCCTCAAACTTGTGAAGGACCTAATGTAAACCTGGTATGTTTCTTGTTTGTTTTGATGTAATAAGTCGAACTTAGTTGTAATGTTTTGAATTCAGTTCTTGGCGCCAAAGTTGGTTTTGGCAGTTAGATGCAACTAGTCAAGTTTGGCGGCTGTTTTAAGTTGGTTAAGCATGAGTTCAATGTCTCTAGTTCATATAAGTAGGGTGATCTTGTGTAATTGATACGCATTCAATGAAAATTACCAATCTCTTTGAGATCATCTTCTCTTCTCATCTTATTCTCTCTCTATTTTCTCATCTCCTTTCACTTCTTTCTCATCCCATACTCTCTTAATCTTAGGTTATGATCAAGATTTAATCTCGATCTTAACAATTGGTATCAGAGCCTCGTTTGGCTTCCAATTCAAACAAAATTGACATCAAAAATTCAAAGATCATTGCGATTTTTATCCCACGGTTATTGAATTGATCTTACAAATTGAAAATAACAAAAAAATATATAGTACATATACAATCGAATCTTAGTAACTACTATGGATCCAAACGCAATGGCATTGACTGGTGGAGTTGTCACTAGATCAGCAGCAGCTAAAGCAATAGTTCATGCTACCTATGCTGATGCGGTTGGCAATAGTGGTACAACAGGACAGGAGATGGTGTCAATGGCACAGTTTGATAGTCGGATCAATGCAATGTTTGAGCTGATTCAAAAATCTAATGCTGATGTAAAACATAAATTGAATCAACAGATCAATGCAAAGGCTGATCAACAAGCTCAGCAGGTGGAGGCTAAAATTCAGCAGGTAGAGATCAAAATAACAAATCAGATAGCACGACAATCTCAGGATTTGGAAGGAAAGTTTACCCAACGAATTGAGCAGCTGGAACTGAAGTTAACCGAGAATAGGGAGCAGTTTAGGAGGCCAGATCCTCCTATTGTTCATGATCCGTTATTACCTGCCAGTTTGCTAAAAGCAACACATCCGGTGAGGTCCTTTGATGAAGTGAGGCAGAATGATCACACTCTAGCAGTTAATGCTGGTGTTAATGAATTAACTTCAGATCGAATTCAGGAGGTTGAGATTACTGCTGATAAGCAAGGCCACAGTGAGCAAATGTTGTCACGACCTTCAAATTGGGATGCTGGACCTGGTATACGAGCCACTGACTTGGATAGACCGCCTGATCCTTGGCCTCAGCAGCGTTCAGGCAGCAATGAGGAGTCATCCAATAGCAGGAACCATAACCACAAACTACCTCGGGTGCAGATTGATGCATTTGAGGGAAAACAACCTCACTCTTGGCTAAGAAGGTGTGAACGTTACTTCCATTTTTATCACATTGATGAGTCAGAGAAAGTGCAAATTGCGGCTGTGTATTTGCTTAGCGATCATGAGGTATGGTTCTATAGCTTGTTAAGATGTAAACCTTCCATTACATGGAATGAGTTTGCAAAGGCCTTGTGTGCTCGGTATAGGGATGAGGATGGTAGTGATATTGTGGATAAATTCAATAAAGTTAAGCAAGAGACGACTGTGAAGGATCACATGACCAGATTTGAGAATCTTCGTGCCAGCATTGTAACTGAAATTGAGGCCTCTGAGTCTTATTATGTGTCAGCTTTTATAAGCGGGTTGAAGCCTAAGTTGAAGAACTTGGTTAAGGCTGTTGATCCTGCTGGTTTGTCTGTGGCTTTTGCTAATACCTAAGCTTTATGAAGCAACGGGTCTAGCATCAGGTGGTACTTCCAGATCTCGTGGTAGCAGCTCCCAATTTCTGCAAGGCAAAATCAGATCCAACAGAACAGATGTACAGAGGCAACAATAGAAATTGTGTTATCGATGCAATCAACCTTTCCAATTTGGCCATAAGTGTAATCCCAAGTTTCTCATGAGTGCTGAAGGAACTAATGTTGGGGAGCTTACTGATGAAGGGGAAATTGCAGAGGAAGGAATTGAATCAGATTAGGAAAGTGAAGAAAGTTTAGACGATGCTGCAGTAGAGATTTAAGTATAAGCCTTGACAGGTAATGGGGCTCATAGCACAATCCGGATCAAAGGGAAGGCTGGCAAAAGATCCATTATCATTCTCATTGATAGGGGGAGTACTCATAGCTTTGTAGATCCCAAAGTGGCCAAGAAAGTAGGCCATGAAGTGATAAAAACTCATCTTCTTGCAGTTACCATGGCTGATGGGAAATCAGTAACTACTCAGAACAAGTGCCAAGGATTCTCTTGGCTGATGCAAGACCGCAAGTTCAGCTATGACTTTAGAATCCTTTCCTTGGGAGGGTGTGATATGGCTCTTGGGGTCAAATGGATGAGAACTTATAGCCCAGTATTGTTTGATTATGCAAATCTCACGGTTTCTTTTGATGTACAAGGCTCTAAGTTCACATTGCAAGGTGTGTCAGAACAAGCTCAATTACAAGTAATGAAGGGAAGCAAGTTGAAGAAGGGCATTCAGAGTTGTGCATACGAGTGGGTTGGCCAGCTGTTTGCTATTTCTTTCACTGAAATGATCGATATTGTTGAACCAGAAGTGCAGGCATTGATCACAGAGTTTGAGGATGTGTTCGAGGTGCCCAAGTCCTTAACTCCCAAGAGGAGTATAGATCATGTAATTCCCCTCAAAGAGGGTGCAGAACCGGTGAAGATTAGGCCTTACAAACACCTTCATGCTCAGAAGTCAGAGATTGAGAAGCAAGTTGATGAATTGCTTAAGACAAACTTCATACAGGCTAGCCATAGCCCCTTTGCCTCTCCGGTTATTCTTGTCAAGAAAAAGGATGGCACGGCTCGCATGTGTATTGATTATAGGCAACTCAACTCTATGACTGTTAAGGACAAGTTTCCTATACCGGTTATAGATGATTTGCTAGATGAGTTGTATGGAGCTCAAGTCTTTTCCAAGCTGGATCTACGGCAAGGATATCATCAGATCAGAGTGGGAGAGCAAGATGTGTACAAGACTGCATTCCGGACACATCATGGACATTTTGAATTCGTGGTCATGCCTTTTGGCTTGACAAATGCCCCAGCAACATTTCAGGCTCTTATGAATGATGTCTTCAAACAATTTCTTAGGAGATTTGTGTTGGTTTTCCTTTATGACATCCTAATTTACAGTGCATCGTTTGAGGAGCATTTGAAGCATTTGAGGGAGGTGTTTTCGGTCATGAGAAAGCATAAGTTGTATGCTAAGTTGGCCAAGTGTTCCTTTGCTCAATCTCACTTGGAATATCTTAGCCATGTGATCTCTTGCAAAGGAGTTGCCACCGATCCATCAAAAGTTCAAGCCATGAAGCAATGGTCTACTCCGGGTACTCTGAAACAATTGAGAGGATTTTTGGGATTAACTGGCTATTACCGGAAGTTTGTAGCTAACTATGGAGCCTTAGCCAAGCCACTAACAGATCTGTTGAAGAAAGACTCTTTCAGGTGGTCGGATGAAGCTCAAAGGGCTTTTGATGCTCTTAAGGTTGAAATGTGCAGAACACCAGTTTTGGCAATGCCTGATTTCTCTTCAAGCTTTGTATTAGAGACTGATGTGAGTGGAAGTGGTATTGGGGCAGTGTTATCTCAAGATGGAAGACCTATAGCATTCCTCAGCCAAGCATTGAGTACAAAGCACCAAGCTCTTTCTATATATGAGAAGGAGTACCTTGCCATCTTACTTGCGGTAGATAAGTGGAGGCATTACTTGGAGGGGCATCATTTCATCATTAAGACTGATCACCAAATGTTATGATCCGAGAATTCGAGGATTCGAGCTGTGGTCGGTTAAGTTGCCGTTGTTGCATATTGGTTCTGTTTTAGTGCTGCTGCTGCATATTGGTGTGTTCGGTTGCTGCGTGTTGCTGTCATGTGTGTTTGTTAGTTTAATAAAAATGTAATAGCTTTAGTTAGTAAGTGTTGTGTGTGGTGTTAGTTAGTCCTAGTTAGTTACATTGTAATAAGCTGTTAATTCAAGTTGTTGCTGCAGCATGGGTCTGTTAGGTTAGTGCTTCGGCGCCAAATAAGAGAATTTAAATATTAGTTAGTTAGTTTCAAGAGTTTTCTAGATGTTTCTTCTAATAAGATGTGTGGTATGGTGTCTTGATTCATTATAAGGCTAGCTTAAGTGCTTATAAATATATGATGATGTATTGTTCAGAATTATGGAATGAAATAATCAAACACAAGTCTCAATTTGAGATCAATATTCTCTCTCTCACCTAACTCTCTCTATTTCTCATCTCCTTTCCCTTCTTTCTCTCATCTAAACTCTAAATCTCTACTTTCTCATCTCAATTTCACTTCTTCCTCATCTCAAATTCTCAACCTATCCAAACTTTACTTAGTTTACGCTTATGGTTCAATCCCGAGCGTAACACCAAAGTCTTAAGCACTTGTTAGAACAGAAGATTGTCACTAGGATACAAAGAAAAGGGCTGATGAAGATGTTGGGGCTGGATTACGACATTGAATACAGGAAAGGGAAGGAGAACCTTGCTGCAGATGCACTGTCACGCAGATTTGAGGACCTTGAGCAGGGCTCTCTTGGGGCTGTTTCCGTGATTTCTCCTGCCTGGATGGAAGAGTTACATCAGTCCTATGAGAATGATTCATTCGCGTAAGAATGTACAGCTACTGCCATTGTGGGTAAAGCGAGCAATTCGGCTACTGGTGCAGAAATATCTGTGACCCGAGGCATTATTAGAATTCAGGGGAAGTTGTATGTTGGCACCTCGACTGATCTTAGGCAACAAGTTATTAGTGCTGCTCATGATTCTTCGTGGGGTGGACATTCAGGCATGGAGGGCACATATTAGAGGTTGAAAGTTCATTTTAGTTGGCCAGGAATGAAGAAAGAAGTGAACAACTTTGTGCAAAGTTGTGAGGTTTGCTAAGAAACTAAACTTGGTGACCACAGATACCAAGGACTTCTCCAACCCTTGCCTATTCCAGAGGGTATTTGGCAACACATAAGCATAGATTTCATTGAAGGATTGCCTAAGTCAGAAGGGAAAGAGGTGATCTGGGTAGTAGTTGACAGATTCACCAAATTCGGGCACTTCATTGCGTTGGCTCGACCTGTGACTGCTGAGAAGTTAGCTCGTGTGTTTCTAGATAACATCTACAAGCTTCATGGATTGCCCCAATCCATAATTTCTGATAGGGACAAGCTCTTTACAAGTTGGTTTTGGAAGGAGTTATTTGGTCTTTTGGGAACGACGTTGGCTCTTAGTTCTTCCTACCACCCTCAAACTGACGGCCAGACAGAGAGGGTTAACCAATGCATTAAGCAATACCTTAGAAGCATGGTGTTTAGTCATCCCAAGGTGTGGGGAAGATGGCTTTCGTTGGCTAAATTTTGGTATAACACCCAGTTTCATGCTTCATTAGGCACGACTCCCTTCAAAGCTTTGTTTGGTTATGATCCACCCTCTCCTTTTGGGTTATAAGGAGTTGGGACAGCTGTGGTTAGTAGAGGAGGCTGGTATTGCAGCAACTGAAGCACAATCTCAATCAATCATAGGCTCGGATGAAATGGTATGCAGACAGGAAGAGAGTTGATCGAAATTTTGATGTGGGGGACATTGTATATCTGAAATTGTAGCCTTATAGACAATCCACAGCAGCAGTGAGGAAGAATGTCAAGCTTTGTGCTCGTTTCTTTGGGCCTTATAAAGTCTTAGAGAGAATTGGCAAGGTGGCATATAAGTTGGAGCTCCCTCCTGACTCTTATATTCACCCTGTTTTTCATGTTTCGCTTCTTAAAAAACAGGTTAAAGAGGGTCAAGGCTCTTCTCCCGGTCCTTCGAAAGTACGCTCCAATGGCTCATTGGTCTTACAGCTTGCTACAGTGGTCGAACAAGAGCAAGAAGCACAGGTGCAGGAAGCAAGTTACAGAAATCAGAAAGTTCGAGTGGTGTGCAGCAACTTGGATGAATTGTTTACTACATGGGAGGAAAAGCATTTTTTGTTGAGTCAATTCCCTTCTTTTCATTCTTGAGGACAATAATGATTTAAGGGGAGGGGATTGTTATGTTTCTTGTTTATTTTGATGTAATAAGTCGATTTTAGTTGTAATGTTTTGAATTCAGTTTTTGGCACCAAAGTTGGTTTTGGCCGTTAGACCCAACTAGTCAAGTTTGGCGGCTGTTTTAAGTCGGTTAAACATGGGTTCAATGTATCTAGTTCATATAAGTAGGGTGATCTTGTGTAATTGCTACTCATGCAATGAAAATTACCAATCTCTTTGAGATCATCTTCTCTTCTCATCTTATTCTCTCTCTATTTTCTCAAAACCTTTCACTTCTTTCTCATCCCATACTCTATTAATCTTAGGTTAAGATCAAGATTTAATCACGATCTTAACAAAACCTTCCCCGCCATTCTTACAATGCCATTGGCCATAGTTATATCAGAATCACCATCAGAACAAGGCTCAATGCTGAAGGCCGTAATCCAATCTTGAGCAAAACTGTCTTCCATATAAGATTTGTGAACTTCTTCCATCTAAGAAGGCAATACAAACGAGATAGCATTAAAAGCACCAGACTGCACATTCTCCTCTTCATGCTTCCTGGATAAAGCATCACCTACTATGTTTTCTCATCCCTTAAAGTATTCAATAGAGTAATCCAATCCTAACATCTTCATAAGTCCTTTGCGCTGCACTCTTGTTGTAATTCTTTGATCTAACAAATACTTCAGGCTTTGGTGATCAATCCTAATGATCAAATGATGGCCTTCAAAATAAAGCCTCTGCTTATGCATTACCATAAGAATAGCCAAATATTCCTTCTCATAAATGGACAAATTTAGATGTTTGGGACTTAGTGCTTGGCTGAGATAAGCCACTGTTCTTCCCTTCTATGACAACACTGCTCCCATTCCCTTACCACAAGCATCTATGTCAATAATGAATGGAACACTAAAATCCGGCATTGCCAAAACAGGAGCTGAACACGTGGCTATCTTTAACCCTTCAAATGCTTCTTGAGCTTTATTTAATCACTGAAAAGCATCCTTCTTTAAAAGATCAATCAAGGGGTTTAGCAATCGCCCCATAGCCAACCACAAACTTCCTATAATATCTGGTGAGACCCAAGAATCCCCTTAACTACTTGATGGAAGTAAGAATTGGCCAATACCTCATTGGTTTCACCTTAGTTGCATCAATGGCCACACCATTACAAGAAATTACATGGCCCAAGTACTCTACTTGAGATTGGCCAAAGGAACATTTGGAAAGTTTAGCAAAAAGTTTGTTCTTACACATGGTTTTGAGCACTTGACTGAGATGTGCCAAGTGAGACTTTATGGAAGGGCAACACACCAAGATATCATCAAAGAATATAAGAACAAATTTCCTCAAGAAAGGTTGAAAGATTGAGTTCATTAATGCCTGGAAGGTAGCAGGGGTATTTGATAGACCAAAGGGCATAACCACAAATTCATAATATCCATGATGGGTTCTAAAGGTAGTTTTGTGGATATCCTAGTCCAATACTCGAATCTGGTAATAGCCTTGCCTCAAATCCAATTGAGAGAATATTTGGAACCATAAATTTCATCTATGAGGTCATCTATGAATGGAATTGGGAATTTATCTTTAATGGTAAGGGAATTGAGTTGTCTATAGTCTATACACATCCTTGATGATCCATCTTTTTTATTGACCAATATAATAGATGAAGCATAGGGCCCATGATTGTGTCTAAAGAAGTTTGTCTTCAAAAGCTCCTCAACTTGCTTTTCTATCTCATTTTTCTGAGCGTGGGGATACTTGTAAGGTCTAAGATTGACTAGATTTGAGTTTGATTGGAGGGCTATAGCATGGTCCAAAGCTCTTTTTGGTGGTAATGAAGTAGGTTGCTCAAATAGATCATTGAATTCATGTATTAACTTACTAATGACTGGGTTAGAGTTCACCTTGGCTTCCTTCGGGTCAGCATGGAGAGAGAACAATTGGCCAATCCATTGATAAGTACCCATCTTGATCACACCTTCTAGCTTCTTCCCACTTATCAAATGCAATTGTCCACGCTCCACGATGCCTTGCAAAGGGATAGCTGTGCTATTTCTTTCAAAACAGACTGATAGCTGAGCAAAATCAAAACCAAGGGATTGAAAGTTTTCATCCAATCAACCCGTAAGGCCATGTCAGAGACTCTAAGCTTCAATACTCTCAAGTCATTGTCAAATTGGTGGCCTTGCATCTCCCAATAGAATTGTTTGCACTTGGTTTACATCTGCATGGAATTTCCATCAACAACTATAACTCCCAAGGGACTTGTCTTGATCAACTCATGCCTCACCAACTTAGCAAATTTAGGATCTACAAAGCCAAGCGTGCCTCCACTATCAATCAAAATTAGTAGTGGCTTGTGATTTGCCATTCCCTTGATCCTTATTGTACTGTGAGAACCACTCCCAATCAAAGCTCTCACTGAAATCTCCATATCACAACTCTCAAAATCCTCTTGCCTGTCCTCCACCTAAACTCTAAGTTCAATTTCTTCCTCCTGCTCAATCTCCATTTAACTATCCTCAGTTTCATTTGCAGTGACTGCCATCAGCTGCTTGGGATTGCACATGTGACCAAAGAAGTACTTTTGATTGCATTTGAAACACAATCTCTGAGCCTTGTTTTCCTCAATACTTAGTGGCTTGGTCATACCTGCACAGCCCCCTATTGCAGAGGTTGAACAACAGCCTTGTTTCTCTGTCCCGTCTCTAAATAAGCTAGCACAGTTGATTCAAGCAATCGTGCTTTCGAATATGCCTTGGACAATGTAGGAGGATTAAGAGCTTTCACAAAGTTCTTAATCCTAGGCTTAAGTCCACTAATAAAGCTAGAAACATAATGAGCTTCCTTCGCTCCCGAATTTATAGACATCATCCTTGTCTTCAAGTTCTCAAAACATGTCATGTACTCCTTAACACTACTAAATTAAGCCACCTTGTTGAACTTGTCAATCACCTCCCCTAGATCAACTCATGCCCCACCAACTTAGCAAATTTAGGATCTACAAAGCCAAGCGTGCCTCCACTATCAATCAAAATTAGTAGTGGCTTGTGATTTGCCATTCCCTTGATCCTTATTGTACTGTGAGAACCACTCCCAATCAAAGCTCTCACTGAAATCTCCATATCACAACTCTCAAAATCCTCTTGCCTGTCCTCCACCTAAACTCTAAGTTCAATTTCTTCCTCCTGCTCAATCTCCATTTAACTATCCTCAGTTTCATTTGCAGTGACTGCCATCAGCTGCTTGGGATTGCACATGTGACCAAAGAAGTACTTTTGATTGCATTTGAAACACAATCTCTGAGCCTTGTTTTCCTCAATACTTAGTGGCTTGGTCATACCTGCACAGCCCCCTATTGCAGAGGTTGAACAACAGCCTTGTTTCTCTGTCCCGTCTCTAAATAAGCTAGCACAGTTGATTCAAGCAATCGTGCTTTCGAATATGCCTTGGACAATGTAGGAGGATTAAGAGCTTTCACAAAGTTCTTAATCCTAGGCTTAAGTCCACTAATAAAGCTAGAAACATAATGAGCTTCCTTCGCTCCCGAATTTATAGACATCATCCTTGTCTTCAAGTTCTCAAAACGTGTCATGTACTCCTTAACACTACTAACTTAAGCCACCTTGTTGAACTTGTCAATCACCTCCCCTAGATCAACTCATGCCCCACCAACTTAGCAAATTTAGGATCTACAAAGCCAAGCGTGCCTCCACTATCAATCAAAATTAGTAGTGGCTTGTGATTTGCCATTCCCTTGATCCTTATTGTACTGTGAGAACCACTCCCAATCAAAGCTCTCACTGAAATCTCCATATCACAACTCTCAAAATCCTCTTGCCTGTCCTCCACCTAAACTCTAAGTTCAATTTCTTCCTCCTGCTCAATCTCCATTTAACTATCCTCAGTTTCATTTGCAGTGACTGCCATCAGCTGCTTGGGATTGCACATGTGACCAAAGAAGTAATTTTGATTGCATTTGAAACACAATCTCTGAGCCTTGTTTTCCTCAATACTTAGTGGCTTGGTCATACCTGCACAGCCCCCTATTGCAGAGGTTGAACAACAGCCTTGTTTCTCTGTCCCGTCTCTAAATAAGCTAGCACAGTTGATTCAAGCAATCGTGCTTTCGAATATGCCTTGGACAATGTAGGAGGATTAAGAGCTTTCACAAAGTTCTTAATCCTAGGCTTAAGTCCACTAATAAAGCTAGAAACATAATGAGCTTCCTTCGCGCCCGAATTTATAGACATCATCCTTGTCTTCAAGTTCTCAAAACGTGTCATGTACTCCTTAACACTACTAACTTAAGCCACCTTGTTGAACTTGTCAATCACCTCCCCTAGATCAACTCATGCCCCACCAACTTAGCAAATTTAGGATCTACAAAGCCAAGCGTGCCTCCACTATCAATCAAAATTAGTAGTGGCTTGTGATTTGCCATTCCCTTGATCCTTATTGTACTGTGAGAACCACTCCCAATCAAAGCTCTCACTGAAATCTCCATATCACAACTCTCAAAATCCTCTTGCCTGTCCTCCACCTAAACTCTAAGTTCCATTTCTTCCTCCTGCTCAATCTCCATTTAACTATCCTCAGTTTCATTTGCAGTGACTGCCATCAGCTGCTTGGGATTGCACATGTGACCAAAGAAGTACTTTTGATTGCATTTGAAACACAATCTCTGAGCCTTGTTTTCCTCAATACTTAGTGGCTTGGTCATACCTGCACAGCCCCCTATTGCAGAGGTTGAACAACAGCCTTGTTTCTCTGTCCCGTCTCTAAATAAGCTAGCACAGTTGATTCAAGCAATCGTGCTTTCGAATATGCCTTGGACAATGTAGGAGGATTAAGAGCTTTCACAAAGTTCTTAATCCTAGGCTTAAGTCCACTAATAAAGCTAGAAACATAATGAGCTTCCTTCGCTCCCGAATTTATAGACATCATCCTTGTCTTCAAGTTCTCAAAACGTGTCATGTACTCCTTAACACTACTAACTTAAGCCACCTTGTTGAACTTGTCAATCACCTCCCCTAGATCCTAATCATCATATCTTTCACACATTTCATCAACAAATTCTAGCCAAATTACATTAGGATTGCTCAAAATCAAGCTATGGAATCTACGAATTCTTGCAAAATTACATTAGGATTGCTCAAAATCAAGCTATAGAACAAGACCTCTTAATCTCCATGAAGATTGAACGCAGCTAATTCCACCTTCTATAAGTCAGGTATTGCATAGAACTAAAACTTTTTTTTGCATCTTCTAATCCATGACTGTGGTTACACTCCATCAAAAGCATCGATCTCAACCTTTTGCTAGCGAAAAACTAATCACTTTACCATCGGCAGTTCTTTAACTTATTCTTCAACCAGTTTTGTAAAGAGAGAATCAGGAGGTCTTCCTTGATGCAAGATTCTAGCTTCATAAGGTCTAGACTGTTTATTGATCCGCTCTTGCATTCCAGTCAGCTGCTGCTGCAAGAGTTGCTACGATTGCTACTGATTCTCATTCATGTTACCAATAGCGAGCACCAAATCTTGCACTTGCTGGTGCAATTGATCCAATTGCTCAGCCTGATTAGCTCCAGCATTAGCATTACTAGCCATTGACGCAGCCTTCTTGCCTTTTTCCAGCTTGATCGAAGCAAAGCACAATCAATTTTGCAAACTTAAGCTCCGATACCACTTGTTATGATTCATTATCAACCTTGGATCATAACCTAGGAGAGAGAAAGATAGAGCTGAAGAGATTAGGATAGAGATGAGAATTAGAGAGAATTGAGATGAGAGAAGAAGATATTTGTTATTATCTCTTAATGAATCTTACAAATGAACAACTAAACTACTTATACTACTTACCAACTGAAGGCGGCTAAAGACAATACAATGCATCAAGACACAACTCTTAATCGACTTAACTACTTTTTGTGCCAAAATAGCAATTCAACCTATTTAGCCCTTATTACATCAGTGAACAAGTAATTAGACAGCTAAGAGACGTATTAAGCACTACAAGATAGAGCCACAATCATGACATATAATCACTTCTTTTTTCTTTATATCCCAGGAATCATTACTTAGACCCTCAAGGAACTAATATTAAATTGAGCCCATAACTCAAGAAATCTAAATTAAAGAACTTCTTAGTTAGAATCAAAAATTGGAGGCACATATTTCTTTAAGAACCTTCCATTAATAGCCCTTGGATGAGTTCCTTTGTCTAAATCCGGAAGTAAGTAGGCATTACCTCTAAATACTTCAATAATGCTAAATGGACCTTCTTAATTTGGGGACCAATTGCAAATATCTAGCCAATGGGTAATACCACTTTCCAAACTAAGTCCCCCAAGCCAATGGACCTTTGGTCAAATTTTATTATAACCCTTGGCTACACTTTGTTTTTGCTTTTCTAGCTTATGAAGAGCATTAAGCCTATCTTGATATAAGTTGGTTAGTTCGTCCATCATGGCATGCTTATATTAAAGTTTAGTAAACTTTTCTTTGATGAGGTAGCCTTATAGATTGAACTATTACTTCCATCGCCAATACAACATCTTGGCTATACATTAAATGAAAAAGAGTTGTCCCAATAGCACCCCTTTTGGATGTTCTATAAGCCCAATGAGCATCAAGTTACAACTCATGCCACTTTATGGGATTATCTTCATTCATTTTCTCAATGTTGGCCTTAAGAATCTTGATAGTTGACTCTTCCTGGCCATTCACTTGGGCATAATAAGGAGTTTGGTTTACATTCTTAATGTTAAAGCTCTTGGTAAACTCCTTAATTTCAGACCCATTGAACACTTTAGCTTAGTCCATGGTTATAGTTTCTTGGAGGCCAAACCTACATAGGATATACTCCTCGATATAATCATCCATGTCTTGTTAGTTGATATTCTCATATGGCTTTGCCTCAACCCATTTTGTGAAATATTCCATGGCCACAGGGACGTAAGAGTGTTGTTTACTAGAGGGAGGATTAATTTTCCCAATAACATCCATTGCCCATCCGCTAAAGGGTCATGGTTTATCTATTGCATGCATTTTAGATACAGGGACCCTCGGGACATTGCCCATGTCTCTAGAATGCTCTAAGTCCCTTGGCACACCTGCTGCAATCATTGATCATTGATGGCCAATAATAGCCATATCGTCTAATCAAGTAATGCATCTTGTTTCCACCCAAATGACATCCACAAATCCCTTCATGTGCCCCAACCATGACTAGCATGGCTTCATCTGGGTCTAGGCACTTGAGAAGCACTCCACCTGAATCTTTTTTGTTTAACTCCCCAGATTCATCACCTAGGTGATACATATGATCTCTCATTTTCGTCTTTTTGTCTTTAGTGAACTGACGGAGATTCTTGAAATATTTCACTAAGGATTTTCTCTAATCCTCGTTCTGTTCAACAATGGTTTGATGTGCCTGGAGTCAAGGGGAACCTTTGAAACCACATTATTTTTAGAGATAACGGATTCAGTGAACTCATGGTCATGCTCCAAAAACTTGGTCTTGAGACCTTGGATTAATTCCTCACACCAAATCCTAGGTAGTTTGTTCTCAAAGGCTAATTGAGCCTAAGTTATTGGCTGCCTTATGTTGAACTCCAGGCACGTACTTAATCTTGACCTTATCAAATTTCTTCAATAGCCCTTGCACTACTAAAAGACACCTATTTGAGGTATCACTCAAACATTGAAACTCCCCCTTCACTTCCTAATTTACAAATTGTGAATCCTCTCTTTTCACTACGATGGCGAGTTTGGTAATAATTACAAAGGGCGAATCAATCATGGCCTCCACTCCAGCAATAGACATAATCTTTGAGCTAACGAAGTAAAGTAGACATAGTCTTTGAGCTAACGAAGTCAAGTCTCCATGAAGCTAATGCAATTACCAATATCTCCCATTACACATGGGTTAATTCGGCTTGTGTATTAGGATAGTGAGCTAAAACGTTTTCTAAAGCTTGACCATTCACAAATTTTTGTGACATATGCAGCAATTCGTATCTCTAATCAATGGTCTGTCTAACATATATTTGAGGACATCCGTCTGAGCAATTACGTAAATAATAAATGTGAGACAGTAATCTCACAACTTCACAGACACATAATAAAATGATAAACACAACTTTTCAATGGAAATATAATTTATTTCACAATCATTTAAACAATGATGTAGGTAGAACACAACCTGTTTAACCCTTGCTCACTGTCTTTTACAGGCAAACAGCCTATGGACTTAAAATAGGTAGATACATAAATTTTAAAGATTTCCCTTGCTTTGGTGAAACCAACACAGGTGGCTTGATTGAATATTTTTTTATGGCCTCAAAGGCTGCTTGATGTTGATCCTCGCATTTAAAGTCCCTTTCAGACTTGAGTCTTAGTAAGGGTGAGAAGACTTTGGTCATTCCTGAAACCTTAGAAATGAAACATCTTAGGAAATTGATCTACGACCAAGAAATGTGGAGGTTCCTTTTTATGTAAGGGAGGTTTAGCTTTTGAATGGCTTTCACCTATTCATGCCAATCTCAATCCCTCTTTGATATACAAGGAAGCCAAAGAAGTTCCTAGCTCATACCCTGAAGGCACACTTCAAAGGGTTCACTTTGAGATTATGGCTTCTCATTGATAAGAACGCTCCTCTAAAATCTTCCATGTGTTCCACTTGGGCTTTTGACTTGACCACGATATCATCTATACAGATTTCCACGGTCCTGCTAATGGAATCTTTCATATTCATGGCATGTTGATAAGTGGTGCCAGCATTCTTAAGCCCAAATGGCATTGCCACCCATTCAAAGGTTCTTGTTGATACAGGACCCCTGAATGCAGTCTTGTGGGTATCCTCCAAAGCTATCATGACTAGGTAACACCCACAGTATCCATCCATAGAAGGATAATACGTCATGTCTCGTGGTTGAATCAAAGCAAACGTCAACAATAAGCAAGAAGCATTCATTTTTAGGTGTAGTTGCATTCAAGTCCTTGAAGTTATACAGACTCTAATTTTACCACTCTTTTTAATCATAGGACTTATCCATTCAATGCACCAAGTTGTCCTAATAAATTTGGCTCTTAATAGTCTTTTAATTTCCTTCTTAACCAAATCGATGAATTCTTGGGACATCCTTTGTTGAGCTTGAATGATGGGCCTCGAGCCTGGCTTAATTGGTAGTTTATATTCAACCACATTCCTCTCTAAACCAGGCATCTCATGATGCTCCTAGGAAAAACAACACTTGAACTTAAGAAGCGACCTTACTTATTGTTTCCTCTTTTCACATACATAGGCCTTGGATTCTCCTCCAGGATCAGGTTGACTTCGCAGAGAGAATCTTATACCTCTACTCTCTAATCATCCATCGTTGTTGGTACTGGTCTCAATTCATACAATGCCCTTTCTGTTTCTTATAGTGCCTCAACTTCAAAGGCGCTTTCCAAGGTGGATGGCTGCTCGATCCTGTTAAGAAAAACATATGAATTTTGTTGGAAAATAAAATTTTATGCTGACTATTGGGTTCACAGTGCTCAACTATGGTCACAACAATGGGCACCTATTAGAGCACTTAGAGTAGGAAACTCTTCTCTCTACCTCAGCCCCCGGTCGGAGAGTCACGCTTCATAACACCTCACGTGCGAGAGTTCCCAGAAATAGGTTTATCTCTATAAACCCTTTGCCCTAATACCGGTTGTTGGGATGAATTTCAAAAAAATCTCCCCAAAGTTTACGCTGCGGAACAGGTTTAGAATTCATAACTCCAAACCTAGGGTTGATTTAAAATTCCTAATTTTAAATCTATTGACTTAAATTCATAATTTAAATCATCAGATCAAAATAATTTAGATCTACAAGCCTTTTACTCTAATACATTTATGTACAGGCATAATAACGAATACTATAAATAAATAGAAAAGCGAAAAAGAATAAAGAAAGAAGAACATACCTGGATTTGCTCCAATAGAAGAAGAACCAGAAAGACAATAATATTCTTAAAAATTGAGACCTTAAGACCTTCTACGCAATGACCTCAAATTTTCCAGAGGGTGGGCTCCGAAAAATATTAAATTGAGGAAAGAAAAATTTTAACAAAATTTTTTCTCTCCAATTAGATCTCCGAAAAAATTTTAGAAACCCTAAATAAATATTTCAACTCCAGTGCTAAACCTCGGAATAAGCCCCTCCATTTACAGGAATATACCGGAGCGAAAAAATCTAGTTTTAATCGAAAAAGGATTCCCAGTTTAAGTCAAAATGCGTCATTTTATTTAAAAATCAGCTCAAAATGCCGTGTTTTGAAACAGTACAACCTGCATCCTCAGCCTGTCACCATGTGCCATGTGTCGGCACATGATTCGTCCCCGTGTGTAGATGCGGATAGCCCTGGTGGGCGTCCCAGCACGTTCGTTGGATCAGGTTCACACGGATCGCGACTGTGCAATTTTTTCTTTGTATATATTTGTTTTTTTATTTTGCTTTGTTTCCCACGTGTAAAAATTCATCCTATGAATTTTAATTTTCCAAAATTATTTTATTTTATAATTTTTAACTTTTATTCATCTCATGAATAATGTTTGGCAAAATTAATCTACCCTTCTTATGGATAAATAATTCATCATATGAATTATTTAATATTTTTTCAATGGCAATAAAATACTGAGGCTTAGGGACCTCAGGGACAATTTAAATCTAGCTCCAAATGGGTTAAATTTAATCATCTCATGATATTAATTTAATTACCATTTAATAAGATTTCATTCCACTAAATAAATCTCACTGCACTCCAGACTTAAATTATTTATTCGATATCCCCTAATAGACTTTATTGATGACAACAACCCCTCCACTAGATATCCATGACAAAGGATAAATATAACCACTACCATTATCCTTCTCACCACTTCTCCATTAGTTACCGACTTGCTCTTCACTAAATAATTCATTTATACTTGAACATATTCACAGTATAAATTTCAAATGTCAAACACTTAGAATACTTTGGCCAAAGTTTCCACACTATTCAAATATTTGCGAATCAACTAAGGGGACATCTGTATCTCATAACAGACTGTAGATTCCCTATTGAATACCTGATCCATGTCACACTTCACGCCGCTACCCAGTGCACGTGGGATTTCAGTCATTCGTTTAGACTTTACTTATGGTACACCAAAGTAACTAACGCTCCATGCACAAGTCCAGAATACCCTCAGGATTTAGAGTCGTCGTTCAAACAGTACAACGTGAATCATTCAAGTCCGATAATAGTCTAGAAATAAGTAACCCACATGGTCCAACTCAATGTGTCAATCTTATTAAACACACTAACCTAACACTTTTGGATCTCTATCCACATGACCAAGACTAGTCATCTAAAGTGTCACGTTATACTCTTAACATGCAAGTAGTCCAAACTTGTCTTCGACTACGACTCTTTCAAACAACAATCCATACCATTTGTTCCAAGTCTATCTGTGGCTTAGTCTCATGAACCACTTAGAACAAACATGTAAATTGTAGTCTGAGGTCTACACCCATCTCATGATGTCTCCCAAAAGAAAATCTCATGCAGTATAAATGCTCACATACACAAATTTAAATAGGAAACGACTGGAACTTCAATTTTATTAATTAATTAAAACAATATATCCAGAATAAATTTGGATTTCAGGACATTGTTCCTAACAGATCCATAGTTTATCCTCCGCATGCCAAGCTACTATGTTTCTAATAGTTGAGGACTCGACCCTCTTGGCCTTTAGTGGAGGGGATCGATTTGCCTCCGTACGGCATCATGCGTGCCTTAGAGGTCTCCCTTATCTAGGAGGTCAACATCCTCGGAAGTCTAAGTCATTTTACACTACTTCTGCATTATCCACTTTTGCTTCAGAGAGTGGGCCTTAGAGGATGGCCAAAAAACCTTCTCGTTGGGCTTTTAGAAGATTGGTTTTTCTTACTGTCAATAGTCCCACACTTTCCTCCAGAATTTTGCCTTATGAACTTGCCAGAATTTTGCCACGAATGCCTTATCATCTACCATAACAACCTCATAATTGTCATGGTCCTAGAAAATAATAACTCATCAAGTTTAGACAGAATACAATAGTTGGCATGAAGCCAATCACTCCCGAGCAATGCATAATAACTCAAAATAGTATCCGCCACAAAGAAAGCTGTTAGCTTTCTCAAATTGACAAGAGTTAACACAATGGCGATAACCCCTTCAGACTTGGTAGTGGCTCCAGAAAAGCCACAAATTGCCACGTCAGAAGCAATTAAGCCATCTCAAAACTTTCCATTGACCCCCAACACATATGAAGGTAAGATGTTGAGAGCCTCATCATTATCCACTAAGACCATGTTCACCAGGACACCCTCAAATTTGGCTTTGTTTGTTTTATTTTTTGGTAGTTAAGTGTGATGTAATCACCATAAAATGATTAAAAAAAAAAAAAAACAAACGTGCAAAAGGGACTCACCGCGACTAGGGAGTGAGCCTAATTACAAACTGCACATCTTTTGCCTCAACCACTCACCATTTTCGAAGAAAAGGTAGTGATATGTTGGTATACCTAACTTCGATTATACCACAAGTTCTGATTATGCTTCAATTAAGAAGACTTTCATTAAATATTTTTATGGATTTTTATATATACTTGAAAGAAAATAAAAAAGATATGGACCTAACTTAAGTGACAGTTATAGTGATGAAGCAGGGCCCAAAGACCCTTTCCTCATACACTTAAAAGTCAAGAATTGGGGTGGAGACAAACTCAAGAGCTTAGCAATCCACTTATAAGCCTGAGTTAATCACGTTTTTAAGACTGGCACCCTCGACTTATTATAACTCAAATAAGTTGAGGTCTTGACAAGATTAAGGTGGAGCAAATCGCATATAGGTCACTGCGTTAGGACCAATGCAATCAAGGTCATGCCTTCGCCGTTAAAGCCCTAAATAATGGCGTGAACCTAAGTTCACCTGACTTATTGAGTAGTAGCAGTAGCGTTAAGACCAACGCAATTAGGGTCAAGCCTTAGCTATAAAAGCCTAAAATCCCTTCTAGAAAACCCACAACCTCTTGAATTAAGCTTAGTGCCCAAACATCTGAGATTGCGCTCTAAGTAACCACCTCAAGCCTGGGAACCACCTTTCTTGCAGCCTTCTATTCAATCCCTTGAACTCAAGCTCCTTTTACCCTTTAACCATCTTGAGTCCTTGAGTGGTTTATACCCTTTGCTAGGGTGATCATCTCTTCAAAGATACTGAGCTCGAGATGCCATTACTTCAGCACCTAAGGGCTTGATTCTCTTCGAGGGAGGCCTCACATGTTAAGCACGTGGCACTTTGCTCAAAACGGTGTCATGCTGGCCTTTCAAAAATAGGGAGTAACAAATGCCCCCCTTATGCACGTTGGTCAATTCAAATTTACAATGAGTAAATGGTCTGCCTGATTTGACTTGAACAACTATAGGGAGCTCGAGAGAATACTGTGCGCCACTTGCTTTTTCTTCCCGCGTGTCTATAAGTATGACAGTTTTGGCTCAAAATTTTCACATTACTGCTTTGTTCTCTCCTTCAAGCGCCTCTCGCAAATTCTTGCTCTCTTTCTTTTAATCTCTGAATCTTGATTCAATCTGCTTTCCATCCTTTGCTTGCTTTGATCAAACAATGGCTCAAATCTCATTTGCTATCTTTGCCCCCTCGCTCAGGCTAAGAGCCCATTCGAGTAATTGACGCGTTTGCTTCAATCAAACCTTTCAATAGTCTCAAATGTACTTCTGAGCCCAATCGATCTTAACACCATTAATGAGGATCTTTCTTGGTTATGAGAGAAAGATCCTTCGTCTTCCTTCCCTTCGTATGCCCAAGGGTCTGCCTTTGACCCATCCCAAGACGTTCCATGTCTTCTAGGACTTTTTCCAGATACTGACGAGTCTCCCCTACTTCGCACAATCTCTGCAGGTTCTTCTTGGGGAAGGAAGATGCATCTTAAAGGATGCAGCGCCCTTTAAAAAATGGAATTTCTTGACAAAGCATTACGCCAAGTGGGTGGACAATCTAACAGTCACCCACAAAGGGAGATGGAAGAATCTTTGTATTTACGAAGCCATCAAGCTCACTACCATCGCTCTCAGGTTGATTACCCATTCATCAAAGTGCTCACTTGCTGCAACACCTGTGACAGCGCTTTTATTCTCCCTAAGGGATTTCTTGCTTAACCTTGGAGGACATAGCAAGCTTAACAGGTCTTTCGCCAGGAGGATAGGATTTTCCCCTAGATTCTTTTATTTCTAATGTGGCCGAGGCTTTTGCCTCTTCCTTCTCCATAACCGCATTACCCAGCGGTTACGAGTCCTTTGTTAAGATGTCTGTAATAGGGGCTCATGACTTCAAGCATGGTTTAAGAGCAGATGAGGCATGCTTCTACTTGTTTTAGTTGAACAAGTTTTTTTTTTTTTTCCCTAACTGCTCCAACTTAGTTTTGAAGTTTTCAAAGACAATGGCTGTGAACTTAGTTTTTAGCACAGGTTCATTGGCCTTGGGACCATTATTCTTGGCCCAAGTATATGGGTGCCTTAGGGACATTATAGCTATGAACTATTCTGCCCAAACAGGTGGTCCCTTATGGCTGGTCCAGCTTTGCGCCCAAGCTTATTTCCCTAAGCTCTGCCCTAGGGACCCCTATGCTCCCAAAGGTGAGGGGGTTCCCTACTTTGGGTAGCACTTTGCTCATCGTGAGGTCCAACTACTCCTAGGATGGTCCTTTAACCAATGCCTTGAGAGTCTAATGTCTCCTCGAGGCAAAAAGGGGACTCAATGGACTCCTTTCAGGGAGAGGATTCTTGGTCCACTTTGGTTCAGGAAACTGGACCTTCATTATGATGTCAATGTGGACATCAACTCCCAAATTTGGTAAGCAATCTTATGCCCCTAAGATTTGTTCTTCTATCACCATACTCATCCTAGTGTGGAAACTTATAAGCCTTAATTGTTTGCCAGGGAATTTGGTATGGTCTAAGACAACCAATTTCCAAGTCTAAGGACCAAGAACCTATGGTGGGCTAAGAGGTTCTCAATCCAATCTTTCTAGCTTAGGGAGCTCCTTGAGCTGAACCAAGAGGAGAAATCCCTTTATGGGTACCATGTTTTTTTTTTGTGGGTACACCCTGTGTGCCGCACCATGTTTTATAGCTTAGTTTCAAGCCTATTGGTCCTCTTTAGAGGCCAAAGGTGCCAAGTGGATTTTTATGCCTTTATTTGAGCTCACTAGTCCCAGCTCGAGAAGAAGCCAGCCCATCAGCATCAGGACAACCCTGAAGAAGGCACGATCAGGTAAACAACCACCTTTAAAGTGTGCTTAGTCTTATTTTAGTGGCTTGAACAAAGACTTATCTTTGTTCTTTTCTTTTTTAGCATCTATCTAGGTAGCCCCCAGGAGTGCTAGGACTAGAAGTTTTACTTAAATGCTTTAGAGGAGTCCTCTCCAGGCACCTCTTCGCCGGCCTTCAAGGTTGGTGGCTCAAGAAAGAGGAAGGAGAATGTTGTCCCTCCAACTCTCCCTATTGCAGCTAAAGAAGAAGAAGAAGAAGAAATACCCATCTCACAATTGGTGAGAAAAAGAAGAGTCAGGGTCCCTGTATTAGAGGTATTGGCTTTTCTCAATTTGTGTTCTTATTCATCTTTGTTATAGTAGCTTCTAACATGGCCTATTATAGCCACAAAAAAGATCCAGTGCTGTATATTGTGGATATGCCACATTCTCTATCTTAAAAAACTGTACCCAAGCCCCATTAGGACACTAAATCATTGATCTTGTGCACTAAGGAGGAAGGTGATATGGCTACCTCAGTTATGATGTCAAACATAAGTTATCCGCCTTAAGAGGTTTCCTTCCCAGCTACCTTGGTCAAGGGTCTTACGTACGCTCCCTTTCTACTCTTAGGAGACCCAATCTCCACTAGAGAGATTGATGAAGGTGAAGGCCTCTCTGGTTTCCCAATTTTTGATGTTTCAAACCATATTTGGCACTAATGTACAAGCCTTATTCTCCAGATATCCCTATTAAGGAAGGTGTATTAATTGTTGAAGAGCTAGCAATAGTTCCAACGGTTGATGTACTAGTTGAAACATCAATGACGAATGTACCATTATAAGCTCCCATGGCAGCAATGCAAATAGAGGCCTCTTCTTCATCACAAACTGAGACCATAAAGGTAAAGGAATCTCTTTTAACCTTGGTTGTTCTATAGAGTCAAAATCTTTCCTAACTCTTTTGTTGTCAACCTTTTGTAGGTTATGCCTCCCAAATCCATTCCTTCCCAAAAATAGGAGAATGTGTTCTCCTCTAGAGCAGTTTGGAGCCAGTGGTAGATTGGCTTTCCAACAACTTGACCAAGAACCTGCCTAACTCCAACGATTAAGAGAAACTACGCATCTCTCTATTCTGACTGTATCTAAGATGACCATTTTTCAAGATATCCCTAATAGGATCCGTGAAAAAAGATCCAAAGGTGGCTCCCTCTATTCTCATGGAACTTAAAGTTCTTGAGGAGGTGCTCTTGTAGTGAACCAAGAGGTCCCGGCTCTTCTTTAGAAGAAACAACATTGCCAAGATGCCATTAGGAACTGAGGGTGTTCAAGAAGCCTAAGAGGCTTGCAACTATTGTTTGAAGGGCTCCAAGCAGCAAGAAGGATCCAGGACCATCAAGCTCAGGGGATCAAAAGTCTAGATGATGAGATCCATCGGTTAGAGGAGAGGTTAAGTCTTCTTCAGGAAGAGCTACTCTCCTTGAGATTATAGCATCTTTCCCAAGCCATAGTAATTGGGGGACTCGAAGAAGCAACCATGGAGGCTCAGAGGAAAAACCAAGCCATTCAAGAAGAAGCTCTTTCCTGGGATCATGAGCTAAATGCCACAACTAGCCAATTGTCATCGATAGAGGAAGCTTTAGTGAGGATTAGGACTCAACTATTTTGATTTTTTTTCTTGTAAAGAGATTTTGGTTGTACAAGTTACTTACTTGTAACCTTTTGTATGCAAGCCATGTACTCTTTGGCAATATTAATGAAATACGCATTTTGTTTAATATGTCTCTAGGATTGGTTGTTCGTTTTCCTTTTAATTCTTTGTTTTCTTATCCTAAGGATCATGGAGTTCATCCTCGAGACATTGACACTAAAATTGAGCCCATAATTCAAGGAATCTATACTTAAGAACTTCCTTATTAAAATCTAAAATTGGTGGCGCATATTTCTTGAGGAACCTATCATTCATAGCCTCGAGGTGAGTTCTTCTATCTTGATCTTGGAGTAAGTAAGTGTCATGACCGTGGTGGATTCTTATATAGATCATAGTGAACCTTGATGTAATTTTCATATTGCAATTCAAATAAGGGCTTTGGCCGGTCTAGTGGTTATGTTAGTCGCTTTTTGGAGGGAAAACGCATAAGTAGTGTATTTGCTCTTTGATTGTTTTAGCTATGCTCATTTAGTATAAATATGGTACTTAGCTTGTAATGAGGATTATCAATGAATGAAATCAAACTAATCCTTTTTCTCCCTTTCCTCCAGAACCTCTCTAGATATTCTTCTAATTCTCGTCCCCTTCCCTTCTTCCTCATCTCAAATTCTATTATCCCCTGGTTATGACTTGAGTTGATCTCGGTCATAACAAATGGTATCAGAGCCTTGAATATCAAGCTCTTAATCAAGAAAAAAAATTCAGAACGAATTTGTTGTTACTGCGCAAGGACTTTAGATTCTTTGCATTTGATTTAGTTGAATCTATTTCAACTAAATTGAGTTTGTATTATGTCAAGCTTTGGTGCTGGTTACAAACAGCAAAAAAAAAAAAAAAAAAATTTGGTGCTAAATTCTGCTCAGTTTTAACTGATCAAAGCTCCATTGTTGCTACCGGATCAACTTGATCAAGCTCAGTTCAAATCGTGTAGATCAGGTTCTGTTCTGATGGTGTTTGATCAAGAATTGTGCTTAAACAGCTGGAATTTCAGTTCGTGCTGCATCTAAAGCTTGATATTGCTGCTCTGACTTACGTTGGATCAAGATTTTGTTTAAACTGCCTAGATTCTCAGACATTGCTGCAACGGTAACTGATTCTGATTGTCAAGTTTGGTCCAATTGTGAATTTAGTTCAAAAAAACCTTGTGGTGCTACGGGTTATTTGCTGAATCTGTTTGGTATTGCCAAAATCACAAGTGAACTAAGGTTTAAACCATCAAATTCTTGATAGTATCGCTATTCTTTGGTTCGTTTAAGCTAGAAATTGCAATTATTAGAGCCAAACCCTAACCATTAACCTGGAATCGAGTTCGGCAGTTCATTCTAGCTGTTGTTGCCCTAAGTTTAGCTGAATTGTGTTCGAATTTGGCATTATGTTGGTTGAAGCAGTACCTGAAATTGTTAGAATTCACCTTGAATCAGAGGTTGTGTCCAAAATGTTACAATACGACATGCCGAAATGGCTCGATTCAGTTACGGTTCAAGATAAATCTTCTGATGATGCTAGACTCTATTAAAGTCTTGAGCCGCTTTTCCATATGCACGAGGATACTCTCTATCAAGTGTTTTGGCCTTATGCTCCTCTTGAAAGTATTGAGGTGGTCTCATCTTCCATCATTGAAGTTACAGCTCATATTAGCTATTATACGAGAAGGAGTGCCGTCTCAGCTTTGAACGCATTACACGGGCGAAACATATATGATGGATGTTGTGTTTTGGACATTAACCACTTCAAGAGAATGGACCAAGAAATTGAGCACAAAGGAACTGGTAGTACAGCACATCAAATGAAATACTCAATCGAATAGTCAAGCCCTAACATCTTCATAAGGCCCTTACGCTGCACTCTTGTAGTGATTTTTTGGTCCAATAAGTACTTAAAACTTTGATGATCTATTCATATAACAAAGTGATGTCCATCCAAGTAGCGCCTCCGCTTCTTAACTGCCAATGGAATTTCCAGATACTCTTTCTCATAAATGGATAATCCCAAATGCTTGGGGCTCAGACCATGGCTCAAGAAAGCTATTAGCCTACCCCTTTGTGAAAGAACAGCTCCCACACCAGTGCCACTAGCATCAGTCTTCAAGGTGAAAGGAACACTAAAATCAGGCATGCCAAGCACCGGAAATAAACACATTGCTATCTTTAAACAATCAAATGCTTCTTGAGCTTTCTCTGACCATTGAAAGGCATGCTTCTTGAGTAAATCAGTAAGAGGCTTAGCAATCATACCATATCCAGCCACAAACTTCCTGTAATAACCTGTCAAATCCAAGAACCCCCTCAACTACTTAAGAGAAACAAGTATTAGCCAATGTTTCATCGCATCAACCTTAGCTGGGTTAGTAGCGACACCTTCTGAGGAGATAATGTGGTCTAGATATTCAACCTTGCTCTGGGCAAAGGTACACTTGGCAAGATTGGCAAATAACCTGTGTTGCCCCATCAGATCAAATATTGTCTCAGATGGTCCATATGTGCTTCAAGTGAGGGACTATATACCAATATGTCATCAAAGAAAACCTAGACAAACTTCCTCAATAGGGGCTTGAAAACTGAATTCATCAAGGCTAGGAATGTAGCTGGAGCATTTGTTAATCCAAATGGCATCACCATAAACTCATAATGCCCATGGTGAGTTCGAAAAGTAGTCTTATGGACATCCTGCTCAAGGACTCTAATCTGGTGGTACCCCTGCCTCAGATCCAATTTGGAAAAGAAATGAGAACCATATAATTCATCCAACAAGTCATCGATGATAGGAATTGGAAACTTATCCTTGATAGTAATAGAATTCAGCTGCCTATAATCTATGCACATGCATGAAGAGCCATCCTTCTTCTTGACCAAAATCACAGGGGAAGCAAAGGGACTATGAGAATGTCTGATGAATTCAATCTTAAGCAACTTATCCTCCTACCTTTCAATTTCACTCTTCTATGAATGTGGATACTTATAAGGCCTCAAATTTATAGGATCGGAGCTGGTCTTCAATGGATTTGCATGGTCCAAGGTCCTCTTAAGAGGAAGCCTCTCTGGTTGCTCGAATAAATCACTGTACTTCTTAATCAACTTCTGAATTGGAGGCTCAAGCTTCTTCTCATCTCGAAATGATTAGGCTAAAATGGAGAACAGATGTCCTACCCGCTAATAATCCTTTCTCCTTAGTATTCCTTCAACCTTTTTGCCACTTAACATCATGAGTTATCCTTGGTCCATAATGCCTAACTTGATTAAATCAAATGAGATTGAGAGTTGGCTGAAATCAAATACCAATGGACTAGTAGTCTTCATCCAGTGCACCCCAAGTACCATATCACATCCTTCCAGCTTCAACACTCTGAAATTATAACAAAACTGGTGGCCATGTAACTGCCACTTAAATTGATTGCATTTCATTCGAGTGAGCATAGAATTCCCACCAGCAACTGTCACGGCTAAGGGACTTGTTTTAATCATCTCATGACCCACCCTCTTCATAATCTTGGGATCAAAAAAACTGTGTGGGCTTCCACTGTCAATCAAGATCAGAAGAGACCTGTGATTTGCTTCACATTTGATTCTGATGGTATTGTGTGTTCCATTGCCTATTAAAGCCTTTACTAAAATCTCCATTTCGTTCTCAATAACATCTTTCTCTTGTAACAATTCCTCCTCAGTCTCATCACTTGCCTCCTCCTCCTCCTCATGATCATCTGATTCATCCATAGCTTCAGCTCTAGCAAAAGCCATGAGTAGCTTAGGATTGGACTTATGTCCAACAAAGTATCTTGGGTCACATTTGAAACATAGTCTTTAGGCCTTCTTCTCTTCAATACTCAAGATTTTGGGGACAACATTATTACTAGCTGATGTTGAGGATTTACTGGACACATTCTTGCCTCGTGACAATTCTGAATTAGCAAGCACTATGGCTTCGTATTACTTTGCCTTAGAGAAGGCTCGGGACAATGCTAAAGGACTAATGGCTTTAACCAAGTTCTTTATCAATAGCTTAAGACCACTAATGAACCTCGAAACATAATATTCCTCGCTTGCACCAAGATTTACTGCCATCATTCTAGCTCTCGGATTTTTAAAACGTGACATATATTCTTTCACATATGTGGTTTGAGTCACCTTGTTAAAATGATCCACCACATCTCCCGTATCCTCATCACCATAACTCTCATAGAATTGATCAACAAACTCATACCACGAGATGTTAGGATTACTAAGAATTAAGCTGGGAAGCCATACCTCATGATCACCTTGCAAATGTACTGCAGCAAGCTGTACTTTTTCCACATCCATCACACAGTAAAACCGAAAGTACCTCTCACCTCTTCTTATCCATGACTGTGGATGTGATCCGTTAAAGGTATCAATTTCAACCTTTGGCTATCTATAACCACTACTCTTGGCCGTAGCTTCAGTTCTTTCTTCAAGATCTTGAGGCTGTCTTTTCTCATTACGCCTCCCTTGCTGACTAGCAGGTGTTAATAGTCCAGCGCCTGACTGTCGATCAAAATATTGTCTTAACTCATTCATTTGTTGCTGCAATTGCTGATTTGAGGTGCTAGTGTTATCTAATTTCTCTTGGAAGCCCACCACTGTGGCTGTCAACCTTCCCATTTCAGCTAGCATCACCTCCATATTATCACCCTAACTCGAATTCACTCCTGCAGTGACTCCAGCACAAGTTCCCGCAGCAACTCCAGCATTGTTATGATTCAAGATCAATCTTGAATCATAACATGAGATAGGTGAAGAATTAGAGTGGAAATGAGGAAAGAACTAGAGAATTAGATGAGAATTAGAGATAATTAGGGTTGAGAAAAGAGGAAATCAATCTTATCATTTATCAATGAAGAACTTAAAATACAAGCTAAACACTTTATACCATGAATCACTTAAGCCGGTTAAACCAAATGCAATTAACTAACCGACTTAACCAACTCAAGGCAATTACAAGCTTTTCCCGCCATACCACGTATTTGAAAATAACACATGGAATGCCACTACAATGACCACTTCTAAATCTGTATCATGACACATTAGAAGTTAATCAGCATTTACATCAAAAATTTGAGCAAGCTAAAAAGCATAAGGGATATGGTAATGATGAAATGAGTTTGAATATGGAATCTTCTGCAACAAAACAGGTTGATGATGCAAGAATTCAACTTGAGCTGGCTGAGATGAAGACAATAAAAGTTCTTGAATTGAATATGAAGTTTTCAACAGTAACTACGGAAGAGTAGAGCACTAATATCAAACAAGGAAGTGAGAATCCTCATAAATCGGATGCATTAGCAGATGAGGCGTTTATTACAGCAAGTGAAGCTTCAGCTTAGGGTGAATTTAAGTCCTTACACATGGTTAAACAAGGGTTAGAGTCTCTGGAAATTGTACCAAAGAAGTTACGAGTATACATTGAAGTTCTTAGCATCAGAAATTTGTGATTTAAGTTCACATTACAGCAAGGTTACGAGATTAGTTTGGTCATTCACATAAATCACAAGAAATATTATTCGAGCAGAAGATTAAGTGCAATGGAAAAGACAATCTTGGTCTGCCATGAAAGACCTCCATATTTTCTACTTCTTAAGTCAAATAAAGTGCTTTTTGACAAGCTAAATATGCTCAAAGATATGAAAGTGGAGCAGCCTAAGATGGTGTTGTGGCCAATAGATCAACTTGAGGAATTTTCGTAGATCAAAAGGACACTCAAAATTGCAAAGGAAAGGAAGCCTATCAGTAATGATGCAAAATCAGCAAGGACACTTCAGAACAATAAAATTCAGCAAAACATCAAGACACACGCTGCTGTGGACTGTTGTTCTGTCATAGCTGTAGCAAGTTGGAAAGACATGAAGAAAAAGATGGAGAATGGTATGCGAAAATGTGAAATTCAGCAAGGATTCAAGTGCATTCATGTCATGTTCAACAGCAATGAGCATTTCAAGTTAAGCCTCTCAAATGGGAGGAGATTTGCAAGAATTTTTCACAAGTTGCTGCAGGGACAAATGCAATACTAAAGTTGCTAGTGAACTAGAATGGATCTTTGAGCTGCTACATCAAGCAGCAAATTCAGCATCAAGTGATTGAAGCTATAACTTCTCTACTTAGATTCTTAAGGACAAGGATATCTAAAGGGAGGAGTGTTGTTATGATCCAAGGATATAGAAAAGTACTAGTAATGCAATGGTTGTAAATAAGTAGCATAAGTCATTAGATGAGTCAACTTAGTGTTCTTATAGTTCAATATAGCCGTGTATTAGCTTGTAATTGCCTTAGTTGCTCTCAATGGCAGTTAGAAGTCAAATTGTTAGTTAGTTTGCAATGGTCAATATTGGTGGCTGAGCAGGTAAGTCGGTTATGTCAAGTGTCCTTTTGCATTGTATCTAGCTCTTAACCGCCATTAGTAAAGTATACTGTAAGTAATGAGTTCTTCCATTGTAATAGGATAATATGAATGATAATTGATATCTCTTTCTCTCTCAACTATAATTCTCTCAACTTCACTTCTCTTTTCTCTCCTAATTTCACCTAATTCTTTTGAATCTTTACCTAATTCACTTCTTATCTCATCTCATACTCTTTTATCCCTCTTTTATCCCTAGGTTATGATCAAGATCTATCTTGAATCATAACAATTAAATCCTATTAAATGGTAATTAAATTTTATCATGAGATGGTAATTAATTTAACCCCTTTGGAGCTAGATTTAAATTATCCCTAAGGTCCCTGCGCAAGCCTCTGTTTTTTATTGCCATTGAAAAAATATTAAAGAATTTACAATATGAATTATTTATTCACGAGATAAGTAAATTTAATTTGCCAAACATTATTCATGATATGAATAAAAATTGAAAATTATAAATAAAAAAATTTTTGAAAATTTTAATTTATAAGATGAATTTTTATATATGGGAAACAAAGCAAAAACAAAAAAATGCAAAACATATTGGCAATCTGCGTTGCACGCACTGGACCAACCAGTGCATGACACGTGAGGGAAGGATCCGCACTATAGGGCGCGGACCAATCAGAGCGTGCCACATGACACACTCTGGCACAAACCCAGGGAGCAATCCGCGCCTTCAGGCGCAAACCAATCGGCGTGCAACACATGGCACGTGTTGTGAATTTAAACGGCACACAATTTGTTTTGTATTGAAACGTGACGTTTTAACTGTTGTTTAACCTTAACCATTGCATTCTGTTCGTTGTACACGCATCCCACATCACCTCTTTTGAATTTTTTTTGCTCTGGCATCCTACTACAAATAGAGGCACCAATTTCAAGATTTGGCATCAATTTAAAATTAAAAGGTTTCCGAAAGTATTGACTCTCGGAGATCTAATTAGAGAGAAAAATTTTGTTGAATTTTTTTTTCAGTTTAATATTTGTTGGAGCCCACACTCTGGGTAATTTCGAGGTCATTGCGTCAAAGGCTACTGGGTCATGGTGTTCTCTTGGCTTTCTCGATTTTTTTGGGAGTTATTTATCATTCTTCCGGTTTTCTTTATTTGGAGCAATTTCAGGTATTCTTCTTTCCTTTTTTATTAAGTTTTTTGCTTTTATATTTATTTACTATATTCTTATTATGCTAGTTTTAATTCATGCTGTTGTTATAAATGTATTCGAGTAGAGGCATGTAGATTTAAATTAGGAATTTAAATCTGTAGATTTAAAATTAACAATTTTAAATCAACCATAGGTTTAAAATTAAGAATTTTAAGCTCTTCCACTGCGTTAACTTTATCAAATTAGGAAAATTTTTAAAGTTCGTCCCAACACGAGGTACAGGAGTTGTTTCCACATAGTCTCCACTGCCAGCCTAATAGTATAGTGGATAGACGCTACTGCTTGTGGAGGACCTTTGCTGACGGAATACTGGGTTAGACTTCTTTATGATAGATACAGGCACGGGAAAAGCAGATTGGCCATGCTGACATGGAGTATCTTGTTTACTTGTACTAATGTCTAGGTAATGTTATACCTTAACTAGGATAATAGATTAGTATCCTAGGAGCATTATGATATGTTATGATTCAAGATGAATCTTGGATCATAACCTAAGAGAGAAAGTATAAGATGAGAAAGAATTGAGAATAAGATGTGAAATATAGAGAATATAGATGAGAAGTAGAGAGAATTAGAAATGAGAGAAGAAAGAGATTCAATATCATATCATTCAATGAAGATTACAAATGAGGAATCCACTACTTATACTAATACAAGCTTAAGAAAACTATCTAACTAATGCACTTCACCTAGACATAGCAACAGCCGACACACTCCCATACAATTCACCAAGATATTTCCTAACCATTGCAGCTAACTTTCCCTCCAAATCACTTAACCACTACTTTCTAATCAAAAAATCTAATACATGATCAATACAAGTAAAGCTAAGACACAGCCAAAACACTTAAAAGACATAAAAAATTTAATTGAGCTCCTTGCTTAATATTAATGACTTAATACCTCCTTACTCCAATGTTTCCCGATCATGACAATACTCCCCCCTTTTGAAATTCTTGCCTCAAGAATCTTAATAGGAAGTTCTTGCTTTAAAACACATGTTGTAAATTTGCCGCTTGATGTTGCTTATTAACTTGTATTTGCACTGCAACAACTTGGACCTCAAATCAAGTAGCATGCCATCCCTTTATCCAAAAGAACTTCATTCCAGTAGCTGCGCAAAGATACACTTCCATTTGAATGCATTAGCTCATACTTCATCCTTGCATTCGCTTCTGCCACAAGACTGTGAAAAACTTGCAACTCTCCTCCCATTTGAGAGGTTTCACTATGAAATTCCCATTGTTTTTGATCGAGACACAACTAGTCTTGGAGCCTTGATGATTCTCACAAGCTTGCCTACCATTCTCCATCTTCCTCTTCAAGTCTTTCCAACTTGCCGCGGCAATGTCAAAACAACATATTGCAGCATCTTGCTCCAAGCTTTGAGTCCATTTCTCAGCAGCAACTTCCCTTCTTTCCTTACCATACTCTTTCCAAGCCACCAATGCCATCTTCTATATCAACCTTTGGCTAAGTTTACTAGCCTTGGATGCAAACAATACGCTGACATCACCTTTAAATAACTTCCCTGTGCACAAAACCAACATATACCCTTAAGCAATTGGAACTTTGGCTTGACATTCGCGATCTTTACCCAAACAAGATAAGTCCTCAAGTGCAATAGCTGAACTCCTAAATGATTCATTCATGTTTTGAACTCTCAAGGAAGTCCAACTCTCTTCACTAGGCTCATAACTCTTGAGTTTCAGATTCTTCTCAAAGCCTACAGCCCCTGCCTGAACCTCTTTTTGATTCTTGCATTCGAATGGACTTCTACAACTAAATGGATTCAGGTGACCTGGCTGAGTTGTTGCTCAATTTTATCAGTTAGGAATACTTCTGATCTCAAAATTAGCTCCTCAACAGAAACATTTAAGAGCTCGCTATCGAATTGATCACTAGCTGAATTCCCTTCACAATCCATTCTAAGATTAACTTGTTGCTTACAAGAAGAATGGGCTGCTTTCCCGTGATCCTCTTCATGCTGTTGGATTATAAACCAAAGGAATTCAAGAGGCCTCACATTTGCTTGTACTCTTGGAGGATGCCCCTTACTCCTAGCTTCATGAACATAAGCCTCTAACTCTTGTCCAAATGTTCCTGCTAATTCAGTCCCCAAACTCTTCCCAATCAGCTTAGATTAACACTTAAGACCACCCAAGTACTCTTGATTACAAACATTTTCCTTTCCTTTGGCCTTCCTTCCTTTTCTTCTCAACTTGTGCCTAGATTTAGGCTAAATTCCTTCACTCTTTCGACTCCAAGAATGAAGTTGTTGTTTTACAAAGTTGTCTATCTTTATTTCTTTTCTTGGACATATGATAGCGTACTCCACTTTACTTGGATCAGGTGGCCTATTGTTAGTGTTCATGGATGAATAAACACTAGCTCAACTCAATTGAGCCTGCCATTAAACCCGATCTTGCCAACTTCCCAGCTGAATTGGTTCGTGTGCTCACATTGGAGTGGTAACAAGCTGATTCTGTGCTGAATTTGTTGGCACCACAGTAGTACCAGCCAATTTGCTTGCTGAATTTGAGTCTACTACAGTAAGAACACTCTGATTTGTTGCCGAACTTGTATCCTTGCAGCTTGAAATTCCCTTTTCTTTTCTATCTTCATAGTCCTTTTAATCCAAGAGAATGCCCCAAGTTTATCAATAGACATCATCACCACCTTGGGCTGCTTCAAACTCAATCTCTTGATCATGTATAGCCTTTCAAGAACCACTTTATTTAATTCAAGGAGTAGGAAATCAGGAAACCTTCCCTTATAAACCAAGATTGGCCTTTTCATTGCTCTTAATCTCTTACTTGAAAAACACTTCTTGCGACTAAGACAAACTGCCAACTTGATCTCAATGCTAGGTTGTAGTGCAAGTTTCAAATGTAGTGTTCTGTTGTCCTGAACATTAGTGTGCACCTTCTTACTTAACCGGTTGTATAGCTCCCAGTCCAAATTTTAATGTTTCAATTTTATCGGGATTCAAGGATGAGCTTGCTGTAATGAGCTACTCACAAGCTACCAAATCAGACTCATTTTGAATCTCATAGACTTGCTTGATGTTAGCATTCTGCTGCACTAATGCCACTATTATAGCCTTCGAATTCACTTCAAAAATTTGTGTTTGCACCATCTCATCCTGCTTTAGTCGAAATGTTGTATTATTATCCTCCTTCGCTGCTGCCACTTCCATATTTGAACTAACTCTTGCTCTACTTGATGCATTTTTTGTAATTTAGTTGCTCTTGTAACCGATAGTGCTATTGCAACACCATTCCAACATTCGATCCTGCAACCTTCAGTACTAGATCAAAAACGCCGCTATTGAATCCACGATCATGCCATTAAACCCTTCCAGCTTCAAGAGGTGTTGCGATTAAACCATCAACTCCAGCTCCTGTAAATACATTTTGCTTAAATCTCTACTATGAATGATGGTTAATTTCCAATGTAACACTAAGCTCCGACTTCCCTGGATCAAGTGGCCTTAGTTGTGCTTGATTTGTTACTTTATTAACCACTTGATTGTTCTTGACTTGTGCTTCTAAATCAGCCTCCTGTGATTGCAAATTTAGCTGCATAACTAATTTCCATTTCACTATTAAAGTATTCGTTTGCTTCAGTTCATCTTTCTTAGGCTGCAAAGATGCCACAGAAGCTCGAACATATTCTTTCTCTTTCAACTTTTGTGGTTGATCCTACATTCTTGTAAGCTCAATCACTTCCTTTGGCTGCCTTATTGTCGTTCTTACTTTAAGTTCCTTGCAAGCATGGCTTTTCTTGCAGCTCGGATGCAACTTCATCACTAAATTTGGCTGTGTTATTTGCTTCAATCTCTATGATCTATTGTTCTCGATTACAAATTTTGATTTCATTGCTACCACAGTTGGAGGCAATACAATTCTATGCTTAACAGGTTGTTGCATCTCTTGAAATGTGATCCTCATAGCTTGAAAAATCTGTAATATCTTTTGTGAATAATGCATAAAAATTTCTCCAAGATTAGTCAATGTATCTCCCTCCATCCCTGTCTTGATTGTATGCAAAACAAATCAGCTAATTCAGCAAATTCGAAGACATAGAGAACTATCTAACGCAAGATCACTGAATGTGTATGCAACGGTAACCGATTTAGCTCAACAATTCAACTCGATCTGACGCTAAGATCTTAAGCTCAAAAGCCTTGCTTGTATGTATATTCAACTTGATAATCACAAACAGCAACCTCCGGCTAAGGAATCGAAACACTGAAACTTTGATTAAATGCAATCTGATCAAACGAGCTTGATACCAAATAAGCTTAATCTAATTGAATGCAATTCAACTCGATCGGAAGCAATTTCACAAGCTCTGATACCAATTATTATGATTCAAGATGACTTTTCATCATAACCAAGGAGAGAGAGTATAAGATGACCAAGAATTGAGATTAAGATGAGAAATATAGAGAATACAGATGAGAAGTAGAGAGAATTAGAGATGAGAGAAGAAAGAGATTCAATATCACATCATTCAATGAAGATTACAAATGAGGAATCTACTAATTATACTAATACAAGGTTAGGAAAAATATCTAACTAATGCACTTCACCTAGACAAAGCAACAACCAACACACGCTTGTACAATTCACCAAGACATTTCCTAACCACCACAGCTGACCTTCCCTCCAAATCACTTAACCGCTACTTCCTAATCAAAATATCTAATACATGACCAATACAAGTAAAGCTCATACACTGCTAAAAAACTCAAAAGACTAAGACAATTGGATCGAGCTCCTTGCTTTTTACTAATAACTTAATACCCCCTTACTCCAATATTTCCCGATCATGACATGATACTGTCTTAGAGACTAAGGAAGAAATGGTGAGTTGATTATGTTTGGGAAACATATCAATTAAAAATAGTTCTCACTTGACTAATAACTTGTTATGCCCCTCACCCATGCTATAATGGGTAGATTGGTTAGCTCAGCGTTGCACACACATAGAGAATGGCAAGGTGGATTCCATGCTTTGTTTATTTGCTAAAATAATTTAAAGGTTCGCGAGACTCAAAATATCAAGTGGGAGCGAGCGTCTAAGTGAATGCTTGTGGTCTCTGCCACCGGTCTAGCAGTATATAGTACGTGGGCGCGACTCCATGAGTAGAGTTCTCATTTGCAGAATACAAGGTTAGATCACTTATGATAGATTGAAAGTGGGAGCGGCCACGTCAACAAGGAGTACTTCATGGACTTATATCACTATTGAGGTAGCGGTGTATACTTGACTAGGGTCAACATTAGCCTCCCCGATGAGCTCTGTTGTAGGACCGTAGAGGCTAAGGGAAAAGTGGTGTTTTAAATATGTTTATTAAAGAGTTTACGAGAAAACATATTTATTGAGAAATGTTCTCGACCTTCTGATATCTCAATTCCGCCTCACCAACGAGGAGTTTTGGGTAGTTCGATTGGGTCGTCACGGCATACATGTAAGTGTCAGATTGTGAACTTCAAACTTTGATTGTTTGCTAAAAGTACGAAAAGTAATCATGTATATTATATGACTTGATTTACAGTTTTTTATTTCAGACTAGTGGTTATACTTTTGCATTGCGATCATTATTGGTATTTCTTACTTGTTTGTTCTATTATGATCGCTATGATATGATATGTCTTAGTAAATGAAGAGCACTAGGAGATGCTCAGAGTTCTCTATGTTGCTGCTAGTATATCTACTAAGTTGAAAAGAACTTTTGGAACGTTACACTAGACTAAAGAGTTGGCCGAATGCAAGATTTAGATAGTAGATGTCAAACTTATTCTAGTATTGGATACTTGAATTGTCAGCTGTAGTAGAGATGATTAACTATTTGAAAGAAGTGTTTTCTAAGAAAACTTGTAGCATGAGAATGACTAATGAGTAAGATAATGGACACAAGATTGTGTTAAGAAAGTTCAGTTCAAGAGTGCGTCATATTATGATGGCTCATTTAATTGAAATAGATTTCTTGATGCACATTTTGATGACTTGCCTATCAAGATCTTTCAATCAATTTAGCTTCGATATTGAATTTTGAAAAAAGTTTGAGGGTTCAAACTTCACAATGCTTCTACAGCTGGTAGAATATACGACTAGATATGAGACTGTCTTAAAAGAACAAAGCGTCAAGAAAAATGTCTATGGAACCTATATACATGTCATGATCGGAGCCTTAATTAGATCAGTTTTAGAGCTGTTCTGTTTAAATAATGTTTCAGCCGAGAAAGTTAGTTTTAGTGGTTTGCTAGCTTGTTCTTGCTTAAAGCCCTTTAGGCGGTGTTTAAGTCAAATTTGGCAGCTGTATTAGTTAAGTCGGTTAAGTAAGAGTCTTGATGTAATGTATTGTTCTTATTCTAGAGGTAGTATAAATAAGTTGATTCTCTTGTAGGAAAGATTCGTTGAATGATAAACACTTGAACTCTATTCTCATCTTAACTCTCTCTCTATTTCTCATCTCCTTTCACTTTTTTCTCATCTTATACACTACGATTCCCTAAGTTATGATCAAGATTCATCTTAATTCATAAAAATTGGTATAAGAGCTTCGGCAATTGCATATGATCGAGTTGAAATTTGCTTTAATTTAACTGAATTGCATATTTCAAGCCTTATTCGTTGTTGATTCTTCTTCTTGCGTTGAGTAGGAGTTCATATTATGATTGGTGTGTGCAACCTGGCTAGATGCAAGAAGTTAGTACCAATGGCAGGAGGTGTAACTACTTATGCTAATGCTGCTGCTAACGCTGCAAATAATGCTGCTATACGTGCTGCTGCTATTGCTAGAGCTGATGCAAGAACTAATCAAGGTGATCAGTTTGGTCAACTTTGGAATCAGATGCAAAATATGATGACGATTTTCAGCAAGGCATGGAACAGAATTTCAAAAGGCAATCATAGTAGATTATTTACTTATAGCAACAAATTCAGAGACAGAATCAGCCTGTTGGAGAAGGTGTACTCTCAGCGGCAAGCCAACAAATCAGACCTCCTGATCTTACACCTCTACAAGGTGTTATTAACAGTTCAGATGGAGTATCAGTTGCAAAAGGCAACGGATTTAGACAACCACGCATCAAATTAGAGCCTTTTGATGAAGCAATGCCACATTCTTAGTTCAAGAAATGTGAAAGATATTTTCGTTTCTTTAACATAGCTGAGGTAGAGAAAGTGGAGCTGGCTGTTGTGTACCTGGTGACTTGGAGGTGTGGTTTTACAGCTTAATTCGTAGCAATCCCTCAATATCTTGGCCTGAATTTGTACAGGAGATATGTGAGAGGTACAGATATGAAGACATGAGTGATGTTGTGTATAATTTCAACAAAGTGACACAAGTATCAACTGTTAAAAAGTACATGACAAGATTTGAAAATCTAAAGGCAAGGATGATGACAGTGAATCCAAGAGCGACTGAGGCTTACTATGTCTTGAGTTTTATCAATGGACTTAAGCCTAAAATCAAGAATTTGGTTAAGGCACTAGATCCTCCAACCTTGTCTCAGGCTTATTCCAAAGTCAGGAGGTTTGAAAGCATAATTTTGGCTGCACCTAAGGTTCAGAGAATAAGAAATGTACCAATTGGTGCTCCTTCACATTGATCTTTCCCGGAAAACAATAGACCTTTGAGTTTGAAGGAAAAGAAGTCTCAGAGGCTGTGTTTCAAGTGCAATCAATGATATTTCTTTGGCCATAAGTGTGACCCCAAATATCTTATGTCAGCTTCTGGAATTGATGCTTGTGAACTTGAGGAAAAGGAGGGAAATGAACCTGATTTAGGAGAGCAAGAAGAAGAAAAATGTGAGGAGAGAGATGAAGATGAAATTGAGATTTCAGTCAAAGCTTCAACTGGGAATGGCTCACACAATATCATAAGGATTAAGGGAGAAGCTAGACCCAAGGCCATATTGATACTAATTGATAGTGGGAGTACACATAGTTTTTTAGACCCCAAGGTTGTTAGATTAGTGGGGCATGAAATGATCAAGACTAGTCCCTTGGCTATTTCTGTGGTAGATGGTAACTCAATTTTGACACAGACTAAGTGTAGAAACTTCAATTGGAAGATGCAAGACCACAACTTTGAGTATGACTTTAGAGTATTAAGGTTGGGAGGTTGTGATACGGTCTTAGGGGTTGATTGGATGAAGATCATTAGTCCTTTGCTCCTTGATTTTGCTCAACTAACTGTGTCATTTGAAAGAGAAGGCCAAAATGTTAAGTTTCAAGGAATCACGGAGCAGGGTCAGCTTCAAATAATGAGAGGCAAGAGGTTGCAAGGAGTGCTTAAGAAAGGTGCTTATCAGAGGATTAAACAACTGTATTCCATTAGTGTTGTTCCAAGGGAAGTTCAAGTGAATTCTACCCCCGTTATTGATTCATTATTGCAGAAGTATAATAACTTATTTGAACAACCAGTCTCCCTACCACCAAAGAGAACATTAAATCATGCTATTCTCCTGAAAGTTGGCTCAGATCCTGTGAATCTTCGCCCTTATAATTATCCTCACACTCAATAGAGTGAGTGTTAGCTTCTAAAATTCAATTTGGAGGTCTAACCTTGTAGAAGAGAATTTGAGATGAGAAAAGAAGGGAAGGGGATGAGAAAATAGAGAAAGGAGATGAGAATTAGAGAATTTCTCTTAGGAATCAGATTTCATTTAATTGGATAATCCAAATACACCTTTAAGCTCCAAATATATACAATGGAAAACAAAGCATAATGATCTAACAACCAGCTCACAACTCCCGCCAAAATCACCTGGCTTGTAACCGTTTTTCCCGCCAGTGCAGGTCAGGTGCAGCACAGATTAACCGAGAGAAAATATCTACATTTTGGCACTCTTAAGTTGTATTATTACATCATATAAGACTCTAATTAAAAGTAGTACTAAGAAATTAAAATGCATTACAAGTAAAATTTATTAATTCGTAACATTCCCTCCCCCTTGAGAAACTTCTTGTCCTCAAGAAGTGAAGCCTGAAAATTGACTCTTCAAGAAAGTGTAGTCTTCCCAAGTTGTAAAGTCCTCTTTTAGGTTGCTCCAAGTGACCAGTACCTCTTGAATTTTCTTGTCATTGAGCTGCAGCGTTCTCCTTGATCTGACAGAGTTCAATTGCTGCAGTAACAGCCCATTTGCTTCAGCAATTGGAGGATCTTGAACCCAATCAGCATCTCTCTTGACCTGTTTTTTAAGTAGGGATACATGAAACACGGGATGAATGTAAGAATGCAAAGGTAAGTCAAGTTTACATGCGACATTGCCAATTTTCTCTAAGATCTTGTACGGTCCAAAGAAACGAGCACACAACTTGACATTGCGTCTGACAGCCACGGATGATTGTCTATATGGTTGTAATTCGAGGTAGACCATGTCCCCAATGTCATAGTTCTTGTCTACCCTCTTCTTGTCTGCATAATACTTCATTCGAGCCCGAGCTTGTTGGAGATTGTCCTTAAGCGACTGCATGATTTGTCTCCTCTGCTGCACAATTTCGGTTGCTGCAGAATCAGCAGCCTTCGGTTGTTGTATCATCATAGGAGAAGGTGGAGAATATCCATACAATGCTTGGAAGGGTGAAGTGCCAATGGTTGTGTGGAAGTGTGTATTGAACCAAAATTCGGCTAAGGAAAGCCAACGGTTCCACCCTTTGGGCCTCAAGAAGACCATACTCCGAAGATATTGCTCTACACATCGGTTGACTCGATCAGTTTGACCATCCGTTTGAGGATGGTAGGAAGAACTAAGAGCCAACGTGGTTCCCATTAGCTTGAACAATTCCCTCCAAAAGGTGCTTGTGAAGATTTGTCTCGGTCCGACACTATGGATTGCGGCAATCCATGTAGCTTGTAGATGTTGTTGAGGAAGAGCTTTGCCAACTTCTCAGCAGTAACGGGTCGAGCAAGAGCAATAAAATGACTATATTTGGTGAAACAATCCACCACAACCCATATGACCTCCTTGCCTTCGGACTTCGGTAGTCCCTCGATGAAGTCCATGCTAATATGAACCCAAGCTCCGTCCAGAATGGGGAGAGGTTGAAGAGGTCCCTTGTATCGAGGATCTCCCAACTTTGTTTGTTGACATACTTCACAAGACTTCACATAGTCGTTCACATCTTTTTCCATGCTCGGCCAAGTAAAATATGCTTTCATTCGTTGATAGGTGCGTTCCACACCCTCGTGACCTCCCCAAGCAGCGTCGTGTGAGGCTTGGATGACCTGTTTTCTCAAGTCAATAGCAGAACCGACATAAAGTTTGCCTTGGACCCGCAACAGCCCATTTTGGACTGTCAGCTCTTGGTGTTCTGCAGCAGTTTTTGCGTCGGGTTTGAGCACTGCAACAGCCAGCTTTTCACGAGTAAATGGACCTTCCTCGTAGGACTTGTGTAGCTCTTCGACCCAAGAAGGAATTACCACCGAAATGGCTGAGCATGAGCTTGAAACAGTGTCTTCAAAACGCCTTGACAGTGCATCTGCAGCTGCGTTTTCTTTGCCACTTCTATACTCGATGTCGTAATCAAGGCCTAACATTTTCATCAAGCCTTTCTTTTGAATTCTCGACACGATTTTCTGCTCAAGGAGATGTTTGAGGCTTTGGTGATCCGTCGGAATGGTGAATTTGTGACCCTCCAAATAATGCCTCCATTTCTCCATGGCTAAGAGAATCGCGAGGTACTCCTTTTCATAAGTCAACATCGCCTGATGTTAGGTACTCCTCAAATACAGCAAACACTCTAACTCATTCGAGTTACTACAAGTCAAGGGTGCCTGGCCTAAAAATCTTATTGGCTCGGGCGTGTAGGTGGACTACTGAGCCCTTAAGTTTGTCTCCTTCCCAGTTCATAGCTTTTAAGCGTACGATGAAAGGTGTTTGTGGGCCTTTCTTCATCACCAAGATTCAAACCAAATTTGGATTCACCAAAAGCACCATCCCTTTTCTTCGAAAAGTGATTGGTTAAAGTAAAACAAGTGCTGCCCAAAATTCAGGCTCGGTGCGAGTCCCTAATTGTGCCACAATTAAGTGTTTCTAGGAAATTCAATGCGAAGATGGCCAGATTCTTTATTCATCATCACCTTTTAAACCACCCCATTCATTCAAAAGAGAAGGGAAGGCACACCGCTAGGTGCATCGAAGTTCTCTTCCGGCTTTCCCGAAGGATAAGACTTTTCGCAGAACTATGAGTGAATAAAGAAGGGAATAGAATTTCTCTCTTACAAGTACAATAAAAAAACGTTCAGTAATCTACCCCACAAGGGTAATGTTTTCATCTATTTTGTATCGTTTTGGCAAGATTCCCAAGTCTAGTCTATTTAAATAAAAGGAGTCTCTTGCTTGCTACACTCAAATCTTCTTTGTGAAATTGAAGAAGAAATAGGTGGGAAACAAAAATATGGAAGAAAATCTGGGAAAAGAACAAGGAGGAACAAAACCCATTTTTCTTATTACCATTAAAAACAAAAGAAATTCAATTCATGTTTGTCAAGAACTCGAAAGCTGAACTCAGCAATTTGTTAGGAGTAGGTTTTCTTCTAGACAATCTGGAGAAAATTTTAAGTGGTTGTTGTGTGGATTAAGAAGCAGCTCCCCCGTGCTGTGGCTGTTAAGGGTCCGAAGAACGCTCGACCAAAGAAATAAGTCGAAGGCCTAATATGAAGATATAATGGCGATAATTTTCTTTTAGCTAACTGGCTTGTCCCTGAACCAGTAGCCTTCACGCAAAGCAGGAATGCCCTTGCCCCTTTCCTTTCTCTATACTGCCTGCTTCTTTGCTGTGTTCCAAAACAATCTGACCGAGGAGACTGCTTGAGACCATATATCGCCCTTTTTCACCTACAAAATCCCCCCCCCCCCCCCCCAAGTGAAAACTCGGGCTGGTCGGTCCTCCATTCATCCAACCTAAGATGTGGATAACGAGGCCAACTCTTTTGAAAGTTACTTTAATGATCCAACGAATAATAGACTTTCTATCAATTGTTTCACATAGAGGATAAGAATTAGATCAAATAGGGTAGGTTATTTCATTGCATTGATAGAAGTCTAACTAGAAAAAGAGATCTCTATTACTTTGAGAAGAAAATCGTAAGTTTGACCGACGAAGCCCAAATTGTTTCCTTCAAACAAAGCTCGTGCATGGCCAATTCTCATTCGGACCCTTGATATTCGTGTTCGGGATATATCAAGAGGGAAGAAAGCAATCTAATTAATGAAGCAAAGCAACGATGACTGATTTTCTGAGACTTTCATGCAAGAACAACCTTTTGCCAATTAAAATCTCTGTTTTTGCATGCTTGTTTGATTTGTATTTATGGTGATCACACACAACACACACTAAGCAAACGAAAGAGCAAACAACTAGACAAGAGTCAAGCTGAGCTCTTTTCTTTGGTTCCTTCTTGCACAGTAACTTTCTTTTATGTGTTCTAGTAAGCTTGGAGGACCCACTGTTATGATTCAAGATCCAACTTGAATCATAACCTAAGCGAGAGATAGATTTAGATGAGAGATTGAAGAGAAAGAGAAGAGATCATGAGAGAGTTAGGGTTTAAGAGGAAGAGATTGAAGATATTTTTTCTTTGAATGAATCTTCTCTTAAAAGAATAACCACTACTTATACTATCTAGCTTTAAGACTAGATACAAAGCATAAGAATCAAGACATCCATCACCTTAAGCTAATACTGCCACCAAACTTGACTAATGAATCAAACAACGCAAAACAATACCCTCCCTGCCAAAAACAATATTCAACAATTGAGCCTTATTACAGCAAGAGCAAATTTAGAAAAGCTAAAGCGCACTAAAATCTCTCAGTATCATAACAATACCCTCCCCTCAAAAGCATTCTTAACTCAAGAATGAAAGGTAGGGAATTCGGATTTAAGGAAGATCAAATTCTCCCATGAAGCCTGCTCCAGACCCAAATTTTCCCACTAAACCAGCACTTCCTTGCCCTGAAATCCTTTTTGCTATCCTTCCCTTAAATCCAAAATGGCCACTAGTTCCTGCATAAGTTGGCCTTGCACTGATGTAGAAGGAGCAAAGGCAATCCTTGTCAATCCAGCTGCTACATGTTTCTTCAAAAGGGAAACACGGAACACAGGATGTATATGAGCATCCCGAGGCAATTCCAATCTGTAAGCCACATTGCCCAATCTCTCCAACACCTTGTATGGGCCAGAGAAACGTGCACTAAGCTTAATGTTCCTGCAGACAGCTACCGATGACTGTTTATAGTGCTACAATTTTAAGAAAACAAAATCACCAACATTAAAAGATCTATCAGTTCTCTTTTTATCAGCAAAAAACTTCATCCTGGATTGTGCCACGTGAAGGTTGTCCTTGAGATGTTGCATCAGTTGCTTCTTTTGGCTCAATAATTCATTAACCATAGCTACATCTGAACTAGAACCTTGAATGACCAAGGGAGATGGAGGATCGTAACCATACAAAGCTTTGACAGGAGAGGTTCCCAAAGCTGAATGAGGGTGTGTATTGTACCAAATTTCAGCCAACGACAGCCATCTATGCCAGTTCTTGGTATGAGAATATGTCATGCTCCTCAAATACTGCTCCACACATTGATTTACTCTTTCTATTTGGCCATCCGTTTGTGGATGGTAGGAAGAACTCAACGCCAAAGAAGACCCCACCAAGAGGAACAATTCCTGCCAAAAATTGCTAGTGAACAACCTATCCCTATCTTAAATGATGGATTGGGGCAGCCCATGTAACTTATAGATATTATCAAAGAGAAGTCTCGCTTATTTGTCTACTGAAATGGGATGTTGGAGAGCAATGAAATATCCAAACTTGGTGAATCAATCAACAACTACCCAAATAACCTCCTTTCCATCAGACTTGGGCAAACCTTCAATGAAATCCATACTAATGTGCTCCCAAGCTCGATCTGGAATTGAAAGAGGCTGCAACAATTCTGAATATGGTAGGTGTTCACTCTTAGTACGCTGAAAAATCTCACAAGTTTGCACCAATTCAACCACATCTTTCCTCATTCCATGCCAATGGAAATATTGCCTGAGCCTTTGATATGTCCCATCGATTCCTGAATGTCCTCCCCATGGTGAATTTTGAAAGGCCAACAACACTTTCTTCCTGATACTAGTTGCTTCCCCTTAATCCTGATGATACAATTAACAATAGAAACATCAGATCCATCTTCAAATTGGCCCTACATACTGGAAGCAGTAATATATTTCTGAGCAAACTCATCCCCGTCATAAGACTTAAGGACCTTCTCCATCCATGAGGGTAGAGCAACTGAAATAGCATTAATAGCGGCAGATTCATCATCATCGTTCCTCCTTGACAAAGCATCAGCTGCGGTATTCCCTCTTCCAAAGCTATATTCAATTGAGTAGTCCAATCCAAGCATCTTCATAAGACCTTTGCATTGAACTCTAAAAGTAATCTTCTGGTTAAGCAAATACTTGAGGCTTTAGTGATCAGTCTTGATTATGAAATAATGTCCTTCAAGATAATGCCTCCAGTTTTGAATTGCAATCAAAACAGCCAGATATTCTTTCTTATATATTGTAAGATTCAGGTGTCTTGGTCCCAAGGCTTGGCTGATGTAAGCTATTGGTCATCCCCCTTGAGAAAGAATTGCTCCCACACTCCTATTGCAAGCATCAGTCTCCAAAACAAAGGCTTACTGAAGTTAGACATGGTAAGAACAGGAGCTGAGCTCATCACTACCTTAAGCTGTTCAAAGGCCTCTTGTGCTGCTTCAATCCAAAAGAAAGCATCCTTCTTAAAGAAATCAGTCAGGGGTTTAGCAATGATTCCATATCCAGCTATAACCTTTTGATAATGGCTTGTGAGTCCAAGAAATCCCCTTAACTTCTTAAGAGTCTTTGGAGATGGCCGGTCAGTCATTGCTTGAACCTTGGCTAGGTCTGTAGCTAGCCCTTCACCAGAGATGACATGCCCCAAATACTCAACTTTAGTGCTCGCAAAAGAACACTTAGAGAGCTTAGCATATAACTGGTGTTGTCTCATTGTTTTGAACACAAGTTCCAGATGCTTGATGTGTGCTCTAAGCTAGAACTATACACAAGTATATCACCAAAAAATACCAGAACAAATCTTCTCAAACATGGCTTGAATACTAAGTTCATTAAAGCCTGGAAGGTGGCGAGGGCATTGGACAAACCAAAAGCCATCACTATGAATTCATAGTGCCCATGGTGAGTTCTAAATGCAGTCTTGTGAATCTTGATCCAAGACTCTGATTTGATAATAACCCTGCCTCAAATCTAGCTTGGTGAAGAATCTTAAGCCATATAATTCATCTAAGAGATCATCAATGATAGGGATTGGAAACTTATCCATAACCGTGAGTGAATTCAACTGCCTGTAATCAATGCACATCCTAGATGTGCCACCCTACTTTTTCACCAAGATTACTGGAAAAGCAAAAGAAATGTGACTGTGTCTAATGAATCTTGTTTTCAAAAGCTCCTCAACTTGTCATTCAATTTCACACTTTTGTGAATGAGGATACTTGTAGGGACGTAAGTTCACAGGATTAGAGTCCAACTTCAAAGGAATGGCATGATCTAGCTCCCTCTTAGGAGGCAAAGAAGTTGGGGGTGCAAACAAATCCTTGTAATCTTGCAATAATCTATCAATAGCAGGATTAGAATTCACCTAAGATTCTTATATTGTTACTGCAACAAAAAATAATTTCCCAATCCACTGACATGCGCCCTTCCTTATCCCTCCCTGCAGTCGCTTACTACTCATCATCTGCAATCGACCTTGCTCCAAAATCCCTTTCAACCTAATCTTTTGACCTCCTATTTCAAATGATACAGATAACTGAGCAAAATTAAAGACCAAGGGACTGAAGGTCTTCTTCCAATCCACTCCTAATACCATATCACATACTCCCAACCTCAGCACCCTGAAATAATACTCAAAACTGTGCCCTTGCATATGCCAAGTGAAGTTCCTACACTTAGTTTGTGTTAAAATAGAATTTCCATCAGCTACGGTTACAACCAAGAGACTAGTAGTGATCATCTCATGCCTCACTGATGTTAAAACCTTTAGATCCACAAAGCTATGTGTACCCCCACTGTCAACTAGAATCAATAGAGGCTTATGTCCTGCTTCTCCCTTAATCCTTATTGTGTTGTGCGAGCCATTTCTAGTTAAAGCCTTCACTAATATCTCCATTTCATCTTCATCCAACTCTTCTTGCTTATCCACTTCCTGATCTTCCAAAGCTGGCTCTTCTTCCACTTCCCCATCTATTCCATTAGTACCAACCCCAAAGGCTAACATCAAGAACTTACGATTACACTTGTGGCCAAAGAAATATCGCTGATTACACTTGGAACATAGCCTCTGAGCTTTCTTCTCTTCTAAATTCAAGGGTCTACTGCTAGCTGGAGAAGTTGATTACAGGGGAGACACCATAGGAACATTCTTTGAACAAGAAACTTCAGGTGCAGCTAAGATTGTACTCTCAAATCTTCTTGCCTTGGAATAAGCTTGAGTCAGTGTTAGAGGATCCAAAGCCTTGAAAAGATTCTTGATATTTGGGTTAAGTCCACTGATGAAACTTGACACAAAGTAAGCCTCAGTAGCTCCTGGATTCACAACCATCATCCTTGCTTTCAAATTTTAAAACCTTGTCATACATTCCTTTACTAATGAAACTTGTGCTACTTTATTGAAATTATCCACCAACTCTCTAATGTCCTCATCACCATATCTCTCGCACAGTTCATCTGCAAACTCAGGCCAAGAGATTGATGGATTGCTGTGAATCAAGCTAAAAAACCACACCTCTTGATCACCACGAAGATAAACAGTAGCCAACTTCACCTTCTCAGCCTCTACTATTTAATAGAATCAAAAGTATTTCTCACATTTTCGGATCTAAGACTGCGGCTGCACGCTATTAAATGGCTCCAATTCAACACGAGGTTGTCTGAAACCACTGTTTTTGGTTACTGCTGCTCCCTCTCCACCATCACCAAAAGCAGGTGAAGGTCAAGGATCAGGAGGTCTTGCATGCTGGCTAGCTGCAGATAGCACACCAGCACCCGCGGGTAGATTTTGTCTATGGATTTGCTCTTATATTCCTATGATCCGTTGTGACTGCCTTTCAAACTTTTGATCCATACTTCTTTACAACATTGCCATCATATCTTGCATTTGAGTCCAAAGGTCGTTAAACTGATCGCCTTGATTATTGCCTGCATTAGGTACAGCCTCTGCTCTAGCAACCGCAGCATAAGTAGCAACATTGGTTCCAACATTAGCAACAGCACTCGCAACAGCATTAGCACGAGTTATTACTCCTCCAGGCATTGGAACCTTCTTTCGTCTGGCCAGATTGTACTGAGCAAATCATAAGCACAATTTCAAACCACAACTCAATTCAGATGCTAAGGCAATCACTGATGCAAGAGCTCATCAAATTCAATGCAGTATCCACATGAAATTAGCAGCAATTGCACAAGCTCTTATACCTATTGTTATGATTCAAGATCCAACTTAAATCATAACCTAAGTGAGAGATAGATTTAGATGAGAGATTGAAGAGAAAGAGAAGAGATTAGGAGAGAGTTAGGGTTTAAGAGGAAGAGATTGAAGATATTTTTTTTCTTGAATGAATCTTCTCTTACAAGAATAACCAATACTTATACTAACTAGCTTTAAGACTAGATACAAAGCATGAGAAATAAGACATCCACCGCCTTAAGCTAATACAGCCGCCAAACTTGACTAATGAATCAAACAAAGCAAAACAGCTCCTAACTACCAACTACCCTTCCTGCCAAACACAACATTGAACAATATTCAACAATTGAGCCTTATTACAGCAAGAGCAAATTCAGAAAAGCTAAAACACACTAAAATTTCTTAGTATCATAACACCCACCAGTCGCTTGATCGAGTTAGTTCCTTCTCCGTACATTACCAAAGTAGGCTCCCAAGGGTTGTTGTCCTACTAAATGTGGATTCTAATTAGTCTCCACTTCGACTAGATGGTATTTTGGGTTCCTTTTGGGGTGTCTTGTTCTCATAATCAATTAAGCTTTTGCGAAGGAATCCCCAAATTTCTTAAAGAATCAAGATTTCTTGAATGGCATCATGTTCTCAATGAGAGGGTCCATTGGCAGCATGTAGTCTAGAGGAGCCTTGGTTTCTTCATAACTCTATATATCTTTCCACAGCAGCCATGACATACCTCGTAAGAGACCCTTTCCAAGTCTTGAGATATTCTTTCTTAACCTTGTAGACCAGATGCCCCTCCTGAGGTGTAGCTTACTTTTATAGCCAATTCTTCAGCCATGGATAGCATGATGGTTGATTTACTG